>OZ035881.1:159929975-160552614 GCA_964034835.1 Muscina levida
TGGCATGTCCTCTGAATACATGTAGGCAAAAAGATAAAATATTCTGGAGTTATTTGCACAAGTAAAGACTTGAGAGAACAAAAAAAATTAATATATTCAAAAAAATCATAAATTGTAAGATAAAAACTTGTGCTAAATTGTCACAGCGATATATATTTCTTTATTTGGCGGTCCCCTCGATGTTTTCGATAGTTACTTTCGAGTATTTGAGTCAACCGGCGCGTCTATAAAAAGCTTAAAAAAAACAGAGTGACGTTTGGAAAAAAACTAAATTTCCCTTTGCACCCCATAAATGAGGTATGGGACAGCTTCTCGCGTTGTTGTGAATTAACACGCTTTCTATTTTTAGATTCACAACTAACGGCACCTACTTGTTTATCGACGAATGCGAACGTCACTGTTTGAGAAGCTCTTACTAGACACGCCGATTGACTCGACACTTATACTGCAAAGTTGCTGTCAACAACATTCGAGGGGAGCCGACAATGAAAGAACAATTTTTTTTTAAGATGACTGGAGCCAGGTTTGAACCTGCGATCTCCCGCATGGTAGTCGCGTGTTCTAACCACTATGCCACGGCCGGTCCCAAGTGAAGTTTGGAATCATCGTTTAACTGTAGATCACGATATGTGAACCTAAAAAAGAAGCAAATTCATGTGGGAAAATCTCTTCTAAATCTCATTCATGGGTGGCAAAGGAGAAATAATTTTTGGTTTAATCGAAGTGTGTATGATTTCCAATTGATTTTTGTCGAGGTAGTTACGCCGCAATTAGATGCTGAGAGTTCGAGTGGCATAATTAGAGTGTCCAAAAACTAAAAACCGATTAAACTGCTTTTTCTCCGAAACCGTATGCCAGATTATCCAAAAATTCCATTTTCGTATACCCGGTTTAACTGGGTTTTTGATGTAAGATAACTAGTTTTTCAAATTACTAAAAGTATAGGTTGAATAACTAGGAATTATTTTACACAGAACATTGCCGGGATAGTTCTTGGCAAATCAGCATATTGAAGATTAGTTAATAAACAATAATAAATATATTCTTTGGGAAAATCTCAAAGAATGCTGTTTGTAAAAATGCTACCAGAAAAACTTTAATTTCCGTTATATTTTATTATATTTATAGTAGCATTCAATCGCAAAATACAGCTTAACTTCTGATATTTAACTTGTAATATGTAGTTGAGAAATCACTAAATTAGTAGGAAGGAGTCGATACGTGGTTAGAAGACGCGACTACCATGCGGGAGATCCGTGGTTCGATACCCGGCTCCAGTCATCTACATTTTTTTTTCGGCCCTTTCGATGTTGTCGACACCAACTTGGCAGTACAGTGTCGAGTCAATCGGCATATCTAGTAAAAAGCTTCTCAAAATGTGACGTTCCCATTCGTCGATAAACAAATAGGTGCCGTTTGTTGTAAATCTAAAATAGAAAGTATGTTAATCGCGAGAAGCTATTCCCTACCTCATTCATTAGGTGTAAAGGGAAATTAAGTTTTTTTTTTAAGTCGATATTCATATAAAAACTTTAAGTTCAGCACTATACTAAACTAAGTGTCCGATCGCCAAAAGAAGCTTAATTTATAATCACTTTTTATGCACTAAAAATTGAAAATATGCGCAAATAACATGCACTTAAAATTAGAAAATATGCACCCAAAACACATAAAATATGCAATTAAAAAAATTATTTAAATTTAAAAAATATTCTAAAATTATTTAAAATTGTCAAAAATATGAGCTCGATCGGTTGAAAATTGTCGTTTCGCTGTTTGAAGTTCGGAAAACTAAGGCAAAATTTTATTTTTTCGAATTCAAAATTTCATATTTTATATTCATATAGGCGACAGATGAATATTGTGTGACAAATTATAACGATGTCTCACAAAAAGTTAAAGGCGTTTTACTTTTTAAAGTGGTTGTTAATCAAAAAAGCACAATTATGAAACAAAAATATGCATTTATTGTAGAATTTGCTAAAATATGAGCATCAATACGCAAAAACACGTATTTTCGAAAAATATGCAAAATATTCAAAAACTATTGAATGCCATTTTAAATGAAATTTCATGATTCGTAAAGATAACTTGAGCGTTCGTATTTAAGGATGTCCAGAAAAAATATGCATTTGCATAAAATTCCTTGCCCTAATGATCACCATACAATAGTTGGGAAATCGCCAAAATACAGTGGAATCGCATATTAATATAGGTAGGAAACTCAACTAGAAATGGGTGGGAAGCATGTTGAAATTCATATGAAAGTGAGTATATCACCGATGACTTTTCAGTTTAACCTAAAAAAGAGTTTGAAATACTAAACCAAAAAACTTTGTTTATACCTTTTTTTTGTTATTTTCGATGTCAGATGTCTTCAATAATTTAAACAGGAATTTGTTTGTGAAACATATTAACCCTTTATCTTGACTCCTTACTCGCCCTTCAAATGGAACTTTACAACATTCAAATTTTTAACAATAATGTTACTCAGAAAATTTTACATGGGATGCTCTAAGACCAAAAATCGATATCTCAAATTTTTACTTATTATTTTGTCTCTTTTAAAAGCATTGTGTGAACTGTACATATTTAGTACATATTCGTTATAAGATGTTTCCAATAAAATTTAACAATGTTTTTTCTTATTTTTGTGGGGCATTTAAACTCTCTATATCGAATCCGTATGTGTTCTTTTCGTCCTAATTTCGAGAAGTCAGAAAAATTCCTAAAAATTAGACATTAGAAAATTAACATTTTATAAAAACATTTTGCTAAATAAACTCTCTGTGTCGAATCCGTATGTGTTCTTTTCGTCCTAAATTCAAGAAAAAGTCAGAAATATGAGACATTATATAATTAACATTTTCTTAAAAAAATTTTGCTTAGGAAATTCTTGTCGGCGAAATCGATACCTTAAACTTTTCATGTTTTCGAAAAACGAAAAAACCGACATTAAAATCCGGCCAAACCAGTTATTCGAAAATCGGTTTGCCGGTTTCGGTTTCGTATACTCTAATATTTACCAAAATTTAAATATAACTAAACTCAACAAAAAATATAATTCTTCAAATTTCTCGAGTTGTTATACACCCGTCGCATATAGAGGTCACACCCGTCACACTTTCTAAAAAGTTTTTTAAATGTTTTTTTTTTGTAAGGATTATGTATTTAAAACAATCCAAAATATATTAAACAATTCCTTTATATACCTAAAGGTAATTTTAAGCAGAAATCATGTTCTTTTTGTTTTTGACAGTTATTAAACGTTTTTAAAATTTACATCCCTGGGAATCGCACTCGTTTTAATAATATATTTTATATTTATGAACTTTAACGGAAAATGTGAGTTTCATGGTCACAAATTTAAAATTTGTTTAAAATTTATCTGACAATCCGTTTCTTTAAATAATTTTTCTCAATATGAAAATAGTTTCCAGAATGGATGACAAAATGTATTTTTTTAATTCCCCACATCATAGAATTTACATCTCTAACCAAAAACTCTTACAAACATATAAGAAGAAACATTTCACTGCAGAAAACCTACAGCAAAGTAAATGTCGCACATTGCGAACATCGTTGTTTCTAATAAACTAAACCCCTCTTGTGAACTAGGCAAACTAACTTTGAACTCCTGTTAAAAAAAAGCGGCAAATATCTTTGATAATTTACCCTAAGCAGCAAAGAAAATGAACATACCCCTAATGCATATTTCCAGAGGCATCCCACCACCACCACCATGACTACTTACATGCTAACAAACATACGACTAGGATTGACCTACAAACTGTTGTAGAAAATTTTGCCCAAATTAAGTTTCATATACATAAGTATATGCCATTATGGATTCCTGGTATCAAATGCGGCAAATTCCTTTGAAGATACTCTATTTGCAGCAAATGCCGACATTTAAGCATGATTGTGGTCATTAGCCCATGCTCACGCTTATCTGCTGCCGACAAATGAATGAGTACATCAAAGGATAATAATATTGTCATACAATAGAGATGGTGATATGACAGAATCCTTGGCACCTTTAAACACCCAGGAGCCATGAAATATTTATAAATGCTGCAGTAGCTGTTTGTCCTAATTTAAACCACTTAAGTGCATGCTCTACACATTACATGAGTCATAACATTTGTTATGGGAACCACTTAATAAAGTCATTAAAAAAAAACAAAAAATTACAAGCGGCATTTGGAATCTCTAGCTCGTGAAGTTCAAAGGAAATATCCGCTTTGTAAAACCAGGAGTCCATAATTTGAAATTTGTTCTAATAAAAGCAAATGACATCTGCCAGATGTTTCACTATTAAAGTACTTTAAAGTATTTGCTGATAACATTTAAGTGTTGCATGTTGTTGTCTGTTCCATTTTGTTTTTGTCTATTTTATATAAAATATCAAAGATGGTTGCCGCCTAAAAGTAATAGGAGAACAAAACGTGTATAGGTCAACTTTCCCAAATTCATATAGAGCATATGGTGGTTGCACATAAACACATGATAGAAGACACAAAGTGGGGAAGTGGTTGTAAAAATGTTCATAAAATATACAAAAAAAAAACAAATGTCATGTGTCATTTTAAAGTGGAGCACTCGAGAGTGTCTGGGGACATAAAATGTAATAAATGTATGTGTGTGCATACGTTATTTACAAATATTACTCCTTAAGGGGGGTTTCATAGTTTATGGAAATCTGGTTGTGGCATTAAAGCCGAATTGTTACTTTACAGCGTAAAGTTCACACACTTGTACACTACTCAATATGGTGTTGTATATTTAAGGCAATTTGATGAATATAAGCAGGAAGACATATTTCCTTTTAACTTTTTTGATTCACCTGCTCAGAAGACATTAGTTAATGTAATAATTCATTTTAATTTCCGATTCAGCAAGAACCAAATTTTTTTTCGTAATTGCCTTTCAGAAATGCTTCATATTCGAAGATGGAAGGCGAACTTTCTTTCTGATACGCTTTAGTACTTATAATGATTTTATTATTTGAACTAAATAAGTATATAAATTTGAATTTAAGGAGATCTATGTAAATACACTCAGAGGCAACATTGCGTATCCTTTTGTAATGATTGCTATGACCAACGACATATTGTTCTTAACTAATATCACCATCTTACATAATGCCAATGACGTATCATCAAAGGTATATACCGCATTTAATACTAGGAGTTCATAATGTTGACCATCAGAGAAAATCAAAATGTATTGGAAAAACTCAACATGTAAGTCAAACCGAAACAAATGTTTGCATATGAGCAACGGTGGTGGTTGCAGTTACCTAGACGAATTATTAATTAAAGCATTTCATCATGTGCTATTATATTGCGGCACAAACGATGATCAAAGATGATTACCGCTGGTTTTTAATAGGAGTTCAAAGTTTTTACTATAATAAAAAATTAAAGAAATTATGAAGATATTTATAATAGTTGCAGGAGTGTGAAATGTAATTATTCTCTCAGCAGTCTCGTTTTTATATTATAGATAACCTTGGAAGTGATTTGGTATTGTGTTGACTTCTAACACTATGCGTCACTTTATATGCTGGGTGGATGTTTCGTTTGCCCAATAAGTACCACCTAAGGGTAGATTTTTGGGTATTTTCACTATTTAGTTATTAAGACTGATGTTGATTTCCATTTCAATTGCATGCAAGTAATTGTGTGCAAGTAAGTTAAAAAAATCTGTCCTTATGAATTTTAAACGAATCGTTATGTTTAGATGTATTCGTTTATATTGTATCAGGGTTCGAATTGGCTCGCTTGCGAGCCACTCATTTCCTGAAAAAATCCATATGAGTTCTCGGCTCAAGCCAAGAGCCCAAATAAAGAGCCGGCTCGGAAGCAAAGAGCCCAAAAACGAGACAGCTCGAGAGCCCATTCATTGTTTGGGCTTTTGACTCGCGAGCTAAGTATCAAACTTATGTACCAGTAGTACTATTTATGCCAAAAAGCACTTTTCTGTTGCACAAAGTACTTTTTTTGTACCAGAGTACTTTTTTGTATCAAAGAGTATTTTTAATGTTCTTTTCGGCACAAAGAACTTTTTTTGTACCAAAGTACTTTGTTATGCCAAGAAGAACTTTTATTGGCCCAAAAAAACTCTTTTTGTTGCACAAAGTCCTTTTTTGTATCAGAGCACTTTTTTTACCAAAATATTCATTTTAGTTCATAGTACTTTTTGGTACAAAGTACTTTCTTTTGTAACAAAGTGCTTTTTATGCCAAAAAATACTTTTATTGGCCCAAAAGCACTTTTCAGTTGCACAAACTACTTTTTTGTACCAGAGTACAATTTTGTACCAAAAAGTACTTTTATTGTACTTTTTGGTCCATAGTACTTATATTGTACTTTTTTGTACAAAGTACTTATATTGTACTTTTTGGTACAAAGTACTTTTTAGGTACAAAAAAGTACTTTGTGCAAAGGTGCCCCTATAGGAGTCAAACGTATTAACGGCCCCACAGTTTCTCAGAACATATCTACCCTCCATCTTCAACCCTTAAAGTGGTCTCCATACAATTTTTTATATTTTTATAAATTTTTGGGTGGGAAGCCTTCGGCATTCTTCTGAGTACCTTTAATTGACGTTACCTCCTATCTAAGCAACAAATTTTAAATATGACCTTAGTATCTGATCATTATATGGTAGTTGGGAAATCACTTAGACATAGTTGTAATCTCTTGAAATAGATTGAGACCCCACTTTGAAATAGGTTTCAATCCATCGATTTTCATATAAACACCTTAAAGTGCAGTTATCTCCTAAACCAAGTATCCAATCGCAAAAAGAGCTTAATTTGTCATCACCGTATGATAGTTGGGAAACTAGTAACATACATTAGGGATCTCATCTTGAAATATGTTGGGTTCTTACTTTGAAATGGGTGGATATCTATAGATTTTCTTATGAAGATTTTAAAGTGCCTTTATGTAGTAAACTTAGCGTCCAATCGCAAAAAGATGGTTATTCTGCAATAATTTTCCTATGATTTCAGATTTCAACGAAATGTAATTTCATATTTACAATTTCCGAAAAACCGGATAACACCGTTTGTTTTTCGAATAAACCGTAACCGGTTTTCTGAAAGTCAAGTAATCGAATACTATGGTCATATCTACTCGATGCTCTCGACAGCAACTTTTAAGTACTCGTAGTCGAGTCAATAGGTTCGTTAAGAAAAAGCTTAAAAAAGCAGACGTTCGGACTTGTCGCTTAACTGGGTTTGTCTAAAGCGTATAAGCTTTTTAGCTCACTCAAATGAAGAATAAACTCTACCAAATGTCATTCATGGGATGCAAAAGCATAAAAGCAAAAGCAATATCCTAGGAACTATAGCAGAAACCTAAGCAACATGCAACATGCTCAATTTGCATCACACTACGAAAAACAGTAAAGAAGTCTATGCGCAATACACAGAAACACAACACATTTGACTCATCCACCTCAAACCGGCCACTTTATAGTCTTAACGTTGCCTATTTCGATACAACTTCATCATTCGAAATATAACTAAAAGGTTAATATTGACCTTAAAACTTAACTTAATTTCCCTTTACACCACATGAATGAGGCATGGAATAGCTTCTCGCCATGTTGTGAATTAAGTTAAAATTTTCGTGGCATTTTGTGCTAATAAAAACTATGGAATAAAGAAAACATTTGGATAGAACATTAGGTCTCCTTTTGTTCTTATTGTTTTGGATATGCTATCGAATAACAAACAACCTTCTGTCATAGAAGAAGTGTCGGCATTTGATGCCTTTGACATAAGATCAAAGACATGTGCCGCATTATATACCAGGAGTTCATAACGCATATGTGAATAAACTGTTTTTTTTTTTGGCAAACTCCTAACACATTTTCATAGTTCTTTTCTAGGTCATCCCCAAATAAATGATTGCATATGAGCAACGGTGGTTGACAAATGGAAATATTAATTAGGGGGTTGTATCCTACTCTATTTGTTTAAGGTATAAATGATCAGGGATGGGTGACGCTGCAATGGAATAGGATATCAAACAGACACGCAAGTATGAGGATAAGAGGCAACCACCACACTACGAAATGCATAATTATTGTGTGGAAAGATGTCTAGCATGTATTGCTACAGCGACAACAAATATTTTATTATTTTAATTGACTTTTTAGAGAATTTTTATATACATATAGTTAATTTTTTCTAAAAACGTTGATATAAAGGAAGAAGTATTCAAATTAAAATCAAATCTAATAGTGACATTTTGTTATTTACTATTTATCAGATTTAACTAATATTTGAACTACAGATCACAACATGACAAATCGTTAGCAAACCTTTCTTACTTAAACTAGCATTGTGTTATAACAGCAACCATTTAACTCAACCTCCCAACCTCCCTTCTTCTGACTTCTAACAAACAACAATTGGTTCGTTACGCATTGTAGCAGTGACTATAAAAAAAAATTAATTACATGATATAAGTGTAATTGTTTCAGAAATGTGCCTTTGTTTCTATTCACTTGCCTCGGTACGCGTTCTCGTACCGACCTAACCCGCACTCACTCCATTAACCTTTTCACTTTAAATAAGCCGTAAAGACCTCTATTAGCCACCTGAAAACATAAGTGAGTGAGTGCGTGAGTAAGTGTCGCGGCATTTGTTACTTTAATTCAATCTTCAAAGACGTTTTCCGCTTTTTATACCAGGAGTTCATAATTGCCTCAGAGTAACTTTACAATTTCTCTCAAGTCGCTTTTGTATATTGAAAGTGTTGCGGATATTTTGTTGCAAACGCTATAACAATATTTGAGGAAATAAACTCACACAAACTGTGGAAAGAATATCCTTTGATATCCTTAGCACGAAGTTAGTTTTTATTATTCTGTGTGCGTTTTTTTAAGAGGGTTGGCAGATAATCAAGTAGCAACGGTAAGGGGTGGTGCAGAATGATAACTACAAAATCTTTAAATGGGAGATGTTCGTAGATGCTCGCAGAAGTTAAGTAGTTTGTTTTGAGGGTGCTTCACTTTTCCGCGGTATGAAAAAAGCGATTACACGTGTATTTACAAACTATAGATACATTTGCTTAACATTACATATCATGTTTATGTATCAAAAATATACAAAACCATTGCAAATATGTCTAAATCATACGGGCCCACAGTGGGGAAAAAAAAGTTTTTTTGGACATTTGAAATTTTAGGCCGCAATTCTTAACCGATTTTCAAAATTCTTTTTTTGTATTATTGGAAACACAATTGCGCACAGATTGTACGTTTTTTTTTATTCTGAATTCCTTACCGTTATTTTTTTAAAATTTATCAAAATCTATGCAAAAATAATTTTTGACTTTAATGTCAAATATTTTTTGAGCTACGTGTCCTAAAAATTACGAACTGACCTCAATTAATGTGGACATATGTTACAAATTAAACTCACTGAAAAAATAAGACAAAAAATTTTTTTTGGCACAACTGCAGGTAAATATGTGGAGGCACTATTTTCACACTTTAACTCGGTGTCCTGTTCATAATTATTATCTGATTAGAACAAAACCTAACATATAGTCTGCAAAAGTTTTAAGAAAGTCGTATGTAAAAAAAAAGCCAAATCGGTGAAGGTCGCCATGCATTTTTTTTGCATATGTACCAAAATAATGCAGTTTTAAACTTCTGATAAAATACAATTTTGTGTTTACAAGTACGCTAAGTTGTGTGCTTTTCATTTAAAAAGACCAATACCTTAATATGTTACATCATCTGTCAAAATAAGGAAATTTGTTGCAGATGATGTATCATATTAAGATATTGGTCTTTTTAAATTAAAAGTACACCAATTAGCCTACTTGTAAACACAAAATTGTATTTTATCAGATGTTTAAAACAGCATTATTTAGGTACATATGCAAAAAAATTGCATGGCGACCTTCACCGATTTGGCTTTTTTTTTACATACGACTTTCTTAAAACTTTTGCAGACTATATGTTAGGTTTTGTTCTAATCAGATAATAATTATGAACAGGACACCGAGTTAAAGTGTGAAAATAGTGCCTCCACATATTTACCTGCAGTTGTGCCAAAAAAAATTGTTTGTCTTATTTTTTCAGTGAGTTTAATTTGTAACATATGTCCACATTAATTGAGGTCAGTTCGTAATTTTTAGGACACGTAGCTCAAAAAATATTTGACATTAAAGTCAAAAATTATTTTTGCATAGATTTTGATAAATTTTAAAAAAATAACGGTAAGGAATTCAGAATAAAAAAAAACGTACAATCTGTGCGCAATTGTGTTTCCAATAATACAAAAAAAGAATTTTGAAAATCGGTTAAGAATTGCGGCCTAAAATTTCAAATGTCCAAAAAAACTTTTTTTTCCCCACTGTGGGGCCCAAGGAAATCATTTTACTTTTTCTAATAGTGCAATAATCGAGGACGCACTGTATATAATACATATTAAACATCTACCACTGAGGTAAAGTTATTCTAACCCTCAAGCTGACTATGTGTGACTAACTCACAAGTAAAGTGACGTTGGATTATTTATCACGAATGACGAACGCACGCACCATGACATTCAGTTGTAGTACAACTTTTGCCACAATTAAAAATCAATTAAACATCATACGACATTGAGTGGTTCACACTCAAAAGGTGTGCTCTGTGTGCATTTATTTTTCTATTATTTCGATTTTACCTTTTTTATACTACCTTAATTGAGTTATAATAAAGTTAATCGAAACCTTTCTTTCATACAGCGACAAAAACCTAACGGCGGCACTTGACGACGCCTTTGAAGATTCTTCAAAGGATTTTTCCGCGTTTTAATACCAGGCGTTCATCCGTGAGCAGTGCATGAGAAAACGTAGATTGCCGGCTATGTTGTTTCATCCATTTTTCCGTTAGAATTTGGTATATTTGGTTTCTTACGCTCAAACGATTACATAGTTTATTACTTTTAGTTGTAGCCAAAAGTGTGAGGAGGCACAGTGGAGCGGTGGAGAGTCAGTAATGTTAAGAAAAAGATGGGAATGGGGTTGTATAAATCAGGCGTTGCAAAGAAGTTTATTTGTGGTTGACTATAATAAGGACTGTAAGCAAAAGTTGTACAAGTTCTACAAGAAACGAGCATATCACATTGTGATAACGTTATATAAGAAAGGATAAGATTTCTATGTTTGCAAGATGTAAGGATATCATTATTGGCAGATCATAAAATATACGATTTTTTTATTTGAGAATAAAGAGGAGAAAAAAATTATTCAATTAAAAACAATAACACAGTACAACATTTTGCAGCTCATTGATTCGGGACTCAATTTTGAGAATTACACGTGAAAGTAGCCCTAAAAATAAGAACTTCTGCATCATTCGTTTTGTCAAGTTGGCTGCATTAACGATTTATGGTAATACTCAAGTAATGCTCAAGGTGGATTTTTAACAATTTTCTATATTTTAACAAGGATTTATAGGGACCGGACCAGTCATCTACATTTTTCATTCGTTGCCGGCACCCTCGATGTTGTCGACAGCAACATCGCAGTATAGTGTCGAGCCAATCGGCATGTCTAGTAAAAAGCTTCTCAAACAGCGACGTTCGCATTCGTCAATAAACAAGTAGGTGCCGTTAATAGTGAATCTAAAATTAGAAAGCGAGTTAATTCACAACAACGCCTTATTCATGGTATGTAAAGGGAAATTAAGTTTTTTATACCTCGGTATACCGTGCGGACTATCTATTTTGTGTCTGAAGCAAAGTTGAAGATATTGAATAGGAGAAACCAATCCGGAACGAACAAACGTATCCGAAAAAAGGACATCCAGTGGCTTAAAAACCGCAAAATATCAAAATTTTTACAAATTTTACCATTTTTCTCCTTTTTTACTTTTTTGTTAAATAACTGCATTACAAATCGAAGTTTAGTTTATTGTAGCAAAAAGTACTTTTATTGTACCAACTAATACAATAAATCGTACCAAAAAGTAATTTAATAGTGCTAAAAAGTACAGAAATTACTTTAATTGTACTAAAAAGTATAATTTATTGTACCAATAAGTACTATTTATAGAACCAACACAATTAATGGTACCAAATAGTAAAATTTTTGGTAGAAAGAAAAATTTATGTTACCAAAGAGTAAAATTTTTGATATCAAAAAGTACAATTTATTTATCGAATTTTATGCAATTTATGGTATCGAAATGTACAATTTATGGTATCAAAAAGTACAATTTATTGAAACAAAAAGTTCAGTTTATGGTACCAAAAAGTACAATATATAGTAAAAAAAAGGACAATTAACGGTCCCAAAGAGTACAATTTATGGTATCAAAAAATAAAATTTATTGTAACAACAAGTGCAATTTGTGGTACCAAAGAGTACAATTTATGGTACCAAAAAGTACAATTTATTGTACCAAAATGTGAAATTTATGGTAACTATTCAATGTCTACAACTTTGCTTCAGACACAAAAGAGATATTCCGTATGATATACCAAGATATAACCGAGTTAAAAAATATAATACAAAAGAACATAAAACGTTACAAATTTCTCTATACGATACATACTAAGTTCAAACCGATCTTAAATTATTATAGAATGTAACTTGAGAAAACGAATGATGCAGAACTTTTTTCTTTTTGGGGCTACTTTCACGTGCAGTTCTCAGAATTGGGTCCCAAAATCATGAGTTGTACTGTATTATGTACTCATGTTTTGGATTTTAGAAAAGGTTACATCCAACAATTGTAAAAATTTATATTTTATATTTCTTGGTATATGGTAATTTTTATGGCGGTTCCAAAAATAATAATTTCTAATGGGTGGGGTAAATCTTCCGGCATCTTAGGTTTAACCAATAAATACTAAATATAAAAAGTAAATTATTTACAACGTTTTGAGGGTTTTATTTTAGAAATTATTGGAAAAAATTTGGCTAATTTGTATAGGAGGTACCAGATGGGGTAGCACAAGGTTTCTGATTTTTATTCCTAAGTCAACATTCAATAAACGTTTACCTTGTAAAAAATTTGACTAAGTTCAATGTACTTACCAACAACATATGTATGTAAAACTATGAAGGTTAATTCATTCAGTGTGGGAGGTACCAGAAGGGGTGAGTCAAAGGTTTCGGGTTTAAGAGTATTTGTCTGCTATTACAAGATAATTATACCGACTAAATTCAAATATTTTGCAGTCGTCTGTTTGGATGTTATTGGAGAAATATGAATTTTCCGAAAAAAATAGGTCATTTTGTATGGGTGGTACCAGAAAAGGTAGGCCAATATAGTTCGAATTAATTTCTAGTCAGATTTTCAAAAGCGTTTACCTTGGGAAAATTCGATTAAATTAACGTTGTTACAAAGGAATTATGCATGCAGAAATTTGAAGGTGAATAAGGTCATTTGTATGGGAGGTAACAGAAGGATGTTGCAAATATTTCGGTTTTCTGGGGGCTTACCTACTTTATAAGGTTAATAATCTGACGACATTTAAATATCTTTCAGTTTCTCGTAAGAAAGTTATAAGATAAATCTAGATTTTTGAAAAATATGTAATTTTGTATGGGAGATACCAGAAAGGGTGGGGCTATTTTGCCAATTTACAATTCCAAAGCTTGATTTTGAAAACTATTAACGCTAGTAAAGTTTCAAAAGAATTCGCTTATTATTCAAGTTATCATGACCATCAGCCAGCCAGACAGAAGGACATGGCTCAATTGTCTTATAAAGTACTGAAACGAATTTGGACTTAAGATCCTTGGGGCCCTATTCGTCTCCGTTAATGCATTACACTTTTTCTTGTATCAAATGATATATCGTCGGTATACTGCGTAAAGTGACTAACTCCACTTTTTTGTAAAATGGCCTTAATGATGCAAAAGCGTTCCAAAAGTCATAGTCTATGCCCTCTACAAAAATCCTATGTCTATTTAAAATAGTTTTGTAGTTATTCAATCAAAATATAGGCGGCCATAAACTTTAAATCATCAATAACTCAAAAACACAAAAAGTGTACTTGAGATTTTTTTTTGGCAAAAGTATCCCAAAAGTCTATATTCTACGCCCTGTAAAAAAAATCTAATTTCTATTTAAAGTAGTTTTGTAGTTATTGTATAAAAACACAAGTGGCCATAAACTTTAAATCATAAATAACTCCGAATATACCAAAAGTGGATTTGGTCTGTTTAGACGGTATACCGACGATATACTCTCATCCCTAAAAGTCTGTGTTTACAAATAACCTTAACTCCCTCTCTCCCAACACAAAACAAATTATCACATTTATTTTCACATAAAATTGTCGTCCTTTCATTCCAGTGACGCATCATCAAAGTCATATGCCGCATCTAATACCAGGAGTTCATAATGACTCATACATATGAAATCATGTTCGGGAAAAATTCTCCTAACTATTTCAGTTTTTAAGTAAACCGAAACAAATGTTTGCATATGAAAAATGGTGGTTGTGGTTGCCAAATTATAACATTAATAAGGGGGGTTGTATTTTACTCTATTCCATTAAGGTTTAAACGATCAAAGATGGATGCCGCTGCTGTTAATCAGGAGATCAAAATGTATGCTAGGATTTAAAAGAGATGAGTAAATATACGAATGAATATTGGCCACTGCCAATTAGAGGTTCTTGACAAAGGGCAAGGTTGTTGTTGCTTTACGTATTAAATTGAGAATTGGTTTTACATTTTAGCTTGATTTCTAATTTCTCTAGGCAACGCGAACGCATTTGATACAGTGTCGTCTGCAATAAATGAATTTGAAATAGAGTTGTAACAATCGTATTGAATTTGATTCTGTCCAAAACATAATTCAAAATGAATTGCGGCAACCGAATTTACAGTTGCCTCTAACTAAATAATCTATTGTGGCAACCTCTACATTCGGTTACGCTGTTAAATGCATTATTTTGTATGTCGGCATTTAATTCTATTGGCATATGATCAAAGACATTTGCCGCATCTAATACCAGGATAACATAAAGTAGAGCATACATGAAAATTCTTTTTGGCACAGTCCTTAGATATTTTCACGTTTTCGTATATTATTTGTTGGTCACACAACAAACAAATGTTTGCATATACATCATATGGTGGTTGCAGTTTCCTATATGATAACTTAATAACAGGGTTGCTGTTATTCTCTATCGTCGTTTAAATGATCAAAAGTGTGTGCCGCTGATGTGTAATAGGAGATCAAAATTTGAGGCAGTATTAAAGAAATTGCAAATGTGGGATGAACATTTACAACGTCGATGAAACTGTTAGACTTTTTATCAGGTTTTCTTCGTCTATTTGGCTGCAGCAACTTTATTGTTTTGTAGCCGTGCAATTGCCGTGCCATATTTGCAGTACACTTTTGATCAGGGGATACCTAGATTACCTTTTTGATATCGTTATGCCGGAATCTGGTTCCATTCACTATCATCTTTTTTGCCGACGCGATGCTTAATGTCATATAAATTTCAACTTGATGGACGGGTCTTATAAATATGAAAAAAAGAGAGCCTACGGCCATTATTTCTATCAATCACAAACATCACAATTACAGTCCAAACTAATAAAACCCTATACCACTGTACAGTGTAGGACATAATTATATCAACAATGAACACGAGCAGCTGATGTGGTTCTTACAGCAGTTTATCTTAATGTACCTTTTAAGAGTTATACTTAAGACAATTCCTTGAGTAATAGAGTAGCGGCGGCAATTCCTACATTTATTGAAACATCAAAGACTTTTCTGCAATTTATAACAGGATTTCAGAATATCTAATGCAAGCATTGTACAAACAAATGTCTAAGAAATGTATGATATTACATTTCAACATTTCATTAAGTCACAAAACAATTACAGTAGTCATAGCAACAATAGGACATGGAAATTATTCCATAGCAATCACAAAGACATCAAACAGAATTTGAAATTTGTTATAGTAACAACTTTGTAAAGGCCGAAATTGTTTTTGTGGCAATTAATTCTCTCAGGCCAGTCATCCCTGTTCCGGTAAATTAAAATGGGTAACATGAAAGTAAAGGTGTCAAGGCAGCTTTAATTAACCATAAAACCGTTGATAGACCTTTGTGATATATCGCCTTTATGACGGATAACAAACAACTGTCACTAATATTTTCTGTTTTGTTTTCAAACTTCAATGAAAATTGCCGCATTGGGCATCAGGAGATCAGAATACATTAGGCAGTAGACTATCTTCACATTGATAGCTCTATTTAGAAAGGGGGGCCTATAAACAGACACTTAAGGATCAAAGGATTCATTGTTAAGGTTGATTAGTGTATTTCAATTCTTTATGTTTTCTGTTACATTGTGTTGTTGACAAAGGAGTTACAGTATCAAAGGATGTGTTTTTTTCTACAAGCGACATAAGTTTACTTTTGTTCTTCATTTGCAAAAGAGTACAAGAAAACATTTAAGAATGAATGGTCTTTAGTTACTACAATGCCATTAAGATATCAATCAAAACTGTAATTGGTCATAGTTGCTTTACGTTCTCTATTGTCATATATGTACTTGCAACTAATCATTGTAGTCATATATGACGTGTGGTGTTTTTTTTTTCTTACTTAACTCCCTTAAATAAGACCTTTGTGAGTCTTTTGATAAACACTTGTATTGCACTGAAATGATTTATAATTTTTTTACTTTTGCGGAATGTTCGAAGAATTTTTGTATATCAGATATTAGGGGCACATAAATTTAAAAGAGGTTTAAAACTATATGCATATTTGGAAATAACCGTTACAATAATTTTTTAAACCTTAACTCTGCTCTTATAATCTGGCCCCTCAAACATTGACGTATTGATTGTAATAATAGAAAAAAATATAATTCCTAAAAAATAAAAATAACCAAAAATTACTGGACTTACCAAATATTATTTAATGCTGAAAATGCAATGGACCGTTGGAAAATAATACTAAGCGTATGGATTTCGGAGAAGTATGAAAATATAGGTAGGAAAATTTCAATACGTTTTGGCACTGAGTAAAAAAAAAGTACTAAAAATATGTATATTTTATTTCTTTTTTCAGAAGAGAGCTTATTCATCTGGTCGTCTTATATGTATAACAAGCTTTCCCGCCTCGCGTTGCTTCACCCATACTTACAATGAATCTTCTTATGAATTTAAGCAATACAGGTAAAATCATCATAAGACGAACAAACACCCCATTTATGTGATTGTAGCTTTATCAAATTAGTCTGAGTGATTGTACCGCTTTAGTACCTTATTATACCTAAATGTTCGAATTTCTACAACTTCTTCTGTTAGCTCTCTAATTCTATAGGCAGCAATTCTATTTACATTTTCGTAACTTTACCTTTAGGCAGTTGGTCTGGACCATAGTACCAGAATTTCAAAAAATTATTTCACATCGCACAACTAAAATATTCACTTCAATTTTTGCGACTATGCCTTCAGCCGTTTAGTACCAGTTTATCACTTTCGGCATTTTTACTCCTAAACGGTAAGAATTTCGAAAACCGTCCTTACTTCGTTCTAATTCCATAGGCAGCAAAGCCATAAAAATGATCATGATAATACCATTAGCCGTTTGGTCTGGGCGAAGGTAAAATTTTTATCTCTTTTTTGATTTTTTTACACAGAAATATCGGATATCACAAAAACCTTCAATCCACTTTGATAGCGAGCATGTTCATATCAATTTCTGCGATACCCCTAAAAGTACGAATATCCAAAAATCCATTCTTAGCTGATTACACTGTGACACAAAATCAAACTTTTTGAAAAACACCCGAACGTGACTATATAGGTTCGATAGTACAACCGGAGCTGAGTAAAACCCCAGCTCAGTTTGGCTAGATTGGCTACCAAATTTTTTTTTGGCCCCCTAAACTTTTTGAAATCCCTTGGACTCCTTGAATAAAGGTGACATCAATTGTTGGCCAACAATTTCTACAGTTTTTAATCTAGCTCTTTCTCTTCTTCAACGAAGTTTTAGCTAATAGTTCGCTTAAGAAACTGATACAATAAAATTTCCCAAAAAAATTAGACTTCCCTCGTTTATTTTCAAAAAACTTCGATAAAAATTCTAATTTTTTCACTATTTTTTATATAAGTCGTAGGGAATCCAGATTTTTTGCATACTCTATTCAGTGAAATTGTAGTTTAGGTAACACCGAATAACTTCTCTGAACAAACCTATGCAATCTGAACAAGTCTAGGGATATTAAATAGCTCTCAAAACACACTATTTACTTTAAACAAATAAGGTTTTTAGGAGTTTTGGGCCATTGTGCAATGTTTTTACTTGCTATCTTTACCAAAAACGTACTTATTGTATAACTGAATAACTTATGTAAACAACCAATATGATCGGAATACTCCACCCCCTTAATTGTTCCCAAAGAGCATTAGGGTGTTCCTTATATGGCATTTTTTCGAATTTCGTTAAAAATATGTATTAATCGCGATGTTGGTCATCTGTCTTCACCTTACGTTTCTTTTTGTCAATATTAGGAATATATTGTGAGAAATTTTGTATCGATAGTTGGACATTAGGGTGTGCCGCAATGAGGTTAAAGTATGAATTTGTTCTCAAATCAGTTTATTGCCGCTGAGTATTTTTCTTTCGTATATAGACTAAGTAGTAATAAGCCGTTCAATAGCTAAAATAAAGACCTAAAATAATATGTGTTTGCTTTTATTATATCTCTTATAGACGCCGAGATATTTGATACAGAAGTTGGGGTATTTTTAAAAAAATTATTAGAAATGTTGAAATTGAATTTCGATAAAGATTATTATGGGCAATTATATATTTCAACTTTTAAAGTTTAATCAAGTTTAAATCTATATGTTTAAAAAGTATATGTGTATATTATCACTATCTCTATCAATTCTCGAGATATCAGGCGTTAAAAAACGGAATTTTTGACCGTATGCATAGCAATGTCTAATGAACTTTTGTTCCATCTGAATACCCATTGAATACTTACCAATAAAGATTTTTCTATGATAAAAGTAAAAAATCCCCTAAAAAGACCATTGGATATTAATGGTTTTGGTGACATTTGTAAGCATACACAGTGGATATACAGGTAAAACAAAAGTTAAGTAGTCATTGCTATGTTTTTTAAGCCCCTGATATCTCGAGAATTGATAGAGATAGTGATAATATACACATATACTTTTTAAACATATAGATTTTAACTTGATTAACCTTTAAAAGTTGAAATATATAATTGCCCATAATAATCTTCATCGAAATTCAATTTCAACATTTTTAATAATTTTTTTAAAAATACCCCAACTTCTGTATCAAATATCTCGGCGTCTATAAGAGATATAATAAAAGCAAACACATATTATTTTATGTCTTTATTTCAGCTATTGAACGGCTTATTACTACTTAGTCTATATACGAAATAAAAATACTCAGCGGCAATAAACTGATTTGAGAACAAATTCATACTTTAACCTCATTGCGGCACACCCTAATGTCCAACTATCGATACAAAATTTCTCACAATATATTCCTAATATTGGCAAAAAGAAACGTAAGGTGAAGACAGATGACCAACATCGCGATTAATACATATTTTTAACGAAATTCGAAAAAATGCCATATAAGGAACACCCTAATGCTCTTTGGGAACAATTAAGGGGGCGGAGTATTCTGATCATATTGGTTGTTTACAGAAGTTATTCAGTTCTACAATAAGTACGTTTTTGGTAAAGATAGCAAGTAAAAACATTGCACAATGGCCCAAAACTCCTAAAAACCTGATTTGTTTAAAGTAGATAGTGTGTTTTGAGAGCAATTTAATATCCCTAGACTTGTTCAGATTGCATAGGTTTGTTCAGAGAAGTTATTCGGTGTTACCTAAACTACAATTTCACAGAATAGAGTATGCAAAAAATCTGGATTCCCTACAACTTCTATAAAAAATAGTGAAAAAATTAGAATTTTTATCGAAGTTTTTTGAAAATAAACGAGGGAAGTCTAATTTTTTTGGGAAATTTTATTGTATCAGTTTCTTAAGCGGACTATTAGCTAAAACTTTGTTGAAGATGAGAAAGAGCTAGATTAAAAACTGTAGAAACTGTTGGCCAACAATTGATGTCACCTTTATTCAAGGGGTCCAAGGGATTTCAAAAAGTTTAGGGGGCCAAAAAAAAAATTTGGTAGCCAATCTAGCCAAACTGAGCTGGGGTTTTACTCAGCTCCGGTTGTACTATCGAACCTATATAGTCTCGTTCGGGTGTTTTTTTCACTGTTGCACTGTGTTATTATTTGAAAAGGGGAACAACCACCCCAAATTTAATCTTCCAATTTTCACCCAGTAAGCAATTTGAAATATATAATGAAAATGTTATTACAATCATTCTATTAATATGACTGACAAACAGTTTATCCAGAAGGGGCGTGGCACAGCCTATTTCCCACAGATACATTATCCGCCATGTACCAAATGCAATTTTTATCTTCTTACCTTTAATGGCTAGTGCAATATGACCGATAAAAATTTTTGTTTGTGTAGGCGGTGCCACGCCCCTTTGTCTATATTTTTTTATGTAGCCGCTGACAGTGCTACACAGTGAAAATTTTGTTGCAATCGGTCCATTTATTTCACCTGGATAACGAATTTTTCCAAGTTATCCGCCCACTTTCTATAAATAGAAATTATTTTTTCTTATACGACCACGTTATCGGTCCAAATCTCGACTTCGTACCTATAATGGTTTAAAAAATACAGCCATTTTAAAATACCAGTTGTATGGGGCGGTGCCACGCCCATTTCACCTCATGGCAGTCCGAATTTCCAAAAATCCCTTCTTAGTGCGCGTCTAGGTCATAAAAGAAACCTACATTCTAAATTCCACGGTTCTAGCTTTAGGCGTTTGGGCTGGGGAGTGATCAGTCAGTCACCCAAGCCTTTTATATATATAGATAATCATGTGAATGGAATGTGCTATGATTAAATCAGCCCTGACATATTTAGCTAAAATTGTAATTGGTTAAAATTAGGCACAAATGTCGTGCCGGATTAGATCTAATAAGATACAATTGGAGCGGATCTGATCGAATCAGATAAAACCATTTTTGATATAAAAAATTTTAAAAATATCGGCGGTAGACTGCCTAAACTCTCCAACTCCACTTTTTTGGGAAATGGTGCAAAAGAGTTCCAAATGTCATAGTCTAAGCCTTCTTAAACATCTTATGTCAATTTAAAATAGTTTTGTAGTAATTGCATCAAAACATAGGCGGCCATAAACTTTATATCATCATACTCAAAAAAACAAAAAGTGTATTTTTTTGCAAAAGTGTCCCAAAAGTCATATTCTATGCCGTGTAAAGAAATCTCATTTATATTTGTAGTAGTTATTGTAAAGGGTGGTTAAATTGTTAGGGCCGATGTTGAATTTGAACCACTCCTAAACTTCAAGTTCTTTTCTGCATTTCATTTGAAAATTTTAAATTTCAGACTTACTCAATTTGCACCTTGGAAAGATACACAATCGAGCAACGCGTAAAAATTTTTCAGGCTTATTATGAAAATGGGCGTACAATCGGAAAAATCGTGCAAAAATTTAAGCAAACCGGGTCTGTAGGAGATGTGAAAACACCAGTGCATGCGCGTATTCGTCGTCGTGCCCATCAATTGCACGTCTCACGCTCGTCGTTGATGAACATTGTGCATAAAGACTTGCATTTTCACGCTTAAAAGGTGCAATTGACTCAAGAACTAAAGCCTCTTGACTATTCCAAACGTCGTCAATGGTCAGAATTGTGGCAAGAAATGGCAACAGTGAGTGATCAAAAGATGAGGCACATTTTCACCTCAGTGGATTCGTCAATAAACAGAATTGCCGCATTTGGGCGAATGATAATCCAAGAGTGATTGTTGAAAAACCAATGCACCCACAAAGAGTGACTGTTTGGTGTGGTTTATGGGCTGGCGGCATCATCGGGCCATATTTTTCCCAAAATGAGGCCGGATGCATGCTCATTAGCTTCTTGGTATGGGTGATGGTACCAGTTTTATCCCCTTTCGGCCTTTTTACCCCCCAAATATTTGAATTTCTAAAAACGCCATCTGGCGGCTCTCTTACTCTATAGGGAGCAATGTTATTTACATTTTTGTAACTTTTGGCATTTGGTCTGTTCGATAGTACCAGTTCTATCCCTTTTTCTGTATTTTTCCAACTAAAAACAAATTTCAAAAAATAACCACATCTCACAACTAAAATATTCACTTCAAATATTCCGATTATACCTCTAGCTGTTTATCTGTTTTATCGCTTTTCGGCCTTTTTTCATCTAAAAAGTAAGAATTTCGAAAAACCACCTTTTCACCAAATCAGTTAGTCAACCAATTTTTTTATATATGTTATGAACATGTTATTACAATCATTTTATTAATATGACCGACACACAGTTTTTTTTCATATGGGCACCGAACATTTCGAAGCGAGACGTAATCCCCCATGTACCATTTACATATGTAGCAAATCTCATCTTCATACCTTCAATAGTTCGTGAAGTATGACCGACTGAAATTTTGGATTGTGTGTGGGGTGCCACGCCCCTTCGTCTTGGGATGTTTTAATGTAGCCTATGATAGAGGCTTTACGGATAATACTACACAGTGAAAATTTCATTGCAATCGGTCCATTTATTTCTCCCAGATAACGATCTTTTCAATAGGGGCGTGGCATCGCCCATTGTTTTTGCGACACGTAATCCCTCATGTACCATTTAAATATGCAATTCTCACCTTCATACCTCTAATGGCTCTTGAGATATGACTGATTGAAATTTGTGTGGGCGGTGTTACGCCCCTTTGTCTAATTAATTAAGTTTCTATGTGGCCTATGGTAGGGGCCCTAAGAACAGTATCACACAAAAAAAATATAACTGCAATCGGTCTATTTATTTGCCAATATAACTGTTAAAAAAAGGGGGCGTGGCACCGCCCACTTTCCACAAAAAAGTAATTTTTCTTGTACGACCAACATATGTACCAAATTTCGACTTCGCGACTATAATGATTAATGAGATACAGTCATTTTAAATTTCGAGCTGTATGTGGCGGTGCCCCTCATTTTTGACACCCTTGCGGTCCGAATTTCCAAAAACTCCTTCTTAGTGCGCGTCTACTTCATAATCGACCAAATTTTCAATGACGCTGAGGCATCATTGAGGTTTCGAAGAGCCTAAAATGTAACAAACTCCCCTATACGACACTTACTAACTTAAAATCTATATTAAATTATTATGGTATGTTACTTGACAAAACGAATGATGCAGAACTTCTTCTTTTTGGGGCTACTTTCACGTGCAGTTCTCAGAATTGAGTCCCAAATCAATGACCTGAAAAATGTTGTACTGTGTTATTGTTCAACAGGACGATTAAACTTTTTTATGACATTTTTGTCGGATTTTCTTCAATTTATTTTTATTGAATAACATTTTCAATAAGAATGTAACATTATACTGGTTAAATCTATAAACATATATAGAAATAAATGTCAAAAAAAATTCTTTATTAACAAAGTCTAACACTTAAACAATATCCCAACATTTTCAAAATTATTACACCCATACCTCGATATACGGCCTAGATACGTTCCCAAAATGTTGGCCGTAAAGCGAAACGCCGTAAAGCGAAACGCCGTAAAGCGAGGTAATAAATTCGTATTCTTATTTTTCACTTATTATTACTCAAGAACGGAAAAATGTGCAAGAAAACTACATCTACACCTGATCAGCACAAACAAGAGACTGCTGCATCAACACTCGCTGCGCTTGTGAGTGAATGCTTTTGTTAGTCTCTCACTCTTCGTAGAAAAACGGTGAATCCGCTATTTGCTTTTAGCCGTATAGCGAGGTAATGTGCGCCGTAAAGCAAAGGTGTTACAGAATTGAAAAAGGCCGTTATAGCGAAATGCCGTAAAAAGAGGGGCCGTATAAAGAGGTATGAGTGTACTTTAATTTTATATCCATTTCTTTTTTTATGCTTTCATTCACATTATAAGGATTTTCTGAAAACATTTATCATATAATATCATAAGATTTTCCTATTGTTGCAAACTGTATGATAAACCGGAAAAACCCCCACTCACATCTCGCTACCAAAACAACATTACTCTCCTAAGTATCGTAGGGTATCTGTAGAAAAAGTATATGTGAACTCTGACAATACCGCATCTCTGTACAAAATTTCAACTACAAATTCATTTCCAACCCCTCAAACTCTTGACAAAACTATACGAAGACACACAACTTCCGTACCATCTGTCTAGACACACTTTGGGCGCTTCGACACAAACCCCTAACAGTCATCTTCACGCTAAACCGTTATTAATAGCAAATGTTATACCAACCAACACCCCAAAATATCTGACTCTCAATGTTATTAAAAGTTGTGATGTAATGTCAGTGCCAAATAGTTTGCCGGATACGGAACGCACTCTACCACAAAGTCTGATCCCCTGGTAGCAAAAGCCGAAAACTTCTTTGATGTCACATTCCAAGCCGCCGTTGCCGCCGCTGGTGCTCATCACACGTTCGTACAAAAGGCCACAACATGATGAGCACTCGTCGCTACTGACAATAGTAAATACCATTGGTAGTTCCATATTCGTGGAAATAGTGGTTGTTGGGAACGAAATTAAACTTACCCCACTTTTCATAGGAAAATGTTACAAGTTGTTACTTTGTTTTATAACAATATAAAAAGTTTTTTTTCTCTTGTGTTTTTGGTATACGCTGTGAAGTAGCAGCTATGGTCGATTGAATAAGTGCTCTACCAGCGGCAGTCAAGGGTAACCTAATTTTGAAGTTAAAAATTATACATTTTATTGGCTATGTATTTATTAAATTGAATATTTTTACTCTGTTGTATATTATTATGACCTTAAGATTATGATCACAAATAAATATTGTATCTTTGTAATAACAAAACGTTGACATTCGCTGAAAAATAATTAACTGACACAAACATTTGTAACCGTTGCATAAACAAAAAGTTGCAAAGTGATTTGTACCAATGAAAAAATGTCAAGAGAAATAAATTCAGTTTCTCGTTCAATATTAATACCTCGATCATAAATCACTCATCCCATCATTTTGCATAATTTTGTCAACTTTAAGCTTTAAACCATCCAAAAATTAATCATAATCTTGTTTCCTCACTGTCTATTCCATATCTGGAGATTATTGTTATACATCAACATTATTTATAGCACTAAATCTTAAGCAGATTGTTCGTTGCTTGCTGCTCTTCTCGGCCGCTCCACAAGTTGCTTCCTACATTTTTTTTCCTACATTTTTTTTTGCTTCTTGCCTTGTCTGTGATAGTTTTATGCGGCCATTAACACACTTTGCCATAATAAAAACATCTTAATTTCTTTGAGCACTTTTTTATTGTGTGAATCAAAAAAGTTTCATGATACCTACAGAGAAAAAATAGCAGCGGAAGAAGTCTTTGAAGAAACGTCACAAAATACCGCTTGAGAATACGGTTTTGCTTGATGGTGGTGGTGGTTGATACAAACTTCATTCAACATTTGGTGTTTGTGGATTTGGATTCGGATTCAAGTTATGGGCTCCTATTCGAAAAGGCGGTGTTTGTCTTTAATAATGCAATGAGTGGATGAATGAATGACTGACTGACACCAAGCGAAACCGGAGGAGAAAAAGACTCCCTTAACAAACTTTGTCGGGCACTCACACATAGCCATACTAATGCTCGCGTTTACAGCAACAACACACACTTGACATTGCGGGGCGAACAAGCAAGCAAGCGAGCGAGCGTGCGAGTGAGTGAGGAGTGTTCCAACCAGTAGTTTCCTTCTAAGCCATTGTGAGTGAGTAAACTTCTTATGGTGGCACATGGAAAGCGGAAAAATTGCTTTGATCCAATTCCAAATGCTCTTCGGTCGCTTCGTATTATGAACAAAGTGAATCGAGTCGAGTGGAGTGGAGTCGAATGGAAAGATATGGATGGTCGGTCTGTGTTGGCCCGACTGCGGAAATTCTCTTTGAAGAACATGGAATGATGAAATGGTGAATTTTTGAATGGTGCCACAAATTTCACAAATTTTGTTTTTAGGTGAATCTTGGAAGATATCGAGTGCTGCCGCTTTAATATTTGAATTTCTGTTTTCCTAATACAAAATGCGGCTTTATAACTTTGATGATTTGTTTTTGATATTAAAAATGAAATTAACAAATTTACAGTCACATTGAAAGGTTGGTGGTAAATAAAAGAAGAATACAAATTGAAGAACAATCGTTTATGAGGGTACTTGGATACAAAGCGAAAAGAAAGATTATTACATTTAACGTTAAATAACATACAAATAAATAACGTAGATTTAAAACAAGTGTATGTGTATTCCAAAGCTATTGTCGATGATTATTTCCTTGCAGACAAATGAAATAGTACAAACATTGTGCAGTGTGAGGTGGTTAAGAGCAACTCTCGATGTATTTATATTTGGTTGGCAGCGAAAATTCAACTTTGGATTATCGGTAATGCCTGAGTAGAATATTTTGTCAGTTGTTCAACATTTGAGCAAAATCGGGCTAATTTTAGCCGTGCCCCAAAGAGGTCAAATCTGTATTTATATGAAAATGAGTCTGTGTTTGTTTATTTGCATTTCTTTTTGTAGCAATATCTGAGGGACTGTTTCGCCTTGGAAATAGGGTTGTGAATGCATTTTGCAGCAAAGTTCATGATCCAACAACAAATGAATTATAAGAGGTATTAAGATTATATTTGGTATGTTTTGTTGTTACAGTGGGCTGTGCCACGCCCCATTTAATAGAAACCGTTATAACAGCCATAATATTAGTTTAATCGCTCTTGTAGAGATATAACCAGACTATTTGGAATCAAGTTGGCAAAAAAAAAATCCTTACAATCACAAAATTGTGCAGTGGTAAATAATAATTGATTTATTACAAATAAGTTTCCTAGGCATATTCAGTACACTGAGCTTGCATCCGAAAAAGGAGCTTAATATATGATCACTGTAAAAAGAAACATAACGCATTCCAACAAACCAGATGTAAGTAGTTGAAATGGTGGCACCAAAGAGATGGGGGAAACCATTGAAATTTTTATAGTAAATTCAAAATATGTTTAAATTCTAAACTAAGTATTTTATCGCAAAAGAGGAATTATTTATGATTACTGTTATAATATGTCATGAAAGACGTTATAATATGTTCGTTTCAGATTAAAAGAAGCTTATTTGAAAAGTTTTGAAAAGCTAACAAGTCCGTTAAGATATGGTTGAGAAATTGGAAGGACGAAATTGAAAATGCATCGATCTTCATGTGACAAACATAAAATGCGAAATCCATTAAGACTTGTTGGTTAAAATGCGATTTAAAAACTAAGAGACTTATCTAAAATAATGATTCATAAGCGCATAACCTAAATATGGAGTAAGTAAGTTTGACAGCCCTAAGAATCTAGGCGCGGTGGCCTAATAAGACACTTTCCTTAAATAACAAAAACTATTATGAAATTTCGAAGAAAATGAAAGGACATGAAAACCCCCAATATTGATAACCCTGCCAACCTTATAAGGACCATGATTTAAGGATATGCCTCTGGAATGTCCAAACTCTCTACAGAGATGGTGCCTCCATCCAATTGGCCGCCATACAGGAAATGCGACGTACAGGACAGTGATGCTCCTGACGAAAGAACTGTGAAATCTTTACAGCTGCATTGTAGAAAGACACGAATTTGGATGTGAACTCAAAGTAAGCAAGAGACTTTGACATCTGGTCTCGCAGTTTAACCTTATAAGTGACCGAATAGCCACTATCCGCAACAAGGCGAAATATTTGGCGGGAGACAAAGATATTAAAGATGCATTCTATGAGCACCTGATGGCAATATATGACCATTGTCCTGCCTATGACATTTAAATTGTTCCGGTAGATTTTAACAACAAAATAGCAATAGAAGAAGCTCTTGATTTAGTCGTCGGAAAATTCATTCTACACAACATCTTCGATAACATTTTCAGACCGGTTAGCTTCGCGTTGGCAAGGAATCTGGTAGAGATGGAAGGCAACATGCATAGTAGGGTAATAACTTTTTTTGGACAACATTCTCCCCAGGGCTTTTCTAATGGCAAATATTGTATTAATGATAAAAAAAACTATTTCAGTTCAATTTGCTTAAAAAACCTTACGCACCGACAGCGATTTCTAAAATGCCTTTAATATATGTTTTTAAAATTTTTTTTAATAACAATTTTTTTTATATATGCTTTAAACATATGTAAGTATGTAAACAAATAATAACAATAAATGATTAAAAGTAGGTATTGTAAGATATAAACTTTAGGTTCAGAATACGCGATGTTTTACAAAGCGGATATATATCTTGTACTATTTTTATTTCAATAAAAAATTTTTTTAAACTTTGTTTGATTCAAAACTTTAACGCGTTTGGTGCGTAACCTTTTTTAACGATAGCGAAAAACTAAAAACGCAGTTCTTAATATTTTTCCATGCCCTACACGATTTTGCCTGGGGAGATTTGATATTTGCAAAAAATGCAAAAAGTTATTACCCTAATGCATAGCCCCTGATCAAAAGACGAGATATCACGTGGTAATCGATGGAAGGCATGTCTCAAGTTGTTTGGACGTGAGTGTGATGCTCGGTGCAAATAAGGATGCTCGGATCATCATGTAGTTTCAGCCACGGTACGCACGCGATTAAGTAGTGCTAAAAGTAGGAGAGCTTATAACTTAACTGAAAGGAAACTAGAAATCACAAAGCTTCATACGAGTATCACCCTTAATTATTTCAAACAAACTCCCCCTTATTCTGATGTTACCGATACACAGTAGCATCATGTTGGGAATTCTATCACGACTGCCGCAACGAAAGTACTGGGTTATGAAAAACCACTCTCAGACAAGCCCTGGTACGATGAGGAATGTCGCATAATTTCTGAGTAAAAGGATACTGCATACAAGGCAAAACTGCTGCAAATGGTAACGCGTGCGGTGACGAAACGATATAATCATGCGAGAAGGCAGATGAAAGGCCTCTTCAGGTGGAAAAAGCGTCTATGAAAGAATAAAAAGATCCAGTATATCGAAAATTACAGAGATAGAGGTAAAGCCCGCATATACTACGAAGATATAAAAAGCAAAGATTGTGGAACAGGGATTCCGCCCTGTAAGGACAGAGATGGAATTGGCCACGGAAGGATACAGTAAACACTATTGGTAACATATTTAATAAAAGTAACATGCTACTGGCGTATGCTGTATCATTCGCCAAGGACAGCCTGATGTAACTGCGGCCTTTTCGAGCATTGAAAAGCAGTCGGCAAAAGTAGTTCCGGTAATAAATGAAAACAAAACCAATTTATTTGTTTGAAACGGTAGATGACGTTGTCATAAAAAATAATTTCAGCCTGGATATCAAGCGTCTACTTTTGATCTCAAAACTCGGGCTACAACGCCCTCTCTCGACAAACAAAGATCCAACTCTACCAGAAACTGATCTTATAAACTCGATGGATGGCGCATGAAGGCCGGCCAAACTTGGTGGGACTTACTATTTACGGACCACAAAAGACCGAATGAATTTCTGTTGATGTTGCCAAATAAGAAGAAGAATGAAATACCAAATATGTATGAACAATAGAGTGGGTCAATTTTTTCTCGACCAAGCGGTTGTCAAAATCGTAATCTACGATGTATTCTAAGAAAATTTGCCCAAGAAACCATGGGTCTAAAATAAAAAACGAGCCACCGGTTTTTAACCAGAAACTTTTCGAATTTCATATTAGGGGTGCGATAGTGTTGTATTGAGATCCGTAATAACAAGATTTGGATACGTCCACCAACTAATTTTGTGTGTGGTGGATAAAAAATGCATGAGCCAAAAAATGGGGGAGGTGTGGTGGTGACAATGGGCTGCGTATCGGGGAAATGTCGTAGGAAAGAGCCCCGCAACTGTCCCATAATCGCCCCTAGAAAGCTAAAATGTGTGACCGACCCTTAGTAATTTTTTCCTCATCAAATGTTTTCCAAACATACCAAATCCCTCATCTTCACTCCCTTAGGAGGCACCCATACAAAAATATATTTTTTTATAAAATTTGATCCCACCGCTGTAGCTGCCCTTAAGGTGCCCTTAGAGGAATCAAATGTATGCTCAACCCCCAATATTGGTGCAACCCCAACAGTTTCTCAGAACATATCTACCCTGTATCTTGAACCCTTAATTGGAGCCCCCTTAGGGTGTGAAGATAGAGGGTAGGTATGTTCGGGAAACTTGTTAGGAGGGAAATACTAGTGTGGGTCGGTCATACATTTTACCCCTTTAGGAGACAGAATGGGAGAAGCGGGAGCTAATTTCATAAAAAAAAAAAATAATGGGCACCACCTTAAGGTTTGAATATACAGGGTAGATATTGTTCGTTTTGTGCAAGACCGTCATAACTCAAAAAAAGTGATTTTTGAGTTAATGATGTAGAATTGATCATTTAATCATACTCCATGTTGTGTAAAATATTCATGTTAATATCTTTTATACACTACGCATGAGAGCTATTTGAATTCCTCCATTTCTTACAAATTGGTGTAAATTAAAAACTTTAAACGCAATTATCTCGGAATCGATTTTTTTCAGTCATGACGGTCTTGCACAAAACGAGCGATATGTTCTGAGAAACTGTTGGGGTGCCAAAAATATTGAGGCCGGTCATGTATTTGACATCTCTAGGGACACATTTGGGGCAGTTAGAGAGGTGGGGGCAAATTTTATAAAAATGTAATGATAATTTAAATTTGTATATGGGAGCCCCTTAGGGTGTGAAGATGTTGGAAGGAAAAATGACTTGGGGACGGTAATACATTTTACCCCCCTAGAGGCAACTCCGGGACAGTTTCGGGACTTGTTGTTGATATTTTCCCTTTCCCCACCACATTTGACCACGACGCGCAGCCATTTGCCGCCACCTTACCTCACCCATTTTTGTCTCATTAATTTTTTTCCCATCCACACAAAAGTTTGCAATCTTTAAACTCTCTCGTTAAAAACCGGAGGCACAATTTTGATTTAAGACCCATAGTTTTTTTTGGAAAATTTTCTTAGAATTCATCGTAGATTGAGATGGTGATAACCTCTTAGTGATTTTTTATTATTCCATACAAATTGACCAACTCTTATGAACACATTTAACTTTTTTTTAACACATTTGTGTTCCTCAAAGTTCATTGAAGTCCACAGAATACATTTTTGGTTATAGAAAATATTGGGTATATGAAATGTTTTTCCAGCATTTAGGATATACCATATAACAGATATCTATTGTATATTAAAATGTGTAATCCTTCCTTCGGTGTTCATTTGTATAAAATCACTACTCAAAAAAAAAACACAATACAAATACGACAACGCCATCTAATCATTTTAATTGTTACAGTTTTTAGTCGATTCCCAAACTCCTTCAATAGATCAATACGAATGTCATCCACACTAAAGAAATGGAATCCACATTAATTGCATAACCACATATAACCATAACAATCTACAATAATAATGGCTGCTCTCTAAATATAAATGATTACAGCAGCAGATACGCAAACCTTAAATCCACATACAGTAATAGCGAAAAACATACAGCCTACTTTCGGGCTTATTCAAAAAGAAATGTCTGTTTTAGTACACACTCATACGACTACCCCAGGCATTTCATTTAATTAACAACATACCGTATAGAGTACTAACTTTTCCCGGCACATGAATAATTTATAACCTTATTTAACATTTATTTTCCTTTCTTCAATTTCTCTCTATCAGCAAAACCAATGAAAAGCATCATTAATTTTTTTTTGTGAAAACATCGACGAAATGTTATTTTATTTTAAAGAAAATTCACTTTTCCAAATTGAATAAATTACGCGAATTTTGTATTAGGAGCCCAGCACTGACCAAATGTGAAATGAAAAACTTTCACAAATACAAAAAAAAGAGAAAAACTTGGTGTTCATTGGATGCGGACAATGATGATAGAGAGGCAGAGAAAGAGGATGTAAATGTGAGTGTCGCGGGCTGTATGTACATATTTGAGTATCTCTACATGTGGACTTGAATTTGTGTCAGAGTGTGTGCAAGAAAAGCAATATTGGCAGCCGAAAAAGTAATAGCAACAATAGCAACAACGACGACGACAACGTCATTTTAGGAAAAACCCAAAGAGCAACGTAGACACACGACACAAGCACACACATACACTTACACGTGCGAGGATGGATAGACAGTCGGACAGACAGTGCCATCCGTTGAGCATTTGAAAAAGCAGCATTGTGCTCCGCTTGCACAGTGGGGTGACACATTTTCTTTTCATATAAAGAATAAATGTGCAGCTAATCAGCATTCATGGGATGTAAAGGGAAATTAAGTAAATAGTAATGAAGACAACTATGAAAACTTGATCAACAAATTTTTAAAGTAAAATTTTCTAAGCAACATTTTTTGTAGAAAACTAAAGTCTAAAGTCACATTTTAAGCTACTGTTCTAACATTTTGGAAATAAGGATGAAAACGAGACGTAAGAAGTCGAGATAGAGAGTTTTAATATTCCTCGTTAAATTTCATTGAAGACGTCTGATAGCAAAAATACACTAAAATAATAAGACATACAGATAATATTTGGTCTTGGAACACCCCAAGTAAAATTTTCTGAGCAACAATTTTGTAAAACATTTCCATGTTATAGTCTTATTTAAAAGTTAATTTTGGATTTTCTCCAAATAAGGACGAAAAGGAGACGTAAGGAGTCGACATAGAGAGTTTAAATGTCCCACAAAAAAATCTCGTCAAATTCCATTAAAGATGTCTGATATCGAAAATACACTAAAACTATAACAAACATTGTTTTTAAGAATCTACTTTCAAATTTATTATTCGATCTAGGGCGGAGCTTCCCTCCAGGAATTTTAATATACTCACCTAAGGCTTTCATTCCGTAAAGGAATTATTCCGCCCCCAGGCAATTACCTCCATTTTGTATCATATTGTAATCTTATGTGCATTTTTTACATTTTAGTAGTATAATAATTTTACCCCACTGTGCCATGTCATCAAAGTGCACGTATTCCCTAAAGCTACAAGCAGAGGGCAGCAGGAGACTAAGCGAGTGAATAAGTGAGCAACAGCCACCGCCGGTATATCATGTGTGTGTGTGTGTTCGTCTGTATGTGGAAAAGTCAACAGCTGCGCATCAATAAGCAAAAGTGAATTTTCCGTAAATTTCTTTTAAGTTTTCTTCTTATTTTTGCGCTCTGTTTATTGTTTCGCTGTTGGCTCACATTATTTTGTTTGTGCATTTTTTGGTAAGGAGTCAATACCTCTATGAAGGGGTGAGTTTGGCGCACAGCTATTGTTTTTTCTCGCCAACTTGCCACCATGGCCGCCACCACCACTTGAGGCAATAGACAACTAAGTGGTTGGTCGGTGGATACTTCATACACAGATGTGTGTGTGTGTGCCAAGAGTTGTACGTTTTGACTTTGAGTAATACAATTAATTATGACTGTGACCCTCTTTGATGTTGCAAAAACAACAGCAACAACAACAACGTTAAGTCAACAATAAGGTAATAGCGTCAATGCAATGCACATCACATTCATATGCCACCACGTTAAAGCTGCTGCAGATTGCAAAGACGGCCGGCAGCCACTCAGCCACACCAGTGCAACAAGTCTTAGTACATCAAAGGTTACCGATGCGCTTCTCTTTTCCTTTATGACGAATCCTCAAAGGAATTTTCCGCTTCGACTACCAGGCGCACAGCAGTGATGGCTGCCATGCATCCTCGGGAAAATTGCGGAAAATTCGTTTTTCACTAAATAAATATTCAGCAATATCTCGAGATATATCGCATACAACAATACGTACAACAAACAATATGCGATATATACGAGTACAACAAATGTATAAATACGTTTTTATATTTTTGCGCGCGCGAAGCGAGCCAAAAGTGTGTGGTGGCATCTCATCTCATATAGACACCAACAACAAAAACAACAGCACTTTGTATTGGCTTGACTAAATGGGATGTGCGACTGTGAGTTGTTGTTGCTGTTGTTGTTGCCCCGGCTACGAATTGGCTATGAACGTGAAACATTCATTGAACGTTAGAGGCGCACTCGCCAACTCACTCATCCGCCACACTCGCTGACTGGGCGTCGCGCGGTGGGACATGTGGCAAAACGTTTTGCACACAGCCATCATGATGAATTCGTGTGAGAGAGTTTGTGCAACCAGCCGACCAAATGTTCACTCAGCCAAGCATCATCATCCCAACAACAACGACGAAGAAAAGCCATTAGTTGGCCAAGAAAAGACGATTTTTCTTAATGAAACTGAATTAACGTGTCGATATGAAATACATCAACTGAAATCATTTGGCGGCAGCTTTAACCCTTTTCGGTGTAGACAAGAGCACAAAAGAAAATGCATATACTAAATAAATAAGAAGATAAAAAACGAGACAAGTATTTGAGTTATTTTTATGTTGACATTGACATTAATTTTCATGTGTAATTAGATGGTCCCCCTTCCTCTGCCACTTTAGACGTTTATAACTTGGCTAAAAGATTAGAAGAGCATCGCAACAATAATAACAATGATGAATTGATGTTTTTTGTTTGTGTATTATATTAATAGTGAGGTATAAAGAGCTGACTCGGATTTAAGTAAAATCGAATACTTGTATTTTTGAGAAGTTTGAGGAAACAGGAAAAATATATGAGGAATTTGAGATTAACAAAAAATATTACTAGGTAGAGTTGAAGCATAACGTTCAATAGCAAACGTCATGATACGGAGTTACAATTTTATAAGGATAATGCAGAAACTCATATCAAGGATAGGCACAATATGACATCTTAATGTAACTTTTCGCAAATGTATAATTACTTTAGAAAAAATAAAGTTATTAAAGAGTATCCAAAGGATTAATCGGTATTTATTAATCTATCCTATTATTATTATAAATGTGAATGGGTGTCTGTTTGTTTATATGTTGTTGCTCAATCACGCCTCAATCACCGATTTCAATGACGTTTGGGAGACAGTTAGTGTACTGTATGAAAATTACAGTAAACTATAATTTTTATTAAATTTTGTCCCTAGGGGCGGAATGGGCGTGGCAAAACTTTTTTTAATAACTATGGGGAAAAAATGTGATACACAGATAGTACTCGGCAACACGAATATGGATATGCGAACGAATTTTTAATTTTGGATCAGTGGGCGGAGTGGGCGCGGCAAAACATATTTTTAGAGCTAGGGAGCTAAAATTTGGTGTGCAGATATTACTCGGCTACACGAATATGAATATGCAGGCGAAATTTTAATTTTGGATCAGTGGGCGGAGTGGGCGTAACTAAACTGTGTTTTAGCCCTAGAGATATAAAATGTAATACACAAATAGTACTCGACAACACGTACATACATATATGAATATATATACGAAATTTTAATAGTTGACCCAATTGGCGGAGTGGGCGTGGCAAAACTTTTTTTGGAGCTAAAGAGATAAAACTTGGTACCCAGATAGTACTCGACAACGCGAATATGAATATGCAGACGAAATTTTAAACTATTTTTAGAGCTAGAGAAATACGATTAGATATCCGGATAGTACTCGACAACGCCAATGTGAGTATTTAGGCGAAATTTTAATTTTGGGCACAATGGTCATAGTGGGCGTGGCAAACATGAATATGCTGACGAAATTGTAGTTTTGGACACTATGGGCATAATGGTTGTGCCAAAACTGTTTTGAGAGCTAAAGAGATACAATTTGATACCCAGATAGTATACGACAACACGAATATGAATATGGAACTACATTTTAATTTTCGATGATTTTTTTTTTTGTTGAGGCGTAGCGAATATTTTTTTATCCTTAAGAGATGAAATTTGATGTACAGAAAGTACTCGATAGTATAAAATGTTATTGTTGACCTGGTTAAGGAGTTACTTGGGTTAATGAATTACAGAGTGCAAAAGATGACTTTTTATTAAAATTGGTACCAGTCGTGTTTCGTGTAGCATTCCGCATGATCGTCTTCATTCGGATATAACAGAGATCGCATGACAGACTATCGCCTTGTCTATAGCCTCTCTTGGTTAAAAATAGCTGGAAAATGGTCATATAATTACCTATCTTCACTAAAGACTTCGTGTCAGGTCATCCGCAAAATTTTATCAGCTTCGCAGAATAACCCAACCCAATCATGACATCAAATTTATTTTTTCGTATCGGACTGTCGAATGCAAGTTTGCAGTCGATAAAAAGATGTTAAGTGTTTGGGCCGACCGTGGAATGATAGTTAGAACAAGCGACTATCATGCTGAAGATTCAGAATTCGATTCCTGTCTTAGTCATCTACATTTTCTTATTCCTAAATAGCTGACTTTCGCATTAGTTTATAAATAGTTGGTGCCGTTGAGTTGCAAGGTTAAATATTAATTTACAATAACGCGAGAAGCTTATATTTATTTTATATTTAGGTCAAATGTTGATCTGCATTTCTCAGCTCTTCTCTAGAATATATCGCAGTGAGAATATCTGGCCGGTCGTAGATTTACCAGGTCTAAAGTCACACCGATAAGATCAACTCATGTTTGGTAAGATGGGTTTCGGTCTTTCACATATAACTTTCGACAAGACCAAGGCATGCGACGCGTGAAATATAGTACTTCAGTAGAAGTTGCAAACACTTAGATTGCCTCTCTTAAGCTAATAAAATACTGCTCTATGTTCCAATCATCGGACATGCATTCCTTTCGAAAAATCATGGTTATGAGCAGATGCATAACACCGCCAGCTTTTTAGCTCTGTCGGCAGCCCATCGAGCCGTGTAATTGGCGTACTGCCCTCGATTTGGATCGATGGTGGTCAATCTATGGAGTCGTCAATGATTGGCATATTTTTTAAAATTTACATTGTATATTTTAGTATAATTGGCGGTATTAACCAATATCTTCGAAGTTTTCGATATCCTTGCAGTTCTCCTGCATCAACGCATTTTCCGTCTGAAGAGGCGTTTTGCTTATATCATTTCCCAACTGCACGCGTTACCATTGGCAGCAGTGTTACCTCATAAGAGTAGAATCATTTGCCTTAGTCAATACACTACATCCTTTATCGGCTTTAGGGCTTGTAGCTCGAGTTTTTATATTCCAATATGGCCGTTGCGGATGTGGCCATAGCATGCGCAATATGCTGCCACTGTGTGTCGGGAACATTCGGATTAGGGACGTTTGTTTGCAATAACTATGGAGGTTAGTAGGAACCGGGACCCGCCGTGGCATGATGGTTAGAACACGCGACTACCATGCGGGTGATCCCAGGTACGAGTCATGGGTCCCGTCAACTACATTTTTCTTTTTCTGTCGGCCCCCTCGATGTTGTCGACAGCAACTTCGCAATATAAGTGTCGAGTCATTTGGCATGTCAAGTTAAAAGCTTCTCAAACAGTGACGTTCGCATTTGTTGGTAAACAAGTAGGTGCCGTTAGTTGTAAATCTAAAAAATAGAAAGCGTGTTAATTCAAAACAAAGAGAGAAGCTATCCCATACCTCATTCATGGGGCGAAAGGGAAATTAAGTTGTTGTTTTTAAGCAGGAATATACATTGGCTATCTCGGTTAAGGGCGGTTTTCGCACTGCTTAATAACGTGCGTACATTGGTTGCAACTATGTGACTGTTTTTTTATATTTGCACCAACCAACACCGGCGCGTTTATGACTCTTGATATATGCCTTCCATCGATTAACACGTGATCAACAGGGTTTATTTTTCTTTTTTTTTTTTGATCAGGGACCATTCATGTTGCTAGATGATATTGTGTAAACATTTTGTTCGACTCACTACCTTATTTCTTGTCGACGCGAAGCTAACTAAATATTTCGACTGCTGCCCTTGGACAGGGCTTACATATTTTCTTCCGGCGCTCACAGAATGCATCTTTAGTATTCTAGTCTTTGTCTTTTGAAGGGGCGTGTACACAAATCTGCGTGAATCTAAAATTGTTCCGTTCTATGCGGATTGTAGCTATCCAGTTACTTACAAGGTTAAACCCCGAGGCAAGATGTCAAAGTTTCCAACCAACTATAAATGCACATCCAAGTTCGTGCATTTCTGCATGCTAGCTGAAAATATTTTTTCCTGTCCCGCGCATCGCATTTTCTGTATGTCGGTTATGTCAACCTTATATTTGCCGAGGACAATACAGGGTCCTCTCTGTTAGGTATTCAGACAATGTAGGCGCATATCCCTTAATCTGTCTTTTCTCTTGTATTTTCTTTGTGTATTCATAATAGTTTGTTTATTTAAAGCGAGTAACTTAATAGTCAACCACGCCCCATCTTAGTTTTATTGGACTTCTAGTTAAGTTGAGCATGTTGAGTAACTTCTGTTATCTACTCCATAAGTAGCATCGGGTGTTGCATGCCATTAAGGTTACTGAAAATTTCGACTTCTCACATTTCCTATCACTAAATAGATGTCCAGAGGCATTGCTCAGAAAACACCTGATTGATCAGACGTTGTGAGCTGCTTTGAATAGCTTCTTCCCAAGTGAATAAAGTTTAGAAAACACAATACCCCCCTTATTTACTTAATCTTCGCCAACCACACCATGATAACGCTACAACCGTTTTGGGCACCTGGATCCGCTGTAGTAAAAGATAAAGTTATGTCTTAAAAATCAGTACATTGTATTTTTTATATTTAACTACAATAAATGAAAAATGTTGTGGTGTTTAATACATTTTTATGGGCGGTAATAATTGCCAACCTGTCATTTCTGCATTCCCATAAATAACTATATCCCCACACTTATGAATAATATACATATTTCCACATCACTAGTACCCAAGCAATATCGTATGAATTATTGAAAACCAAAGAATCGCATTGATTCGCTTGAAGAGCGACGAGACGACAAGTTTCCTAAATTGTCATTATCACCGCGATCGCTGTAAGATCGCCATGTGACCAAATATGAACAATGAATGAATTTTATTGCAAATTAAAATCTTCTGATGAGAAACTGAAACAGCAAAACAGAATTGTTAATTGAAATACTAAAAAGAAAACAAAGCGAAACAAAACAGAGAACAATTATAATAAAAATGTCATTCATAATTGGATGTTTATTTAAAAGCTCGTTAAAAGCGAAACGAAACACAACTGTGTTGTAAAAAATATACATATTGCCAAAAAAAAAAGCAAAAGAACAAAACTGCGAAACACAAGTGGGGAAATTTATGTTTTAAGACGAATCCACGGTAAAACGTCCAACCAACCCTACACTCTAGTCTGCACTAAAGTCGTTTAAAAGTCGCATTGATTTGGTGTCCCCTGTAGGTGGGTGGAAAATCCATTTTAGTATAAAGTTATGTAGTTTTGCTTGACGTAGTTAACAAATGTTAAGGTCGTTGTGTTAACCAATTATGGAATTTGAAAAAACAAATTATACATTTGAAAACTTTTTCATGTTTAATAGGACCAGTATTTATTCCATTTCGGTTTAAATGTTTTTAATGTGATTTAAGTTTTACGTTTATGGCAGTCTTGATTATGGATGTTAATTTAATTGTCTAGCTTTACTGGTTCATATAACAAATCTGAAAATTCCGTTACTTATAATCACGTTGACGTATTAAGAACGTCGGTTATGATACGGTATATTAATATATAGCCGACTCCATAGAACGGACTGCGAGAAGCGTACTTGGGTACTCAAAGCCGTCTCAAGAAGATGCCTGGTACGATGATGTATGTATGTCGCAATGCCATTAACAGAGCACTGCTGCATACAGGGCGAAACTGCAGCCAATGGCAACGCAAGCTGTTCGTGAACGGCACAGGGAGAAGAGACGAGAGGCAACTCGTCTTTTAAGACGGAAAAAGAAAGAGCTATAGAAGGAGAGGATGAGTGCACAGAGTTGTTCCGAAGTAGTGGGGAAGCCCGAAATTCTACCAGAGAGTTTAGGCGAGAATGCGTGGAACAGGGTTGCCCTCCTGCAAGGACAGCGATGGCCCGCTAGTGACGGACCCGGATAACGTTCTGAAGATATGGAGAGAACAATTTAGAAATCCACTGGATACGGACACCACTCCAATCCATAACGTTGGTATTAACTGTCCACCTCTGAGCCAGACCGAGAAACGTGTGGCAATATGCCACCTTAAAAATAACAAAGTGGCTGGAGCCGATGGTCTTCCGGCTGACCTGTTTAAGTTTGGAGGAGAGGAACTGATTATCAGCATGCATCAGCCCATGGAGAACATCTGGCTGGATGAGAGCATGCCCGGGGATTCGAGTCTCAGTCTGTTATGTCCCATATACAAGAAAGGAGATCGTTGTGAAAGTAAGAACTACCGTGGAATAAGCCTATCACCAATTGCGTATAAGGTGCTTTCGAGCATATTGTGTAAACGTCTAAAGCCAATTGTTGAAAAACTAATTGGAGCTTATCGGTGCGGCTTTAGACCTGGTAAATCTACGATGGATCAAATATTCACTTTACGACAAATCCTGGAAAAAACTCCTGGAAAGCAGATCGACACTTACCACCTTGCCTTCGACTCTCTGATAAGGAACAGGCTATATGAAGCCAGGGCTGAGTTTGGTATTCCTGCAAAACTAATTCGACTTTGCAGATGTATCTTGGAAAACCCAAATCCTATATTAAGATTGTTGAACCATTCAACACGGAAAGAGGTCTTAGGCAGGGCGATAGCTTGTCCTGTACATTTTTAAATATAGTAATGGAGAAGGTGATGAAAAAGGCTAGTGTCAACATGTCTGACACCATATTCCACAAGAGCCACATGCAACTAGCCTATGCCCATAATATAGACATCATTGACCGAAATCTAAGGGATGTTACTGCAGTTTTATCATCACTAGAAAAGGAGTCAGCAAAAATGAGTTTAGCGGTCAACGAGGAGAAAACAAAAATAATGATTTAGACGAATGAAGTGTCCTTATGATGGGGACGCACCGTGAACTGTGACAATTATTGTTTTGAGGTAGTAGATAATTGTTTGGCAAGATATTCCGCAAGAGCCATATGCCACTAGCCTATGCCGATGATATAGACATTATTGGTCGAAATCTGCGGAATGTTACTGCAGTTTTCTCGTCACTGGAAAAAGAGTCAGCAAAAATGGGTTTAGCGTCAACAAGAAAAATAGTGTCAGCCAAGATATTAAGCGGAGAATAGTGCTCGCCAATAGATGTTTTTACGGACTTCGGCAGCATTTTAGTAACACCACCTTATCTCGAAATACGAAGAAACAACAGTACCAGATATTAATTTTATCCGTTCTGTTGTATGCTGCTGAATCGTGGGTGCTTACTACCACGAACTTACAAAACCATGGAATATTGAAGAAAAAAATACTCCGAAAAATATATGGACCAATCTGTATCGACGGCGAGTTTCGCCATCGGATGAACCATGAGCTGTATAAGCTAAAAGAGTCAGAATGCAACGACTACGATGGCTGGGACATGTTGCCAGGATAGATGTAAATGCTCCAGCGAGAAAGGTGTTCGAAGGTGAACCTTAAGGATGGCGCAAAGCAGGGAGACCCAAACTTCGTTGGAAGGACCAAGTGGTTGCCGACGTGCCACCATCTGGTAAGACTTACTGGAGAACGCACTCAGAAGACCGCAGCGTATTGAATTCTTTAATATTTCAACCACGCACAAAAACGACACAGTCGTGATTGTCACTCTGTTCTAGCAATATAAGAAAGACAGACTTTTGTTGCCAATGTCTTGCAAGTAGAACATTTGTTGCCTTTGTAAAGAAAATGCATCTGTGCAAAGCTCTAGTTTATATTTTTATATTTTATCGATGACAATCGAATATTACCAAGCAAGTTTTAAAGGACCTTGAAAAGTTGCAATGTCCTTGAAATAGCAGAAAGTTCAGTCAGCTATTGTTTTCTAAAAGTTTTTAAATAATTCACAGTTTAAGATTAAAAATTTAACTTAGAAAACTTTTGTAAAACACAGTACAACACAAGAATTTGTGACACAATTCTGAGAACTGCACGTGAAAGTAGCCCCAAAAAGAAGAAGTTCTGCATCATTCGTTTTGTCAAGTTACAAGTCATAATAATTTAATCAATTTGAAGTAAGTAACTATCGTATAGGGGAATTTGTCACGTTTTAGGCTCTTTTGTTTGACATAACATAAATACTATATGGTGAAGTATGATTGTCATAAGTAATATTACACGTAAATCACAAGCCATACCGTCCGTTTTATTGTAACTGCTACAAAATAAAACTAGTTCAAAATCATTTGACGAATGTAAAAGTGAAACTGTTTATTAAAGGGATTGTAATTCTTAATTTGTTTAAATTTGTTTCAGCTAAATCGGACTAGTTGTTCTCGAGTTATGTCAAACAAAAGAGCCTAAAACCTGCAAATTCCTCTTACGATACTTACTAACTTCAAATCGATATTAAATTATTATGGCATGTAACTTGACAAAACGAATGATGCAGAACTTCATCTTTTTGGAGATACTTGCATGCGCAGTTCTCAGAATTGAGTCCCAAATCAATAAGATGAAGGATGTTGTGCTGTGTAATTTAGTACCTAACACTGACCAGTTTTTCACAAAGAGATACACTTTGTATTCCCAAAATTAGACCTCTTTGTACATATTAGCACCATTCCCATGATAGGTCCAGAAGTGACCCGAATCGTGACAAATATGTTGAAAGGATATCACATTGGCATAGTCTTAGAGCAACTCTTAGGCTTAGCTATCGAACATTTATACATTATATTTAATACATCAATTTGACAACTATTTAGTCTACGATAATCCACTAGAAAGCCTGAGATATTACATAAAATAACATTAATTTTCAATTTGTATTGTTTACATGGTAAATAACAAATGCATTGCAATTAAGGCTATAAATATAATACAATGTAATGTAATGCATTAAATTAAAAATATTGCATAGATAATACCCCTAGCTAACCTGCACTGACACCATAATCAATTACGTTTCTTCACACTAAACTTAAACGAAAAAGGAGAAACAAGTGTTAGATATGTTTTTGTTGTTTTGTATGGAATATCAAATGCCATAACCTGAACAACAGTTAAGACAACAGGCGGGCGCGAACAACGAGCAACAACGCCACCCAACCGGCAGCCTGCAATTTCATCACATTGAGTCAGCAGCGGCTACAAGAAAATCCGCCACAGCACAAATGATCGTAAAACAGGTTGCATGTTGGAATGTGCAAAGCGGACATTTAACTTTGGGAAAAAATCATCCATTAAACTTGCAAATAGCAGTCAGTGGCTCAGTTTGTTGCCACCAGCTAACAATTCACGACTTAGCCAAGCCCAAATACAGTTACTTCCACACAAATTCCAAATCCAAAGGCGGCTTCTAGGCAACTTGTTTAAGTTCTTATGAACTTCGGTGGAAATATAAAGTGATAAATAAAGAACAATCTGATCTGAGGCCACAACAGCAGCAGAAGCAGCGTTAGCAGAGAGCTGCAGTGAGCGACATTGCAAGGTCGCTGCTGATGCAATGACAAGATAAACGTTGTTACCGTATTGCATGTTAAAGCACAAGCCTCGGTATTATGGGTCAATGCAACTGGTTTTGGTTTGATGGCAGACGAACAGACACACACAGAATAAACTACAAAATAAAACACCAGCTCCATCATTGTTACACAATCGGCCAACAGGATGTTTTGTGGTTATTACAGTATCCCTTTGAGACAAGGAAAATAAAAAGAGAGAGTTGAGAATGTCCTTTGTGACAATGCGGTTAAAAGTCAGGCAATTTTTATGTTATAAAGCATTCTCAAATTATCCTCTGCCAAAGGACTCATGCAACCTTACAATTATATATGTATTTTCAGCAGGCCACCAATAAAAGCAAAGGAAGTAACATTGTGTGTTGTGTGCAGCAAACAGCCAGTAAAACCCTAAACGTAGTAGAAAGACTATGCGGAATATAAAAAAGCAGCTGCTGCTGTTGCATTAACACATACGACATCCGCACTTGAATCCACAAATTTATGTGTTATCCTTTTAACCATAGGACGCCAACAAGTAAGTACTACCAGGCTATGGCACTCTGTTCAAGGATATGGTAAATGTGTTGGTCCAGACCCAAGCCAAAGCCAAACAGATAAAATCAAAATATGTACGAAACTGCATTTAATGCCACTTAGAAGGATTTCAAGATGTTCTTTTGTCAGGGGTTTCTCTTTGCTTCCTTCCTTTCCACCGTTCGTTCGCTTGTGCGTTTAAAACCTCAAAGGGTTTCTTTTGTCAATACACGAACGTATATTTGTGTACATTTGTAGCCATTAAAGGGGTCACGCGTGTTGCAAATAGCTGCCATGGGTTAAGGTTTCCACATTAAATATTAGTACTTTATGTTGATGCTTAAATACATATTTGAGGAAGAAGTGAAAGGCTTGTGTTGTGGTTGGATAGGAAGTATTAAAATGAAATGAAATGGAATTAAATGGCTTGGGGTTACGATTAATATCTTTAGATGACGTGTCTCATAAAAGATCCAATTTCTATTTGATAATGGAAATGTGCAACTCTGTTGAATGTCTAAGGCGAATGTAAATACATGTGGAAGCAATTTGGGCATATTTGTTTGTATTTTTAGAAGGGGGAGATGTTAAAAGGATTATGTTTATGTTGCCAATGTTATTAGATATTTACTATATACGGTATGCATCGATACTGAACTTCTACACTCAGCACCATAAACAATGGAACTGAACTCTAAATGGATAAAATTATGAACCTTTTAAGCGATGACCTAAATACTATCTATGTTCCAGAGTAATTTTCTTTATAAATAAAACCCTGTGAAACATCGATTATGAATTCCTATTTAAAGCCACCAATTTGTTGCAAACGATTAGCCTTTTTCTAAGCAATATTCCTAATGCCCCATTTAATGGTCTTTTATTATCCTTGAAACATTTATCAATCCTTACACTCGGCTCGTGTGGTGAGCTAAATTTAAGTCCTTACATTTAAACAAACGCCAATTGCTTTAAACTAATTTTTAGAAAAATGTGTTTACACCAACCCTAACACATAAATTTCACGCCTTGACCCAGCCCACATGTTTAGCAGCTGCTCAAACAGCAAAATGGTGAACGACTGTATAGGCACGGAATGGATTTGAGTTAGTTAACAGTCATCATCATAGAGCTGATGGAGAGGCGTTCTTAAAGGACCCCTGAACAAAAGCAAAAATAACAAACTCATTAAAATATCGAATCCCGACGACTCACACATATGTGAAATGATGGGATGCTATGCAAGGATCATTTATGGATAAACAGAAATGCACACGCGAACGCATTCATACATATGGTTAAAAATTAGAATAAAACCCTTAATGACAGATGTTTGAGATTTCATCGACATTACTCAAATGATGTTGTTGGTACGAGGGTCGTTGGGTGACAGGAAAATAAATGTAGTAGTAGAAATGAAAAAGGATTCTGTCGACATTTTTCAATGCTTACTTCAAGGATTGGTTGATTGGGTATAAGTTTAATACAATAACCTTTTTGTCATCCCTGTTAAGGTTTCAAATATGACTCCAATATTGAGAAAGGGGAAAAAAAAGATTTGTTAATAATCATGAGCGGAGTTATATTACAATTCTATTTAAAATCAATTCAATAATAATTTAAATAATTATAATAACTAATGACAAAGAGTTTAGGAAGACAATAACAGTATTTGTCATTGTCAAATGCCGTAATATAAAATTATGGTAATCGTATTCAAAATAATTTCAGAAATTTAACAAAGATGGTGTCTGGTGATTATGCCCTAGAAGTAAACAATGTTATTTCGACTGTGAAAAGCGCAAATCACAATTGTCTTAAGCTGACAAACAGGATGCATTATGTATAGCAAAATAATAACACGCAGTAATATGTATCTGAAAAGAAAATATATGTGAATAGTTTTAAGCCTTACTTACTTACTTAAGAGGTCCATTACAACTTACGAACGTTGGTCATAAATTTTAGGCCTGAAGTATTAAAGAATTCCACACGCTTCGATCTTCTGCGTGCGTTTTCCAGTTAGTCCTACCAGATGGTGGCACGTCGGTAACCACTTGGTTCTTCCAACGAAGTTTGGGTTTTCCGGCCCTGCGCCATCCTTCAGGTTCATCTTCAGACACCTTTCTCGTTGAAGCATTTACATCCATCCTTGCAACATGTCCCAGCTATCGTAGTTGTTGGATTCTGACTCCTTTAGCTTAGTCGATTTCGCGGTAAATCTCATACTGCTCATTGTTCATCCGCTTGGCGAATCTTGCCGTCGACACAGAGAGGTCCATATATTTTTCGGAGTACTTTTCTCTCGAATACTCCCAGGTTTTGTATGTCCGTTGTCGTAAGCTCCCATGATTCGGCAGCATACAACAGAACGAGTAAAACTAACACCTGGTACAGCTGTTTCTTAGTATCCCGAGATAAGGTGATGTTACTAAAGTGCTGCCGAAGTCCGTAAAACATCGTTTGGCGAGCACTATTCTCCGCTTAATTTCTTGGCTGACAATTTTTTCTTGTTGACGAATGATCCAAGGTAGTAAACTCATCTACTACCTCAAAATAATAATTTTGATCTTTGATGGTGCGTCCCCATCGAGAGGACTCTATGTTTGTCGACATCATTATTTTTGTTTTGTCCTCGTTGACCGCTAAACCCATTTTTGCTGACTCTTTTCCTAGCGATGAGAAAACTGCAGTAACATCCCGCAGATTTCGGCCAATGATATCTATATCATCGGCATAGGCTAGTGGCATGTGGCTCTTGTGGAATATGGTGCCAGACATGTTGCCACCAGCCTTTCTCATCACCTTCTCCATAACTATATTAAATATTGTACGGGACAAGCTATAGCCCTGCCTGAGACCTCTTTCTGTGTTTAATGGTTCAGAGTAGTCGTTACCAATCTTAACCGAGATTTTGGCGTTTGCCATGGTGCATCTGTAAACTCGAATTAGCTTTGCAGGAATACCAAACTCAGTCATGGCCTCATATAGCCTATTCCTTATCGGATAGTCGAAGGCTGCTTTGCAGTCGACAAAGAGGTGGTAGGTGTCGATCTGCTTTTCATGAGTTTTTTCCAGGATTTGCCGTAAGGGGAATATTTGATCCGTTGTGGATTTACTAGGTCTAAAGCCGCACTGATAGTTATATTTTACAATTGGCTTTAGACGTTCACACAATATGGTCGAAAGGACCTTGTAATTGCAATTCACGGTAGTTCTTACATTCACTACGATCTCCTTTCTTGTATGTGGGACATAACAGACTGCCTACTCCAACCAGCTCTCCCAACTACTACGACACAACGCCTCTACTTCTGACGTACCTGATACACAGTAGCAGCATATTGCGCATTCCATGGCAACCGCCGCAACAACCGTGCTCGGATATGAAAAACCTGTTTCGCTCAGAAGAATCCTGGTACTAGGAAGAATGTCGGGATGTTAGGAAACGGCACAAGGAGACAATAAAACAGGCGGGCAGCTACTTAAGCGAAAAAAACGTCAGATGAAGGAACGGGAGAACGAGGATATGGAACGATACAGGGTTAGAGGTGAGGCCCGAATATTTTACCAGAAAGTAAAAGCAAAAAGCTACGGTAATGGGCTCCCCTCCTGTAAGGACAAGAATGGAAATCTGCTCACAGATACGCAGAGTATGCTAAATATATGGAGAGAGCCCTTTCAGCAACTGCTGCTTTCAGAAGGCAGCGTACGTGAAGCTATCGCTCCAATTGTCAACGACGGCTTACATTGCCCACCACCAAGTCAAGCCGAGGTAAGAAGAGCAATATCGCGGCTGAAAAAAAGTAAAGCAGCCGGTGCCGGTGGAATTCCAACAGAGCTCTTTAAGACTGGTGGTGAGGAGGTGATAACGAACATGCACCAGCTCTTATCTAAGTGTGTGCTCCAACTACCGCGGGATCAGCTTTTTACCCATCGCATATAAGGTCCTGTCAAATGTGCTATGTGAAAGACTAAAGCCAGTGCTATCCAACCTGATCGGGCCTAATCAGTGTGGATTTAGACCTTGTAAATCAACAACTGACCAGACTTTCACACTTCGGCACTTCCTGGAAAAGACCCAAGAGAAACAGATCGACACGAACCATCTTTTCGACGACTATAAATCTGCCTTCGCTAAACTCGATACGGCAAAAAAAAACTCGAAGCCATGGCTGAGTTTGGTATTCCAGCGAAGCTGATACGCCTTTGCGGAATGACGCTGACTGACATGAAGTCTTTAGTGAATATTGGCAAGGACCTTACGGAGCCATTCTAAATATTGATCTCCGTACTTTTCAGTACTTATGTGTAAGTATAATTTAGAAGAAGAGAAGGCTTATTGGATAACCAATAGATTCTTAAAGAAAAAAGGATATAAATTGAAAGAGTAATTAAGTATTGAGGGCCTAAACCGTCTCAAAACATGCTGACCTTGATCAGATGTTTCTTGATCTTGATATAGGAAAACCATGGGCTATGTTATCATTTTAATCAGAATTATTTACCCCACTTTAAAAACAACCCTCGCATGTAAACGATACTTTTGAGCAGTAGTCCGACATAGAGTTTGATGAAAATCACGTACATTAACAAATGTCAACAAATGGAAGCTCGTAAAAGGAGTGTAACAACGGATTTCAAATGGTTTGCATCATCACACCAACTTCACATATAGTGTGATGGTCGGTCAAAGGGAAGCTGCCTGCGGCATTAAATTACACTCGTGATATGCACAGCATACGTAGGTTTCATATTACAATGTCCTGTTACTATAGCCCTCAACAAATTTAACCAAAGATTATGAGCGTACGGTTACGCCCTTACAACATAGAGTAGTTTCGATAATGGACACTCCGAACGGGAAGGTGTTAAACTGTACCATAAACAATGAGTGCAGCATAAGCAAATTTTGGAACATTAGTTAAGAAGAATTCCGTAAAGGCTTTTTATCGCAACAAAAAATTTTAATTGTTTCATGTCATCACACAAATCATCACTGATTACGTGGAAATTGAAACATGTGTTAGTGTTTTGTTGAATATATCCTTTGTAGTATTGGGAGATCCTGATAATTGTTACCAACCCTCTTTATCAATATATGACATATTCTGCGGCCAGATTGTGGCGTTGGCAAATGTTTTTGTGGTTTGTACTATTGATGAAGCAAATATAGCAAGTGTGGTTTGAGTTGTCTATTATCCTGGGTGCGAATCCACCCATTTTGGGAGCACAATCTATCCATCGTTAATTTCTGTGTCACCCTTCAAAACGTATGTTGAATTTTTGCTAATGCTTCAGCACGTTATGTTGAGTGACGTTATTGTTATGAAATAATTACTGATTTTGCAACATATGCAGCCGATCGCATTGCATTAAAGTGTGTAATGTATGTTTGTACAGTACTTGGGCAAAATAATACTGACTTTAAAGAAGAATGTACACAATTAAATTAAACAATATAAGTTAAAGTAATAGAATCGATAGATGGTATTTCGTTAAATTTGTGGTTTAATTGCGATATGGAATATCAACCTACTTAGATCTATTATTTGACAATATATTTTGCCACCACGTTTTTGTTAAGGATTTCATTGTCAAAATTTGTCTTAAAATTAGTTTATAGGCATAACAATATATTACCTTTCAGTAAGTGATCTTAATATTTTGATCACACACTGTACCTTTAGGTATCGACAAATGCAAAATCCTATGGCTCGCACCAAAGGGTTTCCCTTTCGCCGGAAGTTCAGGGGGTTATATAACAAACGGCACAAAAGCGATCATAAAAACATAAATTCTCATATCAAAAATATCGAGTAAATTAAATAAAAATCGAAAAATGGCGAACCCTAAGTCAACCGACCATCCGCACATATTCACACAAATGGTAAAAGCTAAAAAGAACACGTGTGGCACGCATGCGTTGCAACAATGAAATGGCATTAAAACAAACAACAACAAAGCAAGAGCTACCCCTTATATGAGGGTACTGTTTTACGATATGTACTACAATAACAAAACGCTATAAACACCGAAACTCTTGGAGTATTTTAAAAATATTGAAAACATAAAAATCCAGCAGCAAGCAGCAATAAAGGATAAATAACATTTAAATATGTCGAGACATTGCCGCGGAGAGAACATTTACAACTACTTCTGGTATTGTAATGACGTTTACAAAACACTTAACTAAGAAGAATCTTTGCATTCAGTTGTTGTTTTTGTTTACTTTGTTTTTACAAAATCGTAATTACAGGAAATCGTACTCCATTCGTACTTCAAAATCGAAAATTATGAAAAACATTTTTCTAATGAATTGTATGTTCCAACTCTAGACAACGGAAGAATAAATGTATGAATGAATGAATGAGTTGTAATAACTCCAAACGGCAGCGAATGAGGGTGTGTACTCCACTCCACTCGACGCAACTCAATTGCTTTTTTTTTTTATTATTTTTGGAATTGCAGAGGAGGCATAGTGATACGACTGACATTAAGTTGTAGTTTCTGTTACAGCTGCCTGCCGCCAGTAAATTGCCTAATAATTTGCATAACGCACTTGTTAAGCGTTGAAATGTGTATTACCAAGTCGATAGCGTTTGCAGGTTTGGCGAATAATGGCTTTGAATCGTATACAACGCAAAAATAGCGGTTTCGGGGAAGTATACGGTGAGAGAATATATGGAAGTGCAGAGAAAAAACTGTCCAGTCCAGATACAACCTTAATGTTCTTCATTTTGTTCACAGGAAACAGATACAATAATTGACTAAGTTTAAACAAAATATTAAGCAAAACAATTTCTAATGTACATAAAATTTAATTATCATATATAACTTATAACTCATAAAATTTTATACGAATTTTTTCTAGAATTTTCTATAAATTTAAGCCGAATTTGAGAAAATCCGCTATTCAAATTTATCGCATTGAAGTACTGTTAAGATTAATAGTTAAAAAAATATGACAATATATATTTTGGTATAAATATCCTAAAGGGCCGAGGCAATTTGACACAGACTTTGAGCACATGATTACTCAATCACTCGCTAAATCTATAACCGGGTAGGTAGTCGATCGAAGGCACGCATTGTGTGTTCTGGACGTACGAGTGATTAGGGGTACGAACATTGACTTCGATCACTACCTTACCGCAGTTAAGGTACGCACAAGGCACAGCATGGAGAAAAACGGATGTAACCAGGCACAACAAAAGCTGGACATCGGACCACAGGGGTAGCGGACGCCTACTCCAACCATCTAACTCAACTGCTGCGGAATGCTCCAACCTCTGATAATATAACCTCGCAGTGGCAATAAATATCCGACTCCATAGAACAGACGGCGAGAAGCGTACTTGGGTACTCAAAGCCGTATCAAGAAGATGCCTGGTACGATGATGAATGTCGCAATGCCACGAGAGACACTGATGCTGCATACAGGGCAAAACTGCAGCCAACGGCAACACGATCTGTTCGTAAACGGCACAGGGTGAAGACATGATAGACAACTCGTCTCTTTAGACGGAAAAGAAGGGAGTTAAGGCGAGAATGCGTTTGCCCTCCTGCAAGGACAGCGATGGTCAGATAGTGACGGACCCGAATAATGTTCTGAAGGTATGGAGAGATCATTTCAGAAATTTACTGGAAACGGACACCACTCCAGAAGACCTCGCTCCAATCCATGACGATGGTATTAACTGTCCACCTCCGAGCCAGAGCGAGATACGTATGGCAATATCCCACCTTAAATACAACTAAGCGACTGTAGCCGATGGTCTCCCTGCTGAATTGTTTAAAGGCAGGCGGGGAGGAGCTAATTAGGAGCATACATCAGCTCATGGATAACCTATGGCTAGAGGAGAGCATGCCCTGGTATTGGAGTCTCAGTCTGGTATGCCCTAGAAAGGAGATCGTAGTGAATGTAAGAACTACCGTGGAAGAAACCTATTACCAATTGCGTACAGGGTTCTTCCGAGCGTATTGTGTACACGTCTTAAGCTAATTGTAGAAAAACTAATTGGACTTATCAGTGGTGCTTTAGACCTGGAAAATGTACGACGGATCAAATATTCACCTTACGACAAATCCTGGAAAAAAACGCATGAAAAGCAGATCGACACCTACCACCTCCTTGTCGACTACAAGGCAGCCTTCGATTCTCCGATAAGGAATAGGCTTTATGAGGCCATGTCTGAGTTTGGTATTCCTGCAAAGCTGATTCGACTTTGCAGATGTACCTTGGACAACTCCAAATCCTCTGTTAAGATTGGTAAAGATCAGTCTAAACCATTTAACACGGAAAGAGGTCTCAGACAGGGTAATAGCTTGTCCTGTACAATATTAAATATAGTTATGGAGAAGGTGATGAGAAAGGCTGGTTTCAACATGTCTGGCACTATTATCAACAAGAGCCACATGCCACTAGTACATGCCGATGACATCATTGGTCGAAATCTGCGGGATGTTACTATAGTTTCTTATTCCTAGAAAAGGAGTCGGCAAATATGGGTTAAGAGGTCAATGAGAACAAAACAAAAATAATGATTTTGACGAACAAAGAGTCCTTTCGAAGAAGACGCACTGTGAACGTTGAAAATTATTGTTTTGAGGTCGTAGATGAATTTACCTACCTTGGATCTTCCGCGGATAAAAAAAAAGGGTGTCAGCCAAGAAATCAAGCGGAGAATAGTGCTTGCCAATATATGTTTTTACGGACTTCGGCGGCACTTTAGTAACACCACCTTATCTCGGAATACTAAGAAACAGCTATACCAGGTGCTAATCTTACCCCTTCTGTTGTATGTTGCCGAATCGTGGGTGCTTACGACAACGGACATACAAAACCTACTCCGAAAAATATATGGACCTATCTGTGACGAGTCAGAATCCAACGACTACGATGGCTGGGACATGTTGCCAGGATGGATGTAAATGGTCCAGCGAGAAAGGTTTTTGAAGGCGAACCTGAAGGGCGGCGCAGAGCAGGGAGACCCAAACTTCGTTGAAAGGACCAAGTGGTTGGCGACGTGGCAGGACTAACTGAAGAACGCACGCAGAACACCGAAGCGTGTGGAATTTTTTAATACTTCAGGCCTCAAATTTAAGAACAACGTTCGTAAGTTGTAAAGGGTCACTTAAGTAAGTAAGTAAGATACTGACCGACACGGTCTTCAGTGAATATAAGTAAAAATCTAACTCAGTACGGTCGTTGTGGTAGTGGTCATAGAATTCACAATAGTTGGTTGAAGTAGGCATTGGCTATCTCGGTAGTATGCAGCTTTGCGATGTCTGGCTTTGTTTGAATTTGGTTACGAAAGTTTTTAGCACTACTCAATCAAGTGCGTACCTTGGTTGCAACTGGGTAGTGATCCCATTACACCGCGCATCACACCCACGTCCATAACGCTTGAAACATACCTTCTATCAATTACCATGTGATCAATCTGATTTCTTTTATTTTGATCGGGAGATATCCTGGTTGTCTTGTGGATATCTTTATGCGGGAATCTGGTTCCACTCACCACCGTGTTTTTTGCTGACGCAAAGCTTACCAGTCTAAATCCACTATAGCAGTTGTTTTTGTGTAGGTCGAATTTTGCAACTACTGAACCCTTCCTATTTTTGCATTGAAATCTCCCAGAACAATTTTAATGTCATGGGCAAGGCATCGGTCTTGTATTTTTACAGACGCTTATATAATGCACCCTTAATGTTATTGTCTTCCTTTGGGGCGTGTACACAAATAAGCGTAATGTAAAAATATTTTCATGCAGATAGTGGCTAACCAGTCACTTGCAGGTTTAAACCGCGAGACCGGATGTTGAAGTCTCTTGCCGACTATGAATGTATGAATCATGTCCTTTTGCATGTCAGCTGTAAATGATGTCACAGTTCTTTCATCGTGTGCATCACTGTCTTGTCCATCGCATTTCCTGTATCGCGGTGATGTCAGCTTTGTATCTGTCGAGGACATCCGGCAGTTGTATAGTGGCACCATCTCTGTAAAAAGTTCGGATATTACAGGAACAAATCCTTAAATAATGGTCCTTGTGGGGGTTTTGTTTTTAATATTCTTCGTGTTTTTATAATTGTTTTTTGGGGCCGCCAAAGTCCTAGAGAGAGAGCCTTTGTATAGAGCTTCAGTTACTTCCGTTACCTACTCCTTAAGGCGCATCTGTGGTAGCATGCCCTTTGCTCGCAAATTTTTAACAAAATTATTATTCACTTGTGCAAAGATGTGATTTCCCTAGGCGTAGGTGTATGCTAAGGCAATGTCTAGACCTGAACATGGACATTTCTATCTTCCAAATCGAATAAAAAATAAATGCATTTTTTTTCGTTTAAAGTTTGATATCATTACCCATATACATTAACCCAACACACCTTTAATAATCGACGATATCCAATAACCTAAATTACATGTAAACGATTAAACCAAATTCACATTAACGATGTGCTAACAACAAATGTACCACATTTCAAATTAAATCAGAAATCTCTAACAAATTATCCCATGACTTCAATATCTTCTTGTGTGGTTTCCTTCTCTGCGTGGTAATATAAACGCGATGCACGATTTCGGAAAATCTAATTGAAGTCGTTTTAAAGGTGCTCCCGCGTAGGAAGGTGATAGTGGTGGTTGGTGAACCTGCTGATTTCCATAAAAGTTGATTTATGAATGAAATTCAAAACTGGCAACTTCAATTTGTATTTGGGATAATAAATGTATGAATGAGAATAACACAACAGTACATGTAATAAAAAATCATTATACACTATCAAAGTGAGGTAAACGATAATTATATCGCTTAAGAAATGATAAACGTTCAAAGAAAACAGTATACAAATTCTTGGACTATATCGACCGAAATTTTGAACAACACCTTGAGTTTTTATTCTCTATTTTAAAATAAGAAATAAAAACACAACAGCTGTAAAACAGACACATGTTTTATCGCATTCTAAGATAGCTCACTTTTTTGTATGCTATTTTGAAAAGTTTTAAGGAAATGAAACAAACGTGTGCCAGCCATGCGCTGAAACTACAAACAATGACGTTGCTAAACAAATTTTGACATTTGCACGTTCCCTTTTTCTCTCCAAAACAAAGAGAAAATTAAAGAAAATTTCTGCATGATCAACAATGAACCCACCCCTGCCTTTACAAACTTTTCACTACGATCACTCCGTTAACAAAAGGGCCACCTTTCACCACCAATACGACACCACCGACAGCAGCAGCAGGACAACATGTGTTACGTCAACAACATTTCACCAATATATAGTCGATATTGAAAATGCATTTGCCTCATCGTCTCAGAGGGGAGAGGGTGAAAACATCTGCCACTAAACAGCTTAGGAAATAGGAGTACATTCGGCCACTAAATCTTGAAGAGTTTTGTTGATAACAAAAAGGGAAAATGAGTAAATCTTTAGCATAAAATCATAATTTATCAGCATCTTCAGATCGAGCATGTGTTAACCATCGAACATTTTGAAGAGAACACAATTGACCCACAACCCTGATCGTACATATTGACAATGCATTAAGCATGCCATGAACGTGCTATGTATTCCAAAAGATTTCTATCTACACATAAGTAGTCTATTTGATACATTCCCTCCCTCTACATAGTGGTATAGGCTTATGTAGTAGATGTATGGAAGTTTTTTCTGTCGTCTTTAAAGTAATTTTCATAAACACCCAATCGTTGTTGTTTTTTTTTCCACTGGGACCACCGAACGAGTCATCTGGGAGAATGTGTGCGTGCTGTTGTTGTTGTTGCGACTGGTTGTAATTGATGACGGCGTTAGTTGGTTTGAATATTTTCGGGTATATAATTTATGTAGTGTTGTTAACAAATATACAGTGGAAACATAAAACTATAAAATTTATGTATATTAATTTCAAAATTATTTTATGTCTTTACAAACGAAAGACTTAAGACACGAACTTGATTTCAATGGAAAATCATTATATAGCCATGATAGCATGGATGGCAATCGGAAGTAAACTAACATAAATTAAATGTAATAATAAGGCTATTTCAATAATTGGGAAGTGTAAATAAGGGCTTAAATTTAAAATCGTAAATGGCGGTGACAAATTCATGAACATTTGTACTTATAGAATAATGCCTTAAATGGTATAAGTTGACATACGAAATATGTTTATGCCTGAATTTTAGACTGATATAGAATGAGTGTTCTTAGTTATAGCGTTGCAGGGGGGAGTATTCTATTTAATTAAATTGACTATTTCACTAGATATTTTGAAATATGTACTCATACTAGTTTCATGACCTCGTGTCCTTTATATTAATACCGGGAGCTTCTGAAACAGTACACTGCCGATTTGAAATAGAACTGCTTTTCATTGTTTGAATTTTATTTCCAAAATGTTCATTACTGAATTTCTTTTATCATAATTAGGGAAAGGAATCTTATGCAAATGCATATTTTTTCTGGACATCCTAAAATAGAAATGGTTAAGTTATCTTAACGAATCGTGAAATTCCCATTTAAATGGCATTCAATCGTTTTTGCATATATTGCATATTTTTAGCAAATTTTACAATAAATGCATGTTTTTGTTGCATAATTTCGCTTTTTAATTAACAACCACTTTAAAAAGTAAAACGCCTTCTTTTTTTTGTGGGACATTTTTGGGTAAAAGTTGCTTTAAAACTTGTTACACAATATTCATCTAAATTACAACAAATTGTTACAAAATTTACTACTTCACTCGAAAATAGAACTGCTTTTAACGTTTAATAGGTTGAATTCTCTTTCCAAAATGTTCATTACTGAATTTCTTTTATAACAATTAGGGAAAGGAATCTAATGCAAATACCTATTTTTTCAGGACATCTTAAAATAGAAACGGTTACGTCATCTTTACGAATCATGAAATTTCCTTTTAAATGGCATTAAATTGTTTTTTCATATTTTACGTGTTTTTGCATATTTATGCGCATATTTTGGACACGTTGTACCTTTATTTAAACGCGAATGACTATGTCGATATCGTTGTACAGCTCATATAGTTCGTGGTTCATTCGACGACGATACTCGCCGGGGTGGTTCGTTTGGAGTAATTGAGAGAGTTGGTTGGAGTAGGCATTGGCTATCTCGGTGGTATGCAGCTTTGTGATGTCTAGCTTCCTTTGCGTTTGATTACTAGTGTTTTTATCACTACTTAATAGTGTACGTATTGATTTCTCTTGTTTTGTATTGTTGATCTGTATATGTAAATGGACCGGCCGTGGCATAGTGGCTTGAACACGCGACCACCATGCAGGAGATCACAGGTTCAACTCCTGGCTCCAGTCATCTTAAAAGGAAAAAAATAAATACATTTTTCTTTCATTGTCGGCTCCCTTCGAATGTTGTCGACAGCAACTTCGCAGTATTAGTGTAGAGTCAATCAGCGTGTCTAGTAAGAGCTTTTCAAACAGTGACGTTTGCACTCGTCGATAAACAAGTAGATGCCGTTAGTTGTGAATCCATAAAAAGAAAGCGTGTTAATTCACAACAACGCGAGAAGCTATCCCATTAAGAAAGAAAATAGTGTGCGTATCTTGGCTGCAACTAAGTGGTGATCCTAGTCAATATTTGCACCGCGCATCACACGCACTTCCATAACGCTTGAGCCATGCCTTCCATCAATTGCCATGTGATCAATCTGATTTCTTGTATTTTGATCGGGAGTTATCCAGGTTGCCTTGTGGATATCTTAATGCGGGAATCTGGTTTCACTCACAACCTTGTTTCTTGCCGACGCGAAACTAACCAGTCTGAATCCGTTATCGGAAGTGTTGTGTGTATACAGAATTTTCCGACTGCTGAACCAAGAGCATCTTCCCTTTCTATTTTAATGTCATGCGCAGGCCAGCGGTCATATATCTCTTAAATCAAATGAAAAAAAATATCTATTTAAAAACGCCTTCGCATGTACAGATTTTGAATGAAAGATGTCCTGATATTCGTGCAGTCAAATGTTATACCAAAAATTTCCAAGATTTTGGCGAAGCAGTAAAAAAATATGCACATTTCTGATTTGATACTGATTTAAAAAAAATTATTAAATAAAAATGAATTTTGTATTTTTTTTTCCAAAATTCATGGAAATTTTATTTCTAATAAAATTTTAAATATATTTTTAATTGCATAGTTTATGTGTTTTAGTTCATATTTTTGAATTTTAAGTCCATATCATATGCGCATATTTTCGATTTTTTAGAGCATAAAATTCCTTGCCCTAATCATAATACACCTAGTCCATATCCTTCGCAATCTTTTTTTTTCAATATTTCATCACGGTTTCGAAAATGGTTTGGCATCACGATGTATCAAATTCCGTCCTTTTAAAATTTATGTCTTCAAATCTCGACCTAGTTCATGTAGGTCTCCATAAGTTATCAGATGTGGCTTATCTTGATTTTTTTTAAACTTGCAGTCACTTTAGGTCTTAGTACGATAATGATCCTCAGGAATGGAGGATTACGTCAATCGTTAACAATGTGGATGAAACTGGTATTGATAATTGTTATTACTATCCCTGATTTCAGAAAAATATATTGTATAGTTCATGTAAGACGATGGTATAACGTCAATCATACAGCAGTTGTAGCCAAATATTATAATGATAATACGTATTCTAAAACATTATAGTTTGAAGCAGTAACAAAAATACAACGCACACCACAAACCGGCATAATTGCGATTTAGAACACTAAAGCCTGTGACCAAATGAGTTTAGCATAATTTACACTTATTCCATAATGATAGCTTAGTGCCAAAGAGGAAATACTTTAAGCCCCAGGGAGAGCTAAATCGATTAATTTTAATTGATTTCCTTTCCAATTTCCTACTTGAGCAAAATTAAGTGGTGACACTTTGTGGCAGCAGACTGCACAGCACAATCTCCTCCCTCGCCACTCAACTGATAGGCAGACGCACACACTCATCACAATTTATGTCCTAATCTCTAGTGGTGCAGACGACGTTCGACGTCAGCAATTACAGCACCCGCACCTCTCTGTACAAAGACTTAATAAAATAAGAAAAAAAGGTTATGGCCTCTCTCTCTCTCCGGGGCTAAGGCCGCCACAACGGCAGTGCCATCGTCAGATAATTGCAAATGTCAAATTTTAAACCCTAATGCGGGTCGGTTAATTGTCGCCAACAGAAGGTTCATATGATTACAGGGCACAAAGCACGCGCAGCCATCAATGATGGAGAGACGATAGGCAGACAGACAGACAGTCAGGCGGACGGATGAAGTGGCTCGAAGTTGTCTATAAACTACAACGCATCATTAAACTTTGTTAAAAAGAAAGGAACACAACAACAACAACAGCTCTCCACTCAATGAACTCTTAAATTACAAAGATCTGTTACATACGATGATTGCTGATCAAGGGTCGTAACTTCATTGTTTTTTTTTAATGGTATAAGAAAATTAAGATAATCGGGGGGAACGGAAGTTGGAAATTAATGCAAATGACAGAACCACATGATACACATATGCATACGTATACAAGCACACACACACACACACAAAAGTGCTTACATGGACATATAAGTGTTAACATATTCTACATGTATGCATTTTCATGTAAATTCTATAGATTTTAAGGATTTTCTTTGTCTGTTAAAAACCCTGCATAATTGTTACAGTTTTCCAATTGTTATAAAATGTATAGTTGTTTCTTGTAAGATTTATGGACCGTATTATTGCATTAAATACAATATGGTTTGTCAAAAATTTCCATTTAGCATAAACGTGTTTTCTGCTCATTAAATCAAGGGTTCCTTGAAATCTCGTGCAGTTATTTTATAGATTTTAAATTTATATTTGATGTCTGCGTGTTCTTAAAGTGAATGAATGTGTGAGTTCTGTAGTTTTATAGGATTTTCATTTGTAGTGTTTGAAATAATGCCGCCTATAATTTCAATGTGTTGTTCCTAAGGAAGTGGTCATCTAGTTTTATGCGTTCAGTGGAAATGAGGGTCAATTACTTTAATTACAATAGTCTCTAGCCGGGATGGGTTGCAACTTTAAGGAAGTTGGAAAAGAATGATAACAGAAATCAAAGACGATAATTCTCAAAGTTTTGTTTTACTTATCTTATAACATTCTATAAACCAATAACATAATTGGAAACATTTCACTTACCTGTATTTATGTCGGGCGTTTGTTTGGAATGAAGTTGTATAGAGCTGCAAAGTACAAAAAAAGATATGAAATTATATTAGACAAGAAAGTTTACTATTATTCCGATTAAGATCACAGATATTTCAATTAGTGATATTGAAGATTAAGTTATACTTAAAATTAGTTATTAGCAATCATTTAATTTGAAACAATAATAATTACAATTTTGGTTGTCCTACCATAGGATGAATGTCTACTAAGAATGTGTATGTGTGTCTCTCTGATTTAAACATCTAGAAGTGCTTCTCTGGTACCTCATATAAAGGATTTTTTAATTGGTTGCATATCTATGATGGCTGCCTATCGCCGGCTTCGTCGTCCGGCGTTTCATGTGCCCTATGTGACAAAAACACATTGTGAGTAAATTTAAAAGGCCTATATAGCAAAGGGGTATTGAGCAAAGTGGACACGAAATATTTCGATTTTTAGATGTGTGTGCCCAAATCCGGATTGCAGAATTTGGTTTCAATAACACGAGACAGCACCATTAACTCAAAACTGTAAAAATGGTGTATGAAGCATATGAGTCTCCGGACGTTTAGCCGCTACGGATAGTGTATTTCGCCGCAGTTTCTTCAGGTTCAATACCATATCTAGTGCTGCTGTTATAAACATTCGTTGCACACTAGATAGGGTCGAAAAAAAATTTATGTTTTTTCCCCCAATTTTTAAGTTTGTCTGAAGACAATTTGAGAACATCAAATTTGTTTCGGATCCGTGCACCCTACGACCTCCGAAATTGTTTATATTACATTTTTATTTTCTACACCCTAATGTTGCATATTTTTGATAAAATTTGTAAAGACCTCAAAAAAGGAAAAAACGTCTGGTTTTGAAGTTTTTATTATTAATCACAAACAAAAGAGTTATAGACGTTTAAAAAATCAATAGGTAGGGTGACCACACCGTCAAAAACAAAAGTTGACATCGGAGTCAAAAATGTCCAATAAACTAAATGTAGACCATGATTAACCATGAACTACGATATGCGCCTTGTTTCGATCGGATATCAAATGACGATACAGCAAAATATATACTATTTCGGGGAGTCTTAGGGTGCACGGATCAGAACAAATTTGATGTCTTCAAATTGTCTCGACAAACTATCAAACTGGGGGGAGAAAACATAAACTTTTTTTTCGCCATGTAGTGCGACGCTATCTACTGTACATTTCTTGGAAGCATTAATTTACTTTCCGTGTTCAATGCCCCCACGATACAAGGCTGTCGTAAGTTACTCTTGGACGTACTACCACAGGGTATATCCAATATACCACTGCAGGTTTTAGTCCTCAGCTTTTTCCTACAAAGTCGCGGAAGGCGTTTTCAGTTTTGTTTCCTATCCAAAATAACGCCCAAATATTTCGCCTCAGCAGAGGGCTTCAGTTCGAAACCGTCATTTACCGGCAATCTGAAATTCGCTTTCTGTGGATTGACATTTAATCCTATTCCGGTAAAGCTCGCAAGTCGTCCCATATGAGGTCTCTCAAAGTCGGAGCAAACTCACAGTACCGAGAATAACCAGAATGACATCATCGGCATAGGCCAGAATAGAATCACTCTCAGATAAAATATTTGGGTAGAATAAAAATGAAATCTCAAAATGTTACATAAAATCACACTACCCCCGCAGTCAAATGGGTGTCACAAGATTGGAACCAAAATTCATACCGAATGAAATAGATGTAACAATCAAGGTTTAAATCCACGATGAACTCTTATACAAAGCATTGAGCCACATTAAAAGGTAGTATAATATGTGAATTATTATAATATATACAATAAATACTAATGTTTTGTATTATTTTGTTTGTATATATTCCATATTAAATTTGTATATTAAATCTTTTAACTCTCTCAAAAATCTACGAAATTAGAAAGCGCCTTCTGCCTAATTCTTATATTTAACAAAGACTTCATAAAGAAAATGTTCCCCTATTCCATCTTTGAAACACTTTACTAACTTCATTATGCATTAAATAGAGTCAATAATTAAATTATAGAGCTTGAAAACTGATGAATCACAAGTTGTTGTTGAAAAGAACGTGGCAGCCAAAACAAAAGACTTAAGAAACAAACTTGAACCGTAAAACTTAAACTTTTGGATGTACTTGAATAACACTGCTCTTTGCATCTGGCCGAGAGAGGTTGGTACCCTCGTTACAATTGAAAAACTTACAATTATCTGGGTTTCAATGGAAAATAGTTACAGTAACAACAACACAGAAAAGCGTGCCACTATCACTTCCATGGCAAACTGCACTTATAACAAATTTCTAAAGTCACACATGAATGAGTTGGCTTAAGCCTCCCAACCACCAACCATCAACACAAATGCATACAGCAAACACACACACACACACAATTTAAAGCAAAATTGCATTTATTACCAAAAAGGCAAAAGACAAAAAAAAACGAAAGCATGAAAACTATAAACTGTGTTGTTTGGACTGGAGTCAGCCGACAGTCCATGTGGGCAAACGAGGGAGTAAATAAACTGCAGAATACGTTTACTTTGACCAGAGCATGTTTATTCAGGCAACGGGCATAATTATTAGAATATTTCGACCATGACAATGTCTAGTAACATTTTCAAATTCAAAATATTAGTAGTGGGGGAAGGGGAATAAAAAGAGTGCAATGTATAGAGAAGGACAATGAAACAAAAAAACACACACGGTTGAACATGGCCCACGACCATGAATGCACACATAAAGTTATCTGTACATGGTTGAGTATCTGTTATGTATACTACGCTTTACCCTCCCAACCCCTTATTTCGTACATTGTTACTGCTTGGCCTTTTTTCAAAGGTTTTGTGTTTGGATCGTGTTTGACAAGATCGCTTTAGTTTACTATATGCGCTCAGTGCAAAGTTTATTCACTCACAAGTTGTTATGATGGGGGTATGCTTTTGTAGATATGTACAATGGCGCATGCGTCATATGGTCTTGTTTCTATGATAATTTTCCAGCAGGTCAACGGTATTTTGTTATTATTTCCTTTCTTTCTTTTTGCTATGCCCCATAGCAAACAGCAATTTCGTCGATATTCAAAAGTTATTCTAGCTTGACATGATTAAAGTGCTAATTTCGTTTGTTTTATGGCGACAACAACGGCACATGGGACAACAATGCAGCCCTTTTTAGAGAATATGTGAAAATGTATAATCAAACAGGAAGTAGTGCATACGTTATGGGTGGAAAAGGATATGACCCCAAAATAAGAACTCAACTAATCAAAGGGACTGGCCTAAGGTGAAAGGACATGTTTCATTAAAAGCAGCTGGTGGTAGAATTTGGTTGAGTGAAATAATAGAACTAAAAAATTTGGAAGGTGAAAAGTAAAAAGGACATAAATAACAGGAACACTATTACAAAGTGTGTTAAGGGTTCTAATAACTGTAGATTATAATGCATCACGCAGATATTACTCGGTAACATATCTATCTATTTATATATATAAAAATTAGTTTGTGTTTGGTTATTCGTTTGATTGTTTGCATTTTTTATGTACCGTATAGACTCGAGAACGACTGGATCGATCTTTATGAAATTTTCACAGAATATCATGTGGGCGAGGATCCCCCTTTGGACCTATTATTTGAAAACGCAATATCTGGCGGACTATTTCACAAATGGCCTTGAAAATATGTGTGGATGCATTTGGCCTTAAATTCGTGATCCAACAAAAACTGAGCTGGATCGGATCAGTGGGCGTGGCTTACATCTTGAAACTTTAAAGAAAGTATCTCATGAACTATCAGAGGTATAAATATGATATTTGGTATACGTATATGGGGTTCGTGCAGTAAGAATTACAGCCAGGGTGGAAGTGGGCGGTGCCACGCCCCTCTGACGGCTTTTTCAATAGACCGATTGATACGAAAATCTTACAAGGGAGTACTGATAATCTTTTCATAGTTCCTGGATACAATTGGTAGCGATTGGATAAAGGGGCGTGGTACCGTCATGAACTATCGGAGGTATGAAGATGAGATTTGGAATACATATGTTATTGGTGCAGTATTAAATACAGTCAGGGAGGAAGTGGGCAGTGCCACGCCCCCTTTGCAAAAATCGCTCTGGCGGTTTTCCTACTCATGAATGATTGATACAAAATTTTGCAAAGTGGTACTGATGACCTGTTGATAGTCCTTGGCTATACTTCGTTCTGATTAGAAATAGGGGCGTAGTACCGCCCACACAATTTTCAATGGATGTTCTATGAACTACCAGTGGCAGAAAGACGAGATTTGTTATATATGTTGTTGCTACAGTATGAGTTACAGACAGGGTGGAAGTGGGCAGTGTCACGCCCCATTACAAATAAACAGTTATAACTGTTATAGTAATAGTGATGGTTTCACAGTATGTTGCAGTTCGTCTAGTGATGTGAAAATGATATTTGGAATAAAGTTAAGATAATGAGAGAAGCTCCAGTAAACACGTGTGGCACGATATTCAACAAAAGACAAATGTTACTCGTGTACGCTGAAGCCGCATAATTTAAATTTTAATAGTATGTCAGGGGTAGCATTACCGAATATTTGGAAATAATGTATGTATGGGGGTTTTTTTACACCTATAGAACTTCTGATAGGTATAATGTAAATCTAGCTATCAAACAAATGAAGTGTGTTAGACTTTTTATCAGTATACTTTGGCAAATCACAATGCAAAGACTTACACTAGAACAACGGTTAAAAAATCGTAGAAATTTATTTTCAAAATGCACGCTCTGTACACCAAACTAATGGAGCACTTTGTCAAGTTTATGGTGCACATAATCATCCATCTGACAAGCTGATACTCAATACTATGGATAGACCACATTTACTGTTTTGGATAATATTCATCCAATTCAAGCGCATACCGTGCGTACAGAAGAAGTCATCGCAGCTGTAGACGTAAGTGTACCAGTGGACTCGCATTTATTGAACAGACGCCGCTTTCAGCAACTCGGTCTCTGAAAAATTAAGGAAAGATCTTGCACTACATCCATATAAGATCCAACTAGTGGATGAATTACAACCAGTGGACGATCGAATGGTTTTGTTCAGTGGGAGGTTTACAGAAAATAAGATTTTCAAATTGATTTAATACCAGTATCCACCAAATTTCAGTCATTTTTCTATGAACAATTTGGAACAAGTCTTAAGGGATTAAAATAGATAAATGTCACCGTGTCTAATATAAACCGTATATTACCACAAATTATGTTTTTCTTTTTATAATACTTTTACATATTCCCATAAGTCAATCCGTCAATCGACCTCATCAAAACACTTAACTCCCCCACACGTGTAGCCTCTTCCCCTTTGTGACAAATTACTTGTATAGAAAACTCCAGATTTAGCACAAAATGACACAGAAATATTTGTTGCCATCAATTAAACCAAACAAAAGAAAACACGAAAAAATATGTCAAATTCCCGACTTTTTACATGTCGCCACTACATTTTTTTTCAGTAAAATTATAACTTCATCCAACAGATATTCATAGAATTTGTTGTCGTTCCAACAGAAAACGTAAAAAAAGACACGCATTCCAATTAGATTTTATTGGCCCCCACCATCACTTACTCTTGCACTTGAGTGCAGCGAACAACAGCTAAATATGTTCACTTCTCAAACATCTTTACATTTCTAGTCTTTGTGGACACTATCAGCCGTGCATTTCCCCTGCCCCTCCACATTTCGTATTCCAAAATAGAGTACCACCTCAAAGAATGGCCAATAAAAAAATGTATTTCATTCAACGATTTTTCAAAATTTTAAGGCAATTAATCTTCAGCGAAAAAGAAAATCAACGATAAAGAGAAAAGGTATTCCAGGGCATAGGGAAAACAATGTCTCATCAGACTGTTGGATTTGTTCATGCCAAGGAATTGTAGTTTAGTCTTGTTTGTCGAAATGATATTTAATCTTCTTCAATAAATGTACGGAACTTAAGAGCACAATGGGAGGAAGTATACAGAATTTCAAAATATTTCAGGTAGCAATAAAATTACATTATGTGACAGTCATTTAGAACTTGGGGAATGACCTAGTGCATTTGTAGGTCTGGTCGAGTATAACAAGACCCTGTATACCAAAATTTCAAACAGTGTATTAATTTTGATAAAAACAAACCAAACGTGAACGAAATTCGAAAAAATGCCATATAAGAAACACCTTAATGTTATTTGTGTACCATTAAAGTGGTGAAGTGTTCAGATCATATTCAGATATGCAATAAGTAGGATTGCAAGTAAAAACATTGAATACTGGCACAAAACTCGTAAAAAAACAGATTTTTTTAAAGTAAATAATGGGTTTTGAGTGCCTGTGCCTAGTTCCTAGACATGTTCAGATTGCATGGGTTTATTTGGGGAAGTTATTCGTTGTTACCTGAACTATAATTTCACTGAATAGAGTATGCACAAAATATGGATTCCCTACGACTTATACTAAACAAAATAAAAAAAATAAAAAATTTGTTTCGAATTTTTTTTGGAAAATACTATAACAGTAATATCTTAAGCGGACTATTAGCTACAACTTTGCCTAAGGATAGAAAGCGCTATATTCAAAACAATAGGAACTGTTGGCAAAAAAATGACGTCAACTTTTTTCAAAGGAGCCAAAGGTATTCAAAATGTTTGGAGGGCCAAAAAATAAAATTAGTAGCCAATCTAGCCGAACTTTGGTAGGGTTTCACTCAGTTCCGGTAGTACTATGGAACCTATATGGTCACGTTCGGGTGTTTTTCAAAAAGTTTGATTTTGTGTCATAGTATTATTTAAATAATGGGGTATTATTTATTTATTGCTTCAAAGATAACAACTTCTATAATTTTATCATTTAATACCGTTTCATAACTACACATTTACCCAACTTCCCCCACTGTGTATCATTAGATGCATTTCATTTTTATTGTGATCATTACAATGTTTGTCGTTCCATACGCCAGCCGATGAGTAAGGTACACACGATTTGTAAACAGCTCCGTAAACAGTTAGATTTTTCTTCCCTATTTCCACGTGGAACAAAAGAATAATGAGTCATGTCTGCGCTGAATCATGACTTATACGAGGGAGTTTTTTTTCTCCAATCCAATGAATTGGTAACGGCTGATAATCAAATTAGGCTTCAATTGTCATGTTATACCTATGTAGAAGTTGTTTTAATTTCCTATATTCTTCATAAGATAATTACGACACCAACAACAGCAGCAGACGCAGCACAGCAGTGGCAACAGAAAATCGGGCGAGAAAATCTAATAATAAAAAAAAATGATGGAATCTCTGGAATGTAGTTTCATGTTAATGTCGTGTGTGTGTGTGAGGCCTCATAATTAATGATGGGTAATTTTCAAGAAATGTAATAAATTTGATGAGTTGTTATGTTTTATATACACACATCTCGTTCAGTTTAGAGCGCATCTTTTACTACTCTTGTTGTTGGATGTTTTACTTTAAGCGCTTAATAATCAAGTGGAAGTAGTAGAGGACATGGGGAAGTTAGAAATTATAAAACAATTTTGTAGAAACCCATAAACTCTTTTTTTGTGTGCATGAGTGTGTGTGTGTTATAATTCACTTAAAATCTCGCACAACTTTTTTAGACAGCGCCCAAACCATAAATCTGGTTCATTGGCGGTTGCTTAAGAAAACAACAATCATTAAAATTGTATCGTTAAAGCTTTTGAATATTTCAATTGTGTTTATTCGTATGAAAGCCATTTAAGGATTGACACTTTAAACACTGTTAAAGTATAATAAAATTTAATAGTATTTAACGTTATCTTGTTTTAAGCATACAATGAAACTTTGTATTCCTTGAACTCTTGCTTTTTCGTACGATTTCAAATTCCCAGCAAACAACACCCACCCAGTGACAGGATTTATATAGGGACACTTGTATAGGCGGCTCCTTTGAAACTCATTAACTTAACTAAGACAAAGGGACATTGTGTTTTAAAGATTTATTAAAAGTTGAGAAAATATTAAGTTAAATTATTTTTAACGAGAATCCAAAAGACAATTGCAACGAGAGACGATTTGAATGTCAGTTTAAAATACTGATATTCAAGAGTCCTGAGGTAAGTCATTATCAGGGCAAACTGAAGTATGCATATGCATTATATTTTTAGAACGAGGTATTAACAAATGGGTAAGGTATTTATATGCTTCATACTCTTGCAAGTGTTTTGTTAGAGCATATTTTTTGCATATTTTATCCATAGTCATCTTTTAGCATATTTTGGTTTTAAGAGCATATTTTTAAAAAAAATCCCTTTTTTAAGCTTATTTCATATTTTTCACAGGTCCTCAGTGCATTAAACATTGCATTTAAAGAAGAAGAACATTTGTGTGACTTAAATTTTTAGAGCATATTTTTATTGATTTTAAGAGAATGTTTTATGATTTTAAAAGCATAATTTCCTATTTGTAGGGCATATTTTAAGCGCATAAAACAGGATTTTTGCACATATTTCCGGTTGTCCTGGTCATATCATATAAATACATAAATACAATACCAAATAAGTGTATTTATAGCAGAGCATTTCCACTTTTAACCCCTTTTTGCCTATTTTTTTTTAGTATAACTTAATAATTCTTAAAGTCTCACGAAGTGTAGCCAAAAATACCAAACGCCGCTATGGTATTGTTCCGTATACACTATAGTGCATTCCGTATACACTAATAAAGTAATATGTGGTCAGATACAGAAATATTATCAGATGTCATCAAATAATACACAAATTTTAAATTTGATCAGGATTGTCAAACTGATTTCAAGACATACTCTATAGTATGACTAAAGGATTTTGGGATATCTTAAATATCCTAAAGGTATTGTCAGAGATATATCTATATAATAGTAACATTAAATAGTAAATAATTGATATCTTCAAACAATATCAGTCAAAAGATTTACGAAAACGTATATTTCTTTATTTATAAATATGTACCATATATTCTATGTTCACTTAAAATAGTAGGATAGAACATAACTCTCTCTCACATTTTGAAGATTGCTTGTTTGGTCGTTCCGGCAGCTGTGTGCGATTAACTTTAAGATTAGTACTAATTTGGAGCGACCTATTGTTTAGGTTTTATAAATAAATCAACTTAAAATGCAACTTAATTTGAACTATTGTGCAAATAAAATCATGATTTAACTTTGTTGGTAATAAAATAGTGATATAATTAGAGAAGTAATTTATTTTAAACTTTTAACTTCGTGGCACAAATGATGTCATTTAAAGTTAAATAATTAACACAAAATTGTCTATGATGAATATATAATGGGGAGTTTTGCGTAAATAAAAAGTGAGCTAATAACAATAGTAAAGATGCTAACTTTTGAGGAAGTTAAGCGCACGCAAAGCCCCATTAAACTTATAATGTGTTTCTGGTCTCTCTATTTTAGGAAGATATGCTAAATGCAAACAACTATTTTTTCTACTGAAATTGTTGTGATTTATTCAGAAAGTGTCGTTAGTACACAAATGGGTTCAATCAAGGTGCAATCAAGATGGTTCAAGGTCAAATAGAAATTAGAATTTGTGGGGTATGGACAATCTACACACAATCTAACTTTTTTAAAAAATACCTCAACTTTTACATCAATAAGAGAAATGGTAAGAGCACGCACATACTTTTATAGATTTTCACTGCAGCATTTTTTTGAATGACATTTTATTACTTTGTCTATCTGCAAAATAAAAATACTCAGCAGCAATAAAATGATTTGGGAAAAAAATCGAACTTTAACCTCATTGCGGCACACTCTAATGCCCAACTATCGATACGAAATTTTGACAAAAATAAACCTAAGGTGAAGCTAGATGAGCAATTTCGCTAATAAAATCTATTTTTAACGAAATTCGAAAAAATTTCATATAAGAAACCCCCTAATTCTCTGTGTGAACAATTAAAGAGATGGAGTATTCCGATCATATTGGTTGTTTACAGAAGTTGTTCAGTTTTGCAAAAAGCATGGGTTTGTTCAGAGAAGTTATTCGGTGTTACCTAAATTCCACCTTCCACCTTTCCACAATTACCTAGATTACAATTCTTATACTAAAAAACTAGAATTTTTTCGAACTTTTTTGAACCAAAAACGAAGGAAATCTATTTTTTTTTTTTAAATACTATTATAGTTATTTCTCAAGCGGCTATAACACAGTGCAACAGAAATATATACCTGGGAAACGATACTATATTTCTGGTAGGGGCTGCCGAGTACAACAAGAATCTGTTTTTGAAATTTCTCTAACACCCCAAAATTTTGAGTTACGAGTAAAAACCGGATTTTTGTATCTTTACGCACTATAAAGCCAGTAACATGGTTGAATATCAACCGAATTTAAGTTTCTCAGCGAATATGAAAAGAAGAAACTGCGGCCTTTCCAACGATATTCCAACAAGATCGCAATTTTTAAATCTGGCAACATTCGAAGTGTCATTGTTTGACATTTGAACAATTGTTATTGTTTGCTAGTAGAAGGTACGAGGTTAGTAAAAATGGAGCGCTACACGAATGAACAACGCATTCTCATTGTGAAATTGTTTTACCAAAATGGTGAAAGTTTTGCAACATGATAATGCTGATTTTGCCGCTAAAATCATCTTTAGTGACGAGAACCATTTCCATCTTGATGGCTTCGTCAATAGGCAGAATTGTCGCATTTGGGGTGGGGAAAATCCTCGAGTGATTCACGAGAAGCAAATGCATCCTCATTGCGTCACTGTGTGGTGTGGTTTTTGGGCTGGAGGAATCATTGGACCTTTTTTTATGAAAATGAGGCAGGTCAAGCGCAAACAATCAATGGTGTTCGGTACCGTGAAATGATAACCAGTTTTTTCTTGCCTCGAATTGAAGAAATTAATGTGGAGGGCATGTGGTTCCAACAAGACGGTGCCTCATGTCATACAGCCAGAGAAACAATTCAATTGCTGCATCAGTCATTTCCCGGTCGTGTTATTTCGCGTTTTGGAGGTCACAATTGGCCGCCTAGATCGTGCGATTTAACACCATTAGATTTTTTTCTTTGGGGTTTTTTGAAGTCGATGGTTTACGTGAATAAGCCGACGACGATTCAAGCCTTAAAAGAGGAAATTGGACGCTGCATTAATAAAATACCGCAGCATTTATGCGAAACGGTCATTGAAAATTTCATTAAAAGATCGCGTGCATGCCAGCAAAGCCGCGACGGCCATCTGCACGATATATTGTTCCATACATAACCTCATTCTGTCTACTTTACGATATAATAAAGTTTCACGATTTTTTTTAAAATATCTGTGTTTTATTTAAAATTTAAAAATTGCGCTCTTGTTGGGACACCCTTTAGTTGTATAGCTTACTTAAACTTAAACTCGGTTGATATTCAACCACTTTACTAGATTATATGTGCTTAAAGCCATACAACCCCGGTTTTTACCCGTAACTCAAGATTTCAGGGGTGTTAGGGAAATTTCAAAAACAGATTCTTGTTGTACTCGTCTACTCCTATTATAAAAATAGTATTACGTCACAGGTATATTGATTTCACTTTATTTTGTCTAACTGTGTTAGCTAAAACTTTGTTTAAGGATATGAAGTTCTATGTTCAAAACTGCGGAAACTGTTGGCCAAAAACTGATGTCACTGAGGGACCGAAAGATTTGCAAGATGTTTAATGGGCCAAAAAATACATTGGTACCAATCTAGCGATACTGAGCTATGGTTTAACTCAGCACCGGTAGTACTATCGATCCTATATAGACACGTTCGGGTGTTTTTCAAAAAGTTTGATTTTGTGTTATAGTGTAATTTTTTACAGAGGTGTTAAATTGAATTATTGAAATGAGTGTAATGCTTTTTTTACCCCAACAAACTGGAGTTTTTACGAGAATAGGAGGTGGAAGAAATTTTTGACCGATCGGGCTTATCTAAGATCTGAGCCTCCGCTTTGATGATAGCAGTTTCAGCAAATTTCAGCTCGATATCTCTTAACCTACGGCTGTGTTCACGGGGACGGACGGACAGGCAGACAGAAGGACAGACGATCATCTTTAAATCGACTCAGATTTTGATCATTTATATATATATATATATGTTATATACATAAAAGGCTTGGGTGACTGACTGATCACTTCCCTAGAACCTCGAAAGAACCGCGTACTAAGGAGGGATTATTGAAAATTCGGTCTGAAAGTGGGTGGCACATCCCCCTACAGCTCAAAATTTAAAATAGCACGAAGTCGAGATTTAGTACATATGTTGGCCATACATGGAAAAATACTTCTTTTTAGAAAAGTGGGCGATGGACCGATTTCAATGAACTTTTCACTGTGTGGTACTGTCCGTAGGGCCTCTACGCCCCTTTTTAAAAAATCTTTGTATTGGTAATATTAATGGAATATGTATATGATTTCAAAATTTTCAGAATTTCTATCATATAACTGGCTACAGACTCCCTAGCCCAACCTGTTAAAGCTAGAGCCTTGAAAAGGCCGCTAAACTTGTACTTGTACGATAGATATAGGAAAAATCGCGGAAAAAGGGGTGAATGATTATTTCTTAAAATAGTTGTGCGTCAAAATTCGTACAACTGGTAAATCGAGCGAAACCATGCTACTTAATATATAATACCGAAAATTTAAATGGGCATGCTTTAAACGGATTTGGGCGGTAGAAATTAGCGAAACAATAAATAAGAGAAATCGCCGAAGATAATTATTTTACTAGTTTACCTTTAAATTTGATCCTTATTATTTTTCTTATATATTTCTTAATCTAATATATAAAATTCTCGTGTTACGGGGTGCGTGATTGAACTCCTCCGAAACGGTTAGACCGATGCTCATGTGAGCATATCGAGTAGATCTGAGAATCGGCCAACATCTATTTTTCATCCCCCTAAATGTGAAGGGAAAAATGTTTCCTAGAAATAACATACATGGTAAAACAACGTTTGCCGGGTCAGCTAGTACACTATAAAATTCTAACTATTCGTCACAGCCAGGGAAGGGAATAACAAGGGTACAACAAATGTACCTTTTGGTACAATAAATGTATCTTTTCGTACAATAAATGTACCTTTTAATACAATAAAGATACCTTTTGGCACAATAAATGTACCTTTTGGTATAATACATGTAGGTTTCAGCGCAATAAGTGTATATTTTTCATACAATCAAACTACTAGTTAGTATAGTAAATGTAATTAAATTTTACTTCATGGTGCTAAAAAATTTTCTTTTTGGTACAAAAAAGTAATGTTTGTACAATAGACTTTACTTTTTGATTAAATAATTTGTCCTTTTTGTACAATAAATATATAATTTGGTAAATTTTTACTTTTTTGTACAATAATGTATTCTTTTGATACAATAAAAGTACTTTTTGTACAATAAATTCACATTTTGGTACAATCAATTGTACTTTTTGTTACAATAAATTTTAATTTTTTGTACAAAATATCTACAATAAATGAACTATAAGCTCAATCGTGTATTTTTCGTACAATAAATTCACATTTTGGTACACAATGAATTGTACTTTTTTGTACACTTATTTGTAATTTTTTGTACAATATATGTACAATAAATGAACTGTAAGCTCAATTGTGCTATGAAATGAGTACTCATATTAAGAAGCCATAAAAATATACATATATGTAGATTTAATTTTTCTAATTTGATTGACTTTTTTCCCTGAGCAGTTCGCTCTCTTGCTCACTAACACAAATGCAAATCAATTTAAGTCGCCTCTGGACTAGATATTATATTCAGACTACGACAAAGCCTGGAGAAGACCCAAAGATACAGATCTACATTTGCTTACTTATTTTCCACTTTACATTCAATGTATGAGGTATGGAAGAGCTTATCGCATTTGAGTGGTCAACACACTTCGATATTCAGAATCACACAAAGGAACCTACAGTTTAACGACGAATCCGATTTCGAAGTTTTGAGACATGCTAAATTATTCGACAACTCAGAAGTTGCAGTATAAAACATTGATGGGGCCGCCGATCACATAAATGTAAAAGGCTGTGACAATGTATGAACCGAGACCACCCGTAGGGTAGTAGAGTGTTCTAACCATTATACCACGATCGGCCCGCCCCATCTTACCATCTTCTTAATAAGTATGAATCAGCAGTCCGTTATGATATAAACTATGTTATTTGACATGACAAACCACAATTTTGTGAAAATCTTCAAAAGACTTTAAAAGAGCCAATGTCCTTCAAATAAGTTTAAGCAAAAGAAAAAATTGAAATGATTTTCTATCATTTCGAATTGTTTTTCTTAATTTTTTTTTAATATGTTTCAGCTATATCGGTCTAGTGGTTCTCGAGTTATGTCAAACAAAAGAGCCTAAAACGTGACAAATTCCCCTATACGATACTTACTAAATACAAATCGATATTAAATTATTATGGCATGTAACTTGATATAACGAATAATGCAGAACTTCTTCTTTTTGGGGCTACTTTCACGTGCAGTTTTCAGAATTGAGTTCCAAATCAAAAAGTTGAAAAATGTTGTACTGTGACATGTGTTACACGGCAGAAGTCCTTAAAATAGAAAAAAGTCAAGGTGGCCCTAAACATTTACAGTTAGAACATGTGTATTTAAGCTTTATTCAAGTTATTTTTATTATCGAAACATTTGTTAGGGCATTGAAGGTTTTTGGAATTGCACACTGCCGTATAAATGATAATATTTAAAAGTTACTGTAGTAACTTTTTAAGAAATTTAGCCCTTTTAAATTTAAGTACATTACCGTGGTGATAATGCAACAATATGAAAACATTTTCTTTCTTTTTAAAAAAAAGTCGTAACTTATCAATTCGAAAAGTTGTCTGCAAATGACCTGCCATCGGATGTAAAGAGTTCACTTTTCAGTTATATCTCCTAAGCCCATGATTTCCGTTTGTTTAAATACATCTATTTATTACAAGTTTTTATACTCATTTCGTAAGAATGTATGCTATTCCATTGTTTTATTTGAAAGACACTTCTTTGTTCCCCCATACAAGTTACAATAAATGTCAAATAAATTTTGATAAATCGACATAGGGTTAAATAATATTTATACAAAAAACTGTAAAAATCAGTTCACCTAACAAAAGTTAACGTTTCTTAATGTTACATACCATACTAACTTTATTAAATAAACTATATTTTGATTTGTTAATTACACAAAAGATAGTATCGCAGGTACTTACGTACATTTTCCCACACTTTTTGTGACACTGCTCAAAAAGTTGTGGTGTGATAAAATCGAAAGCATAAATGTCGTCAATCAATTTAAAACCACTTAATTCCTTAAGTTTAAGATCGATAATCTTGTTCCCCTTTTTTTGTTATTTGTAAAGTTATAACAATATTCCTTTTTTATGTTCTTGATGGGCAAAAGTTCATGTCTTAATGTTTCCTCCCCCAATACGAAATTATCCCACGTTTATAAACCTTGAGAAAGTTCAGTGCGTGTTTTTTATTTACTGAAAACAATTAAAACGGCACATGAACGAACTCTGAAATCAATAAACTCCAGTGTTCAGTTCAATTTAGCTGCGCACATTGAGTTGGAAAGCAAAGTGTTAGTGTTGTCACTGTGTTGTTGTGTTTTTCTTTTATTCTTTGTAGCTGCGATAAGGGCTATGTTTACATAAAATTACAAAAAAGTCACGTGTTGTGGGGTAATTTATTTTCATTTTCTATTTTTCGTATTACATGAGAATTATCATGTTAAGTCCCTGGGTAGACAGTAGTGATGAAGGAGTTTTCCACAGGGTTTAGGTGGGGGTGGGTTGATAAAGTTCTGCATGGCAACGATGAGTACAAACCATTCAATTACCATTAAGCTGTCCAATGACTACCGGAAAGGTCTTATGGGAAAGAGGAATTTATGACCATTAAAGGAGTTTAAGGTTTTCACATTAAAAACGGGTTGGGTTTTGCATAATTGTATCATAAGGATGGGGTTTAATCGTATGTCTGCATCTATTGTTTCGAATGAAATGCGAAATTCTTTTGTCCAACCGTCCCCCTATGAATTGCCTTCTAAGGCATTCTGGGAATATGCGTAACTGAGAACAAGGCAACACTTCCTCTTTGGCTGACATAAAATAAATTGATGGTTAACATGCAAATTGTTGACATAGAACTTAATAAATTGTAGGTACATGAGTTTTGCAAGGCCCTCTTTTTTCGCTCAAGAATTTCTGTTGTATCACTCAATGCTAAGTTGTGCACATTTTTCTAGTTTCAGCATAAATTTCCCGCAGAAATCTTTATGCCATAATGCAAACTATCAAAAGTGGGTGTGTGAGTGTGTGTGCAATATTCTATGGAATAGAAACCCATATCGCTATGTTTGACATGTCTATTGGCCAGTTTGTCAGTTTCATATGTAAATGTAAAACGATGTCTCTTTTCCATATTGCAAGTCTACTGTCTGTCTGTCTGTCTGCCCATAAGGCTGAGATTCAATCGAGTAGCAGACGACTCTGAGAAATGTTCACATTACCCCTTTGTGGGTAAGTAAATATTTCCAATTCAAATGACATTTATTTGTTTTTTTTTATTTTTACGACTGCCTTCAATGCAGACGACAATGCGGCTGATACGTTTGGATATGTCACCATTGATTCCATATCTTGTAGAAAACATTCAATTCATTCATTCACTCTTTTTTACTTTTCTTACCTCATTCTCCCCCTCCTATAGCGTTGTTGGAATTCAAACACATACAATTTTTGTATTTAACATTTTATGAATGATTTCTTGTAAGAGCCGATAATCTAACAAGTTTTATGCATTCTATTTTGAATGCGGGGTTTTGCAATATCGTAAACGGAAGCAGTTTGTCTTTAATTGATATCGTTGCTCATGAATTGCGTATGACGTTAGGATTTCGTCGCTCTGTCATTTATATTCAAATCTTGCTTAAACTTCTAGCCGTTTAACAAGCAATACACGATGATAGCTTAAGTGATATGAAAAGATACTAAAGTTGTTTTTATGGCACAGATTATAACGGAGATAATTAATTTAGCGGCATCTATGCTATCGAGCAGATTATAAATTGTTGTAGCTGTTTTGTTTACTTATGATATCACGAGTGTAATTAAAAATGTTTGGGTTCCATTAAAAGAATTTGAAAATTTAAAGAAACCAGAACAGGTTCTGTCTTAATCACAGTTGTAAGCCATCTCTTCTGCAATAAAACAGTTGGAAAACAGGTTTCTTATAGTGATCAAGTTTACTTTAAAAATTTGAATTAAATATACTATTTTTGTGTAATTATCTAGAATTAGTTGTCTGAAAACAATTTGAGGACATTAAATATTTTTCGGATCCGCGCACCCTACGACCCCCCGAAATAGTGTTTATGTATGTCCATGTGACTTTAAAACTTCTTTCTTCTTTTTTAATGGCAGCAACAACAGAATTTTATCTATCAGTAGCCGAACGTAGAAAAGTATTCCAAGTGCTTTGGTCTTTTGCGCTCCGTAGATAGTTCGTCGCACCAAACTTAGATAACAGCTCTTTCACCTGGACCAACAATCGGAGTTTTGGTCGCCCACTCCTGCGCCGCCCATCGAGTTTAATGCCGAAGCGTTTTCGTCCATTCGTACAACGTGTCCAAGCCAGCGCATTCGGTCTATTTGAACGCACTTGACTACGTCGATGTCGTTGTACAGCTCATACATCTCGACGACGGTACTCGCCGTTAACGATGACGGATCCAAATGTTTTGCGTAGTTTTTTTCTCTCGAAAACTCCCAAAATAGATTGATCCGCCTGCGTCATTACTAGGGCGACCAATTTTCAGCACATGCTGAATATTGCTGACGCTGCTTAATTTAACGATTTCAAGCGATCTTGCTTATTTAAAAGGTTTGTGCTTTTTTATGCTGTTTTTGCCCTTATTTAAATTTTTGATACATTTTGATAAGATATGTTTCTATCAATATGACAGGTAGAATTCAATTTGCAAACTATCCTCTTATTTTACACACAGCCTGTGTTTAAGATTTTGTTATAGCCCTATTTTTATCGATAGCTTAGATCGGTTGATTCGTTATATTCCTATAGTTTTCAGGCGCCTTATCGAAAACAAAAATTTAAACTAAAGAAACCTAATCTGCCTAAACCAATAACGACACGATGAGGAACGTGGTTGGAAGCAGCGAAGTATTATACTAATTATTTGGAAGACATAAGGGAAGTCATTCAAGAGTTTAACGAAAACGATTCTGAAGCATTGCGATAAAGCAAAGAGGTTCTCTCTAATGAAAATTTGTAATCCGACTTTTCCTTCATAAAAATTAACTTTAAGTGCATCTGGCATGCCATCACAAAAATTAAGTCAAGCGGATTGCCATTGAATGAAGCTTGGAAACAGCAAAATCAATTCAACATGCTATATAAAAACATCTGATAAAAATTATTTTAAAAAAATGACTGCCGTTCTTGCGGGATATCCTGGCTTTGTGGAAATCAACAATATTATTTTTAAAAATTCCAAACAACAAGTGCGTTTATCGGAAAATATTCGCCTGCTGAATCAACATTTTTTAAATACGCTCCCGTTTCATCGTGTGACGTGGAACGTGTTTTTTCTATATATGGAAATTTTTTTACAAACCATCTTAAAAGTTTCACCTTGCAAAATTTAAAAATGCACTTAGTGCTTAATTGTAATCATGACATTGACCAAGGTATAATCTCACTTTAAGAAATTCTTTTTTTTGGTTTAAAAATTACTTTCTTTGTATGAATACACGACTGAATAATTTAGTTAATTTACTTATTGTTTTTTATTACTTCTTTAATAGATGTGAAATTGTTTTTTGTTTGTTTTTCAATAAACAAAAAAAATTATAAATGCTGAATATAAAATCTATCGTGCTTCTTTCAAGGGTTTTTCATGCTGTTTTAAGTACTGAAAACCGTTTTTTTTCGTGCTGAAAAATGGTCGCCCTAGTCATTACCCAGGATGCTGCGCTGTAGAATAAGACAGGCAGGATCAGTGTCTGAAAGAGTTGGATCTTCGTTCGTCGAAAGAGGGTTTTATCATAAAAACGCTTGCTCAGGGCATAATATCAGCGGTTTGCGATCAATACTCGTCTCTTGAAGTTGACATTATTATTTTTGTTTATGGCGGAACCGAGGTAGACAAAATCATTTACCACTTCAAAGTTATAGTTGTCAACGTTCACGCAGCGTCCCAAACGAGTAGACTCTGCTTTTCAATGCTCGAAAAAGCCGCAGTAAAATCCCGCATTCCACATAACATACACGAGCAACATGTGACTTTTGTTGAAGATGGTACCATTCCTCTTTACTGCAACCTTCCACACGATCATCTCCATTACGATGTTAAAGAGATCGCAGGACAGACTATCGCCTTGTATAAAGCCTCGCCTGGTTGAAAATGGCTCGGTCAGACTTTTACCAATTTTGACTAAAGACTTCGTGTCTGTCAGTGTCATCCCGCAAAGTCGTATCAGCTTCGCGGGGATACCAAACTCAGCCATAGCATCTGATAGTTTCTGTCGTATCGGACTGTCAAATTCAGCTTTGTAGTCGATAAACAGATGGTTGGTATTGATCTGCATTTCTTAGGTCTTCTCCAGGATTTGTCGTAGTGTGAATATCTGGTCGGCCGTGGATTTTCCAGATCTAAAGCCTCACTGATAAGGTCCAATCAGGTTCGCTAACATGGGCATTAGTCTTTCACATAACACACAAGACAGAACCTTGCAATCGATGGGTAAAAGGCTGATCCCGCGATAATTGGTTAGTACACTTGGATCGCCTTTTCAGTTACCAGATTTCCGTCCTTACAGGTGGGGATCCCTGGTCCAAAACCTTTACTTCTTACCTTTTGGTAGAACTTTCGGGCCTCACCTCTAACCCCGTAATTTTCGATATCCTGGCTCTCTCTTTTCGTCCATAAACGCTTTTTCCGCCTGAAGAGGCGTGTCATCTCCCTCCTCATCGTACCAGGGCTTGTTTGAGCGTGGTTTTTGACAAACCAGTACGGTCGTTGCGGCAGTGGTCATAGATTTCGCAATATGCTGCCACTGTGTGTCGGGAACATCTGAACTAGTGGGGTTTGTTTGGAGTAATTGAGAGAGTTGGTTGGAGTAAGCAATGGCTATCTCGGTGGTATGCAGCTTTGCGATGTCTTGCTTCCTTTGCGTTTCATTATGAGTGTTTTTAGCACTACTTAATCATGTGCGTATCATGGCTGCAACTAGGTGGTGATCCGAGTCAATATTAGCACCGCGCATCACACGCACGTTCATAACGCTTGAGATATGCTATCCATCAATTACCACATGATCAATCTGATTCCTTGTATTTTGATCGGGAGATATCCAGGTTGCCTTGTGGATATCTTTATGCGTGAATCTGGTTCCACTCACAACCATGTTTCTTGCCTACGCGAAACTAAACAGTTTGAATCCGTTATCGGAGGTGTTGTTGTGTAGACTGAATTTTCCGACCGCTGAACCAAGAGCATCTTCCGTTCCTATTTTAGCATTAAAATCTCCCAGAACAATTGTAATGTCATGTGCAGGGCAGCGCCACCTACCGGGTTGGATAATGAATTTAAACCATTCACGAAACTACTCTAAACTAAACAAAAAGAAATACATTTCATTGTGTTTCATGTTCGTTTGAGTGTTAAATTGCAGATTAAAAATTCCGCCAAAAATAATGGACAAAGTTTTTTTTTTAAGAAATTTAAAAATCTAAAAATTGCCTGGATTGCTATTAATGATCTCCCATCGAAATATTATACATATGTCATTTGGTTTAAACAACACATAATTCAAAAGGTTTTAAGTCGTAAACAGCCCTAAAATTACCTTTAAACAATTTTCGGATTACCTAGGGATCAAAATTTTTGGGGTCTTGAAATATTTTTCATCTCGTTAGGGCTAGAACTTTCAGAAAATGGACGCGCACCGAAGAAAATAAGACACATAATTTTTCCCATACATTTTTGAACCGGTCTACCGTATACGTATAAAAACCTTGTCATTGACGTCATCTTTCATAAGAAATTTAGCAAAAAACAGAATCGGTTCACGCATTGCCGAGGACATAGATGCATAGAATACAATGCAACTTATTTTTATATATATAGATAGTATATATTGGTAAAAGTGGGCGTAAGGCCATATAGTAAACACTAAAGCGCTGCAGGAAATCTGTAGGACTGATCAGCAAATTCATTGAAAATGCAAATTGGCTAGATAACTACGAAGTATTTGCTATTGGGGAAGTTGCAGGTATCACAATGGGCTACATTAGCCTAAGTGTGCTAGACAGTGTGATATCTGGTAGCTTTTTTAGCACAACCTTATCTAACTTAAAGTTGCAACTTGTAGTTCCATAAATGTTTACACTTTGTTTAAGGCAACAAAATGGGACATGACCCAACAGTACCGACAATACAAAATACCCCCTCTCTAACAAAATGCATCTGCTTAATGCAATCAACATCGCGACACAATAACACAGGTCATATGGCAACCAACGACGTAAACCCTTGGTCTAACAGAACATTGAACTTGCACACGATGACTTGAGCTTGTTTTACCCCCAACCCATGTGGCTGGTTCTCAGCCTTGTTTCTGCAATGGCCTATGATGACCCAACTGTTTTTCACTTGGAATGCATTTCATGATTTAATAATTTAGGTATTTAATAAACAATTTTGTTCAATCATCATTCCGTCGTACGTTCTTAGAAATTTGAAGAAGACATCTCTTCACAACAAAGTGGGCAATAATTATGATGATTAAGCAAATCAGCAACAATTCAGTAAATATTACACAATCGCTGTAAACAGCGGCAAAGACCAGTAGTTGGATGTTACCGATGTAATAAGAATGAGTTTGTACAAAATACGAAAAATTATGAACAACATGATGATTCAGTGTAAAACGCCATTCAATAGTGAGAAGTGTGAGAATTCCACAAGATTAATTTTCAATGAATATTTCTCTATTAACGTTGTGTGTATGTGGTGTGTTTGTGTGAGTTAGTGAGTGTATGGAGGGTATATTCTCGAATTATGGCAGTCTTTTGATTGAGTAGTTTTTTATATCACTTCTCATAGGAATTCAATGTAATTATAAGCGGATTAGGCTGAAGGGAATGGAGCTGAACTTGAAAACATTAATTGCTTTTACAATTTATTGAAAACACGAATCCTACGCAATTAGTATTTTTCCAATAATTAATACGTTTGTTGTTACTGCTGGTGTTATCGTTGTTGCCATTGTGGCGTTTCTCTTTTGTTGTTGGTGTTTATTATTTATGCAAATTACAAACAATATGTTTTTGTGTAAACTTTTGCCGTAGTTGGTTAAAGGAATGTCATCCAAATAAGGCTTGAGGAGGACAATGTAAGCTATGATGAACACTCGGTGTAGGGCGTAGAGCGCAGGGAGTATGTAAAAGTAATGGTATTTTAAATACAAAAACATTGCAAAGTCACATTGTAATTTTAAATGTGTTAGTTCTGAGGGCATATGAGGAAAAATGTAAAGCAGTGTTCATATATTTAAAATGTAACTATTGGGAATGCAAGTGGCACTGAAAATGAGGGGTGGTTTATGTCGCAGTATGATTGCACCAAAAATTACGAATTAAACCATTATAGGACTGCCATTTTTGATCAACAACTTTTACATATTCAAAATATTTTCTTGATAATTTTTAACTCAAACTAATCTAACATCTAAAGGAAAATTTCCATAAGTATCTAAAAAAACTTTTCACCCTGCCCACATCTACAACAGGTTACCTATTCGAACTTTTTATTTTCTTTATTTAAAATAACGACATTTTTTCTTCTTTTAGCGAAAACAAATCACGACGATTGTAAGTCATTGTCTAATCTAAACTAACATTCCCACTAGAAGATTTTCCCAAATCCCAACACGCAAACATTGGAATGCCAGACAAGACCCTCAAAGCCAAAGGTAGGTCGTCTTCCATTCTACCCACAGAAGATGTTACTAACAACAACAACAAAACAATTCCATAACCCACAAAGGAATGCGTAACAAAAATGCTTGAGAATTTTCCTCAACAAAAGCCATAGAGAAAAGCGAAAAAAAAATGGAGTAACATTTTCGTGTAGAAATTTTCTATGCACAGAACAGAAAATCTAAATATTAAATGGAAGCCAACGGAAGTCTTAACGATTCATGTAAAGGTCTCAGCGGCAAAAAAAATACAATACACGAAAAAAAAATTAAATAATAATAAAATAAAACCTGGGATTATTACACTCTTTATTTATAGAGGATTGCGCTCGGGCGATAACAACAAAAGTAAACATTTATATTCACATTTATTTAAATAAACGTCAGCAGCAACACCACTACCACAACCGCTGCCATCTGAAATGAAGAATGAAAAAATGCAAATATTTTCCCCTTCACCTCGTGACGTGATGAGAAATAACATCACTCCCGTAAACAATCACTTAAATAAAATAAAATTTCTAATAAACAAAAACCAAATGGGGCAACAAAAACAACAGCGATAATTTCTATTTGAAATTCGTACACAAAAAAAGATTTTATATGAAGGTCATTTGTCCATCAAAGTTCAGTAAAAGGAAGTTGTGTGTTGGAAAACTTTTCAATCGCCACCGTGTTTGGGTAGTCTTTAGGTGCAGCTCTTCTTTAACGTAAAAGGCCAACTTAAGCATAACTTTGATTTCCGTTATGGTCATCGAATGAATTTTTTTGTTGTTTTCTGTTTTGCTTTGCCTTTCCTCTTTCTCCCCCGATAGGGTCATAAAAGTGTTACGTTGATACTGGAACTAACACTTACTATTCTTAATGTTTGTGTTTTATTTGTATTTTTTTTTCTTTATGTTAAGTATCGGGAAAAAGTTTTTTTATTTTTCGATTTGTTTATTAGTGCTTAAAGTATTTAATATTTTCGACTCTTCTCCATGCCATATAAAGATCCGTTGCCCATGTCCGGAGTTGTGACCGCAACGACGTGACTTTGTCATATTGTATATGATAAATAAGAGCTCACCCAGCGCGCCTTGAACGCATGTGCATATAAATTATTTTAAAAAAAAGTTAAGCAAAAGCTTAGCTCAGAGTGATCAATTGAATGTAAAAGAGGTTTTGTAATATTCTAGCGGAACCAAATTAGGAAGTCAATTTAGCCTCAAACGCCCATATACACACACACAAACACATACACCATTTCTGATTGCAGAATATAACAGAAGCCACTTTATGTAAATACTGAGAAAGAATAAGAAGAAGAAGAAAAAAAACACAAAATGTTTTTTGATTTTAATGCCAATGTGACAGTGTCGTCAGCCTGGTGTCAGTAATGTTGTGACAAATTATTGGCACCAGACGGTCATTCCCTTGAGGCAAATTTGGCGAGTCAACGCAGCGACAAGTAGACATTTCCATACCGGACATCTTTAGCGAACACTCCTTTTTGTCTTTCCGCAAAACTAATAAGAGTTTTTTTAAGAAAAGAATGTAAATGCACTGCATTAGATTGGATTATGTTCGTAGAAAAAACAAAAGACTTAAGCAACGAACTTTTTGTAAGAGCACAAGGAAAAAGTAGAAATTTTGAAGATAATGATTAATGCAGTTGGTAATAAAGTATTAAATATAATTTAAATATACATATATATAAACTTTGGTATAAATTCAGTAATAACTTTACTTATGAACCATGAAATACATATAAATATGGAAACATGTTTTTTTTCACTTCTCGCCCAATTTCTAATAGATTGGACATACAAAATAATATTCGTGTACAAATTTTTTCCATCTGTTGCAAACTGGCAAGTCATTAGCTACATTTTGCCCTTAAAATGGAGTAAAATTACCTCAATGCTTTTATGAGCTTCAGCTCGCAAACAAGAAAACGTTCACAAAAAACGAGATATTTCTGTGAAATGGTAAAAGGAATTAAAAAAGTTTGCAGTTTCAAAGCAAAAGCAGACAAAGGCAGAAGTAAACTAAATAACTATATATATCGTATATCCCTCCTTTCCAAAACCCGCTGAGATACTTAAATTCGGTTGATAAGTGGATAAGTGCGTAAAGGCAAAAAAAACCCTGTTTTTTCATAACTCAAGATTTTAGGGGTGTTAGCGAAATTTCAAACACAGATTCTTGCTGTACCCAGCAACCCCTATAAGAAATAAAGTACCACGTCCCAGGTATATTGACTTCACTTCATTTTGTCTCACTGTGTTATATGTCTTGATTGTTTTCACAGGAGACAAATATGCAGTCGAAGAAGTTTTGCGTGATTAAATTTCGAGGCTATTGATCCTTTGCTACAATACAAATATGGTGTTATAGAACGATTAAATATCACGACCCTTTAATCTACTCTTACGACAGGTATTTCATGAGGGTAAGGAAGAAATTATGTGATACAAAAAAATTGTAACGCACGAAAGGATATATGTTAGATCCAAGGGATCTTTAGACGAAATGTAGTTCAGGATTTTTAAAAAAGAGTAAGACATGTTCAACAATGAATCAACCACGATCCGGACAACCTAGATTCTCAATGAATCTCGAATACGTAGATCGTGTAAGAGCGTCAGTTTGTGAACAACCTAGACTCTCTACTCGAAAGCGATTAAAAGTCTTAAATGTGCCCATAAGATCTTAAATCCGCAATGCTTAAAATTTACATTTACATCGTTACAAAATTCAAATAGTACGAACTTAAGTCCTGAAGAGCATGTTTATTAACCTTAAATTTTCTAACGAAATGCTGGAGAGTATTACCTGCTTTACGAAAATTGTTTTCTCAGACGAGGCACACTTCCACCTGTATGAACATTAGGGTTGGTATAGTGCAGGGGTTTTTAGAATTTGGTACGAACCACCCCCTAATTTTGTGTGGTTGGGGAAAAAAATGCCAGAGCCAAAATTTGGGGGAGGTGGGGTGGTGTTAAATAACAGCGCATCGTGGTCAAAGTTGGTGGGGAAGGGAAATATAGCGAAACAAATTAGACCCTGCTACTGTCCCGGAGTAGCCCCTAGAGGGGTAAATTGTATTACTGACCCCCAGTCATTTTCCCTTCTAAAATTGTAAAAAATGTTGCTACCACCTCGCTAACTGCCCCAAACGTGCCCCTAGAGGAGTCAAATGTATTATAGACTCCCAATATTTTTGTAACCACAACAGTTACAGAACAAGTTGGCCATCCTTAACGAGGTCCCCATACAATTTCTTCTTACGCCATACAATTTTATTATACTTTAAGAAATCATCACCTGCAGCTCTCACTGTGCATTGTGCATCCCCTAAGAGAGTTCCCGTACAAAAATCAATTTTTTTAAATTTTGCCCCCATCGATCCAACTGCCCCAAAGGTGCCTCTAGAGGAGTCAAATATTTGACCGACCCAAATATTTTTGCAACCCAAACAGTTTCTCAAAACATATCTACCCTCTATCTTCAGTGCTTAAGATGCTCCCATACAATTTCTATTATTTTTTAATTTGTTTTTATGAAATCAGCAGTGAGAGGGTTAAAATGTATAACCGACCCTGCCTAATTTGTCCACCCTAAAATTTTTTCGGAACATACCTACCTACAACTCGAAAAGTTATAAAATTTTCTCCCAACCATGAGGTAGGGAGCGCACAGTGGTCCATTTCCCTGATCTAGCGTAACGAAATTAAAATTTTCGACATTCGAAATCTACTAAAATTTTATTTCCCGACGATAACTAACTGTTCGTTTAGCAAATCGATCACTTCCAAATTTACAAATGTACTATAATTAATTAACTGTAGGCTTTTAAACACAACAAATGTCAAAATAGCTGCAACAAAAACGTTTTGGCGCGTTTTTACAATTGTGCAGATTGTGTTGAAAAATTGGAAAATCTCATATTGGTAAATATTTTTTGGAATTTTTTTAAAAGATAAAGGTATGTAGTTTACAAAAAAAGTGTATCGTAACCTGTGCAATATATGAGGTGCTAGAAAATTGTGGTAGAAATCAACACTTTTGTTTTTGTGACCGAATTTTAACTTCTGCAGAGTAGAACTTAGTTAGCCGGTATCGGCCGGTAAAGAGACTGTTTTTTATGTTAATACATTTCGGCTACTTTATGAAATGTTGCAATTTTTAGGCATCATGTCGGTCTACAATTGTAACCTTTTTTTAATAAGGCAGTCCGAGTCAGAGTGGAGTGTTGACTCGAAATAGGTTAATAATAAAATCTAATACGTCTACAAATTAAAAAAAATTTTAAAAACAAACTTTAAAGAAAAAAAATTTTGAATAAAAAAAATTTTGGAGAACATTTTTTTTTTTTTTCATTTGATTTCTTTTTGTTTTATTATTCTAGAAAATTTTTCCTTTTGACGAAAATTTTATTATTTTTTATGTTATTAATTTCGTTACGCTAATTCAGGCAAATGGACCACTGAGGTGCGCCCAGATGAGTCAAATAAATTAACTCGTGGTTTCAGCAAGATGGGGCAACAGATCCAAAGTACTGGCCGCCTTGTAGGTCAGATTCACAATCAAACTTTTTTTCTTTAGGTATATCCTAAATGTACAATTTTCAACAACTACCCAGTTAATAAGAGTATAACTTAACCATATCCGTGGGAGTGCAGAAAATTTCACAAAACACCTGTCAAGTCGTCATTGAAAATTTACGATCCACGATGCAGACATGTCAAAATAATCAAGGATCAAATATGGAAATTTTTATATTTATCATATTTTATTTAAATTTTTCTAATCGAAGTAAAAGGCACAATAGTATTTAATTAATCATATAAGGCATTTTGTATGGGAGGTACTAGAATGTGGAGCAATTTCATCCCATTGCTATTCGAGTTATCGTGTCCACTAACCGGCCAGACATTTAAGACTTTTGATCGCTCTCGAGTAGAGAGTCTAGGTTGTTCACAAACTAACACTCTTACGTTTTCGTGATTCCTTGAGAATCTAGGTTGGCCAGATCGTGGTTGATTCATTGTTGAACATGTCTTCTCGAGCTTTAGCACCCATTTTCTAATCAATTGAACCAATGGAGCTTGATTTCTATAGCGTTTACCAAACAATAGTTGCCTGGATATAAAAAAAAATTGATAGATGGCAAACAAAAAAAAATATTAACGATTACACTGTACAGCACAATTTTGGGGGTGAATAATTCCTAAGCCAGATGACACTTTAAAAATGAGAAGTAAAAATCAATTATGTATAACAGTTCTTTCGATTAAAACTCTGAGTACAGATGTCCCAACAGAATTAAAAGAGAGATTTTCCGAAGAATTTTCTGGGTCATTTAAGTCCTTTTCCAAGTAATACCAAAAAAAAAAACCCAAATATTATCGAAACCCACAAATATTATCTGATATTTTCTGAGGCAAATTTCATTTGAGGTTGTCGATGACAAAAAAACTTTATCAAAAAATTGTCCACAGAAAATTAAAAGTCCCGAAAATTACAATGAACATTTTTTGTTTAAACTTTTACCAATTCAAAAAAAGTAAAAAATATTACCTGGAAAGGTACGAGAAAATAGGTAAAATTATTAGATAAAGAAAATTCGTTAAAATTTTGTATTGCATGTAAAAACATAAATTTAGAAAAATTTAAGTAACATTTTTAATGAAGTTCACATCATAATTTAAAATCACCTTTTTAGTAATTTAACATGGTGGGATGCCTCCTAGTAAAATTAGCTTCAGAAAATATTAACATATTACATACAAGCACGTTTTAGTATACCATTTTAGTTTAAAAAGTGTCTTAAATGACCCATTAATATTGCAGGCATAGGTTTAAAAAGTTCTACACAAAAAATTCTCCTTTTTTTAAATGGATTTTTTAATTTAATTTGTCTCTTAGGACTATTGGAACAAGTTGGCCATCCATTTAAGATGTATGTCTAAAATAAGTGTATATGACAAGCTAATATACTTTTATATCTTTATGAGGTTTCAAAACTGAAAATTGGAGATATCAAATTAATTTTTTCTAAATTTTTCAAGTAAATAATCCTTTAAAGATTGCTAGGTTTCCGGAACATCATTCAGAGAATTAAAAATCTATTAATTGGAAATCTATTCAATGAACTACCTATTCTTTACCAAACAGTCATCCGGACATGCATGACTCAGTTGTGATTTTCAATATAATCAAGAATATCATGTCTAGTTATTACAATTGGAATACCCAACATGGTATACCTCCATCCCTTGGTAAAGTTAGAATTTACTCCTTCTTTCAGTACTTTTTTTAATTTTGTAAGCATGTGTTAAGGAAGTTTCCAGACTTCAAAACAATTTCTTGTCAGTCCCATTTGCATTTTCAACTACCAAAATTTAAATGCAAATTTGAATTTTTAATCTACATATTGTTTCCAATTAATATCATATTTCATTAAAATGAATAATGTAGTTTTAACCCTCTTCAACAGTTACCGATATTTATTGCAATAGCTACCCTTTCACTAGTTCACCCATCATTGTTAAAGTCTATTACGACTATGAACACATTCAACACATGCGTTTCTTACACCTGAAACAGAAATTCTATTATAAACTCATCCACATACAATGTATTCAGTAGTTCACACAAATTTCTACAGAATTTGTAATAAACCATTTGCAAAGACAGCGACAGCGACGACAATGCCGAGTAAGAATTTGCAACGCCCACCACCACTGACAACAGCAGCAGTTGTGCTGATCATAGTCGTAATAGTCTTTAACAATGATGGGTGAAATAGTGAACAAAGGAAAATAGTTTCCAACAGAACGCAAATCCTGAGAACAAACACTGATGGCGATGATGAGACGCCACACAGCAAATTCCACTGATTTACCTTGACAACTAGATAACGAAGCACGCAGATAGACTAAAGATTGAAATCTACATGTAGCAAACAGGGCAGACAACTATGGTACTACATATTTGAATAAACTGTGTCGTTTTTTGGAATAGGAGACATCACCCTATCACACTGTATGCGAATGAACAACAACAAAATTATGTGAAAATACTTAAAGAATTTTAATGAAACTAGAACAAAGATAGACAATGCAAATTCTTCACAATTTAAGCCACTGTCAAATCATCCGTGTAATATAACCATATGGAGGGGAGAGGTAATTCAATATCGGAATCCGGCTCTTCGATCAAACCATTGCCTTCGAGCGTTTCATGCAGCACTAATTCGCCAGGACAATGACCCTTAATGAGATACATAAGAGGTAATAGAAATTATTTATCCTGTTGATTATATCGGCCTCTTAAAACTTACACCGTAAGAGAATTTGCGCCACAAATAACTGCCAGCATGGTTATTGTAGATTTCCTTGTATTTTCTTTGAATGTCATAGATGGTATCTTCATCGCACACCTTCATGTAAACGGTACAACCCGTCAGGGTGTTTACGATGCGAATTCGTCTCTCCCGGTGCGTCAGGCGTCCAATGTGATACAAAGGATCTTGACTCCATAGTTTACCGGGTGTTTTGCACATGTCACTATGAGCCACCTCCAAGATGGGAGGAAATAAAAGGCGTGGCTTGCCCGTAACACATGAAATCTCCGTTTTGGGTAAATAGTTAAATTTGAAAAAGTGCGACAGGTCTTTGCCCCCAAAAGCCAATAAGTAATCCAAATGCTTGAAATATATCTTTGCAGTGGTTTACAGTATACAATTTGTTGTTTGCAGATAACTCACTTTATTCCACGTTTCCAGGCGATCTTGAAGCATTGGCGTTAAATCGTAAACATTGCCATGAATGACGATCCAAAAGTCATCCTTTTTGTTGTGAATACAAACTTCGTCATAGAGGTAATAACGCATTTCAATAATGAATCGAACGAATTACTACAAATTCAATTTACCAATAATGACACAAGCAAAACAATGAATTTGATTTAGTTCTGAGTTTCCCATGAGTATAAAATGTAGAGAGAATAAATTTTACTGTTTAAAGTTCTAATTTTTTTCGATTGGTTTTAAATTACGCTAGTTACACTGTGAAACGTTTTGGGGGTCATTGGCTGGGGTGAGAAACTCCGAGTCAGGGTGAAGGTACCAGGTCTGTATAATAAAACCCCCAAATGGTTTGTCTAGAAATTCCAAGACAGGGTGAAGGTACTAGGTCAGTATAGATAAAAACCCAAAGGGTTGACATTCTCCACAGTTCTGCTGAAGAATAAAATAAGAAATCATCACTGGTTCTTGAGTTATTGATGAAATGCTAATTGAACAAACATATAGATAACGAAAAAATATAAAAGGTCATAAAAAAGTTTGACATGAGAACGCCAAATCCATTGGGGATATTTCTATACTGATATACTACCTTCGCCCTGACTTGGGATTTCTGTGTTGTTCACCAAAATTTAAGAACAATGACATTCAATTTTTCTTACATATTGGCATCAAAGACCGACCGATGGTACACGCGACCTTCATGTGGGTGACCCTTGTTCGAGTGTTGTCACAGCTATATACGTTACATTGGTCTTTGTTGTCGACAGAATCTTCAGAGTAGTCTAGTTAGTCGACATATGTTGTAAAGTTCGGTTTCGTCGGTAAACAGTAGGTCCCTTTGGGTGATTCTAAAAACAGAAGCATTTTAACTTGTCCTTATATCATTCATGAGTTGAAAAGAATAAATAAGTGTTTTTTTAGAATCAATTTGTGTTAGTGTAGCAAATGATGAACAATGTATGAACATGACGAGTTCATCTTCAGACCCCTTTGTGACGAATTGATGCTCTGTGGTACATCAGCTGTATATATATGTCAACAATTATCAGCCGAAACTGTTTAGCAAAATGTTTTTAGAATAAAATTACAAAGGCAGCAAATATACGACATCATGCACTTAAACTCGCAATTTATAGCCAAATTTGTTAAACAAAAGTTAAAACCAAAAATCTATGATCTCTACCTCATATTTGTTGTTCATTAACGGCTTGCAGCGCTATTTATTTAGATCGTGAGATATGATATTCACAACGCCAAACGTTACAAGTAAACAACAAACAAATAACCGCATTAGGCAAACAAGCAATCATTAATTATATCAAAGTTCAAAACTTCACTTCATAGACCAAAATTATGTTCAACAAATCACAAGATGTGTGAATTTCACAACGCCAGCCAAATAAAACTGCAACAAAACAAAAGACTTAGGCAACAAACCAGTTTTGCATTGAGCAGCTTTACGTACCGCAACTCGTGCGAGTTCTCAGTCTCTAATTTAACGTTTCTTGTACTCTTTACTTAATCCACTTGTTGTATTTGCCCGCTTTTGTGTTGTCCACTTTGCCATTTGGGTGTGCCCAGGCAATAAGGTATAGAGTGGTATCTGTTGTAGTTGTTGCTGTTGTTAAATAAAAATGAAGCGTTAAAACTCCAAGCATCTTCTTGGACACACAGATACATTTTCCCATAACTTATAGTAAACAACGCAGTCTTACCTCTTCTATATAGGCATTTAGCCAGGACAAGATTGAGCATGCAGGCGTACAATGTTTTAAAATATGAGTCATCGGTTTTCAAACTGGTTACAAGGACGGACACAAATGATTCTTCCAATTTATCGACTCTTTTTTTTCTTTTTTTTACCAAATAAAGATATGTACAGAAGGAGAAGAAGGAGGATAAAGTTATAGATTTGTGTTGGAGACGATTCGTTTTAACGCTGGCAGTAAATAGTATCAAAGCGCATGTGTGCGTAAGGTAAATATAAACAAACTGCAAACGGTCAAAGCTCTTTCACCGTGGGATTTTATTTCGTTGTTAAAGGGAAAGAAAAGGATTTTTTCTGTTGTCGATTTTTATGGATGTGTAGACTTGAGCAAAATTCTCATCACGTTTTTTGAAGCTGGATTTTTTCCGTTTGTTTGTTTGTTTGTTTATGAAATGAAGGCTTGATGTCTGTTCGTTCGAATGTCTCTGGGATGGTTTCCAAGTATTTCGTCATAGTTTTATTTTAATTCGCTTTTTAATAAATCACATTTAAAGGCGGATTTTGTTAATTATTGTGGTTTACAATAGAGTTACTGGTTAGTGAAATTGATTAAAAAATATGTAACGGTATTGGTAACGTTATTGGTAACTTATTTAAATTTGAACATTTAATATTTTACTATATTTAATACTCATTGCGTCGTCGTATCATATTACTGATTAGACTCAATTTAAATTTTTTAATTTTTAAATGGGTGCTGTTATGTGAGTCTTATAATAGAAAGCGTTTTAATTCACAATAACGCGAGAAGTTAACCAATACCTCGTTCATGGGGCGTAAAGAAAAATTAAGTAAGTAAATATAAGTTTAAGTTCAATAAGTAAGTTTAGAACCTTATCATTCTGAAATAGATGGCGGTTATAATTGGAAAAAATAACTATGGCAAAATCGTAAGCCAAGCGGACAGTGGCGCTACAACATTCGAAAATTGTGTGCTTATTACAAAATACGGCATAGAAATAAAGTTTCTTCTATTTAATTGATTAGAAAATGAATGGAGCAGTTCGACGTTCGTTGATAAAGAAAAAAAACATGAAATTGTGAAGCGCTGCACAGTGGTCCATTTGCATGATCAAGCGTAACGAAATTAATAACATAACAAATGATACAATTTGCGTGAAGAGGAATTTTTTTCTAGAATAACATAACAAAAAAGAACCAAATGAAAACAAAAATTTTTTTTATTTAGAAATTTTTTCGTTAAATTTTTTTTCTTTAAATTTTTATTTATTTTTTTTTTTTAATTTATTTAATTATATTATTAAATTATTCCGAGTCAAACTCCACACTGACTCGGACTGCCTTACTAAAAAAAAGATTGCAATTGCAGACCCACCTGAGGCCTAAAAATTGCAACATAGTGAGCAAAAGCAACTAAAAGCAGCAAATGTTGGGCATTTCATAAAGTAGCCGAAATATATTAAAATAAAAGAACAGTCTCTTTACCGGCCGTTACCGGCTAACTAAGTTCTACTCTACAGAAGTTCAAATTCGGTCACAAAAAGGGTCAAACAAAACTGTTGATTTCTACCACAATTTTCTAGCACCTCATATATTGCACAGGTCACGATACACTTTTTGTAAACTACATATCAACATCTTTTAAAAAAAATCCAAAAAATTTTTAGCAATATGAGTTTTCAAAATTGTTCAGCACAATCTGCACACTTGTAAAAACACGCTAAAACGTTTTTGTTGCTGCTGTGAGAATGAATCAAAAAAAAAATTCTTATGTCTCTTGGACTTACACTTATGTTAATTTCATCAGCAAACCCTAATTACTTTTATTACTTAGGATAAACTGCCTGTTTTTGAATTTTTTTCTTATTTTGCCCTTTGAATTTATCCTTCCTTCGATAAAGATTTTGAAATATTTAGTCCGAAAATTAAGAAGACTTTTGAACTGTATGAAACATAGCAATAAGGGGTTTTTAGGATCGATGATTTCGAATCCGGAGTCAGATTTTGGAAAAACAAAATGACAGACTTTATATTTAACAAATTTTGGAATTCACCTGAAAAAAATATCCGCCATTTTGTATCCATCATTATGTTTTTTCAAAAACTTGACTCGGCATTCGATATCATTGACACCTTAAGTCTCGTTAGGCACAATATCAGTTAAATTCCAGCATTATTTAAACAAAATCCGCCATCTTGTATCCACGATTTTTTTGATTTTTTTTAATTTGACTCCAGATTCGAAAATTGCGACCCCAAAAATCCCCATAGGCACAATATCGGTTGAATTCCTGCGATTTCTGAAAAAATTGCCGCCATTTTGTATTCTCCGTTTTATTCTTTTTTTTAATTTGATTTCAGATTCGGTATAAAGAAACCTCAAAATTGCTTATACCCACAATATGGTTGAATTCCAGCATTTTTTTTTTAAAGAACCTACGCCATTTTGTTTTTTTTTTTAAATTGACTCCGGATTCGAAATCAGCGTCCCCAAAAACCCCCTTAATCACAATATCGGTTAAAAGCAAGCATTTAAAAAAAATGTCCGCCTTCTTGTTTTTTTTTTTTTTTAATTTTCTTCTTCATATTAAGACCAAATTTTTTACAGATCCGACCAATGTGCAATGTTTATGTATAGACCCTCTTACACGCTCTACGTTTTTGATTTCGCTTGAAGTTCTAGGTCGGCCAAATATTGATCTTTTTGTTCCAATCGAATGAAAGATAATTTAAAGACAAATTCCAAAAAAAAACAAAATATTTTTTTGCCACGCCCCTTGACACCGCTCATGTATTGTTTATTTCCTGTGTCTCCATTTATAGTCCGATCCTAACGTGTGACATATCATTGTTCTTAGAATGACACTTTTGACTCCGACATCAAGTTCTAGCTGTTTCTTCTGGAATTTTGGTTGTTATTCCCCTAAGTCAAAATTTTTTTAACGATAAAAAAGTTTTTTAATTCTTTAAGATTTTGTTTTTTACAGTATATATTTTTATTGATAAACAAAAAAGTTACAGAAAAAAAAGTTCATTTTTTGGGGTGACCGGCACAATTTTTTTTTGTGTGAAATGCGACCCAGCTTAGCGTACATTAGGGTGGCAGCAAAAATTCAGCTTTGGATTTTCGGTAATGCCCCAGCGGAAAATTGTGTCAGTTGTTAAAAACGGCTATGGCCAACATTTGAGCAAAATCGGACAACTTTAATACGTGTCCCAAAGAGGTCAAAGGTCAAATCTTGAGCGATCTTGCTGCAACTCACAGAGCGTAGCTGAGATGTCGCTGGTAAAAATATGATATTTTTGATATATCGAGTAGGCGTGCAACCACCCATGGGACCCTATTTTTAAAACCACAATATCTGGAGGACTATTTCTCCAATCCCAAATCGGTATCGCATCACTGGGCGTGGTATAAAACATGAAACTTTAAAATTATGTGTCTCATGAATTATAAGACGTATAGAGCTGATATTTATTATGTGTTGTTGGTAAAGTATGAATTACATCCAGAATGGAAGTGGGCAGTGCCACCCCCATTTAAAAGAAACCGTTCTAACAGCCATAATAATAGTTTGATCGTCATGGAAATTTCACATTATAGTAGATATACATATAACCAGTATATTTAGAACCAAGTTGGAAAAATGAACCAAGACGCCACCCACACACGTTAATATTTGACTATTACATATTCTCGAGAAAAGAATGCAATTCCTTAATCGAACATAAGTAAAAAACTTGCATTTACTAAGAACTTGACCTTTGACCTCTTTGGGGCACTGGAAATAGTTGTCGGATCTTCCTCGAATTTCCTTCATGTATTTTTTACATCAAGTGGCACAATATCCTGGTGGGTGATTTCTAAATTTCCGCAAATAAAAACTTCCACACATTTCGCTGCCGCCATAATGTGCTTTATTGTACTTTGTTATACTCTTTTTGAACCAAATATAACTTTAACAGTACCAAAAGATACTTTCAGTGAACCAAAAATCTATTAAACCAAAAATTCTATTATTGTAACAAATAGTACTTTTATTGTACCAAAAAGCAATTTTGTTGTACCACAAAGTACTTTTTTTATACTAAAAAGCACTTTTGTTGTACCACAAAGTACTTTTTTTGTATAAAAAAGTACTTCTATTGTACCAAAACATACTTTTATTGTTCCAAAAAGTACTTCTTAGCAATACCAAAAAGTACATTTATTGTACCTCAAAGTAATTTTGTTGTACCAATACGAGATTTTGTTGTACCAAAAAGTACTTTCGTTGTACAAACAATTACTTTTATTCTACCAAAAAGTACTTTTTTAGTGCTAAAAAGTACTATTATTTTAATCATAATATAATTATCGGCTAATTTATTAATTACAAGTTCATCACAAGCTGAATAATTGCACAAGGGAACATTGTATTTCTTGATTAAGAACTGAAAGTTATTTTTAAGGTTATTTGTTACGCTGAATCCGAATAAAGAAATTCAAAATTCGTCAATAAAGTTACCTTAGTTATCTTAAGTTACATTGGTTTAACATTTCCCCAGTAGTTTCAAAAATATTGTTGAAGTTTTGAAAAAAAAAATCAACAATTTTATAAAAAAAACACAATATCTTTGTTCTTTACTTAACAAAAAACTTAATTTCCCTTTACAACCCATGAATGAGGCATGGGATTAGCTTCTTGCGTTGTTGTGAATTAACAGGCTTTCTATTTGTAGATTCACAACTAACGGCACCTATTCGTTTAACGACGAATGCGAACGTAACTGTTTGAGAAGCTCTTACTAGACATGTCGATTGTCCCGACACTTATACTGCGAAGTTGCTGTCAACAACATTCGAGGGGAGCCGACAATGAAAGAATTTTTTTTTTTTTTTTATGACTGGAGCCAGGAGTTGATCCTGTGATCTCCCGCATGGTAGTCGCGTGTTCTAACCACTATGCCACGGCCGGTCCCTATTTACAAATCTTTACAAATTCATAAAAAATAAAAAATGCTATATCACAACACAGTTTTGGTCTAAAATCATGTAGCTTTATTTCATTGAAATCGGTCTACAACTTTTGATTTTAGTCACAATTTCCTGAGCAAACTGAATTGGATAAATATCGCGATTTTCCACTTGAGAAATCGAGTAAATTATCAATACACCCAACGTGATTTTGTCCACATTTTGCCCACAGTTTCAGATAAAAAAAATGGAAGTCTATTCACGCCCCCTCTGGTACCTCCCAAACAAATGTACAATTCAGCCCACTTTAGAAATCGAGTAAATTATCAATACACCCAACGAGATCGTGCCAAAATTCTGTCCTTTAGCTTCATTAATTAATTGTTATCAGTCCTTTAGCTTAATAGTGTTTTTGTCCAGAGAATTCCCGGGACAAAATTCCCGGGAATCCCGGCCAGATTTTTGTCTCGGAATCCCGGTAAAGCGACTGGGATTTCCCGGGATTTCATAACTCTCATTTAATGAGTCAATATCAAAATAAGTTAAAATCCAATAGAACCATAAACTATTTAGTGTTCTAAATTTTTACTAAAAATTACCAATTGGTGACAATTTTATTGACCATCACTATCGTCTTCCGTCTACCAATATTTTGTTTGTCTTTTAAATGTGCTTCCATATATAGAGAAAAATTCGAACGTATTGAATTCCTAAAATAGATCAGCAATACCAGGCTCATGAAAGTAAATACCCCGCCCCACATTCGCTAGTCTATATTAAGCCGTTTGGTTAGGTTTTTCTTTAAGGGGTAACAATTTTGAAAAATCTCCTCATGCTGCTCTCTAATTCTATACGAAGCATTCCCATATAGATATTTGCGATTCTACCTTTAGCCGTTTTACCCCTTTTGGGGCATTTTTAGCACTAAAGAACGAATTTTGGAAAATGACTTCGGATATGGATGTGTGCGATAATAGGTTTAGTCGTTTGGATTGGGTCCTTTTCTTATAATAACTATGATTATTATTGTAGCTCAATTTTTTATTGCCTACAATTCTCATGACGATAAGAAAGACGTTAAAATAAAATTATATTAAAAAATTTTATTTTCTTTTCCTCATGTTGAAATAATAATCGAATACAGATTACATTTTTTCCTTGTTTTGATTGTTTACACATCACGAATATAATTTCATTATTTACAAATTATTTTTGAAGAATTTTGAAGAAATATTTTTAAAAATGGTATTCATGAATGAAAAGTGTCTATTAAGAAGAAAATTTCCTACACAATGAATACGCAACAACTCTTTCCAATAGGAAAAATGCCGAAAAACTCAAAATATAGATCTCAAATTCATAAATATACAATAAATTGTACAAACGACAAGTTTTTATAATAAAATAAAGCGATTTTTCTTCTACTTACCTTTGCTGTTAGTTACAATAGATTAAAACCAGCTACAGTTCTAACAAAAAGGGCATATCTGTAAGATAACGAAAAAAAATTTTATATTAAGCATGGAAATATAATTTGTTAAATTTTAACCCTAATAAAAGAATAAAAATAAGAATAAAATCTTAACCCTAAAATAATGCTAACAAGAGAAAAATATAAATAAAATTAATTAAATTTGTTCATCCAATCAATAAAAAAACTTGTACCGATTAAATTTGTTTTGAAAATCGGTTAACACATATAGCTTTTATTACTGGCATCGCAGTATCCTATAGAATATATAGACATTTTTATGCACTCATCCATTGGGATAATGGTATATTTCATTTGATACGACAAAAAATTTTGCATACGTTTTACGCATACAGTAAACTACGGATTAGTAAACATCGCATAAATGCAAAAAACGCATAAGTGCACTGGAACTTGAAGCCATTATCCTTTTTTATACGATTACATACAAAAATAGACGGATAAGTGCAACACGTATAAATGCAAATACCGGATAAATGCACAATTTTTGCTAACCTGAAAGTACTTTTTTAGTACAACTTTGCATGCATAAATGCAAATTAGAGAAACTGGAGAAAAAAATATATAAGGTTGGATCAGAAAACACGGTTCAAAGAAAGATATCAGACTTTTTCAGTACACGTGGTTTAGGTGAATCGAATTGAGTGCAATTTAATATGTATTTTGCAAAATACAATGTTGCAAAATATGATTGCAATGATTCATTAACAGCTTAATTAATTAATTTTTTTGTATGAAATATTAAAAACACTTAAACAATGAAAAAATAATTTTTTATTTTTTTACCTTAAACTTAACTGATTTTATAAGTTTTTATTAAAAACATGTTATGTAATGTAAACCAAATATAAATAAAAACATTAAACAGCTTTATATTTTAATTATTTCCTTAAAGTTCCGTCCAAACTGATCTGGTGTTACACATTAATAAAAATAATCTAATGTTTGTATAAATGCAATAATCGTGCACTTATGCAAAGTTTTTTATATATGCAATAGTTGTGCACTTATCCGAGTGTTGTCTAAATGCAAAAACCCCATAAGTGCACAAAAAGTCGCGCGAAAACCGATGTGCACTTATCCGCAGTCTACTGTAGTAAGTTGTGGTATTTATGTCTAGCTATCTAGCTGGATGACTACAGCCTTATTGGCATAGTGCAATAGATTTCCAAATAGAACATTTTCCATCTTTCCATATTGAACTATTCTTTCTGGTACTTGCCACACAAATTTTCTTAATAAAAACCAATTTCACTTTGCATCCCATGAATCAGATAAGGAAGAGCTACAACTAGAAGATCGTAATTCAAGTAACACTATATGATGCTGTCAGGACTCGAAACCTAATCACGCGCATGATAGCTGCATGTTGTAAACCACCAAGACAAGATCCGGGTCACATTTATTAAAAAAAAATTACAAGTTGACCGAGGCGAGCCGAAATAAAACAGATCTAATTGTTTGTTATCGTTAGTTCCCCATTGAGAATTTTTTTTATACAGTCGAAACTATATATAACGAACTCATATATAATGAAGTTTTCTTTTTTGCGAAGCAATTATAAGAACACTGCGTTTTGGGTCTACTTTGAGTGTATTATAATCTCCATATAAAGAATTTCCCTATAGCGAATATTTTCTTATAACGAAGCATTTTTGCGATCGTAACTTCTAGATTGAAGCGTTTTTAGTCTCCATATAACGAATTTATTCAAATAATAATGAATACGAAGAAGAATCTGCCGATATTGTGAAACCGTTACCAACATATGGACAACATTCTTCATCAGTTGAAGGTTTCCGTACCTATTTGGAAATGGAAACCAACTTCTAAATACTTCTAAATTATATTGAAAAAGAAAAGTGGAAAAATGTACTTTATACCAAAATAACTGACTACTACAAATAAAAAATGTTAAAAGGAACAAAATTGTTTTTCTTTTCTATATAGCGAATTTTCTTTATAGCGAAGTAACTATCCAGTCCCTTGGAATTCGTTATAGAGAGTTTCGACTGTATTTAATAATCTATTTTTGAATTGTATTTCCTAAAATCATTCAAAAGTGTTAATAGCGTCTTTAAGCTTCTATATCATAGAAATACACAGAGTACAAAAAACTCAGTGTAATTTTGTAATATCTACCCCAGCTCGATTACTCGCACAGTAAAGTTTATGTGGTTTTCGCCTTCTTGCTAAACATAACTATATGCATACAACAATCGCTTAATGTATTGCATTTTCTTTTCAGCACGAGTTTTTCATTAAGCTGCGTGTGGTGGTCTCACAGAGAATCCCAACAATTTCAAATCGCATAAAATATTTCCATAATTGACCGCAAAGAAACGCGTTCGGTTCTAGGGAGGTGGGGGGAAGACACTACATACACACATTGTGAACATACATACAGAGTACATACTCTTAATTTCATGATTTGCACACATTAATATAAAATAAGACGAAGTGCAGAACAACAATTCCGGCAAACACTTGAAGTACAAAACTTAACGCAACACTAGACAACATGTTTGGAACGCATTGCAATGTTCTTAAGAACTTGGTGTTGGGGGTCTTTTGATTTCCTTTTCATGGGTTGTGCATTCGTATTCGTTGTTGTTATCATCCAGCGTCGTCGTTGTTGTTGTTTGTGTTGCTGCTGCTTCTGCTGTTGTTGTGGGTATGGTTGGCTGAATGTCATGGATCAGTTGGAGTAGACATTCTGGTGGGGATAAACAGTTTATATTAAATGATAATTAACAACATAATGATCACGATAATGATGAAGCCACGAAACAATGAAACCCCCAAAGAAATTTCAATTCCTTATTTGCCCGCTCTGGACTATGCCGTATGACCAGCATGACATGACAAAAACACAACAGATAGTAGAAGAAACTGCTACCACCAAGAAGACGAACGTAAACGGCAACGAAACAGAAGAACAAGAAGGAGGAGTATTAACCTAAAGATAAATGAGTGCGTGTGGAAATCTTGGACTTAAGTTAATGTTTAAACTTAACAACTAAACGCATTTAATGTTCGAGATTGTAAATACAGCGACAAACATCTGTAGCAGCAGCAGTGTAGAACACAGCAAGAAGTGGAAACTGTAAAGCTTAAGATGACGACCGCGACTGCTTTAGTAGTTGCTGGTAATATGAATAACAAAATGTTTAATGATATTCAACACATTTACAATTAATGTGGAACATGATAAACATTCGGTGTTAAGATGTAAAGGCGTCTATGTCGGACAAACATTGCGCTTATGTTTTTGGGTGGGGTATAGACTCGGTTTTACATACACGCTACTGTAATTGATATAGTAAAAGCTCTGTATATATATTTTCTAAAATAATGTTTTCTTTGTCCTTTAAGAATGTTTTAATTTAAAATATAATATAAGGTATAAAATCGTATGAGGGAGTATTCAATTCTTTCCATATCATTTTTCGGTATTTAGTTTGTGCTGTTTATATTAAGGTGAATCTAAACAATTTTTAAGAACTAAGCCTTGTATAGCATTGAGTTGATGTAGGGTACCCAAGTTGTTGTTGTACCATTCCCCTCTCGCTCAAAAACACTCTTACAAGTCTTGGTTGCACATGGATTTTATAAGAAATACCCAACTTGAGTCATATTTGCACACTTAAAATAGTATACACATGCAAGTGCACCGCAATCGTTGTTGTGGTCTATTTTTATCTGGCCATCTGTCTATCTAGCACCGAACACCCAGTTAGCGCCACAAATATGCAATTTTATGCAAATTATTCACGCTTTATTTACATATGACCACGTACTTGCATCCGAGTGCTGTTGCTACAAAGGTAACCAGAAAAAAGCAGCATATTCGTCCAGCGATGCAGTCCAGCGATATGCATATCGGATGCAATAGATGCAGGTAAGGCTGCCGCTAATGCAGCAACGGTAGGCAAATCATAATCGTCGAAAGTAAAACCTTGAATAATAACTACAGGTGTTAACATCAAATAAACCACTCGGGAGAATGAACAACAACAAAAAAAAGACAACACAAGACAACCATAGCGCTACACCACAATAATTTCATGACTTGTGCATAAATTGTTGAATATAAATTAAGCCACAAATAAAATACACACACTCTACTACCAGATGTTAATGATGATAATGCGCTGCATAAAATCATCCATTTGTAGTAATCACTTGGTAGTTGTAATTGTTTTCCCTTAACATTAATACGATGGGGGCACCTTGTTAAAAATCCTTAAACATTTTTCACTACTTCCGCTTTGAATTAAATATTGTTGTTGCTGTCATTTTTAAAATCACTATCGTCGTCGTCCACGACAAGTTTACTCGAGTTTCGAGTTGTTAACAAGCGCTGCTTAAATCTTAAGCCCCAGCTCATGTAGGCTAAGAGGAGAGAGACCCCATTGCCCGGCTATTGAATTACCAGTTTTGTCGTGTGAAGCATCATCATTCTTGGTCTAGAGATTGAGTCAATTGTTTTTTTGTTTACGAGTATTTCGTTCGTGTGGACATCTTTATGACGATGGCTTACTTAAACTTGAAGCGTTTTTCAGCACAAGCTTAACCGCACAAGACAACGAAAAACGGAAGTTAAAGAAATAGTGTCGTTGTTATTTAACTTTTTTGTTGTTGTCTCAGTGTTGTTGTTGTATTGACATTGTCATTGAAATGGAAAACTGGGAAGTGTTCCAATCGGATCGTAGTGTGGTATCTTTAAGATATTTATAGAGAAACCTTAAGAATGTCTGCAAAGAATTTGTAAACATCCGGATGCGATAGTTTTTTTTTTTTTAAATGGGATCAAGATGATGGAGGGAGCGGGCTTTATCTAAAGTACCTGTCTGTAGGCATTTATGTTTGCATTGTTGGCAAGAAATGGCCAATAATTGTTTGTTGTGTAACAATAAATTTAAATGGGGCTGGAACTCGAACTTTTGTAGAATGTCGGGACACAGATAGGGGGACACTTTCACCTGTTGCCAACTTTCTCCATACAAAAGCAACATTAGACAGGCACACATTTTAAGCAAGATCACTCTAATCGTACACAACATTGTGCATTTTTGCAGAAGATATTGCGTGTACTCATAACACCCCAGTAGGAAGTGTCTGCAAAACATCCTCACGGATAGGTGTATGACCATAGTAATTCGTTGATGACACGTAGGGGATCGTCCATACAAATCATCGATGAAATTTTCATACAAGTGTCATGCACGAACTGATAAGCGACATGTCGCCCACACAATCATGCTCGTCCTGATGACCGACAATATCGGTCAAATTGTCGTATCAGGGCTTAATATGTTAAAATCATAAATTGAAGTAGTTTTATTGAAAGCGTCCCATACATAAACCGTCGCGATGTTGTTTTTTATAAACTAAACATTTTTTACGTCCTGACTCAATGACTGCAAGATAAAAATAAAAAAAAGGATTGTCAACGACAATCTGTGCGACAAAACATTGATGTTGTCATTTATCAATCAGATTAATTTGTTCGTTGGCGAACTTCAGAAGACATGTCCGTTTACTTAATCACCAATGACATCATGAGCGACAATGTCGCTCATATGATCGTGCATGATTTATGCGACACTTGTATAAATAAATCGTCAGCGATTTGTATGGACGGTCACCGACAAGTCTTCAACGATTCAATATGGTCGTGCACCCATTCTTGAGGATGTCTTTATGACGTTGCCAACTGGGCCCTACTGGGACACGTGTGTTATGTATGTATGTATAAGATACAATATTCTATCTCATTCGTTCGTTCATTTTAGTCCATAGAGGTTTATCTCAATTTCAAAACCAATGCATCTTGTGAAATAAGTAGGAGTAACAAATTCATATATTTAAGAACTTTTAATACAAATGAAAAAATACATTTTAGCTGATATTACCATAAAAAATACGCTTTCTTCACCTTTACTAGAATGTTGGAAGTTATTGTCTCTAACAGGGTTTAATCAATTTTTCCTTTCTTCTAATTCCAAGAGCTTCGGTCATACCTAGTTTCGCTATATACCCCTTATTCTGGTCCATCTAACGAAGTTTTTCCGCGACCTGCGCCGAACAACAATTCTAGCATTTTCATCCATTAATACAACATGTCCTAGCCAGCGCTATCGTTTTATTTAGACGCGCTTGACTACGTCGATGTCGTTATATAGCTCATATAACTCATTATATGTTTTAAATATATATAAATGCGTATGTACATATGTATACACACTTATGTATTTATGTACAGGGTGGACCAAAAATCTGTATACATTTGAAAAAGTAGCTGCATAGAGCAATCTCGGCGGGGTGGGGCGGAGGCGTTGGGAAAGGAAAGAACCGTTAATGGGAATTCATAATTTCAGCGTCATTCCAAGTTGTTGCATACCTAATGCCAAGCAGATTGGTCACGGTGTCTAATCGACTGCTCGGTATTTAAGTAACGGTCTCCGCTACAGGCGCATTTTTCTCCTCTCTGTGGGATGAAAGTTGCATTTTTGGTTGCGAATCTCTAATGCATTTAAAATGTAGTTCGGATTACTGGATATTCGGGTTAAAGGTGCATCGGATTAGTAAGACTGTACTGTTTCTCTATTATGATGTCAAAGAAATTGCAGGACACCCTATCTGAAGTCTCGCCTGGTAGAAAATGACTCTATTATTTTTGCCTAGCCTCTCTGAGGACTTAGTGTCTGTATGTGTCAGTCATATCAGTTTTGCTGGGATACTAAACGAAACTTGGCATCTAATAGTTTTTGTCATATCAGACTGTCGAATGCAATTTTAATAGCATAAATATACGGTTAACGTCGATCTACATATCAAGTGTGAATATATAATCCGACGTGGATTTACCAGATCTAAAGACACACGATGAAATCGATAATGTTTGTTAATATTTACTTTTCTCTTTCCCATAACACACTCCATAGAACCTTCCATGCGATGGGCAAGAGGCTAATCCCGCGACACTTGTTTGAACATCGTTATTTATACCAAAGTGTCGTGAATATCATTGTAAGGCCATTTGTTAATTGAAAGATTAAAAAAGGCATAGGCTATCTCGGTGGTATGCAGCCTTGATATGTATAGTTCCCTTTGTGTGTTGTTAAGGGTGTTTTTGGCTCGCAAACTATAATGAAACTTTTTTTTATCAAACTCAGTTACTTTTGGAACCCTTAGCAATTACTGTGCACATTACATCATATTCCTTTTTCGTGTTCGCTTTATCTTCTCTTCAATTTTGGTTCACATACCCAAAAGTTGTTTTGTTGCTTAACAGCTTGTAGATTCCACCAAGTCCGAGTTAATACCAATTCAAAAACCATTGTATATGTTGAACATTTAAATTTTCAATCAATAAAATACTTGCAGCAAATTGTTGCAAGTTTTTTGCGCTATAAATATTTACATGTTTGAGGTTTGTTGTGATTATTTATATCGCCAGTATCGCATTAAGAGATTTCTGATGTTCCTTGTGTTGTTGTTGTCATTGTGGACTCTTATAAACAATAAAGTGCATATTAAAATAACAATACAGCAACAAAAACAAAATGCCAATGACAACAACAGATGCAATGTTGATGATGATGTCGCAAGTAAAGTCTTTACTTGTATGGTGGCCCCCCCTCTGTGTTAGTGCACCGACTTGGTCATTTACTGTAACGACGAAAAGTAAAACATTGGGAGTCACTAGTATTGGAGTAGGAGCTGGAGAAGAATATCCATCCACCCGTAGTTCTTTGTGGCACCACTGCCACCAATGCCACTGCAACTGACACTTGCTGGCACTGCTATTGAAGTTGATGTTTTTGCAGCCGGTGTCGGTGCTAGTGCTGGTGCTGATGATGGTGGTGGTGCGGTTGCTACTCAAATCGACGATACAACACGATCAGACTACTTTGGCATTAATGTAGTTTATTATGAACTGAGGACACGTATTAGCCAGAAGTGTGTGTGTCTGTATGTCTGATAGGTTTCCTTTTTTTTGCAGTCTTTTTGTCTTTGTGGATTTGCAAAATAATGATGAAATACTTAGGGGCAGTGAGACTTAAAGGGTTTTAAGTGCGTGAGTTATGTTAGTTATGATAAGAAATATATCAATGCTATAGAAGTTTGAATTAGTATATTCGTGGAGAACATAGTATACAAAGCAGCTAAAGAGATTTGTTTACAATCACAACTACTCTCCTCTAAGTAATAAATTTTTACGTCTTTGAGATGTAGATTATTCTGATGTTAAAAATCTTCAGGTCTTTAATTCATGAAATATTTCAATTATTAGAAAAAAATTTAAAAGTAATTTTTATAACGAAAAGTTTCAGGCTGGCGCAGCGCTGACAAATTTGACAAAATTTACTTCAACAATCATGTTTATCAGTTTTATTATTTATATTTTTTGCTAACATATAGAATGTCCGAAGTTTGACGGAAAAACAACTAAAAGGAGTTCAGAAGATATCATCATATTTCCCGAACAACAAAAATAACATAGATGTGTGAAGTCTTATCTCTAAAATTATTCCTTTTTGGCTACATCTACGATTACTATGGAATAATTTGAAGCCAACATTACTTGTATGATTCATCATATATTTGCTCAAAAAGATCAAACACCATCAAATAACAACCAAATCCTCACTCTACCTCTCTTGCTTACTATGGTTAAATCCTAAAGTTTGGGAACCACTGATATAGTTTTATCGAAAATAAAATATCAACATATATCATTAATACCAAAGCTTACATCCGTAGAAGGACATATGATCAGTTTTTGTTATTGTTACTTCCAACAGCAACAACACCACCAAACACGATCGTCAACAGCAGACACCAGCAGCAACAACATGAAATATACAGAAATATGTTGCAAGCAGTACGAGAAGAGTATTATGAATAACAAAAACACCAACAATGACGACAGTATTTTGTGGTAAAGGTATGAAAACCGAATGAAAATGATCAAGTTAAAATACAAGTGAGTAGTGGAGTACTTCTTCGACTTCATCCCATTCCACGCTATGCTATGCTTTGCTATGTTCCATGTTATGCTACGCCATTCCATGCCATGGACTGACTTCTCATTGCAAATACTAAATACGAGTGAGTGAGTGAGTAAGTACTCACTCCACAACAACAACAACTACATTAGGGGAGCAGGCAACAATAGCCACATAATAATGCACCACAACTCGTGTGTTAAACCAAAAGCGACAACAACAACAGAAACACACCAGATACTTTAGTTTAAAGTCACTTTTAACATTTAACTACAAAATCAAGTGAATTTATTGTGGAGGGCAGACAACGACTAAATAGCATGTTACGACCGAGGAGGTGGCAGTAATTCGGTAGGTGAGAGAACATTTAGCAAAAGTGCCCTAAAACACGAAAATCAGGGTCAAAGTTGGGTCCTTGGGTTCTATGACAACCCCCATGTGCGGGTACTCGAATGAAAGACAATTTCGAGACGAATCCAACGGTGTTAAAAAAAAAAAATAAAAAAAAATATGGAAAAAATTAGAAAAATTTAAGGAAATAAATTGAATAATTCTAGAAAAAATAAAAAAATTAAATGTCGTAAAAAATGTGAGAGAACATTTTAAAATTAAATTTTTTTAAATTAATTTTTTTTTATATCCCGGAAATGTAAATGGCTCTTACTCGTTCCAAAAGACCCGTAGGAACTTAAAAATAACACCGTTGGATTTGTTGGATCTTTCATTTTAGTACTCGCACAAGGTCATCATTTTTATAGTAGAAAATATTTTAAGGGGTTAAAATATTTGCCAAGGCACAGTGTTTCGATAATAAATTAAGCTTCAAGCGATGGATGAATGACAGAAAGCCCAAAGTTAACATAAACGGTGCCTTGTTTTACTTTCTATCTAACCCAATCGAGTAATGTTACTGCAGTGCTCTCTTAAAATGAGAAGTAATCGACGAAAAAGTGTTACCTGATTCAAAATTAAGCGTGATTTATGATTTATGTGAAAGTAGCTATAGCCTATTGATCTGGGTGATTGTACCACTTTAGCCTCTTTTTATTTTTAAATGTATGAATTTGAAAAAATCCATTCCTATTGCACAACTAAGATGGACTGGTTTTATAGGGAGGTATGTCCATATACCATTATAGCTTGAGTCATTTGGTCTGGGTGATGGTGCCAGTTTTATCCCTTTTTCGGCCTTTTTACCCCTTAATATACGAATTTCTAAAAAAAAAAAAAACAACTGACGGCTCTCTAATTCTATAGGAAAATATACATTTTCGTGATACAACTTTCAGCCGTTTAGCAGTGCCAATGTCATTACAATCGGTCCAATATAACGATTTTTTATTAAGGGGCGTGGCACCGCCCATTTCCATGCGTGACGCAATCCTCTTTGTACCAGTAACACATGTAGCAAATCTCATCTTCATTCCCCTAATGCCTCGTGGGATGTGTCAAATTCAAAATTCATTTTGTGTGGGCGGTGCCACTCCCCTTTGTCTAATTATGTTGCCATGCAGCCTCTGATAGAGACTCTACACACAGTACAACTTTGGGAAAAATTTATTGCAATCGGTAAATTTATTTGGCTAATAAAGGGTGTCCCAACAAGAGCGCAATTTTTAAATTTTAAATAAAACACAGATATTTTAAAAAAATCTTGAAACTTTATTATATCGTAAAGTAGACAGAATGAGGTTATGTATGGAACAATATATCGTGCAGATGGCCGCCGCGGCTTTGCTGGCATACACGCAATCTTTTAATGACATTTTCAATGACCGTTTCGCATAATTGCTGCGGTATTTCATTAATGCAGCGTCCAATTTCCTCTTTTAAGGCTTGAGTCGTCGTCGGCTTATTCGCGTAAACCATCGACTTCAAAAAACCCCAAAGAAAAAAATCTAATGGTGTTAAATCGCACGATCTAGGCGGCCAATTCAGATCTCCAAAACGCGAAATAACACGACCGGGAAATGACAGATGCAGCAATTGAATTGTTACTCTGACTGTATGACATGTGGCACCGTCTTGTTGGAACCACATGCCCTCCACATTCATTTCTTCAAATCGAGGCAAGAAAAAACTGGTTATCATTTCACGATAACGAACACCATTGATTGTTTGCGCTTGACCTGCCTCATTTTCATAAAAAAAAGGTCCAATGATTCCTCCAGCCCAAAAACCACACCATACAGTGACACGTTGAGGATGCATTTGCTTCTCGTGAATCACTCTAGGATTTTCCTCACCCCAAATGCGATAATTCTGCCTATTGACGAAGCCATCAAGATGGAAATGGGCCTCGTCACTGAAGATGATTTTAGCGGCAAAATCAGCATTTTCATGTTGTCTCTCCAATACCCAATCAACGAACTCCCTTCGCTGTCCATGGTCAGCTGGCTTCAGTTCCTGAGTCAATTGAACTTTGTATGCATGAAGATGCAAATCTTTCGTCAAAATTCGCTGCATAGTGGATTTGGAGACACCAATTTGCTGAGCTCGGTGTCGAATTGAGGTGGATGTAGTTTGAGCGACATCATCACGTACAGCTGCGACATTTTCGGTCGATCGACCTGGTCGATGGCGCGTTGTTGTCTTTACATCGACAAATTTATCCATTAATCTCTTTACAGTTGACTCTTTTGGAGCATTATTGTGACCCCAAATTGATCGCAATTTGCGGCCTGTAGCCGCAAAACTGTCACCAATTTGGTAAAACAATTTCACAATGAGAATGCGTTGTTCATTCGTGTAGCGCTCTATTTTTACTAACCTTGTACCTTCTACTAGCAAACAATAACAATTGTTCAAATGTCAAACAATGACACTTCGAATGTTGCCAGATTTAAAAATTGCGTTCTTGTTTGGACCCCCTTTATAGCTTGTTTGGACACCCTTTATAAAAAGGAGCGTTTCGCCGCCAACTTTGTACAAAAAAATATTTTTCTCGTACGACAAACATACAAGTGTTCCAAATTGCGATTTCATACCGCTAATCTTTTTTGAGATACAGCCATTTCAAATTTCGAACTGTATGGGCGATGCCACGCCCTTTTAAACTCCTTGCAGTCCGAATTGAAAAAAATTCTTCCTTACAGCGCGCCTACGTCATTAAAGGAACCTACATGCAAAATTTTAGAGTTCTACCTTTAGCCCAAACGGCTGGAGAGTGATCAGTAGTCACCCAAGCTTTTATATATGATGAATTTCATATCAAAACCGATATTCATTGAACCCGACCCTCTCAGATTTTAATGAAATTTTGCATACAGCTATATTTCACCTATAGAAACACAACCTCATTCTTAGAAATTGCATTTTTAAAAATATGTGGGCGTGGCAATGTATCGAAATATTTGAAAAATGACGGACGTAGGTACTTTTAAGCTGCAATTAATGACTCAATGACCCAACCGAATTGAAAAATCTTGGTGCCATTATATTACACTGGAAAAATTTTTGTGTCAAATATAAAAGTTTAAACTTGGAAAACACTTCGAAGATCAAGTTTTTTTTTCCAAAAAAAATATTTTTGGATAGGTCTATTTAATTTATACAACATATCCAAATACAAAAATGGGGTTTTTCTTTTTTTTTTTAAATTTTAAGTAAATGCATTTCTTGTTAACTTCCTTATATTTTGATATCTTTGTGTGACAAAAATGAATAAAGTAGCTAAACTTTGGAAGTTTACAAGTTTTTTTGGTAATTCTAATAGATAAGAACAAGAATCGTATTATAAATTTATCTGACACCCCCAAAATTATGATAAATTTTGCGCAAGAAATACTGCTGCCTTTCGGAATATTTGCTAACATTTAGTGAAGTTTCATCTAAAGTATAAAAGAATGGAAGCTTTGAGTTCCTGTAATAGTATTAGCATTTTTATACATTGAAAATAGCACTTCTTTGTTGTGTTGTAGTCGCCAGCGTCTGTATAAGCAACTTCTATGGAGGTCACCATTTGAAGGAGTCACTGTAGAACCTAGGTATCTTTGAACTAAATTCGATTCATGACTTTTTAAATCGTTTGAGACATATCCGTTTGTCTGGCTGTTCTGTTAGTGCGCACGATTACTTTCGAAAAACGCAACCAAAAGTTTTGAAATTTTGCACGAGTTAATATTTCCCCAAAACTACTTACGGTATTGCAAATGGGCTACATGTCCCCGCCCCTTCTGGTAACTCCCATACAAATACATCATTCCGCCCACTTTAGAAATCGAGGTATATTATCAATACACTCAAAACTGTCGTGCATAAATTCTGTATTTAGTAAAGCTATAGCAGGATACAGTTTTGGAGAAAAAAATTTGAAGTCTAGACACACCCCTTCTGGTACCTCCCATACAAATGTACCTCTCCACCCACTTTAGAAATCGAGTCGTAATATCAATATAATAGAAAATTTTTTGAGAGTGAGGGTAGATAGATGTAATTCGGGTTGCCCGACTGAAACATTCTTACTGCTTTTTGTCAAGGAATTTGTAGAACACATTAATATGCTGGTGAGGTGCTTTTACTTAAAAATTTTTTAAAAACAAAATAAGAAAAACCCCATTTCAGTTTTTAGATATATTATATATATTGAATAGGCCTACCTAAAAAAATTTTTTTTGGAAAAAAAAAGACGATCTTCGAAGTGTTTTCCAAGTTTAAACTTTTTTCTTTTGGGAAAAATTTTTTTTCAGTGTAATATAAAATTTTTACAGTGTATGTTTTCGAAAGCTGACTTATATATCTTTCTAATGGCACCAAGATCTTTTAAATCGGTTAAGTCATTCCATAGTAATCGCAGCTTAAAAGTACCAATAACCGTCATTTTTCAAATATTTCGGTACCTTTTCACGCCCACATATTTTCAAAAATTTAATTTCTAAAAATGAGGTTGTGTTTCTGTAGGTAAAATGTAGCTGTATGCAAAATTTCATTAAAATCTGAGGGGGTCGGGTTCAAAATGTCCCTTTTTTATAGGTTTTGATATGAAATTCATCATATATATATATATGTAGATAAGGATAAGTCCCCCCAACTGCCCTACTGTAGGGTGCTGACACAAAACACCAAAGAAAAACTTTGCACAAAAAGTACAGCACAAGCAGAAAGAAGTCTTATGGAAGAAGTGGAGGACAAAACCAAACTCACACTCGTATCATCCAGCCGTCCATCCATCCATCCAGCGCACTCATGTGCTGTAAAAGAGTACTTAGTAAACATATCTGCCGCTGATGATTGTTGGTGTTGGTATTGTTGTTGCTGTTGCCTCTATAGAGTTTTTTTTATGTAATTCTGCCATTGTTGTTGTGTAAAGACAACGATAATGATGAAGATGATCGTCATGATGATGATGATGATGGTTACGCCAATAATTTTTATGAAAGCGGCTTCCTGTAGCTTATTGACGTGTAGAACTAATTGTCCACTTGCCAAGTGCTGACGTATCCCGGTGTGATCATCATCATATTGATCAACGATTTCGATCTCTCTAAGTCAACAATATCTCGTGTAACTGACGCCGCCACTCGCCACCCATGCTTCGCCCCCGGCGCTGGTGAAGAAAACTTAATCGCTGATGACATTTTAAGTAATAGAGAAGACAAAAAAACCGCGTGTGGTGACTGACACCTGTAGGCGAGTGAAAATGAGTTATAAATTGCCCAAAACTAAACGCATGGAGTGAGAGTGAAGTGAGCACACGCAGTGTTTTCCAATGAAAAACCAAGCGTATAAAATTAAAATAATCAATTTGAAAACAAATAGTGACCGGCCATATTTGGTATCAATATCAACACCAAGTGACCTTAATCCGTAGTGTACGAAAAAAAAACTCTAAAGTGAATCTTGTAAAGTCAACTGATCATTAAGAAAACACCAAATGTTTAAATGAAATTTATAAAACAAACTTGTGTCATTACAATTTTATGCCTTTTAAGGTGAAAATATTAAACAAATTACCAGCAAAAAATATAAGAAAACAGAATAAATAAATAATTCATTGCGAACACAAATTCCTCTTTTGGTACAAATTAAAAATCGTGCGAAAATTAACAAAAATCTAGAAACATTTTCGAAAAAGCGTGCGCGTGTATATCATTGTTAACACAAAAAAATACACCACATCATTCGTTGGAGGAAAAATACTAATTTACAAGTTTAGAAAAAATACAATAAATAATATTAATAAAGCAAAACATAGCCTTATTTGGCATCAACCTCGTGGTATCAACAAAAATTCTATCACAAATTTTATGAAAAATGTCAACATCGACAATGTCGTACAATCAGAAAGCCACGCTGCCACCACTGCCACCGCCACCATTGCGCGATTGCCAGCCACAAGCGAGTTTGCCCACCAGCCACACGACCAAGCACCTCCATCATTCCTCATCTCATACGAATCTCAGCGGTGGCGGTGGCGGCGACTCAAGGACACATCTATCAGTAGCGCCTACACCTTGTCAGCGTTTAAGGTAAAACATTTTTGATTGTCTTTCGTTTGTTTGTATTTTGTTAATCTGTGATTAGCGCTGCTCTCTCTGTCCGACTACGTTTTGTTATGTGATATGTGAATTAGAATAGTGGTAAATATGTAATAAAGCATTTGTTGCTGTTGTCTTTGGTATTTTATGGTTTGCAGCTAATTATGGATTATCTGGTGGTGTTAATGAATTCTTTGATCGTGTCTTGAAAACGCCAACGTTATCTAGGTTAGATTTTAGTACAATTTAAAAGTTGCTAAATGGAGATAGGTATCGTCGTAATGTCATTGATCTCAAATCAATTTACCACATATTTTCATAAAGCTATTAGAGTATGACGGGTCTAATTTAAAATAGAACAGCACTAAATGTTCGGTATAGTGATATGCTCTCTAAATTATAAAATTATAAATTATAATTTAAATTATATAAAAGTAACGTTCAATATAAATTCACTAATACAGGTAAACGTTCACTTTTTATAGCAGTTTCACATTTAATACATATGCAAATTTTTATAGGTTGTAGGTGAACTAAACTAGTGTTGATCTTCGTTAGATAAGAATAATATAAATTAGATTAGCATATAGGTTTTTGATCCGGGTGAACTTATAACGATCAAAACAAAAAAATTAACCACAAAATAATAATTACGTTAAAATTTTTTTAATGACGATTATTAATTTTCGTTTTTTTTTTGTATAAGATGTTAGGAGCAAAATACTAGTAGGAGTCGGTCATACATTTTACCCCTCTAGGAGCCACCATAGAAGCATGCAGCGGCGGATTTCATAAAAAAAATTGTAAAGTATAGATTAGACCATTTAAAAAAAAGTTTTTTTCGAAAAGTCATTGGGTTAATTATTTTCTAATTCTACTTAAAAAAACAAAAACTTTGGTATGTAAAACTTGAAAGGTGATTGACGTTTAGGGGTCGCGCAAAATCGTTTAGCCTATTCCGATGAAAATCGGTCAAGCGAATCAAAAATTTTAGTCATATTAGTAAATCAGGATTTTTGAACCATGCCTTTTTGTAGCCAAAAACCTTTAACGGTTTTGCGCGACCCCTAAACGTCAATCAACTTTCAAGTTTTATACACCAAAATTTTTGTTTTTTTTTTAAGAAGAATTAGGAAACATATTAACCCATTGACATTTCGAAAAAACTGTTTTTTGTGAAATGGTCTAGTGTAGATATGTTCTGAGAAAATGCAGGTGTTACAAAAATATTGAGGGACGGACTCCAGTGCAGAAAGAGCGGTGGGAGCAAATTTTATAAAAAAAATTTCTCTATGGGTGCCCCCTTAGGGGGTGAAGATTGGGTGTTTTTCCCCATTACGTAAAGTTTCTCGTTAAAAACCGAAGGTTCGATTTTGGTTTTAGAACTATGGTTTCTTGGGCAATTTTCATAGAATTCAACGTAGATAACGATTTTAATAACTGTGAATTTTTTTTAGTCCATCTAATTGACCCACTCTAATGGATATACAGAGGATACGATTTACGCTATACCTGTCTAGATTCCATCTGAGAAACATTATATCTGAAATTACCAGACACTGGCAGGTTGGTAAACACGCTAAGAGGTTAAAACTTTCCTACAACGAGTTTTGTAAAAGCTGCAACGATGAGGAAGAAGAGCAGACCACAGAGCATCTTCTATTTAACTGCCCTGCTTTTGCTGATCTGAGATATGAGAAATTTGGTCATCATATACTTATAAATAACATCAATAGGAGATCTGCAAAATATCTATGCATTTATCAGAGCAAAGATATGGCTTGAGAGAGACGTTGACCAAATAGTGTAGGAATAATTGTTGCGAGAATTTAAATGGTTTCACAAAGGAACTTATATAAGAACCTAAGTGAGCTATGCTGTAACCTAACCTATTAGGAAAATTTGATACTAACATGAACGATGTATAAATTCAATAGGACGGCAGTACGTATTACACAGCTAAAGCCCACTTTACACTGGCAGACAGGTCTGTGAGATAAAATGTCTGCCCAGACTTATCCCCTAGTTTAGGACGATGTATTTGGCTGTGGCATAGTAGTTAGAAAACGCGAGATCCGTGGTTCGATTCCCGTCAAGTCTAGTAAAAGCTTCTCAAACAGTGACGTTCGCATTCGTCGATAAACAAGTAGGTGCCGTTTGTTGTGAATCTAAAATAGAAATCTTGTTTATTTAGAACAACGCGAGAAGCATCCCATGCCTCATTCATGGTGTGTAAAGGGAAATTAAGTTTTTTTTTTGGTCTGCGAAGACTTGTCTGTAAAAAATCAATACGATTTTGATTTTCATATATGGGCAGACATGTTTGGTAATGTAGGAATAGGTTCGACAGACTTTTTGTCGTGTCAAAAAAAAATTTCAAAATAAAAAAGGGAAAAAATGTGATTAAAATATACGAAAAAGAATCAAATAAAGAAATCTTTCAAGAAATTAAAAAAAAAAATATTAGACAAGGTTCGCTACACCGTTCATGTGGACTGCTGGTGAAAAATGAAAGTTCGACAGATACATACGTCTGCAATGTAATGGGGAAGACAGATGTTTACACGGATTTTTTCTCTCCCAGACAAGTCTGCCAGTGTAAAGTGTCCTTAACGCTGCAATCGATATTTTGCGCGCTATGTTCAAAAACCACATTATCTGCAGAAAATTTAAAGTTCTTTTGCGGCTTCGTAGCTGTTATTAGAATCGTAGGTAAGAGTTACACAAACAATTCGAGTCTATTAAGGTGTTTATACTCGAAATTTACTCCGTCGAAAATGTATTTTAAATTGGATAGATCAAATTAGGTTACGGTTAAGCAAGTTGAGGAAGCCGTCTGAAAGATGTTGCGTTTCATTCCTAAATATTAATGTTTATTAGTATTTTTGCAAAGCGAATGTAAAATAAGGTACTAATTTCCAAAATACATTATTATGAAAAAAATGTGTTAGACCTCAGTCATTATAAAAAGAAATGCGTTTCAGGAATTTAAAAGACATCTAGTAAAGAGTTACTTGCTTAAATCGATTCTAATAGGAATTGTTGATTAATGTGATATTTTAATTATATCCTTCAAATAAAAAGATCATATCATCGTGCGCACGAGCCGAAGGGTATATTTAGTTTGTTCACTCGTAACACAGTAAATTAAGAGCTATCGATCTGAAATTTGGTATTTGAAATTTTAGTAGCAACAAAAAATTCCAGTCAGAATACTTATGGGATGGGAAAGGCTAAAAGTAACGTCCAAATCTCATACAAACTTCCTTTTTTTCTGCGGTAAAAAATTTATCAAATATAGTTGTGGTGCGTTAAACTAGTTTTATTACCATTTTAACAAATGGTGAAGGTTATCTGAGCTTCGACATAGCCGCAGATAATTACACTGTGCGACAGAAAAAATCGGGATGGGATGAAACCACCGGGAAAGTTATACGTGTCCCAGAGTTTCGCTATGTCTCATCTAGGAATCGAGATATATCGATTTGAAGTTAGTATAGTTAGTATAGGGTAATTTGTCACGTTTTAGGCTATTTTGTTGGACATAACTCAAGAACGACTAGTCCAATTTTTATGAAACAAAAATCCGAAATTTAAGAATTAAAAACCTTTAATCTCTTTATATGCGATTTCTCTGCATAACCAACAGTTTCGCAGTTATAAAAAAATGTATGAAAAAAAAACGTAGTGCCACATAACCTATGAACAAAATGAGACAAAGATCATGAACATCGACATAAGCGTTTCGCTTTTATTCACAATTAATTGAATGTATCTATTTTGGAAAATATAAGATTTTTCCAATCAGGATATATGGGATGTGGGCAAGTACTTCGAGATATTTTGATATAATTCGACACATTTGTCATATGTTAATATATATAAGAGACAAATTGAGGCAAACGCGTCATAGGGTCTGAAGGAATCTCTTCCCTTATTCTCTTTGGTTGTCAGTAATATATTAGAGACCAATCGAGCTAAATTTGGTACAATACCAACAACAATTTTTGAACAAAATGAGACATAGATCATGAACATCGACGTACACAATTAAATGAATGTGTCTATTTTGGAAAATATAAGTCTTTTTCCATTCAGGATATATGGGAGGAGGGCGTGTACTTCGAGATATTTTGATATAATTCGCCACAGTTGTCAGTCATATATCAGAGACAAATTGAGGCAAATTTGGTTCAATTCCAACAACAATTTTTGAAAATACAGGTTTTTTTTATTTCATCCCATCCCAATCACTGACCCCTATCATTTATCGCAGAGTGTTATCTTACTAGTATTTTTTTTCGAGATATTGTTTATGAACTTATTTGGTCAAACATTCAAATCACCTGTTGATACTATCCAAACATAATGGCAGATTTGAAAAAAAAATTCACTATCGTCCGGGGGACCAGGGTTCGATACCTGTCCCAGTCATATACGGATGCCTCAACGATGTTGTAGACAGCAACCTAAAAAACCTACAAATAGAATCGTGTTAATTCACAACAACGGGAGAAGCTATCGTATACATTTATGGAGTGTAAAGGGAAAAGTTGTTTAAGTAAATATTATTTTAATCAAATCTCCTTCTGAACGCGCCGTACAATTAAGTTTCAAACTTAAAACAAAATATTATTTTAATAATAACTAAGAAAATATCAGTACGAATCTACAGAAACATATAGTGTTAATGGTCTCATACATAACTGATTTGACAAAAATTAATTCGGCGCAATAATTTCTTAATTCAAATTCTCTGTTTACTATATGTTAATATTTTGTTTCATATCGAAAATCTCTGATCTTTGCGATACATTTTCTTTTTTTTTCAGTGAAATGTTCAGACGTTCCATAGCAGGCAGTTCTATACAGTCAGATTCCCGAGAAAATACATATGAAGAGGTAAGTACAACAACGTATAATTAAACTAAATACATATTAAAAAAAATATGTCAAAGTTGATCTTAGTTTAAAAATAATGATTGAGGGGGGTAAGAACTAGCAGATGTTAGAATGAAATTAAGATATTAAAGAAAAAACTAAAAAAAAGTCTGGTAAATGTATAATTTTTTTAGCAACCAGAAGACATAACATTTTGTAAAAGCAAACTTGTTTTTAGCAAAAAAGCCGCTACTAAATCAGCAAATGTATCTGATTATAACCTTAATAAATACATATATGTTTTATCAAACAAATATAAAAATACTACTACAACATTTTATATTATCCCCCGCAAGTTATGTGCCGCATATGAGCTTCCCAAATGTCTAAAATTTTGACCCACATTCTTAACAATCAGCCACCAGTCAGTCAGTCTGTTAATTGCATATCAGGGCAAGTGATCCCATAAAACTTATCTATCTATAGAAATGTTTTTGTTTTTTTTATATTTAATTGAAAATTAAAGTCTTTTAAATATTTACTCAATGTATAATTGATGTAAAGTACCCTCCGTATTTTTGTGTTTTTTGTAATTCTCAAACTAATGCACTCCGTTGATTTTAATCTAGAAAATTTGACCTAAAAAACTCAATTATCAAATGAAAGCAGGGAGAAATGTCGTAAAACTCCCGTTTTGCTTCAGTGTCTCTATAGATGGATTCTTGATCAATACTTACAAATGTCAATCTAATGACAATCACCAGACCGTAAACTGAGTGATGGTGGCTTCTAATGAGATGCATAGAATGCTTTTGAGTATAATGGGGAGGGGATGGTTTTCAGCAGATGGCGATCATTCCATGCCTAGTAGGCCTTGGAAAAGAAAGCGTTATGGTAGTTTTAATGCAGCTTTCATTGTTGATTAGGCATGACGTCGATCAAATTATGAAATTTGTGTGAAAAGTTCAGAGGGTGTATTTTTTTGGATTTTTATTGGATTATAAGTTTATAAAAGCAATTGGGTTTGTTTTAGAAACGAATATGGCTTGATATGAAACATTTGATGTTGGTCGTCTAAATTGTGATAAAACTGTAGGTCTAGTTCAATGAGAATTTTAGAAAATTTACTGGAAAATTAAGTGCTACTAATCAATCTAAGATACAAATCGAAACATGTATACTATGAATTACGCAATGAAACCCACTACTTTATTTTGATGCTTCGTATCCAACTTCTCACACCACCCTCGCTGCTCTGTGGGAAGTGTTGCACACAAAACACACGGCCATATGTGATTTGTTGCATGCCGCAGCACTCTCGGCCAACAATTATGCGGTTATGCCATCAGTACTTGAAGCAGCTAATTTTTTTTATGGTCTCTTCTTGTCTAGTTCGTAATAAAAATAAATCGTCATCGAGTAGCATGTGTCTCTGAAGACTTACGATCTCATCGCACGATCGATAAAGTTGAAATTATTCCATGATTATTATTTGAGTTTATGCTTTATTGCCATTTTATTATTATTGTCGCCGTAAACGTTCAAAAGCATGTGGATGTGTCGTTTTCTAGCTTAGATGTATCAATTCAACTGCTGTTGTTGCGAGTTGTAACAATAGTTTTTCTTCTACAACGATTTGTCGTCAGAGCTACTACAGAGCCTACAATGCACTACAAATCAATCCATCGATCGACTGCAGACTGCATCCTCATCGATCAATGGACAGCAATGAAACCGAAAGGAGTATGGGTAGGGTGGTTCTGCTGCTGGGGTTACGGGCAGCTGACAGCTTGCTAGTTGTTGGCTAAAAGATCTCATGTTTAACGCCAAGTTTCAATTACACCACGCAACGACAACAGAAAAAAAAAACAACAAACAAACAACAGCATTGATGTTTGTGGTTAGCACGATCGGTTAAGGTTGGTTGGGGATCAGTATGGCAAACAAGACAGAAAACAAAAGCACATGAAATGCCTAGCCTTAGTCTTCGCATCTGTTCTGCAACAACAATAGACTTAGTATTGGCTACAACGCTCGCGCGTATTATGATTTGACAAAATATGGTAACGACAAGTTTTACTTTGCGGTTGAATTTTTTAAGTGGTTTTCTTCAAAAGGTTTAATGATCTAACTTAACTATTTCTCGGTGGACTCTCTACACCTTCTTCTTTAAATTTGCCTCCACTATGCGCAGTAGTGATAGCGTTTTACGTTTACATGGAAACGCCAAGAACGGAGGAGAACTTGTCTTGTGTCGGGCGTTGGTTGCTGCCGCGCTGTTCTATGAATTTTCGTGAAAGGTAAATGGCATGTCTAAGTTGCTTTCATACGATAGCGATGATAATAGTAATAATTAGTGGATAACTTATGATAATAAACGAGTGCTAGATATACCTTCACAAACACACAAACTTACACACTAGTGTATGTTGGCCGCATAAAAATGCCAAGGAAATGAGTTTGTGAAAAGTGCATAGTCCTTTTTGTTGTCATTATTTTATGCCTTTGACACACAAAGGACATCCTCTCTTTGTTAGCACCTAACAGAGGATAATACTAACTGATGGCTGGCTGACACCTTTTCCTCTCACACATACACTCTCCTGTCTAAAAGAATGCAAAAATAACTTGTCACATGAGGATTCAACAATTTATTATTGTGCTTCGAGCAACTGCAACTGCTTTGGCAGCAACAATGGCTTCCATCTCATTGTTCGTTCAGTGGCTGGGGCTAATGGCAGATGTGGCACAACCTGCATTATTGTTGCATGTGCATTGTGCAACATTCCTTTGTAGCCCGTAGACATAGTTTTGTAAATATTTTTAAGGGGGGACAAGGTGACAAAGTTGCAGGCAACAAATTATAAAGGACTGAATAGAACCTATTTTAGTAGTACAAAGTATGTATCAGAAGGATTTAGTTGTAGTGGAAGAAAATTAACTTAGCTGTAAAAATTATACTGAAATCAATATGTGAGTATATACCTTAGAGGGGTTTGGAGATTAACAAACTTAATTTCCTTTCGCACCCCATTTATGAAGTGCATACACACGCTTTCTATTTTTATACTTACATAACGGCACCTCCTGTTTATAGACAAAGGCGAACGTCAGCTGTTTCAACAAGCTCTTACTAAATCGATCCCTGGATCTCCCGTATGATAGTCCCGTATGTAAAATGTGGAATTTTATTTGATAAAAAATAACAACATTTTTTCAAAATCTGTAAAGATTTTATTGGCAAAGACCAATAAAACACAAATGGCTTCAAAAACTTGCTTTACAGTACCTCTTTCGACCTCTCCTAATTTTCGTTACATTACAGTTTTTTTTCTTCCTTTTATACCCTTCTTCCATTTGTAACGCCCATAAGGAGACATGGTAGGTATGACAAAATATATAAATGATAAGCGTCACATTCTGAGTCGATTTAAAGATGTCTGTCCCAGCGATTTCCGCTGTAGTTTAAGAGGTATGGAGCTGAAATTTTAAACACAAGCTTATATCTCCCCATTTTTTGGTGTCTGTCCCTGCGATTACAGCCGTAGTTTAAGAGCAATCGATAGCTACTGTCCTCTAATCAGAGGTTGAGTTCTAAGATGAACAAGATCGGTCAAAAACTATCCCCACCTCCCATACAAATTGCCCATTTTTAAGGGTCTGTCCCTGCGATCACATCGTAGTTTAAGAGCTGTTGAGCTGACATCTGGTTTACAAGCTTATCGGTGAAAAACTACTCCCATCTTTTATACAAACTGTCATGTTTTGGGTGTCTGTTCACGCGATTACAGCCGTTGGTAAAGGGCTATCGAGGTGAAATTTGATATGCAAGCTTAAATCCTCTGAGCGGAGGTTAAGTTCTAAGTACAGCCATAGTTTAAGAGTTATCGACCTTAAATTTGGTATACAAGCTTCCATCCTGTTAGCGGAGGTTAAGTTCTAATAAGTGCAAGATCGGATAAAAACAATAAAGCAGCCGGTGCCAACGGTCTTCCGGCAGAGCTTTTCAAGTCCGGTGGCGAAGAGCTGATAACGAGCATGCACCAGCTCCTGCGCACGGTTTGGCTTTAAGAGTGCATGCCCGACGATTGGAATTTAAGCGTATTATGTCCTGTACTGAAAAAAGGTGATCCACGTGTGTGCTTCAACTACCCCGGGATCAGCCTTTTACCCATCGCATATAAGGTCCTGTCGAGTGTGCTATGCGAAAGACTAAAGCCAGTGTTATCCAACCTGATCGGGCCTTATCAGTGTGGCTTTAGACCTGGTAGATCAACAACTGACCAGATATTCACACTTCGGCAAATCCTGGAAAAGACCCAAGAGAAACAGATCGACACGTACGGCCCATCGTGTGACCTCTTCAATATAGTGATGGAGATGATAATGAGAACAGCTGCAGTAAACTCGAGTGCCACTATATTCAACAAAAGCCACATGCTACTCGCGTTCGCTGATGACGTAGACATCATCGGTCGAAAACTACGGGATGTGACTGCAGCCTTCTCAGATATACAGAAGGAATCAGCGAAAATGGGTCTAACGGTGAACGACGACAAAACGAAGTTATTAGTTTCAACGAACAAAGAATCTAGTCGTTTGGGAAACTGCGTGAACGTTGACAACTATAATTTCGGGGTGGTAGATAATTTTCTCTACATAGACTCCGCCATAAACAAAAGAAATAATGTCAGCCTCAAAATCCGGAGAAGAATCCTGCTTGCTAAGAAATGCTACTACGATCTAAGCAAACGATTCAATAGCAGAGCCCTCTCTCGAACAAAAATCCACCTATACCAGATACTGGTTTTACCTGTCTTAGTGTATGGTTCCGAATTCTGGGTTATGACACAAGCGGATGAATCGGTTCTGGCAGTATTCGAGAGAAAAATACTTCGTAAAATATATGGGCCCATCATCGTTAACGAAGAGATGTACGAGCTGTACACTGACATTGGCTTATTCAGACGCATTAAGGTGCAGCGGTTGCGTTCGATTACCGCCTCCAATCATCCACATCTTTGTTTCATTGCCGGCTTCCTCGATGTTGTCTACAGCAACGTCGCAGTATAGTGCCGAGTCAATCGACATGTCTAGTATACAGTTCGCATTCGTCGATAAACAAGTATGTGCAGTTAGTTGTGAATCTAAAAATAGAAAAGTGCTAATTCACAACAACGCGAGATGCTATCCCATAACTCATTCAAATAGTGTAAAGGGAATTTAAGTAAGTTTTAAGTTAATCAATTAGTTAAAGCAACATCTTCGTGCATTGTATTTTTGTCTTAAAAATAGTTATTTTCCTTATTTTAATCTCATATTTATATTACAACTTAAATTGTGCCAGCTGTTAATGTTTTGTAACTATTGTAAAATCGTAAGCACACCATATCCTTACAACAAGTAATAAATGTACAGCCCTCAAATCCCACATGTCTATGAAACTAGAGCAATCCAGTTGTATTTTGTTCTCCTTAACAAAAATGTCCTTTAAAATTAAATTTATTACGACAGAAATCCTTCGTAAAAGCGACAAATCTTTTGATAATATGCCTGCGATCACTCTCTAACAATTTATCTTACGCAGTGTCTTTTCTGTTATCATAAAATAATTGAACGTAAAGAACAAAAACCGGCAGATGTTATGATGATCTTAATTTGATTTTCTTATGATCTCTAACCTAAGCATAAGCAGGTCATTCGCCCAAAGGCTGTCAATGCCTGTAAGCATCCTGGGTATGAGTCCTGGGTAAGCAAGCATAAAACTCCCCTATATTGTCTTAAGTATTTATTGATGATCTTTGTGTAAAAGGAACGCGTGTAAGGATATTCGTATATAAGAGTATTGGTGTGTGTGTGTGTGTGTGATCATGTCTTCTTTGTTTATCTTTGCTTTGGTCCTTTTTTCGAATTTCTTTAAGATTCTTTAAATTTTTGGCGGCAGCATCATCATCATCATCGCCATCACCAGCAGCAGCTGTGTTTTATTTTCGTATTGTCCTCAATTTTTTTTTTTGTTTTTCTTGTTGCCACACACATTCACTCACAATTATCACCGCCATTGTTTAGAAATCGAACATTTTGGGAATATTGGAAAAAGTATGCCAACCTTTTTGGGCAGATACACAAATAGATTGTTTCGCTGTGGCTGGATGCACATGCCGAGAATATCATATTTCTATAAGAAATCTCTCTTCTGTGATTTGTCAAGGTATACTAGTAGCTTTCGTGATTCGGGAATAAGATGTGTGAAACAAATGAATTAGATTCTTGTATGACACTAATACATAAGAAAGATGTTACTTAGGTTCTGATGATATGAGTAACAATTATAAAATTTTAAATAATTTTATCCCAAAAAAATCTGAAAATTCAGACTATTACAACGGACAAATAGCGGACCATATGACTGATTTTTATAAATGTAAAATTAGTAATTTGCTTCATGACAAGTTCTACGGTGCTACAGTCATTTGGAACCTGGGGAGTAACCTAGTGCATGTTGTAGGTCTGGTCGAGTACAATATGAATCTGTTTACTAAATTTCCCTAACACCTTCAAAAAACTTAACTTCCAGTTAAAAAAACCGGCTTTTTGTTACTTGCTTCACGTGTAAGCTTATTGGATTTGGAAAGATTAATCTTAACTCTTCCTTAACTCTTATTATGGCGGCAACGAAATGTATGGACAATTTTTTTTTTGCGTAAATTTTAAAATGCTCGACCGAAATATTGTGCCATTTGATGTAAAAATTACATCTCGGAAATTTAAGTAAGAACGGACAACTATTTCCCGTGCTCCAAAGAGATCAAAGGTCAGGTTCTTTGTAAATCCTATGTTTTTAGTAGCGTTCGATTAAGAAATTGTATATTTTTTGTCGCAAATTTGTAATAGTCAAATAATGACGTGTGTGGGCGGCGCCTCGGCCCTTTTTGTCAACTTGGTTCCAAATAGCCTGGTTAAATCTCTACTAAACGGTTTCTTTTAAATGGGGCGTGGCACAGCCAACTTCCACCCCGGCTGTACCAAAAAAAAACACATACCAAATATCATCCTTACACCTCTTATAGTTCACGAGATACAGCCGTTTAAACTTTCCTTAATTTTTGGATCACGAACTATGCTGCTAAATGCATCCACACAATGGGTTTGGAGAAACAGTCCTCCAGATATTGCGGTTTCAAAAATAGGGTCCAATGGGGCCCACTTGATATATCAAAAATGCAAGTACCCCATTTTAACCACCGACCACACATAATTTAACAAACACAAACTCATTTTCATATATATGGATTTGACCTTTGACCTCTTTTGGGCACGTACTCAAAGCCGTCTCAAGAAGATGCCTGGTACGATGATAAATGAGAGAGAAACAGATGCTGCATACAGCAAAGAAGGAGCTGAAGAAGAGACAGGAGCACAGAGTTGCTCTGAAGTAGAGAGGATGCCTGAGAGTTAAGGCGAGAATGCGTGGAACAGGGTTGCCCTCCTGCAAGGACAGCGATAGCCAGCTAGTGATGGACCCGGATAACGTTCTGAAGATATGAGGAGATCATTTCAGAAATTTACGGACACCACTCCATAGAACCCCGCTCCATTCCATGACGATGGTATTAACTGTCCGCCTCCAAGCCAGAGCGAGATACGTGTGGCAATCTCCCGCCTTAAAGACAACAAAGCATCTGGAGCCGATGGTGTCCCTGCTGAATTGTTTAAGGCAGGCGGGGAGGAGCTGATTAGTAGCATGCTTCAGCTCATGGAGAACATCTGGGTAGAGGAGAACATGCCCGGAGATTGGAGTCTCAGTCTGTTATGTGTAGAGTGTTCAAATACCTCCTTTTTTAAAAACCCGGTTTCCGAGTTATTCGAAAAATTGATTTTTTAGATAATCGGATTTCGAATACGGCATTTGAAAGAAAACCGGTTTAACCGTTTTTTTGTTGTTTCTTAAAAAGTTAAAAATAGAAAAAAAAATAATTTGGTTCAACTTTTTGTGTTTTTACTTTTTAATAAATTGTTGGAATCTTCCATTTTATTTTTTAAAGTAGTAATTTTGGATAAGATTTTTGGAATATTTTTAATTTTGTTTTTTTAAATAGAATGCAATTTAAGAGAAAAATTTTAAGTCTATTCTTCTGTTTCGTTTTTATAAAGCTTGATAATCAAAAACACGCGCTCACTAATTGTGGAAGTAGGATTAGTTGACAAAAGCGCTTTTAGAAGGATGTTGAGCTTTTCTGTCATTTTATTAAATCTATCGAAATAGTTAAAATCATCATATAGGCTTGTGTCATTGCAATTTGTTTTTACTGGTGGATTTTGGATGTTAATTATTGTTGTTTAAATCGTTGCGAAGACTACCATTAGGAAATTCCTCTAACTCACAATCTGAACTGTTACTAGACTCTGTCGATGTTGGGAAAATTGCAGAATAAAGTCTTTTAAAAAGTTCGTTCGCATATTCCTTAGTTTCCGCCTTTTTAGAATACTTTACACAGGATGAGCTTGTAGAAAATTTTCCGGAGCTAAGATAGATAATTAGAGTATTCAATGTTTGAATTCTTCTTTCCTTAAATTTTACTATAATTTTGTCTCGCAGCTCCCGAGCATATGCGGATTCCATATTGTTGAGCTGTTTCAATATAAACGCATATTATTCTTCAGCGTCGATTTGAGTCGCTGAATCATTTGATAATCTTTTAATTGCGAGCGCTAAAGGTTGAAGCGCTGAGCTTAAATCTCTTAAAATGGATATTTCTTTTGAGCTGAATGTAGCTCCCCTAAAACCAAAAGCGAATGGTTGACACATGGGTAAATTCTAAGAAACTGTTCTACAGCTCCACCGGTGTTTCACATCGACAATGAGCTTTAGTTCTTTATTGTGCTCCTGCAAAACATAGCTCTGCAATTTTCTTTGTTTTTCGGTCGACTTGTTAAATGAATTAACATGCTTCCGGAATTTTGCGATAATTTGAGACACGTTTTTAATGAACTCGTATAATTTTTCGATTTCCACTATTTCACCGCATTCATCATCGTCACTATCATTGTCCTTTAATGATTTTTCTAAATTAATTTGAAATTTAATTTTAAAATGTTATTCCTTTTAGAGGTGTAACAAAGCAATTTAAAAAAACCGAGTACCCGAAGAAAATAACTCGGTTAACCTTCGCCTTACCAATACCCACCCGGGTGACCATTTCGGTTTTATTTCTTTAATAACTTTAATAATTTTTTTTCAATCTAGGGGAAATTTTGACTCACTGAACAAATTTGTAAGTTCTTTTGAATTTTACAAAAATATAATAAGATTTTAATTTTTTTATAAGTTTTTTTTTAATTTTTATCAAATTTATTGCGTGGTTTACCAATACCCACCCGGGTGACCCTCTAAGAAAACCCAAGAGAATTGAAGATATATTTGCTAGAACAGCTATTTAAATTGTAATTTCTTTCACTTTTCGTATTTCATTTCAATAGTTATAACATTTTATTCAATTATGATATCAGTTTTCACATGTTGTTTGACTGAGGATGTACTCTACACAAAAGAGTTCCTTACGTCTAATGCAAACTTGTCGAGTATTTCCTCTTTGTTAGAAGAATAGCAAATATAGCATTTGCTTTTTTACTTCGATGCGGCCAGTTGCACTGCATCCCTTTCTGGAGTTATATCGGTAACAAAATCAACATCCTGGTCTGTAACGTTAACGTTTTCCTGAAAAGTAATTCTTTGTTGTCAATTCATAATTTTTTTCAAAGATTTTACCTAAAATACATTTAATGGCATATCGGTTTGCAATTATTCCAGGACCGGCCGTGGCATAGTGGATAGAACAAGCGACTACCATGTGGGAGATCCTCGGGTCGATTCCCGGCTCCAGTCATCTACATTTTTGTTTCATTGCTGGCCCCCTCGATGTTATCGACAGCAACATTGCAGTATAAGAGTCGAGTCATCGGAATGTCTAGTAAAAGTTCTCAAGCAGTGACGTTCGCATTCCTCGATAAACAAGTAGGTACCGTTTGTTGTGAATATAAAATAGAAAGCGTCTTAATTCACAGCAACACGGAAACATCCCCCACCTCATACATGGGGTGTAAACTGGTTTCGCTGCGTTCGCTTTACAAACCTTTTCCACTAGATTTTGATAGTGTATTTACCTGGCTTGAAAGAAAAGTATTGGGTAAATCGAGGTCGATGCCCGAAATCATGTAACAGATAATGAGATCTTCAGTTATAATTTACTACGTGGAAGACGTCTATGGTTGGAGAAGCCTGACAATTAATAGTTTATTATGTGTGTCTACCTGGGCACCCTAATTTACTTTAAATGCTTTTATTACCCTTAAAAACATCCCTGAACTATTATAACGAAGAAACGAAAAGAAATTGAACTAAAAAAGCAACTATTGCGCTTCTTCTTTCTTAATAATCGAGCGATTTCGTTTACCCGAAGGTAATTTATACCCCCTACAAAAAATAAAGATTAAATATTACAAAAAAACTTATTTTTGTTTTATTTCTCTCATTTTACCCGGTTTGGATAATTATATTATTCTCCCCCCTCAACATTTGGTCCTTCGAGCCGGATTCCTGAGCCACCCAAGAATAAATAATTATCCGAACGACTTTTCTTACAGATTCCACCACTGTGATATACTTTGGCGTTTTCCCTGCCCCCTTATTCAAATTATCTTCATCACCGAAACCTCTAAGGTAAGTTGAGTGATAATTTGTGTTTTTATTTACGAATAAAATAAATAAAGAACATAAAAAACCTAACAAGTGTCCGCTTAAAAAGCCACCACGATTTGCCCGCGTTGTTATTGTAATATTTCGTTTTGAGTATTACAATCCCCACTCCACCACAATTATCTTGTGTTTTCTTCACACACCATAGCTTCGCTACTGGTTTGTCTACCCCGCACCCCCCTTAGCGGCTCGCTTATCCTCACTTTTAGTTTGATAGCCAGCGTGTGTGTGTGTGCCTGAGCGAACAACTGAGTACCAACTCTCACTACGCTCATAGTTATAAACACTCTGTCTCTGGCACAGTGGACTCCATTTGACTAAAATTTGGTAATAAATATTTTTTTTCCATAATTTGTTTGGAATTACAATTTCGTGAAAATATACAATTTTAAATACGGTTTTTTTGTGGCAAATTGAGATTTAAAGTGGTTTTGTTGTGAATTTCATACTGATTTGAAAAATAACCCGTTTCAAATCGTATTATTTGCAAATATTAATTTGTGTGTTTTTTGGACACTGCTTGGACATCTGAACAGTGTAATTTTATTGCACAGTGGTGTCAATTAAACAAAAATTTTGAAATTTATTTAAGATTTATACTTTTTTCTAAAATTTAAAATCTTCTTTTAACATTGAAGAAAAGGTAATTGATTTAGAATTGTTTTATTTCGTTTTGAGAAATATTTCTGCGCGAATTATTAGTCTTAAAGGCCCCTTCCTTCTTCTTTTTGAAGTCTTAAAGACCCCTTTTTTCTATTTTAATCCCTTTTTTTTTGCCAAAATATGGCTGAATTAAAATCTCTAATCATGTGCGGTGATCGATTGACCGATCTAGAGCAGTTGTTCACTTCTATACCTGAAGAGGAACACACTATACATTCCCTTAGTGTTCATAGGCAAGAATACACCAGACATTGGGAAGTTTTCCGTGAATGTTACGAAAACATTTGTGACATGACGGACCCATCTAAAGTTTCGATCGAAGTATTGAAACCGAAATATATGTCTGTGTATAAATCATATGTACGAGGATTGGAATATATTGATTCAATTACGGAAAAGTTGAATTCTAGGAAAAAAAACCGCTTCGATCCCTATTAATCTTCCTCCATGTGACACCGAAATTTTCTCTGGTGATTATAAATCATGGCCCACTTTCAGAGACATGTTCTCTGCACTTTATAAGGACAATGACCACATTAGTAACATTCAAAAAATGTACTATCTAATGCAAAAAACTGAAGGCGAGGCACGTGACGTCATAAAAACTTGCCCCATGACTAACGAAGGTTTTGCGATGGCATGGAAAAATCTAATCGATCGTTATGAGAACAAAAGAGTTCTCGTAAACGCCCAACTGAAAATACTTTTTAATCTTCCTGTCGTTGAAAAAGAATCTGGTCCCACGATAAAGCGATTGCAGCGAACTATTAACGACTGCATAATTAATTTATCGCTATTAGGTATAGAAACGAAAAACTGGGATGTAATTTTCGTGTTCATCTGCTCGACACGGCTTCCCGAAGTCACTCTCGGACTTTGGGAGCAATCCCAGGGGACCAGCTCCAATTTACCCGTATGGGAAAACATGGATAAATTTCTCACCTCAAGATATCAGGCCCTAGAGTCTGTTTATGATATCAGAGGTGCGCATAAACCCAATCCGCCTTCAAGTTCTGGTAGTTCCAAGAAAAATTCAAATGCAAAGCATAGATCGGAAGATAGTAGGAGACTTAAATCGTTTGCCAACACGGTCCCAGCTGAGAATACTCAACGCAATGTAGTACCTACTGGTACTTTTCAGCAAAAATGTCCCTTGTGTTCTGAATCCCATCCTCTTAGATTATGTACAGAATTTCTGCAAATGTCCATTGACAATCGTATAAGTGCGGTCAAAAGGCTTAAATGTTGTACAAATTGCTTAGCTGCATCTCACACGTTTAGTACATGTAAGAGCTCAAATGTTTGCTACCACTGTAAACAAAAGCATCACTCGTTGCTTCACCGCTCGGGATCTTCGCAACAGCCCGATCGAAATCCCTGCGAGCTCTCTGGAAATTCTCAGAATATGGGAAATCCAGCCCGCTCAGACGCTGTCGATCAATCGACTTCAGCGGCTGCCCGTTCTATGCAGACGTTTGCAACACAATTTCAAGCGTCGCCATACTCCACGGTCCTGTTGGGAACAACCGTTGTAGAAGTATGTTACCACGGCGTGAGATGCTCAGCAAGAGCCCTGATAGACCCCGCTTCTCAGGCCACATTTATATCACGAAAACTGCAGAAAAAGTTAGAATTGCCGCTTTTTACGGCCCCTACAGCAGACATTGTTGGTCTTAATGGTGCGATAGCCGCGAAGTCAACTAAAGTCTGTAATTTATTAATTGGTTCACCTATCGATCAAAACTTCGAAATATCTACTAAAGCGTACGTAGTAGAAAAGTTGACAGGGCGTCTTCCAACTTATTCTGTCACCAAATTATTAAATTCGGATTTACTAACGATCTGAAATGTTCGCATATGGACTTGTTGCTAGGTGGCGATATATATTCTAAAATTATGCTTGCTGGCGTCCAGAAACATCCAAGTGGCGACCTTATAGCTCAAAAAACAGTGTTCGGATGGATTTTGACTGGCAAAATTCCCCAATCGATCCCACTACAATCAGTGGTATCGTATTACAATCAGGTTGAGCTTAACGATCAACTTTCTCGATTCTGGGAAATTGAGGATGTGCCACAGTCGAGCATAATGTCTGAGGAGGACAAGTTATGCGAAGAGTTGTACCGTCGTACAACATATCGCAATGAAAAAGGTCGATTTGTAGTATCATTGCCTTTTAGGCGTGATTACCCCGTAGATCTACAGTTAGGTCTGTCTCGAAGTGTCGCCATTTCACAATTTCTGAGAAATGAGGCACGATTAACAAAAAATCCGGACCTTAAAACCCAGTATGATGGTGTGCTTACAGAATATCTTACTCTGGGTCATATGAATAGATTGGGTCAAAACGACACCATCAAGCACCCGTCATATTATCTTCCTCACCATGCTGTTTTCAAACCTGACAGCGTTACCACAAAACTTCGTGTGGTATTTAACGCCTCTAGCCCCTCTTCAAATGGCGTAAGCCTTAATAACCTGTTATATACCGGACCCGTTCTTCAGGCCGATTTAACGGTTTTAATACTTAGATGGAGATTTTTCCAATATGTGTTTAATGCGGACATTGAAAAAATGTATCGGCAAATATTCGTAAATCCTAGTCAAACCTCATATCAGAGAATAATTTTCCGCGATCACCCCGATGATGATATTCAGGACTTCGAACTGAATACTGTCACATTTGGCGTTAATTGCGCCCCCTATTTAGCTATAAGAACACTGTTTGAGCTAGCTGAGATCAGCAAATCTCAGTTCCCATTGGCTTCTGATATTATTAGGAGTCACATGTACGTCGATGACGTTCTTGGCGGTGCTCATGGCATACCTAAGGCAATACAGAGTCGCAATCAATTAATTGATGTTTTGGACTCAGCTGGCTTTTGCCTTCGCAAATGGACGGCAAACACTCAAAATTTATTAGAGGGTTTGCCCACACAAGATTTACATGATTCAGAATTTCTAAAAATTTCTGATGCGAGTACTACAAAGACTCTGGGTTTACGTTGGAACGCTGGAAAGGATATTTTCTTTTTCAAAGCCGTTTCAGCCCCGGATACATCTGTCGTCACCAAACGCGCCGTTTTGTCTGAGATTGCCAAATTATTTGATCCTGCTGGATGGTTGGCCCCTAAAATAATAGTTGCAAAAATTATCATGCAACAAATTTGGAAAGACAAAACTGGCTGGGATGACTGTTTAAAACCCATGACTCTCCGCAAATGGCACGAGTTTTTAGACGATTATAGTGAGATCGAGAGGATCGAGATCCCCCGATGGATTGATTACAATCCTAAACACGAAGTCCAACTTCACGCGTTTTGTGACGCGTCTGAGAAGGCGTATGCGGCCTCACTATATATTCGCATTAAGAACTCTGACGGTGATATTTCGACCCATTTGCTAGCGGCAAAGACTAAAGTGGCGCCTATCAAGGTCGAGACCTTGCCCCGTTTAGAGCTCTGCGGTGCAACTCTACTGGCGAAAATGGTCGAATCTCTTCGTAAAGAATTGAGAATCGAAACCATTCCAACATATTATTGGACAGACTCGACAATTGTCTTGTCTTGGCTTCAAAAGCCCCCTTGCCACTGGCCCACCTTTGTAGCGAACAGAGTCTCTCTTATATTAGAGAGAGTCGGTACTGACAATTGGCATCACGTCGTTTCACATGACAACCCTGCAGATATTGCAACTCGTGGCATTTTGGCACGAGATTTAAAATCAAATTTGCTTTGGTGGAACGGCCCCGCTTGGTTAAGCCGTCCTCAACAGGATTGGCCCAAATCAACCTTTAAGGTAATTACGAATCTTGAATCACGACCTGTACGAGTCCATTTGTCCCATGTGTCCGAGTCTGAGGACATACTGGCCCGATTTCCAAATTTACCTCGAGCTATGAGAATACTAGCCTATGTATTTCGATTCTTTCATCGAGTACACCCGAAACATAAGGTCTCACATAAATATATGTCTTGTGATATAGAACAGAGTGAGATCAATTTTATAAAAGGACGCTTGGTAATTCTTTGCCAACGTCATCATTTTCCGGAATATGTCATATTAGAGAACAAGGCTCTCTTGTCGCGAAAGAGCCCCCTGTTAGGTCTGAACCCCTTCGTTGATTCAAATGGTTTTATGAGAGTGAATGGTAGACTTGCACTGTCACCTACTCTTACGTACGAAGAAAGATTCCCCAAAATTCTACCCTATAATGGCAGATTCACCAAATTATACTTAGAGTATATTCACAATGCAAGTTTGCATGGTGAAAACTCATTAATGTTACGGTTAATGAGACTAGAATTTTGGGTCCCTAGATTAAAGAATCTTGTGAAGACCATTATTCACAACTGCCGAGCATGTTCCCTGTACAGGAAGAAAGCCGTTAATCAAATAATGGCCGCACTTCCTCCTGAAAGATTATCTCTTTCTCGCCCTTTTACGTGTACAGGTGTAGATTTTGCCGGCCCCTTTGAAATAAAATCGTATATAGGCAGAGGCTGCCGAATCACGAAAGGATATGTTCTCGTCTTTGTTTGCTTTGCGACCAAAGCAATACACCTAGAAGCTACTAATGATCTGTCAACAGATTGCTTCATAGCAGCCTTCTCTCGTTTCTTTTCACGAAGAGGTTGCCCCGCAAAAATATTTTCCGATAACGGTACAGCGTTCGTTGGAGCTTCAAATGTACTTGGTCGAGACCAAGCCCAATTTCTTACGGACGTAAAACGTCAATTGATTTCGATTGATGCATTCCAACTAATGGAATGGCATTTTATACCTCCTGGAGCTCCGCATATGGGCGGCCTCTGGGAAGCCGGAGTCAAAAGCTTTAAAGCTCACCTCAAAAAGATCTCTAATGCCCAGAGATTTACTTTTGAGGAATTTACCACAATGTTAGCCAGAATTGAAGCATGCTTAAATTCTCGGCCCCTTAGTCCTATGACTGATAATCCAAATGATTTGGCCCCTCTGACTCCCGGACATTTCCTTATAGGCTCCGCATTACTGTCACCACCTGAGCCCGATACCTCGATCGGGTCAATTAGTTATGTTAATAGGTGGCAAAAACTCAAAGTCCTTCACCACTCTTTTGCCAGACGTTGGAAAGAAGAGTATTTAGTAGAACTCCACAAACGTAATAAGTGGAAGTATCCCCAGAAGGATTTTGAAGTAGACGACATGGTCGACATCAGAAAGGATGGTCTTCCCCCTAGTGAATGGAAAATAGGCAGGATAGAGAAAGTCTTTTTAGGCCCCGATAAAAAAGTACGAGTGGCCGATGTACGAACTGCCAACGGCGTTCTTACGAGGCCCATTGTGAAACTCGTGCTTCTACCTAAGCCCGAGTAGAACTAATAGTTTTTTTCTTTTCTTTGTCGTGCTCGTCCTATCTTCCCTCTAGCATTATGTCTACTCCACCACGCCGTCTTACCGTCGATCGCCCAAGTCGCCCAGAAGACCAGAAGGCAAACTGCAAGCTGTGTTTGCAGCCCCATGCACTGCGCCATTGCCCCCGATTCCGTGCAATGGACCCCGCCAAGCGCCTAAAAGCCGTTAGACGGTATAAATACTGCATAAATTGCTTGGCGGAGTCCCATATGCTAAAAAATTGCACTAGTCGGGACCGATGCCTAGAGTGTCTGGCCGAGCATCATACGATGCTACATTTCAGACGCAATAACAGGGGCAATGGCCGCAGCAATGGGCCCAACAAAAACAACGGCCGCAAGAAACGAAATGGCGGCAAGAAGTATACCACCGGCGGTGACAATTACGAAAATAATGCGCAACAAAAACCGAGCACCAGCACCAAACCCAGCTCAAATAACAGCCGGCCCAGCAACAAAAAAGGAAGAAGTCGGGGGCAGAAAAACCAGGACAGACGTCAAGTGGCCGCAACCCACAACCAGGGCCACCACCAGTGTTCCTGCCAACAAAACACGTCGACGCAGTCCACGGCTTCAACCATTGTCATACATGTTCATGCTCGTCAATAATGTATTGTAAATTTGTTACTATTGCAAGTCCTTTTTGTTGAACTATTATATACTGAATTGTCGTCCTTATCTTTATTGTATATCCGGGTCCAGCTGGGCTCCCGCTAGCCTCTATGTTGCACTTCTTGCAAGGGGGGCGGGATGTCTACCTGGGCACCCTAATTTACTTTAAATGCTTTTATTACCCTTAAAAACATCCCTGAACTATTATAACGAAGAAACGAAAAGAAATTGAACTAAAAAAGCAACTATTGCGCTTCTTCTTTCTTAATAATCGAGCGATTTCGTTTACCCGAAGGTAATTTATACCCCCTACAAAAAATAAAGATTAAATATTACAAAAAAACTTATTTTTGTTTTATTTCTCTCATTTTACCCGGTTTGGATAATTATATTATTCTCCCCCCTCAACAATGTGTTTCGATATACGTTGTTGTCGATATATTCTCAATCAAAAGGGTGCAAGTGACAAAAAGTTAATTTCGAGATAAGGTTTCATATCATAGTGCAGTTATTACTTGAACTGTTTTTCGGCTATATATCACCACTGGTAACAAAAATAGATCTTATCTCATTCTAGTAGACGGAGATTGTATCAAGGAACTCGACTGCACACTTATTTCAGTTTTTGCCAATTTGTCACTTGCACTCCTTTCCTTCTGACCCCTTTATATGTTGTTTTTTGTTTCAAAATCTTCTAATTAAATCTCAAACAGCGTCACTTGTTTACAGCGATTTACCTGTGGGGCCTTCTAGAACCATTTCGCACTGCCCTAAGAAGAATTTTTATCATTTACCTTAATCTGACAGAATGTTCAGCTTCTCCACTAGTCATATAGTTATCATAGTCCTCAACATCCACTGCATTCTTTGTCTTATGTGCCTATCCAGATTCGATCGTCCATATGTAAATGCATACAAAAGCAGTATGGTCACCCTGGTGGGTATCGGTAAACGACGTACATAAAAACCTTTGGTAAGGCGAAGGTTAAACCGGTTATTCGAAAATGGCATTTTTGCAAAAACCGGCATAAGGTTTTAAATAAAAAAACCGGTTAACGGTTTTTCGGTTTCGGTTTTGAACACCCTAGTTATGTCCCATATACAAGAAAGGAGATCGTACTGAATGTAAGAACTACCGTGGAATAAGCCTATTACCAATTGCGTACAAGGTTCTTTCAAGCATAATGTGTGAACGTCTAAAGCCAATTGTAGAAAAACTAATTGGACCATATCAGTGCGGCTTTAGACCTGGTAAATCTACGATGGATCAAAAATCACCTTACGACAAATCCTGGAAAAACAAAACTCATATACAGCAGATCGACACCTACCACCTCTTTGTCGACTACAAAGCTGTCTTCGACTCTTCGATAATGAATAGGCTATATGAGGCCATGTCTGAGTTTGCTATTCCTGCAGCAAAGCTGATTCGACTTTGCAGATGTTTCTTGGAAAACACCAATCCTCAGTTAAGATTGGTTAAGATCAGTCTGAACCATTCAGCTTGGAAATAGGTCTCAAGCAGGGAGATAGCTTGTCCTGTATACGATATAATATAGTTATGGAGAAGGTGATGAGAAAAGCTGGTGTCAACATTTCTGGCGCCATATTCCACAAGAGTCACATGCCCGTAGCCTATGTCGATTATATAGACATCATTCGCCGAAATCTGCGTGATGTTACTGAAGTTTTCTCATCACTAGAAAAGGAGTCAGGAGGCATATTATATGAGGCTCTATGAAATAAGGCCCCAAGAAATAAGGCCCCAAAACAAAAATGAAATAAAGCCCCAAAAATGGGGTTATATTTCGTTATGAATCAAAGCCCCAATATCAAGAATGAAATAAGACCCCAACTAAATGCAAAAACACCCCAATTCATAAATGAAATAATGCCCCATTTTTGGGGCAAGCCTTTCAAGTAATAAAAAGGCTAGGTACGTGTGGTAGGGGTAGTAGAAGTGGTAAAGAAAGGGGGGGGCGGACGCCCCCCCCTTCACTTTGTTTATTGACTTTGAAAAATGACAGAGAGAAAGTTGCGAGACTGACTACGACGTATGCGGCGGGGGGCGTGCCCCCCACCGCATTCGTCTTTTAATAATGTCATAGAGTGAGAGTTGCAAGGCTGACTTCGACGTATGCGGCGGGGGGCGTGCCCCCCACCGCATTCGTCTTTTAATTATGGCAGAGAGTGACAGTTGCAAGGCTGACTTCGACGAATGCGGCGGGGGGCGTGCCCCCCGCCGCATACGTCGTAGTCAGTCTCGCAACTTTCTCTCTGTCATTTTTCAAAGTCAATAAACAAAGTGAAGGGGGGGGCGTCCGCCCGTGCCCCCCACCGCATTCGTCTTTTAATAATGTCAGAGAATAAGAGTTGCGAGATTAGGGCATTATTTCATTTTCGAAATTTGGGGCTTTATTTCATACCGAAATAAGGCCCCAAAACAAAAATGAAATAAAGTCCCAAAAAAATGAAATAACACCGCAAATTTCACTGTTGTTGTTTTCTGAACAAATTTTTGGGGCTTTATTTCATTTTTGTTTTGGGGCCTTATTTCTTGGCCTTTTATTTTATTTTTTATTTTTCAATTTAAGAGAATTTGAGAATTTTAAATCCAACAGAGCCATGTCCGTATATCTGTATATGTCCTCTGTTCTTATATGCCTATGTCATAATATGCGTACATCACTGCAATAAAAGACCAAGACCAAGTCTCAAACAACTGTGTATGTAAAAGCGATTTACCTGCTCCGGCGACATGTTAACACACAACGCGACTCGTGTAATCTCACGTTCTGACATTTCATTCATCATTATTTTGGCTCGCAAAAGAGTAACTCGAAAATACGCATTCATTCATGCATAGTTTTTTTTTTGCAAACGTCTTAACTTAATGAACATAAAATCCAAGGTTAAGTTCAAATTTCGTCTCTTTTTTTCCAGTAAAATCACACGCAGTCTAAAAAGCAGATCATCATTTTTTTGTTGGATAACAAACTCTTACATACACGCTGAATATGAATTATGACCAGGTTTTGTTGGTTTTTGTTTGCTGCTTACAACGAGTGTTTGTGTACCTGTCAAACTTGATGTTTATGAGGATTTTGACACAGCCCATCGGTACTTGTGTTAGTGTCAGTGTTTAAAGGTATTCATTCTTATTCGGGTTCATTAGGATGGTAATGGACTGGTGTGGTCGACAGCCTGGTTATCTTTGTACATGTGACAGGTACTTTACTATTTCCATCGTAAAAAGATTAAATTATAAGTAAATTGCTGCCTCACACTAAATGTAACTCATACCTTTCACATTAGGGCCAGGTCACGCTTTCATAGCAACAACAACATCAACCGAGCAACGCTCACGAAAGAGACGTCATAATCTCTGCAACTAAAACTAAACAACATAACCTACCGCGTAAATAATTGTAAATATTTACCAGTGTCTGGCCGTTTAACAACAACGAAACTTCCTTTGGTTTACAAAATCCAAAAAAAATTGGAAAAAAGGTCAACAAATAAGATAACAGTAAACCTATAGTTAGATCGTTGTGTTGTGTTGTTATATGGACGCACTGTGGTAGTTCAATTTGTAAACAATTCCCTGTTAAACTTCACGATTTACTGTGAATCAGTGATCGTATGGCGGCAATGGGGCAGGGGTATATCTTGACTATACCATAAGTGCCTCAATCGTCCCCGTCCCTATCTGTTTGCCACTTTTTTAATACAAATGAAACTGAAAAGACAACGGAAACAAACAACAACAATCATGATAGCAATAAACTATCAGTTTACATTTATTACGCTCATTTTCGCTGAAATTCAATTTTCATAACCGACCGAAAAAAAGTGATAATTTCATTTTTGTTTTGGTGAATGTTTTTGTTTAGTTTACTCTGTTTCATTTTCGGCAGTTTGTTTTAATATATTCGGGTCGTTTCATTTAGTTTTGTTTGTGTTTATTTCCAGAATGCATTTTGATGATGGCAACGAAGGTAGTATGAGCAGTGAAGAAAAATGTAGATTACAATTAATAATTAATTTTTAAAATAATTAATAATTAATTTTTAAACTAATTAATAATAAATTTTTAAAATATTTAATAATTAATAATTAAAAATTAAAAATTAAAAATTAAAAATTAAAAATTAAAAATTAAAAATTAAAAATTAAAAATTAAAAATTAAAAATTAAAAATTAAAAATTAAAAATTAAAAATTAAAAATTAAAAATTAAAAATTAAAAATTAAAAATTAAAAATTAAAAATTAAAAATTAAAAATTAAAAATTAAAAATTAAAAATTAAAAATTAAAAATTAAAAATTAAAAATTAAAAATTAAAAATTAAAAATTAAAAATTAAAAATTAAAAATTAAAAATTAAAAATTAAAAATTAAAAATTAAAAATTAAAAATTAAAAATTAAAAATTAAAAATTAAAAATTAAAAATTAAAAATTAAAAATTAAAAATTAAAAATTAAAAATTAAAAATTAAAAATTAAAAATTAAAAATTAAAAATTAAAAATTAAAAATTAAAAATTAAAAATTAAAAATTAAAAATTAAAAATTAAAAATTAAAAATTAAAAATTAAAAATTAAAAATTAAAAATTAAAAATTAAAAATTAAAAATTAAAAATTAAAAATTAAAAATTAAAAATTAAAAATTAAAAATTAAAAATTAAAAATTAAAAATTAAAAATTAAAAATTAAAAATTAAAAATTAAAAATTAAAAATTAAAAATTAAAAATTAAAATAGAAGTAAAATTTTAAACACAAACTAAGATTGAAACTGAAAATTTTAAACACAAATTAGTTTCCTCAAATTTGCTCACCACCCCTCGCCTTTGAACAGTTAATATGATATATGAACCCCTGAAGCGTAAACATTCTATGTCAGTGCATTTTGATTTTTTTTTCGTGTTTTTTTTAATTTTTGCTTTCAATTTATTTATCTCCTCAGTTCTTTTTTGTGCGATGTTTTCCGTCCGTTGTTGCCATAAACTCGTTCAGTGGGTTTGACAAGAGCAAAAACTTAAACAATAACAAAAAATATCGACGACAAAACAAATAAACAGAATCTTTAAAATGTTGCTACTATTGTTATTTACTCTATGCAGTTTTTGTCGAATTCAAGTGCCATTTACTAACCACGGTTGCTCCCTCTTCATATGACGACCATCAGTCATAAAGGACCGCGACACCGACAATTAATGTTTATTTAGAGCTACTTGAAAATATCTAAATAAAGGTTTTGTTTATATTCTTCACACTGTTTGTAGTTTTATTTTTGTATATTTTGTTAGTGGCGAACGAATGTTAGGGATAAAGGATTGTTTTACTTGGAAGGTTGGCAAAGGATAATTGTTTGTATTTGTTTTCTTAGTATTGGCATCGAAACTCAGACTGTACATGAGGGCGTATGTTGACGAATACAAACAAATTATGGGCTGGGGATAATAAATGATGTTTCTTCAAAGATGTTATAATTCTATCTTAAAATGGGTACATTTAAAGCAATTCGTTTTTTGAGTTTCCACGGAAAAACTAAACCCATCTATATAAAGCAATATTACAGATGAGTTTATTCCTATATTTTCCTAATCTTTTATTATCATTATTCATTAATAAATTGATAAGAGAATGAATAACCTCAATATCCAATCAAATCATCTCTAGTGATGGACTAATTTTTAATTTCCACAACTTAATATAAAATAGTTCATACCAATTTATACCTCATTTGACCTAAGCCATTTCATTTCATTAATAAAATATATTTAACTAATAACAATTTAATATACGTCATAAATAAAATAAGCTCTTCATATTCATTCAATTGAAATTCAAATTAACGCTCCACTTGAACACTGACGACGATAATGACGACGTCGAAATCTTTTGTCTTAAGCCGCTGTCGACACTGTCTTTACACAAAAATTTCAATATAATGGATGGATGGCAGACAAACATTTTCCCAAACCAAAATATACAATTATTTTTATATAAACACAAATTTCACAAAAAAAACACACAAGTCTACGACATAAGCCATGAGGAGACAGAAACAAAAACACCTTTCTAAACAATCATATTTTCGGTTAGAGTTTGACGGGAAAACTTTTAAAATGGAAAACCATAAATATGTCCCCTACATGTGTGAAACACATAAAAAACGAACAGACAACTAATATTCCCCTCTGGAATCGTTTAGGAAGATAGCCGTAAATGTCCCGCAGAAAAGACAACATTGGAATGCAAACAAACGTTTTGAAATTAATGTTGGAGTCGGTTTTTTATTTTTTCATTTAGTTTGAAGGAAAATAAATTAGAGTTGTTGCTGAAGACGGTGGCATTGGACATTGATATTATGATTAGAAACACCTTTTTACCCCGCACAGATACAAACACTGGGTATTGTTAGACACTCAGACGTGAGGTCATTTAACTGTTCCACGGTTCTCAGCCTTAAAAGAGTCACCAGTAGAAGGAACTCTTGAATACACAATAAAAATTAAAAACCATTTTTCAGTTTACAAAAAAAAAACTCAAATATCCATACATCTTTCACTGACATAAACGCAAATAACGTGACTTTTTATTAAAACCAAACAGCATTTCAACCATTTCAAAGGACGGACAAACAATACGACGGACGGCTTATAACATAACATTGTAGTTATTAACCGAAATTTCAAATATTTCGTGTTCAATTGCGTGTTCGTCCCGGCTATTGTCTGAAGAAATGTACAAAAGAAATGTACCATCAGATAATTGAAATTTCCAAATTCACTTAACGTAAAACGTGTAATTATTTTAATTAACATGTAGATGATGATGGTGATGGTCGTCATAGATTTACATGTCTTTGATAATATCTCCTCTCATTTTCGAGGTTTTTCGAAATTAAATCACATTGTGGACTTGAATATCCCACGCTCCTCATAACTATCAGGTTATTTAGGAAATGATATCGAGTCGCGAGTTTCATGTTATTCTTCTCTACCCACACTTTATTCCTCAATGGTAGTTACAGCGACTAGCTGTTGTCATCAATGGCCGCCTGTTGATGTGAAGGAAAAAATCAGTGCATTTAAATTAACTTCAAATTGCTATGAAATCAAATGAAAGATTGTCAAAGTTGAAGCAAACCAAATAAATCAATGAACTTCATACAACAAGTCACAGCATTGTGACAGCATACAATAATAATAATAAGCATATCATTTTTATCTCGTCATCGTCATCGTGATCATCATCATCATTATTTATAAAAATCTCTTTCCCGAAGACATCATTAGCAGCCAACTGCCGACTAACAATGAACCAACTAAAGTAGCTAAACAACGATTAGTGATGTGCGAGAATTGAGTAATCGAGTTCATTGGTAGCAAATAATATAATAAGTTATTTAATAATCTGGTCTTGTGAATAGCGGTCAAATTACTTCATTAGCTTAAGTAGATAAAGTTAAAGCAATAACAGTATGAAACATTTTCGGGGTCATTGTCTGGGGGTGAGAAAATCCAAGTCAGGAAAAGAAACTAGGTCAATATAGTAAAACTCCGAAAGGTTTTGGCGTTCTCCTTTTGAAAAATTATTGGATAAAATTAGTCCAACTTGAGTTTTTACATGGATGTATTAATATAAATTATTTTTTTAAGGTCTTAGTTACAATTCTGCTTAAGAATGATATGGGAAATCATCTATCAATACAAGCCAGGTTTGGCCCAAACCTTTTCGCACAACAGGAGCAAAAAGTTGCCTGGGAAGCTGCCTAATGATAATAAAAAGGACCGATTCAAGATAACACTATGCAACACCTAACAAAATCATCAGTTTCCCACCATATTTTTTCGATTTATTATGGTTACAAAAACATACTAAATTTAAAGTTTTTTATTTGGACTAATGAGTAGACAAAAGCTTGTGTGGATTATGCTGATGTGTGGTTTTCGTTGATATTATTTTCGCAACAGTGTGTATGTTTTCTCGATTGTCTAGTGGATCTTTTTACACTTAAGGTTTGTGATATTGATGGAGAAGTCACAGCAAAGGTCGTTGATGAATATAGTTTGGCAACTATCGAAATAGCTATCCGCCCTGCCAGCTGTCACAAAATACATTTTACACACAACACTAGTAAAATAAACTCGATTGGCAATAACACTGTGGAACTAAATTAAGCTTTTTTAGGAAATAACAATCCCCCTTATTACGTACGTCGTAGTCGACTTTCGACAACTATCGTAGTCAATCGAATTTATTTTAGTTTTTCTTTTGGTCACCCTGCCTGATCACAACTGATAGATAAATAAACTTCTTGTTCGGTCATTCGGTTGTTTGCTTTTTTTTATTTAAATGAAATATGTAATTATATCAATTTACGTTAATGTATCGTATGATACATCAAATTCGGCTAAAGATCAGAAAAATGTTTTTTTTATTTATTGTTTGATATTTTTGGTCATTTGGAAATGTGTAGTGTTAAGAATTTGTCATCTTCCGATGAAGAAAAACATAATAAGTGCAAGGAACTTATAGGTTAATGTAGGCAACTAAGACAGCGGTCTAACATATTAGCTCTTTAAAGTTATAAGTTTCCTGTGGATTCATCTAGAATTTGTACTTAAATAGTTCTTCCACAGATTTCAAAGCAACTTTAGATTGACCAAGGATGCTTTAAAATACGTTCTAAGAGCGATATGACATAAGCTTCAGGATGAATGTCGATCAACGTGGCTTACTAAAGTATCACAACTTGTAGCAATTATGGAAATTCTCTCTGAAAGACATCAAAGAGAATCTGAAAATGATTTTAATCTGTGCCTTGCTCAACCTCATCCATACTTCGGAGTCGCGTGAGGAAGGACCAAAGCTGTTCAACCTTCCTTTAATGACATTCCATTGCATTTTTATCAACTTTCTTTTTTTATGACTACGACTGTTTCTGCCGAATTTCACACTCAAAAACGACATACAAAATACAACAATTTGTAATAGAATTCGACAGAGTCGTATTTCAGTCTCACAATCTACATCGACGATGCAATATTTAAAAAACGACAAACATTCGACGTAACTACGACATACATAATAAGTATAAATATTCCGATAACGGATTCTGGGAGAGGGAGTAAAAAAATATTCGTCTATCAGCGTTTTAAAAGTTTACGTCTGGGGATAATAAATAATATATAATATAAATAAATAGTATAATAATAAATAGTCAAAATTTTCATCGGATGTTCACCTGGCTCCAGTCATCTACAATTTTCTTTCATTGCCGGCCCCCTCGATGTTGTCGACTACAACTTCGCAGTACAGTGTCAAGTCAATCGACATGTCTAGTAAAAGCTTCATAAACAGTGACGTTCGCATTCGTATATAAACAAGTAGGTGCCGTTAAATCACAACAACAGGAGAAGCTATCCCATACCTTATTCATGGGGGTTAAAGGGAAATTACGTTTTTTTAGTGATAAATCGGCATAGGAAACAGTGTGACCCTTACATTTAAGGTATAGGATGTATTTACAATTTAAGGTTAAATACCACGAGAAACATTTTAGTGGAACATTTTAACACTCTAGCTCCTCAATATATGGGTCTTTTATGCCCCTTTTGCAGAAAAGTGGAAAAAACACATCAAAGCTGGAATGAAATAAAATTCTACTTCAAGTCCCTGAATACTCTTAAGCCCCAAAATCAACTTGAATGCCACAAATAAGTCAAAACTATAAATACCTTTTATGGGTTAATGTCTTACTTATTCCGAATTAGTGCTAAAATGACCCACTTAAGGGGGATGGTGTGTATGGAAAATATATTATACGTAAAAAGTCACTATAAAATACCGAATATCAGGACTATTTGTCTACCATCAGTGATGGTCCACCTCCTACCATTTTCTCGGGGTAATCCCCCTACATTTTTTTCTTTGATATTCTTGAAGGTAGGAGAGAGGACGCCTCGAGAAATTGGTTGATTTTTATGTAAAATACTTCCTTAATCCGAATATCAACCCCATCAACCCCATATTCTCCATCACCCACAATTTTCTCGGGATACCCCCTTTAAAAACTGTGTGCCCCGACATTAATCCTGCCGATTCTTATGTAAAATTAACTCCCGTGAATACTGCGGGTGATGGAGAAAAAAGGGTAGGATGGCATTGAAAGTATTGTATTGACTAAATTAAAAAAATATATGGAATTTCATCAGATTGAAACAAGCCCGCCGCCTACAGCTTATGTAATCCAAGTCGATTTTTTTGCATAAAATGTTTCCTATCCAACCAAAAGTTTTTAAATTTGGTACATACACTTTATAAAATAAGAAAAAATAAATGTATACCAAATATCTTAAATATCGACCACCGCCAACCGCTCATACAACCCTAAATGTTTTTTGCATAAAATCCTTTTTTTCCAAAAATTTCCAAGAATTATTTTGTTAACGACATTATACGTTGCATTTGATAACACATTTGGAACTAAGTAGTAAGTCAAAGTTTCCTAACATCCTTAAAATCTTGTCTTACGGATCAAAAACCGGGTTTTCAGGTCTTTTCTCACTTAAAAATAAGTTTTTTAAACAAAATATTTTCTCAAAAATTAAAAGTTTCATATCTAAATATTTCTTTAAAAAAAATGCATCATTCGATATTTGAAATTAAGTGGTCCAAAAACATGGGTCTCAGATTCTAGAAAACTATGTCGTATAAAAGACCAATAAAGTACCCACATCTAATAGTTCCATAATCTAACACACACCATTTCAACATCTCTAACAAACTCTGGACCATTCACATTACTACGAGTACCCAGCTTCAAGTATCATAATCACTTGCTGTTGTTGGTGTCAATGTTGTTGCTGCCGTTGCTGTTGATGTTTTTATCATAATTTTATACAACGGAAATCGAGCATGTTCCACTGTGATGTGACGCCTCAAACACACAGATTACTTGTCTCAAATTCAACTTTAACTTTACAACGTATCTCAAGCATTTGTCTGTCCATTCTTCCATCTGCCATTCACACATTCATTCATCCCATTCTCTAATTCGGTTGTTAGTCCATTGAAAATTTTGTGTTATCTACAAATGTTGAACGATGATGCTCTGTCTCATCCATAACTCGTGAACGTTGGCTTAAAGTTAAGTCGCATAAAAACAAATTGGCTTTAATAAAAATCTAATGTTTGTTTATCTCGGTGTTCGTCCGTCCGTCCGTCCGTCTGTTTGTCTGCTTGTTGTCGTCTGTCCAAGGTGTTTGTTGCTCTGCTTTTGTCGGTGTAAAAGTGAATGAACGACCTCAACCAAAGTCACTACGAGAGGGATTAACTGCGAGCGCTAGTTGCGATCACTTTGTGTAGCGTTGTTGTTGGTGCTGCTGCTGCCGTAGTGACTTGACGGTGAGAATAAACTGTGAGTTTGTTGCCGAAAAACAAACCGGCTTTGTGTAAGCTTCATAAAGGTCTTAACTATTGTTTTATTGTTGTTGCTAAAAAGCAATTAGCCCTTAATTTATTGGCTTTGGCCGCAAGCAGTCTCAATGAATATTTTCCCAGCCATCCCTATTTGCTATCGAGCAGCATATGTTGCCCACTGTGGGCAGGCACATGACGTGGAAAATCCCTGCAAATATTAGGGATTTTTGTACTGTCTAATGTGCCATATATACAGGTGTAGGACAGTAAACACTAAAGGATTTTCCTACAGGTGTTGTGTGGTATGACTGCTCCTACTGCAAGGTAAGTGACACATGTGCTGGGTAATGCCATAGAAATTTTTCATTCAGAGTCATTCAAACAGTATTTTCATTCAGAGTGGCAAATATTAAATGGGAAATTTTGTGTTTAACTAGAAATATGAATAAAATGAATTTGTAGTTGCAGTTGTTGAAAAGGAAGTTGTTGAGGGCAATGCACGAGCTTTGCTTTTTTATCTTGGTTAACTATTGTATTGATGTGTTGTCGTCATAGTTGTACCTAAAACAGGTTTCAGTGAATGCTGTTCTCATCATATTTTTGTTGGCTGCTAAATTTAGAAATGTATACACTTTCATTTCAAATATAGAAATTAGTAATACATATAGTGAAATTGAAACCGTAACACTAAAAGTAATCTTGTGTCTTTCTTGAAATAAATAAATCATCGTTAAATGTCATTGAAGACAACTGATATCGAAAATTAACTAAAACAATAAGAAACATGTAATAGTTAAAGATATCGATTTTTGGTCTTAGAGCAGCCCAAGTAAAATTTTCAGAGCAACATTTTTGTAGAACATTTGAATGTTGTAAAGTTTCATTTTAAGGACTTTTTTTGTCTTTCCCCGAAAAAAATACACTAAACAAATTGATAACTAATCAATGCGATCATCGTGACTCTCACGAACAACTTTGTATCAAAAAAAATTTCCCAATAAACATTGATGAAAGCCGGCTAATAAGTAAATGTTTTCCAAAGATTTTAGTTAATTTTTTAAAATTTGTTTGCGAAGTTTACGTTTTCCAAACCTTTAGTAAATTATTTACAAACACTTTGTAACAGATTTGTAAAAAAAGAAACAAACAATTGCCCAATAAACATTAATGTAAGCTGGCTAATAAATATATGTTTTCCAAAGATTTTATTGAACCATTTCCAAATTAGTTTGTATCACATTTGTAAAAAAATAAAAATACAATGCTTTTGTAAACTCGCAGGCTAGACAGAAAACATCAGTTATAATTTTTGTTTACATATTTCTTTTCGTCTTGGCATTTAGTATTATTTGCTGCTGCTGAAAGATTGACGTGTTTCGTGTGACAATAAAAAGTCCTTATAAATATAAAAGAAGGGATGCGGAAAAGAAGACCAGAAATAATAAAACTAACTGAATATATAGAGAGTTTATCAAAAGAAATCAAGTGAATTGAAATTATATTGACAAAACTTTTGTATTTGCTTTGGAATGGTATTTATATATAATTTGGAAATAGATATAAATATAAATTTACCACAAGCTTTCCATGTTTTTTTATTATAAATTGCATATCAAGTTTATTTCCAAATATTTTCCAAACGTGAATACAATTGTACAATAAGGGATCCCTTTCGATTATCCAATAATTGGAACTTAACAAGCTACAATGCCTGCGATAAAGAATTTCCAAACATCATGTTTACTAATGTAAGCTTTTAGTAAATTTATAATAAGTTTATATTGTTTATTGGGTAGTTTAATTTCATTGAAGACTGTGTTAGTGTTTAGTTATTGTTTCAGGACCTATTTCAAACTCTATTTTAGGTTAAACTGAAAACTTCACCGGGCCACAAAAAAAAGTTTGATCAAGCAAGGATCTGTCCTCTCGAAATTTTAATATGCTCACCTAAGGCTTTCATCCCGTAAAAGAATTATTCTGCCCCCTGTGTAAGTGGTGCACGTTCTAAAGCTGGATGTTTTGGTTGAGAATGACCGGCTAGATGTTGCGTTTACTCGCATTACCTTTGTCTTTTTAATATTTATCCTGAGTCCTACCTTTGAAGCTCCTGTCTCTACAATTTTGAGTCTCTCCACAATGTCAGAGTAACTGTTTGTTAGAAGGCATATGTCGTTGTAAAGTCCCATTTTACAGTCCTTTTCTGACTTTTCTCGAAATAAGTACGAAAAGGACACGTGAGGTGAGTATATTAAATTCCACGAGGACAGATCCCCTTTATGTCTAACTTTTTTATAAAGGCCCATTATAAGCACTTTTCTGACTATTCTCGAAATAAGGACGAAAAGGACGCGTAAGGAGAAGAGATACAGAGCCTAAAGGTTCCACAAAAAAAATCTGATTAAATCGTATTTTAGACAACTGGTATTGAAAACGCATTAAAACAATATGACTATCTAAGGTCGCTGTTCACACACTGCTTTGAAAAAAGACAAAATGATAGTTCAAAGTTGGAAATATCATTTTTTGATCATAGATTTTTTGAGCATTACTGTTGTAGAACATTCGAGTGTTGTAAAGTCCTATTTTAAGGACCTTTTTGACTTTATTTCTCGAAGTAAGGACGAAAAGGACACGCAAGGAGTCGTGATAGAGAGTTAAAATGTTCAAAAAAAAATCCTTGTTATATTTCTAACAATACTAACAACAATTTTGGAAAATATAAGCTTTTTCCATGTCAGGATATATGAGAGGTGAGTGCGTCCTTCAAGTTAATTTGATACATATAATTCAACACAGTTATCAGAAATATATCAGAGACAAATTGAGCCAAATTTGGTTCATACCAACAACAATTATGAAAAATTTAAGTTTTGTTCATTTCAGGATATAAGGAAGGCGTGATTGCCCTTGGGCCGATTTTCACAAAACTTTTTTTCTTTCCTATTCATAAAAGCAATGAACACTAATGTATGTATACTACGGCACGGAGTAACATGCTCTACTCGTGCTCAAACTTTGGCTATCGTTAAATCTGTGTGTTACAAGGCATATGTCGTCTGCATAGTCAAGATCAGCAGGACGACCACCTATGCGCCATGTTATGCCTCTATTGTTGTTCGTTGCATAGCGACAATAAGATGCATCTTTGTCGTATAACAGCAAATTCTGAACTTTCTTATACACCATCTTTGTAAAACCTCATGTATTTTTAAAATTTCGTTCCTTTTATTAACTAAGGACTATTTTTATTTAAGAAAAGTTACAAAATTTTGAAACATATTCATATCAATTACTAAATTAATACCTAAGTATGTAATAGCAAATGCAATTTATATTTTTTACCGCCTCAAGATTTTTTAAATTTCCTTTTGCAGTCAGCGAGTTTTACCCCGATCCAGGGGGTAAAATTACAAAACTCTACTAACATTCTTGTTTATAATTATATGATGTTTTGTTGTGACAAACACAAACACCCAAGTAACCGAAAGGTCCTTTCCCAAGGATCTGGTTTAAAAATAGCCTTTCAACATAGACACCAAAGAACACAAGAACCGCATAACACCACCATCGGCCGCAGTACCAGTAGTACCAGCAGGTGCACTTCAACCATCCGATCAGTGGATTGGAATTGAACTCATAAATAAACCAATTTCATGTATTTAACATACAAGTAATAAACAACTAAGAAATATGTGTACACAACAGAGGACATGTAGTCCAACAACATAGCCGGGAACTACTTGCGATACATACGTACAAATGTATGTATGTTTACGGTGAGTAAACTAACCGGCACAGGGTTTCATTAGTAGAACGCTAAAGAAAAGTGTAATGTACAGAAGAAACACAAAAAAACAATGCCGGTTTATTGAGCTGAAAATGTCAAATATGGGCGCGATTGTTTACTTACGGCAGATAAAGAAAGAAAAAACCAAGAATCAAAAATACATATCGACAAAACTTCTAAATACGTAAATAAAATATCTAGTTTCACTTTTTTACACATAAATGAATATAAATAAATATTTATCACTGGAGCATGTTAACACACATTCATATGCATATCTATAACAGATAAATAGATATTTACATATGTATACATTTGTATGTTATGAAAAGCAACGACCTTAAACAATGTCACCGTCTGTCTGTTTTGCCAAATATGTTTAATACGAGTAATATGTTGTGGATTTCGGATGACTAATCTTACAAAGTGCAAAAAGTAACGGTCTTTGCTGGCTCATTACAAATATTTTAAAACCGGTAAGCCAATACCACCACCACAGACAGACTGAGTGACGGCCACCATAGTTTATGTTAGTCATTCCAAAGGAATGCAGAATTTCAAAATCAAATCTCGTTGATGGCGGCAACACAGATTGTGGTGTGTTGGAGTGAGTAAGTGGCAGGCAACAGTCTGGATAAATTAGAATGAAAAACGTACCAACTGCAAGGTGCTAATGATTTTCAATTTACGACTACACAACAATAACAAATCTTTTTTTACAAATCCTACTACTATTACAAGTTGGCCAATGAATTTTAGTTTTCTCACGCAATTTAACAAGAAAAACAACAACAGCTGTTATGCATGGCAGCATCGATCCGTCAAAGTTTTCCAATTTAAGAGTGGATTGGAACAAAGTTCACCGGTGATTCTCATTTGGGTTCACTTTGCAATAGCAAAACAACAACAACTGCAACCAGTGCCAATCGCAATTGTTGCACCGCGATAACTTCACGGCAGCAACAACAATAAAAAAGTGCAATCTGCTCTCGTGTCTAACAATCAATCAAATGCAACATTTCTCATGTTGTTATCCATCGTACCGAGGCCACTCATAGCTGGATGCGGAGCAAATGGAATACAAATGAATTCGTATCACAATCACATTGAATCGTAATAATGACGGAATGAAAGAAAGAAAGCGTTAGAGTGTTGAGCCTCCAGAGTGGCATGGCGACGACGAGTGCGAGTGCGCAAAAGGGTTATGGCTAAAGGAGTGAAAGGAATTATTAATAGTTAGTCATTTTATACAGCAGAGGCTGGTAAATTTTAACCAGATTATATAGCAACTTTCGGTACCTGTCACAGTCTGCTATAATTCTTTCATCGACGGTCTCCTTAATGTTGTTGACAGCAACTTCTCAGTAGTCGAGACTTTCGCAGTTGACGTTCGGATTCGATGTTAAATTGTAGATACTGTTCCTCAAAATTGAAGCGTGTTAACCATTCATATGTAAAAGACTTACGATAACTCGAAAAATTCTTAATCAATGCAAACAGTGCTTTGAAAAGAGACAAAATCGTTAGTAGAAGTTTGAAATTTCGAATATTGTAGAATATTTGAATGTTGTAAAATCCGATTTAAAGGATTGTCAAATTAAGGACGAAAAGGACACGTAAGGAATCGAGATAGAGAGTTAAAATGTTCCACAAAAAAATTTCTCCTTAGTGCACTAATTTAGTAAGAGAAATAGATTTCTGACTATTTTAGGTCGCTGTTCTCACAGTGTTTGGAAAAGATACAAAATAATTAGTAAAAGTTGGAGATATCGAATTTTAGCCTTAGGCCACTCTAAGTGATATTTTCTGAGCAACATATTTGTAGAACATTTGAATATTGTAAAATCTCACTTTAGGGACCTTTTCAAACTTCCCTCGAAATAAGGACGGAAAGGACACGTAAGAAATCGAGATAGAGAGTTAAAATGTTTTACAAAAAAATTGTCGTTAGACTTCATTGCAGACATCTGATATCGAAATTACACTAAAACAATAACAAACATGGAAACTTAGGTCGCTGGATGTTGTTGTTGTAGCAGTATATACTGTTTGTCCATTAGGCGTTAATTGGTTCGCCTTGTGTGTAATTTTCTGCTGCGTTTATTTCCAGGCCAAGGAAGGTGGCTACTTCCACTGGGTACAAGTTGGGGTACAAGTTGAGTTGGTTTGGCAAGGCAGTTGAACAGGTGTAGTGTGTTGTGTGGTCCCTGGTTGCCAGCGGGACAGCCGTTCGACGTATTGCCATCAATTCTTACCCAGTACGATGGCGGCTACACCAGCCAGATCTTAGTTGGGCCAAAACAACACTCGTCTGCGAAACGATAGTGATATCATACCCATAATCCGTGTGGGGGCGTCATCATTCGCTGTGCTAAACGTAGAGCCAACGATTTGCTCGGCCAAAGCTGTGCCTCTCTGGTCGTGATGGTCATTAAAGTCTCCTAGGACCACGCGGTTATTGCCTTGAAGTAACGGGCTAATGTCCGGCATATAACGCCGTTGTACAGCTCTATCTCGGCAGTCCCGGACTCAACTGCTAACCCCATACATTCGATGTAAAGGTCTCTAGAGTCAAGCTCAGGCGAGATAGGTCTGTACTGAACAGAATGGTACAATAGGAAAGCAAGTCCCCACCTCCACTTCTGGTGCGATCCTTTTGTAGCACATTGTAACCCTGACAACTTTGCAGGAGTCAGACAGCTTAGTTTTCTGAATCGCAACGACCTTGATATTTCTCCGATTCATGAATTCTACGATTTCGCTAATTTTGTCACGGAGACCACTGCAATTAAATTGCAAAAAGGATGCACGTTCAGGGGTTGGTAAAGCAATATGTGGCGTTAGTTGTGGTGTTGGGTGCTGTATTTGCTGTGATGGAGATTGCGGTGGTGTCCCGTAAATAGAAGATGTTAACGATGTAGACGACGAGGGCGACGGTGAAGACGGTTGCGGCTCTTGGGATAAACTGAGGGATACGCAGGCACAGCAAGCAGATACATATTCCTGGCAATACTCCCTCAGGTGGCTAAGGCCATAGCAACCTCTTAAGTGCACCCACTCCATACATCGGTTACACCTTACAGATGTTGAACGGTGATGGATGAGGTTTCTGCAGACTGAGCGGAAATATTGAGTTGGTCCGGGATTTAGTTCAGTCCCTGCACGGACGAAAAGAATACGGAGCAGACACTCCGGGATGTGCCTCTCCCAAGGCAAAAAGATAAACAAACATAAAGGGACACATAGAACTAAGGTGGCAGCACCTGGCCTAAGAATAGCTGCTTCGGGTCAATCCGGTACATAGAACCGGCTGCCGTAGGATTGAGGTCGCTGATCACACAGTGCTTTGAAGAGAGACAATATTATTATTTTTTGAGCATTATTGTTGTAGAACATTCGGGTGTTGTAAAGTCCTATTTTAAGGACCTTTTTGACTTGTTTTTCTCGAAATAAGGACGAAAAGGACACGCAAGGAGTCGTGATAGAAAGAAATAGAAATAGAAATGTTTCACAAAAAAAATTCTTGTTATATTTCGAACAATACGAACAGCAATTTTAGAAAATATAACCTTTTTCCATGTCAGGATATATGAGGGGTGAGCGTGTCCTTCAAGATAATTTGATATAATTCAACACAGTTATCAGAAATAAATCAGAGACAAATTGAGCCAAATTTGGTTCAATACCAACAACAATTATGAAAAATTTAAGTTATTTTCATTTCAGGATAGATGAAAGGTGGGCGTGTCTTTGGGCCGATATTCACTTCGTATTTTCCTATTTATTAAAGCAATGAACACTAATGTATGTATACTGCGGCACGAGTTAACATTCTCTAATCCTGCTGAAACTTTGGCTATCGTTAAATCTGCAAACACTCATTATTTTTTTGGGGGTGGCACTAACAAAAATCCAACATCGATTTTTACGAACACCCAACTGTCCATACCGTAATGCGGGGTATTTTAAAGCCCCAATTTAGGATTAGTGTCTCGAAATTTGAGACTTTAATTACCGTACTATTTACTTTTTGTAAGGTTGTTAATGTATATCTTTGCAAATAATGCGGTTTAAAGGTGTCCAAGACAGGCAAAATCCCTCTTAGACGCTCTGGGTTTTCGGGATCCCTTTAAGTTCTAGCTCGAACGGATCGTGGTTGATTCAATGATGAACCTGTGTCCTCTAACTTCTGCACGCATTTTCTAATCAATTGAATCGTCGAAGGTTCATTTCTATGTCGTATATTGTAATAAACGGGAACATTTCCTTGCCCTGTAGCTGAAGAATAACTGTTTCAACATTACTCCCGTATGCAGAACGCTAAATGACGCCATAGCACTAAACACCCATTGGCTGCTCTTGAATTTCATAACTTCTCTCTCTGGCTGCTCGACGCAGCTAACAATTCAATTACTCCTCTTTATATTCCTTTATGTAAATAATTAAACTTCTCAAAAAATTCCATCACACCAAAAATCTAATATCGCCTTTTAACAGAATAGGAAAACTGTAATTGCAGCCATTACAATTTGCTATGGTGGGAAAATTCCTTTTCAATGTTGAGCCAAACACAGGCAGAGCAAAATGTGGATTTCTTCCAAAGTATTTTTTCACAGCAAATAAAGTCGGAGTTACCCGCGCCAACAAGCACGCCACCGGGGAGACACAACGACACGGACATAGATACAGAAAATATGAAGCAAAGCTAGAGAATTTATATGAAATTAAAACATTTCTGAAAATTATTACAATTAAATGTGATCATAATGAAATCACAGTTAAATCAAAACACACACACTTCCCCCACATGATAGCAGCGCTGATGAATGATAACTTTCACTTATTCCGTCATATTGTCCGGACGGAGTTTCGTGTCTCCAATAAATAACAAACAAAACCAAAAATCCCAAAGAAATTATCATAAATATGACAGAAAAATTGTGCTTTGTTTTATCGCCATTCTGCACGAAAACAAAAAAAAAGAAGACGCAAATTAAAAGAAATGCAAAATTCAGATTAGGCATGTCTTTAGTATACAATATATTCATATCGCCATTAATAGGCAACCAGCCATCCATTCTTGTCCGCAGCATACGAAGAAGAAATTTTTCTTAATGGCTGATTATAAGCAAGCAAAGTAGCTTAACTGCCGATGCTTACAACCACCACCAACCATCAATGAATTGAAGTCGATATCAGCCAGTTAATACTTTAGCTGTTGCTTATGTTCTAGGGGTCGTTCGTTCTGTCCGTCCAGTGCGGTCCGGTCCGGTCTTTAGGCGACGACCTCAATTCGTCGCACGACACTATCAGCGCGTATAGTTGTTGACTGAAATTTGCATGGGTGTGGATGAATGCGCGTATTTCACTTTCATTCTTGTGTTGTTGCAGGTGGGTGGGGGGTATGAGAGGTATACAAACGGGCGACGGAACTTGATATCTAGCGACTTTAGCTGCGGGTTCCATTTGCATAGATCTCGTTTTGTTTGGACTTTCTGCAACTCTTCTGTAGCGTAGCGCGTTGGCATTCTGATTAGATCAATTTCATTGGAGAAAATTCAATGCATCTCTCTGTTTATGTGGTTGTTGGCTATGAAAAGTTAATGTAAAAGTGATTATCATACATTTGGCATTTCCTGTCAAACAAACGGGAAATGATTGCTGCTGCTGTTGCTTCTTTTGCTTATCTAACAACTTTATTGTATTTTGAATAAATTATAGAGTTGTAGGAAAGTACAACTTGAATAATGAAAAATGGTCATCGTTTTGAAGCAAAAACGGGGAAACAAATATTTCATATTTAATTTTAGCAAAAGCGGATTTTAATTAACTATATGTTGGGTAATTTAAAGTTTGGCCAGCTGGCCAAGTGAAATTCAGAATATTGTAGCAGAATTGTTAGTCCTGTGGCAAATTGTTTGAAACAGATGTACCGAGAGTTGCATAAACTCTAGACGCAACAATTGTCGAGAGTAAATAAAAATATAGGCTAATAGTCGTAAATGTTTACCAATTACATTGTGGTAGTCGAAAGAAGACATCATCGGACTCGACGGTGTTACCCTAATTCGAACACTAGAAATTGAACTGCATCATAATTTTTTTTGAGTTACAATAAATGTTTTATAAATTTTATGTTGTTTTAATAACACAGGACAACTTTTCCAGCTCATTGATTGGGGACTCGATTCTGAGGACTGCACGTGAAAGTAGCTCCAAAAAGAAGAAGTACTGCATCATTCGTTTTGTCAAGTTACATGCCATAATAATTTAATATCGACTGGAGTTAGTAAGTTTCGTATAGAGGAATTTGTCACGTTTTAGGCTCACAATATAGTACTGATGATCTGCTGATAGTCCTTGGCTGTACCTGGTTGGGATTGGATAAAGGGGCGTGGCACCACCCATATAATTTGAAATTTTAAATGACTATAACTCATGAACTATCAGAGGTATGAAAATAAGATTTAGTATGTATATGATATTGTTGGTACAGTATAAACTTCAGTCAGAGTGGATGTGGGTGGTGCCACGCCCCTTTTATAAGGAACTGTTATAACAGCCATAACAATAGTTTGATCGTTCTGAAAATGTCAAAGTTCTGAAAATTTACAGTTGGCCTAGAGATATGAACAGGCTATTTGGAACCAAGTTGGCAAAACGGGCTATAACATATACACTGTATTACGTAACGAAAGACAAATGTCGAATAAACTTTATAATATTCCCTGATTTCGCAAATGATTTTTTTTTTCTATTTTAAAATAATTTTGTCATAAATTATCAAAAAGGAATTTTATGTCACATCACGCAACGTCACGACACGTTTGACAAAATAAGTTGTAAAAAGAAATTAAATAAAGTTTATTAATTGTAAAATAACGGCCTTATTCATAAAAAATTTTAAGAGGTTTATAAACCATTTTTAAGCAAATTTCGAGAAAACAATATTCATAAACGATTTACATCTTTAATAAGTTAATGTAGGGTTGTCTCTACTTTAAGCATGCTATAACTTGACGTTTGTACAATTTATTGCATATTTATGAATTTTAAATCTTTATTTTGAGTTTTTCGGCATTTTTCCTATTGAAAAGAGTTGTTGCATGCATTCATTGCGTAGGAAATTTTCTTCTTAATCATCGGGCACATAAAAAAATATCTAAATAGACACTTTTCATTCATGAATTCCATTTTGAAAAATATTTCTCCAAAATTCTTCCAAAATAATTTGTAAATAATGAAATAATATTCGTGATGTATAAACAATCAAAACAAGGAAACAATGTAATCGGTATCCGATTATAATTTTAACATGAGGAAAAGAAAATTAAATATTTTAATATAATTTTTACTTTAACGTCTTTCTTATCATCATGAGAATCGTATTCAATGAAAAATTGTGCTAAAATAATGTTCATAGTTATTATAAGTGCAAATACATATTTGGTATCAGTCAGCGTTGCCACCTGAACAAATAAAGCTAAAGTACTGATAAAAAACGTTTATGAATACAATTTCTTATTAAAGGTTTGTTAGAGCTAAGGAATACTTTAGCTAGAGAACGCTTCTTACCTACTTTAGAAATTTTTTATGAATATGGCCGTAAATTTATAATATTCCGAATCATATTAAAAAAGGTTTTACCAAAAAAGTCAGGCTCAATTCGCACATTTTTGCGTTTTTGTGAAAGAAGAAAAAAATACTTCTATTATTGTCACGTAACGTCACTATCTTTATTTGGTAATATTTCAGTTCAGAGGTTTTCGTCTCTCTTTCTAAATATAGAGCTTCTTAAGTATTACACAAAAAGATAAAAAAGTAATAAAAATTTCAAGTTTCTCATCTCATTGAAACGTACGACCTGTCACATACATATGTGACTATGGAATTGCCCATATTCCGTTTATCATTCGCAGGTTGCGTTTTCTTTTTAAAGGACATTTAATTTTTTTAAGGATATGCAAGTTTGAATATGCAAGTTTTGAACAATTTATATTTGATATGGATATAAAATAAAATAAGACAATCTCAGCTTATTTTATTTTTGTTTTGACTTTTCCGAAGAAATGTGTGGAGAAAACGTCGTTTCAAATGTATATCCTTAAATATCCTTAAAACATTGCAATATAAAATTATGTAAAAAAACATGTTGGAGCCTATGGCATACTTCGAAACATTCTAAAATTTCTTAACACTATCTTTATTAGTTTTAAAACATTTTTTAAAACCTCAAGTCCTAATTATCTCAAATTATTTGTCTCTTGCTCTCCACCAAACAGAAAAAAATTCTCCCAGTTTTTCGGTCTGTTCTATTTTTCTGCTTTAAACTAATTAAAAATAATGACTTATCATCGACAACATCCAATAAAACAAATATTCAACATGTCTACACAAAAACGCTCACTTCACAAAAGAATAATTATGTCATCGCTTCCTAAACAATAGTTTTCATTTAATTTCTTAAACTGCGATGATCTAAAACAAATAAACACATTTATGTGGCCATACTTTCTTTCTGATAAGCCCCGATGAAAGCCACGATAAAAAAACTGACTGTTGTTTCTCCCCACCAACGAAACATGCGACAAGTCATGAACACCACGAAACCAGAAGAAATTTGATCACACATTTCTTTTTACTGCAGTTTAAAACCAAACCAAAGTTTTCTTTGTTAATATACAAATCATAGTAATGTGAGAAAACACAATACAAGTGTTAGAACATATCTTATCGTACACTAAAAATTCACCTTCTTGTTGGTAGTTCAAATGTGGGGGGAGAAGCGTGTATGAATTGTTGTAATACAGACAAGTTAGAGGCTTCTGAGGAATTTGTTGATATCTTTTCCCAGAATGTTTGGACAAGATTAATGATTAGGCGCCCATTTTAACCAAGAACTCGTAGACTTATCACGATGAATTTTCAATTGCCTATAATTATATACACCCATATGGGAGAGTAAACCAGAGAAGAAAAAGCCAAAAGAGGAAATTTTCGGGAGGCCTCAGCTAACTACTAGGTATTATTAACAAACTGGCCAGTGATACTCATATTTTGTAATTCATCATTAGCAGAGCGAAAGGGCTTGGTAAATAGCGGCAGTTACTTAAAACTAAGAAACAAGTCAAAAACAAACTTTGAAAATAATTTTTAATGAAATACCTTTAATTAATGATGAGACCTCAAATCATGTGCCACAAACCAAAACGAGTAGGAGACAGACGCTAAAAGAAGACCAGAAAACGAAATTGGAAGGTAAGAACCACGACAAAACCAATAACGAAGACCACGACCAAGACGATGACGACGAGGCGGCGGCTTTTCTTCAAAAAAAAAACGCTCAAATATAAGTAAATGATTGATAATTGTCTTTTCAATTATGAAAGAAAATTTCAAAAATCTCTCATTATTTTACACTCACATTCAAATCGAACATATAATGCCAAAGAAAAATAACACACAACAGCTGCTAACCATAATTGTGTCATATGAATGTTGTCCCTCGCTTCAAAGCAGACAAAATTTTTGTATCTTATTGGCCACAGGAAGCGGCAGCTAACAAAAATGTCATATTTCTGTAACGTCTACAGATTTTGCAATCAATTGCAATGAAACGTTTCTTTTTTCTCACCGTTTCTCTTCCTGCTATGAAGAGGGTAACTTGTGCTGTTTTACCTACAGCAATGTCAGCAGGAAGTAATAAGATTGGTACAGACAATTTAGTGTGTTTTTTGAGAAAACAAAGAAATTTAGGTTTAAATGTGTCAAACATATTTAAAGTAATCTAAGGAAAAACTCTTTGTTCACTAAAAGGTTTAACTAAATAAAGGCATTTAGTAGTAAGTTTTCTTAAGGATCTTAGTCTAGAACAACAGTTACAGATAAGAGGGAAGTGTGGTTAATAGGTGGGTGGTATTATTAGGAAACTGTTAAGATGAAACATTCGCTGTCGAGTTTAACTCTCAAGGTGTTTTTAAATGGGATTATAACATTTTTTCGTAAGTGAAAATATGGATAGAAAACTGTTAATCTTATAATATTTTTGGTGACTTGTTAGCCTTATGATTAAGTCGCAATCTCTTATATTATTAATTTAAAAGAAAATGAAAATCAAACTGGGTAATAATTGAAAGCAATATAAACATTAGGGTTAGCAAAACCCCAGTAGGTAATAATACAAGATCAGAACTAGTTCCCCACTAGTTCTCAATACTTAGACAGTGAACTTGTTTAACTTCCATACATAACTTTAACCTTTACATATTCCTTAAGAAGCCTAAGAATTTGATATGAGAGAGCTTTTTCGCATTTGAGTGAGTTAACTCGCATTTATTTTTTGGCTCATACAACAAGACCTACAGTTGAACGCAAAATTCGAATATTAGCTTGTTGAGACACATTTGAACTTGTTTAACTTCCATACATAACTTTAACCTTTACATATTCCTTTAGAAGCCTATGAATTAGATATGAGAGAGCTTTTTCGCATTTGAGTGAGTTAACTCGCATTTATTTTTTGGCTCATACAACAAGACCTACAGTTGAACGCAGAATTCGAACATCAGCTTGTTGAGACACATTTGAACTTGTTTAACTTCCATACATAACTTTAACCTTTACATATTCCTTTAGAAGCCTATGAATTAGATATGAGAGAGCTTTTTCGCATTTGAGTAAGTTAACTCGCATTTATTTTTTGGCTCATACAACAAGACCTACAGTTGAACGCAGAATTCGAATATCAGCTTGTTGAGACACATTTGCGAGACTTCCGGTTGACTTGACTACTCGAAAGTTTCTATCTACAACAACGAGGGGACCGTTTATAAAAAAGAGTAGAAGCCTGTAATAGGGCTCGAACACTCGAGCCTCTTGAGACTCTCTATACGAACAAAAAAAACAATCTGTATGACTCCTATAAAAGTTTTTATCATTTTTATAGTCAAAAGACACTATATCCAAGTTATGCAATTTAAGTCTAGTTTAAGATCGCTCGAAAACATAAACCTATTGGAGGATGCTTATTCTACATGTGTAAAATGTTTTCCAAATGCCTCCACGTTCTAAACTACTGTGCATTCTTTTGCTTTTGACTAAAAGTAGAAACCAACGGTCTTAATTCCCTTTTGATCGATGGCTAAAGTAAAACTTGTTCCTGTGATCCTTTTAAATTATAATTGAAGATCAATTTCATCAAAAGACCTTAGGTCGGATGAATTAAATACAATTACACACAATGACAAACGTTTTCCATTGTGGCCAAAATAAATTCTTGAGCGTTTCACGTTCGAACTAGAAATTTCTTTGTTAAAGTATTTACACTCTCGCGATCTCTCTATCTCTCACTGCCGCTCTACCTCAACCATTTGACCACGGTCAACAGCGTTGAAAGTCACAACAAACAATTGAACAGAATCAGCTGCCAAATGTGTTGTTGGTCTGCCTGCTGGTTTTCATTTCTCGCTGCTTGTTGTTGCTTTCACAGATCGGTTAAGAATGGAGCGACGACAGTCGGACAGACGTTTGATCGCATGGGCAGCGGACAACAAACATGTTAAGACATCCAAAGATGTTGGTAGTTGTCTGTTAGCTTAGCTGTTGCTGCTTTCGCTAACAAAACGACTTTTTCTTAACGAAGCCATAACGATCGCTGTCCGTCGAGGTATGATCGTTTGTCTGTTGGTAACTTTTTTCACCACCACTACTACCACGCGTGCCTGCTCTCAGCCAAAATAAAACGAAAACAGAAACTACAACAACAACAGCGCACAGCGTGAATGTGCAGTCAAGACAACCTTCACAAGGCCGTTGTAAGCCGGATTTTTGTTGTTTTAAGCCAAAAAGGCAGATGCATCTTGTTTCCTACTCCATTACCATCGACCGACCACAAGCTTTAGCAAAGGTGTTTGTTTGCATTTTTTTAAACTTCAAAAAGTAAATGTAGGATGTTGTTGTCGTGGTGTTGTTGCTGTATTTGCAAAAACTAAAAGTAGGCTGAATGGAATGTGGATTTCATTTCAATTTTTCAAGATCTGTCACGCAGACAAGAAGCGGATTTTCGACAGTCTGACCCAACAACATATGGTGGTGCTTATGGCTTGCATTCATTCAGCATTCACCCTGGCCATCATCATTAAAGTCCAATTCGAAACAATTTTACATGTGAAGAGAAATCATTATTATTATACCTATAGCCCAACATTCTACAACCACACTAATTATCCTTTTCTACATACTACATTCATTTGATGGATTTAATTAAGGACGCCGAAGGACTCGCTGCGGTGTTGGCTTAAATGCCAAACAACAGCTGTTATATTGGGTATTGTTAATTTAGGCCATTTTATTCCATTGTGTTTGTTAACACCGAAGGTAAAATTATAAACATCTGACTTCTTTTTTGAAAATGTATTTACGTTTTTTTTGTGAGAGGATCTCAAACATGTAAACTAAACTCTTACGCTCTCTCAACGAGAAGTAATGCTTACTTTTCTGACAAACGATCAAAGAATAGAGTTATCGTCTTTTAATCATTGAGCATTTTGTTTGGAAAAGAGTGCAAAACAGTGTGACTTGTTTACACTTTGTCCTACGCATATTTCCAAGGGTGATCTAGAAACCTTAGTAAAATATTATAAATATACAAAATTTATTTTTATTTTGTAAAAATAACAACGATTTATTAAAAAGTGTTATATTTTATAGCAATTTAGTACTGACTGCTGTACAGAGTAGCAAAACAATTTTAAACTGGGCTAAAAATGAACATAAGACCATTTAAAAAAAAAATTCGAAAAGTCATTTTGAAGAAACATTTAAAAATTATTAGTTTTGAGAGGTTATTGAACTCAAATTACAATCTAAAATGTTTTGATGTCTTCACAGAAAATGTGTGAAAAAATCAAAATCGGTCAATCGTTTCAAAACTTTTAATCATATAAGTAAATCAAGATTTTTGAACCATGCCTTTTTGCAGCCAATAACCGATTTTGCGCGACCCCTAAGCGTCGATCAATTATCAAGTTTTATACAACAAAATTTTTGGTTTTTAAGTAGAATTAGAAAAACTGTTTTTTGTGAAATGGTCTAATGTACATAAAGCTAGTTATTTCTGATCACTGAACAAACCCTCGAAAGAGGGTTAGAGCCTTGGGCCTCTAAGTCTCCAGCTTTTACAACTATTTTGAGTGCCTTTAAGGTGACATGGTTAACAAAGCGTATTAACTCTGCCTGGGGAAGGAAAATTTTTGACAGCTGAAACCTATACCCAGATTAGTTACCCATCTACTTTAAATCTGAAAAACACACACAAAGGTCTGAAGCGCATAACTAATACATTTTTTACATTTTGAAACTGTACAATTTCTTTACATAGACAACAGTTTAAGCCAATTGTTCTAATAGTTCATTCTCAATGACAAGAAAATATTAAATGCCTACAGCAGGGAGCATTGTCTGGAGTATAATTGGTCAGTAGTACTGGTGACAAAGTGTTACATTTCCTACAGAGATCTGGACTAGTTTTTAAACTGAGCACTGTCAAAAGAGATTTTCTAAGTAATTTTGGAATTATTCCATAATTGCGTTGATTTTTAGATATGTATTTTTTTAGCAAATGGAGATTGGAAATTACATATCGTCGCTGCATTATTTATTAATTAATTACATATACATTTATTTGTATTGATTGAACAAACTATCTAAAAGTGAAATAGTTGACCCAATTTTAAAGAACGAATCTAAAAAACTTTGCGGGACAGCTGATTCTAAAATAATAAGTGAAGCAGTTTTAACTAGAATCTGGAAAAGGTTTCAAGTGCCGGTCATTTGGCTGGATAGATTTCAATTCATAAAAGATTGGAATGATTCGGATCAATTACACAGGATGTATCAAAAGTTTATTAATTCTTGAATCGGTATCTGAGTCGACGGTGTGGAACGGAGGGGTTACGAATAATAGAGCAACCAATATGAATTAATTGCCATTACAGCACTCAGCGGAGTACAGCCTGCGTTCAACGTACGAGAGTACGATCAAAACAACATAAGTCATAGAAACGAAGCTTCATAGATTCTATTGATTAGAAAATTGGTGCAGAAGTTCGAGGAGACACGCTCAAGAATGATTCGTGGTCGTGGTTCATTATTGAACCGCCCGGCATAGATCTTCAAGGTATCCCGAAAACGTAGACCGTATGACGCGTTCGTGAACAACATAAAACCCTTTAATGTACCCAGAACATCTATTAAGCGCATTCTTCACAACGATTTACATTTACATCCTTAAAAATTCAAATATTACTGGAATTAAAGATCATGAATATGATATATAGCCCAAAACATGTACAATTGTAGTTGTGGTTGCCCAAGAAATTAGGGTTTTGGACTGTATGACATGCATTTTGGACACGACATTTCCCAAGCCGGTAGTGACGCATGACGGTTTTGGGCGAAATGTCGGTTAGCCTCCAAAAGAGGTTATATTAACTAGTCTTCTCTTTCCCCAGTCATATCCCTAATGAATTGTGTTCTTTGACGATACTTTAAAATTAAAGTTTTTAACAGCAACCCATTGTCTCTGTAGGAATTAAAGAAATCTATCCACAAAAAAGTGCATAAATTTCACAAAACACTTATTAAGCCGTCATTGCCTGAAAGCAGCACTGTAGTAGTCTCAAATTGCATGTGGCTTTAATTGTGTGTAATTTATGCAATTTTTGGTCACTTGAATCAGAATTTCAACATTTTCGTTTGCGTTTGTCCGCATTATTTTGCCATATCGATAACTCCACTAACTGTTTATACAATTTTAATTCCAAATCAAAGCAAGATTCCATAGTTTTTCTTGCAAAAAAATTTGTTCTATTAATAAATGGTAACATACTGAAATTTTTTTACAAGGTTAAATTTTTTGCATAATTTATTTGACTTTATAATTTAACAGCAGTTTTAAAACAATATCAGCTCTATTATTTATGTAACTTTGTGTGGAATTTATACAACAAAAATATACCGCAATTGACACATGTTCGTGTTTATATAGCTCCGTTAAGAAGTTATTTTAAATAATCAACACACCCTTCACATATATATCGGAGTTAACGCCTTATTCTACTAAAATAATTAAATGTATACAGTTTTTTAATCAATGCTTCAATGCAACTTTTTAACATCTAAGTACATATGTAACACTTCTATATGGTTTGTCGCTACTCATGGCAACTCTGTTGTCCACACAGCAAATACTCGCTCTCTGGCCTGCTGGCACACAAAACCAAAACAAATATCTTGTGTCTCCCTCGAAAATGCATTTGCCTTCGTTGTTTTCTCCTTCTCGCCAATGTGATGCTCCGAAATGTTAACATATGTTAGCCACTGCGATGCATCAATGGTTGGTGGTGGATTTTCCGTTTGTGATACAACAAAATAGTTGGTGATAATACAAAATGTTGGTGGTGGTGGTGGTGGATGATTGAGTGTTTTGCTTCGGTATCTTTCGCAACAGAAAAACCAAAAACAAAAGTCATTTGCGCAGACACACACGGCGACACTTACTGCCGGAGTACACAGCTCTTCCTCTCTCTCTGTCTGTCTCTCTTCATACAACTAACATAAATGCTCTCTTTGGGGTTTATCATTAGCACAACCAACTTTGAATGCAAAGAAGTCAGAAGTTTCACAATTTTATAAAATTCAGTTGCTTACGAGCTATCGGCATGAACGGAACGCGTTAACTAACAAAACGGTTTGAAAACGAATATAACAAGAATATACTTATTTGTAATTGAATAAAACTAAAAAATAAAACTGCAATTGGTTTAAGACAAATTGTTTGCAATTGAAATGAAAAAAACAAAGTGAAGATAATAATTGCAACAAAACAGCTAAAGTGAACTTAAGTGCTAACACTAAAAAAAATACACTGACACACAAATTGGATTACTTTGCAAAACACACAAATTTGGATTATTTTATAACTTTAAGCTAAAAACCACAGAGCAAAAACATGGTGCGCAGTCTAGCCCAGTGGACGAAAACGTTAAGTTTTCCCTCTCGTCTTTCGCCCAATCGAAATTCTAAGGACTGTTCCACATTGAACAACACCACCAGTCCAGTGCCACCACCCACACCGCCCAGGAATAAAAATTCCAATTGTGCCACATCCAGATCGTCCTCGTCGACGGTGTCATCGACTTCGGGAGCCTCAACACATTCATCGCATAACAACAACAACAATATGCCCATCACGGAATTGGAACAAATTGTAAGTCAAACAAAAATTGCATAGTACATGTAGTCCAGTCGAACCTCAAAAGCCCTAAGTCGACACTGCATGTGGTTGGCCCGGCACGGCCCGGCCCGATTTAATTAAATTACTTTACATTTAATTAGGCTCATTAAATGTTAAACAGCAATTGTTTCCCCTCATTGCCTGGTGGCGGTTGCGTTTTTATCTGTAATTAACATATGTTGATCTCCTACGGTCGGTGAGAGTTGGCCGTAAAACCACCAAGAGTTCAGTATCAAAGTCAGCCACATACATAGTTGGCTGAATAGTATTTGTTTGCTAGCGCTAACTTGTTGGCTGGCTCTAAGTTGTTTGTTTAGGCCCAATGATAACTAAAGAAAAATCTAATTAAAAAATTGCTAAGCATTGTAACGCTTCGTAATTATTTGAACAATCGCCTGCTTCAGACGCTGAATGCAACTTTTACTTTAATTGAAAAGTCTGCGAAGCGAAGCAATGTAGATTATCGCCCAAATGTAATAGAATCATCATATGAATACTACGAGACGACGTATGATGATGGTATGATAGATATAGCCACTTGAATATTATAACGGTAGTTGGTGCTAATGAATGAATGGCAGTTAGACAAGACAGCTGAGCAAATGTTTAGAAATTGGGTCAGCATAACGTCCATTGGTTGGAGGAATAAGTTGATTTGGCTAGGGTGCATAGATAACATTGGCAACATATTGATTTTGATTCTTACAAAAAGTTACGGGGGAAGTGAGTGGGGGGGTTTGCAGTGTTATCATCACCCAAATTTCAGCATTAAATAAATAAAGTTATCACTTGTGACTTAATTTTGGGTAAAGCGTAAAATTACTTTAATCAAAGTGAGAATTATGATATATTAGACAATCATTTGCAAAGACAACTGTTAGGAATTTCGGGTAACCGATTAGGGTGCTAAGAGTATTGACAATATGATGTGTTAAATTGGGGCGCATATGGATGCTTCACTTGCCAAATCGATTAACTTTATTTAACATTAAACTGAAATTGTTCTTTAAAACTCGAAAGTCCATTTATTTAATGTAATAAATTTAACAATATAAGAAATATGCGTAATTTTGATTTTTATTAGTGAAAAAAATTTTGTTTTATTTGAAAAAATATGGAATCTGTAAGTGATTTCAAATTAAAATTTAAAAAATAATCAATAAGTGTGTTTAATCGATGTGGCTATTGATTCATTCATATGTTGTTAACCTAACAGTTAAAAACAACTACAAAATCTAGACATCGATAAACTCAAAAACCTAAAGACTAAAGCTGCTATTATTAAAATAGATCGTATATACCACAATTCAGAACTCTTCCATATTATTCATAACATGGTTGCCCAGTAGTTCCTCTACATTTTCTAAAACCTTCTCATTTCCTGTTTAACGCCAAAACCCCAACAACATTTAAAAACCCACCAATAACCTTTATACCCAGATATCGTTTCATACAGCACAGGGAAAAACAACTCGTCAATAATTAAATACTAAACCAAGTTGATTTGCATATAATCTATCTCTATATTTTTCTACACACCAAAATTGATATAACCTTCGCCCGGGCAATTACAATTGTCATAATTATAAGCATTTAATTGAAACGACAGCAACAACGACCACATCTAGATAAACTTTTTGCTCGATCACAAAATGAGAGGAAAAACAATTCACAACTCAAGTCGCTTTGGAATTTCAACTTTGTATCCACTACTAAATATAAAAATAAAAGCGATATGGTCTATGGAAGAAATACAATCTGGTTATTGTCAGAGCAACCACAGCACACATGGAGGACACATGTTGCAAACAGCGACTGGATCCTCCACTGTTTGTAGTTTTTCTAACACACACACACACGAAAGAAGTGTGGGAAAACGAGGATTCAGAAAAATGCAATGACACTTAACACTTATTTCCGTTTGGGGGAAAAAAATCCAACAGAAACCTAAACAGGATGTTAAGAGCACAGCAAAAACAAAAAAACATCTTCAAAAAAAGAAAAACAAAAAAAGAAGCTCTAAAAACATGTTCATCTTCTTTCAAAGGTGCCGGTTGCCACAAATACTTGAAGTGAGTAGTGCAGCTAGCAACAGACACATCATGTGTTTGACATAGAGGATGTTTGCCAGAGATTACATGTATGAGATCTAATTTAGTTATGAGGAGTAGGAATAAAGTAAAATTGTCGTAATACGTTACGATGCTATGGCTAAACTAAAATAAACTTTAATTCATGTAAATTTAAACGTATTTCTTATAATATTTCCGATATGTTACTGAATACTTCACTTATCAAATTGATTAACTCCATAAATTATAACGCTGATATTGTTTTTTAAACTTCTGTTAAATTATAAAGTCAAATAAATTATGGGAAAAATTAACCAAGAAATGATCAGTAGTGTTAATTTTTATTTTTGCAGCAATTTGTAACTTAATTATGAAAGTGATTTGGAATTAAAGTTATTAAAATTAATTAGTGGAGGAGTTACTCGATTTGACTTTTGAGCCACTCATATAAAAAGATATTATAATATGTAATAAATCATATGCGCCACCTATTTCCCATAAACTGTACTATTTTAAAAACCATCGTTGATGCTTTTACAAAAACATGCAAAAGTTTCAGCGCATTCTGTTAGCCAATTTAAGAGTCTATAAGGAACATACAGACAGCTATACTTTATATTTATGTCAAATTACAAAACAAATCTTTTAGTCAACGGTTACAAGTTATTTTAAAATAGTTTACATGTTTTTTAAGACCACCGACTATTAACTTTAATAGTAGAAAAACCATAATTAAAACATAAAGAATAATTTGGCAAAGCTTATTTGACATGTATAGAATCCTATAAGAAACACACAGCTAGTAATACTTCATATTTAGACAGAATTAAAGTTTTAACCATTAAACCATCGCTAACATATAAACAACAGCTTGGCCAAGTTTTATCGCAATAAGTTGACATCCATAGGATATTATACGAAACACACAGACAGTTTTATTAAGGATTTTTACAAAATTTAAGTTTTAGCACGCAATGGAAAATACGTTTTATTAAAAATCGAACTTAGAAGAGTTCAAGCCATACTGCATGGGCACTTATTTCAGCATTAAACTGAAACTTCGAATTGATTTCAATTGTTAGTTTTATTAAAAATCGAACTTAGAAGAGTTCAAGCCATACTGCATGGGCACTTATTTCAGCATTAAACTGAAACTTCGAATTGATTTCAATTGTTAGTAGCGTAGAAATTATACACATAATTTTAAGTAAACTTATAAAGTTCCAACCAAACTTATCTAGACTCGTAATATCAAAAAATTCCTGCCACTTGTTTAACCTTTGCAAAAATAATTCATATTAGAAATAAAATATATTATAACAATTTGGAAGCCCCATTGCCGAAAAAGCAGGAATGTGGTTATTTTGTAACCCATAAAATAGTTCATTTTTTTGCCGCTAATGTGAATGCATTTTTTAAATGCCAAAGTTTCTCGTCTTTTTCGCTTCTGCTTACTGTGATTATGCAATTTTTCCATTTAGCAGTCAGCTATAGACTAAAGTTTCAAACATAAATGGCCAGATTGTGTGAGAGCTCTTTGCTTTGCACTGTGCTTAATAGATGAATCAGGTTTTACAAGCTTTATGCTTAAATGCTTAAAAGCATTCTTTAATGCCAACATTGCATGCAAGCATGTAACCAATAGCCGTTGTCGTCGCTGCCACAACCACTATAGAAAATTAAGCTTAATATCAAGTGAGTTAGTATAAAAACAACAACAGATATTACCACAACATTCTTAGATTTTCCCTAGAATTAGAGTTTACTTGATAAATTGTTGGTGTTTTAAGTTCAAGTTTATTTATAATTTTCAAAATATCCACCACCAGCACCACCACACAAATTATAGTAATTTCGAAAATATTCAACCTTAAAATAGCTGAAAATCTAAAATACAACAAAAAATAAGTTCATGCATGAATAAGTTGCACTCTCCGCATTAAATTGTATACACCCCCACCGCGCTCTGTCAGTAATATCAATTTAGTTTTTATTTGAAATCAATGACCGAATAGCAGCAGCAGCAGCACCAACAGCAGCACCAGCAATTATCATATCCACTAGATACCGAATGAAATGAAACCCCTACTTTAGTGTGGCATTTAAGTACCTGCAGGAGGAGGGGGAATGAAAAACATCATCACCGGCTGAACGGTGAATGGGGATCATTATGAGCAACGTGTGTGTGCGCTTGTCTGGATTTTTATTGGAAAATGATCAACGAAATGAAGAAATAGAAAAAAATGTATAAAAATTCCAGACATGCAGCCCGTAGGAAAATGACTTGCACTTGCAACAAAATGTGGGGGAAAAATAAAATAAACACACAGGCATTTAAAGTACTATTTTGTATAACGCAACGCAAACGCAACTATTTTTGATTTAACAAATTAGTAAATATTAAAAAAAAGAATACATACATACATGACACTGAAACTAATTGCAGTTTTACCGAAATATATTGCTCGTTCTCCTATGGTCTATTAATTGTGATATATTGTAAACTTTAATTGAAACATAACAAATCGAATTTTTGTTTGAATTTATAATAATGCAATTGTCAAAAATTTTCTTGATTTTTAATACTGGCTGACGTAAATTCATTGAATTTGAGGCAATATTACTGGTGCAAGATTACACTGTTGTATCTTATGCACAAGTCACATTTACTAAAATATGTCGGTCGGCCCTCTATCGTCTATTATTTGAACTATTTTTTAAGCTTTACAATAATTATTCTTTTTTGATTAAAAACAAAAATAATAATAAAAATAATCATAATAATGATATTTTCGAACAGTAATTTTATTCAATTAATAGTTTGGACACTCGAAGATCCTATGACATCCTCCTCTTCTAATTTTGAAATTGTTCGGTGATTTATCAGAATATCATACGGGATGCAAAATTTGTTAAAATTTGGTTCACGAAGTCAAAGAGAAATGCAAGCAGTATTCTTAAATTAATATAAGTAAAAAATATATATTAAAAAAATATGTATGTATGTATATGTGTATAAAATAAGCTAACGTTATACAAAAATGCAAATGCAAAAAATCAAAAAAATAAGTCTAACGGTGTAATTGAAAATAACACTGCCGATGATTACAGCAGTAATACGTTTAGGTATGAAAGAAGTTTTGGGTTATATAGTCTCACCATTAGGAACGTCGTCATCATCACCACCATTAGCAACATCATTATGACCACAATGATCATCACTGAGAAAATGGTGTTGTAGACACATAACAACTTCGATTAAGGCGAGGGTGATGATGACACTGTTGGCACAGTAGTATGTACGAGTATTACCCGTAGCGTACAATGGTGTTTATCATTATGTTTGATTTTCCTCAGTAGTATTGTTTTCATTTTATTGCAGGTTTGTTGTAATGTTGAAGATTCATTCTTTACCATATTCTACATTGTATGGAAAACTATGATCATTGCCTTCATCATTATCATCATTATGTATGCATATGGCGTGTTTACAAAAATGTTTTCAAATCTATCAACAAACAGCAAAGGCACCAAAGAGATAAAACTCGCACTACACACAAAAACAACAACGGTTAGCAGCAAACATGTGTATCTACCACACAGCTACATAAGTAAAACAATAGTGTTTTTTTGTTTTTGTGAAAACATCAGTAAATGGTTCTACAACACTGAGTTTTCCCTTCCCATTTTCATGATAAACAAGAATTTGTAATCATATGTGTCCGTCCTTCCTGTTGTCTGTCTCTAATTTTAACATTGGTTCGAGTGTGTGTGTGCGGTGTAAATTGACAAACGAACGAACTAATGTCATTTCCGCCGTCTTTCATCATCATCACATCAGCAAAATAAACGGTTATTTTCTCCAAACAGCCGATACACAAACGAAAATTCCCAGAAATCCTGTTTGGAAATTTAATGATGTTATAACAAGCTATGGTTAGCTTGGCCACTGTTGGCCCGTCCAGTAGCTGTAGTAGTAGTAGCAGTAGTAGTCTTGTGACTGTCTCCCCAGCTAGGAATTTGAAGCTAAACAAGTTTCGTAATAATAACGAAAGTAGGCGCCACTTGTTAAGGAAGAGTAATGTAGATGTTAGCTTATAACTAGAACTTTGATGAAATGGAATGGAGAAATGGACAATTGTTAAAAGCTGGCTAAACTAATCTAACTGAATCTGTATTACAAAATAAAAAACTAATAAAAGAGATATTTAAATCTGAGATTTAATATTATTTACACCTACGTCCTCTCTGCCTTGATCTAACAGAGCAAGACCTTCTTTATATGCATAGCTCTATATCAAATATTATCTCTCTGGGGTAAAAAAACACTTGCCACGCCCCCTCAGCTAACTTATAGTAAATACAAATTTCGCCGGCAAATTTTAACCTGTAGTGCCGAATAACATCTGCATACCAAACTGTAACTCTCTAGGGCTAAAATACTGTTTTGCCGTGCCCCATCCGCCCACTTATCGCAAATAAAAAAGTCATCTACAAATTTAAACCTATAGTGCCAATTACTATCTGCAAATCAAAATTTTTTTGCCCACAATTCAAAAATAAAAATGTCATCTGCAAATTTGAACATGTAGTGTCAAGTAATATCTGTGTACCGAAATGGATCTCTCTAGGGCTTAAATACAGTTGTGCCACGCCCAAAACGTGACAAATTCCCCTATACGATACTTGCTAACTTCAAATCGATATTAAATTATTATGGCATGTAACTTGACAAAACGAATGACGCAGAACTTTTTTTTGGGGCTACTTACACCTGCAGTTCTCAGAATTAAGTCCCAAATCAATGGACTGAAAAATATTGTACTGTGTAATGTATACATACATATAACAGAAATTAAAAAATATTTTCTATCAAATAAATATTTGAAACATACCTACGTATTAAAAAAAAACGTAAATAATGACGGATAAATTCGGCGACGTAAATTAATAATTAAATAAAATATATATTTAAAAAAATTTATATTTTTAAACCGACTTCAAACTGCTATTTTCGTATGTAACATATGTACTTCTCTCACTTGCCTTTTCTCAATTTGTTTTAACTCCAAAAAATTACTCTCAAACCTTCTTGAGTGGCTTAGACGTACCGCAAAATAACATTTTCACAACTACATACATCAACTGAATCCACAAAAGACTAAAAAAACCAACAACAACAAAAACAATCTGAATAGACCAACATATAAACAACATTATATACTCAACGCGAACAACGACCTACAACGAACAGAAACCCGCATTTTTTTGACATTATAAACTTTGCTAACTGATGTTGTTAGTTAGTATGTACTGCTTGTTGTTGTTGCTGTTGTTACTAATAATTCCTTTAATACAAAGCATAAACAATGTAACTGTGAATGCATTCATTTTTCGAACAAACTGCAGCTGTCACAAGACCCAGTTCTCTTAGTTGCTGCTGTCTTTGTCCAGTGTTACCCGCAGCAACTATGTTAAAAATCACCTGCCTCTTTACTCTGAAATGGCGGCTACAAAAGAGACAAAATGCAATTGCAGCAGTTTGTAAACTGTCTTCTACTACAAACGATGAACCTAAGTAGAATACAAAATGTAGACAATTTCTTATTGTCTCTAAGGTATTTGGACGGACACCACACAAATCCAGCCAGGTATTATGTTGAGACATGCTTAAACATGTTCCAAATCATCACCACACATAACAACCAACCAACCATGAGAAAATCCCCGTTTCAATATTCGTTCGTTTCTTCCTCCTGTCAATCTTTGATGAAATAAGTTAGTGGTGATATGAAGAGCAGAAGAAAAAGAGAAGAAAAAAACAATTGGCAGGTAACAACTAATAGGAAAACAAACGCCAGTGTGAGTAACTGAGCGCTGGTGACGGCTCAGGCTACATGTGCATTTTGTATTTTTTGGGTCGTTCGTCTCTTTAGCCTCTTTTGTAATTTTTTTTTAATTATTTTTTGTTGCAGAAAATTTGGGATTTTTGCAGTGTCGGCCGTTTAGCCTATAGCTTTGTTTTTGTTTACTTTGTTGGGAATGCTTTTTATTTGAGATCAGCTGCTTTTTGTGCCCGTGGTGCAGCGATAAAAAAAACTCATTCATTTTTTTCCTCTTCTGGTTTTTGTTTTGGTATGTGAGACCAACTGTGCTGCTCTCATTCACAAGCCACACTCAAACTTGTTTTTGAGACGAGCTCAGGTAGAATAGTGACGACATTGTGGCGTTTTATTTCTGTTGTTGACGATTTTTTCATGCAAATGACTGTTAAAGATTTCTCATGAGCCGACGATTGAAACCAAAATAGATAATTTCTAATGAAATAATAATTCATTAGAAATAATTTTAAAAACAATTATATTTTTTGTCATCTTTTATGTTGTGCAGCACCTTTGAAAATAAGATATTTATTGACCCCACATGCATTGTACGTGGGATTTTGTATGTTTTGGCAAAGCTATTATTTAATAAATGACGTTTTTACTCTGAAATACTCATACGCAACTTTCAATAACATTTTGCCTTGAAATTATTTACAAATTTAAAATTTGTTTTGAAAATGTACTTTAATACAAAATCAAAAACATGTATACTTTTTAAGTATCGAAAAATACCATTAAAGTTAATTTTTTCGCGTCCGATCAATTATACTTTTGAGCCTTCTATCGGCCAATAAATGAGTTTATTTCAAAGTTTCAAGTCGTTGTTGACTTTAAAACACTTGGCGATTTTTTTGTAATTCAAACAACGCTTACTTAGCATTACTCTTCCTCAATACCTGTATTTTTATTGAGAGATCAGCTGTTTTTAAATGTCATTGGTTGTTGTTGTTGTTAGCCTACGCCGGATGTTGTGAATGAAGAAACCATCTTACACACATACACCTGAAATCCCCCCAATATGAATGGTCATGTTTTATCATGTTGTTACAATTAACCAAAAATTGGACTTTAAGATAAACTTTATAATCTCAGCAGCACCAACAATAACAACAACAACATGGTTTAAGAATGTTTTGTATAGAAGAAAAGATACCAAATTCGAAGAACACAAGAAAAACTAACAAATTAAAAACTGAAACTTTAAATTTCAACAAAATATTATTATTAACGTGGGAACGAAAATTTGGCCATGTTCAAATGGAGATCAATTCAGTAGAATGTGTTAATACAAATTACCGCTATTAAATTGGTAAAGCATGCCCCGCTCATCATTAGTAGGTTAATAATAATTATCAATAATACATTTTTTTAAATTTAACATCAGACTAACAAATTTCATCATCGCCACCAGTGCAATTCATCAGTTGATTATCACCTGACCGCGAGGAAAAAAAACCCAAATTTTTAAATGTTAAAGTAAATATTTAGTTTTTCGGGTAGTATAACACCCAACTCACAAACCATCCGCCTTCTGTTGCCGCTACAAAAAGAAGAATGACCTGGCATTGTTGTTATCAGCAGAACGCTGGCTGTGTGGTAGCGTTTTCGGTAAGAAATCAAGTACGCACGTGTACATAGTGAGGCGACGCAGACTCGTGTCTTTGCCCTCCAACACGAGTTGCATTACCACAGAGTGGCGGAAGAAGACCCATGCTAAGCTTTTTACAACTTATGCTTAAGAAATCAAACAATATTTGGTTTTTAATTTACACAAAACTAAATAAATAAACATGGAAAGAGGCCGGGAAAAAGGCACGCAGACCACAGAGGAATCGACGAACTACAAAGACCCCAGCAACGGAAATAAATGCATAATAATTTTCAGCTTTATATGAACACATTCTCCCCACTTAGTCCGACACACACTCACACACATATATATACAGCGTGCAACACATTGTTGTTTGACTAATTAGTCCATAAGTACTGTGGTTCATCGAGAGAGATTCATGGGATAGACCAATGCCAAGTTTTTTTTCTTTTTTTTCAGAATTTTACCACGAATTCATTTGATAAAGTCATGTGTTTTTATATTTATAGTTTTTACTTCTCTTCTCCAAACTATAAAACAAACAGACAAAACGACATTTGAAAGTTGGAGGTATTCAAAAAGTTTTCCACTTGGGAGTCAAACTAACAAAAAAAAAAAAAGACATACATATTTCAATTTCCTGGTGCTGTTGTTGCCGCCTATCTTACTTTATGGATAACATAAATTTGTTTTGATTTAAATGAGTGGCTCATCAACAGAAAGCCATTAAAGAACGCCCTTAATTTTGTGCGTGTAAAGAATTCAATTCAGCTCATCTCAACTTAACCCCAACCCACATGTGGTTATATTTTGGAAGTTGTTTTGTAGAAAACACTTTAGAAATATAATTGTTTAGTGTTTGTTATTTGGTCAATAAGTAATTGAGTTGTTATCACATTTGTAGGAAGTAAAAAAGATACAGATTTGGTAGTAACGTTATTGGAGCACAATCAACTTGTTTCATAATTAATATATAATACTTTGGCTGTTTTGGAATTTGTTATGTTCTGTGGGCTATTATTTAAATAATATTTACATATGTGTATACTTCACTTGCCAAATTGATTAACTTTATAAAAAATAAAGCTGTTATTGTTTTTTAAAACTCCTGTTAAATTATAAAGTCAAATAAATGATGTTAAAAATTAACAATATTAGAAATTTTCAGTAGTGTTAATTTTTATTATTGCAAATTTTGTTTAAATATGAAAAAACACGGAGTCTATCTGTAATTTGAATTTGAAATTTAAAAAATCATTTAATGGAGTTAATCGGTTTGGATTTTGAGCCATTCATATAATCATTATATTTTGTCATTCAATATGGGGGTGAACTGAGTTCGATCCCTGTAAAAATAACTTTATTTCTATATTAGTCCATGTTGTCGACTGCAGCAAAAGATTCTCAAAAAGCTGATTGTCGTTGAACTGTGGGTTTCGTTGTGTGAGTCTAATAATTATCTCTCCCGTATCTAATTATTGGCTGTGTTTCAAACGCTCCAAATATTTCCACCAAGTATAATTGTGATCTTCAAAGTGAAAGAACTCAGAACTATTTTCATGTATTAAAACATAATTGGGACCGGCCGTGGCATAGTGGTTATAACACGCGACTACCATGCGGGGGATCACAGGTTCAACTCCTGGCTCCAGTTATCTTAAAAAAAAAAAAAATCTTATATTGTCGGCTCCCCTCGAATGTTGTCGACAGCAACTTCTCAGTATTAGTGTCGAGTCAATCGGCGTGTCTAGTAAGAGCTTCTCAAACAGTTACGTTCGCATTCGTCGATAAACAAGTAGGTGCCGTTAGTTGTAAATCTAAAAATAGAAAGCGTGTTAATTCACAAGAACGCGAGAAGCTATCCCATACTACATTCATAGGGAAATTAAGTTTTTTAAGTTTTTTTAAAAACATAATTCAACTCCAAACTTTTAAAACACTATGTCGTGTGAAAATTTTTATCTTTTTACCCCAAAAGTTAATCCTTTGACATATTCGAATTAAATTCCCAGCAAAAATACAAAAACAATTATCGATAACCGGAACCAACAAAAAAAAACACACAAAAGGATCAGCGCAGTTTCATCGCAGTGTTAATAATGCATGAAACACCCCCCGAGCTCCTGCTAAGTCACAGTCATAGCTACAGATCACACAATCAAGTCACACACAGAGAAGTGCTAAAGTCTTTTAATTATTTTCGAAAATTCCTCAGAACACAATAACCACCACATATGGAGGCAACATCAAATCTTGCTTACAAAAAAAAAACTACAACATTTTAATGATTGATAACATTTATGCGGCACAATTTTTCCCCTTTTCAGATATTTTATTGTTGTTTCTTTTCATAATTTTTTGCATTGTCCCTAAATTGTCGTTGTCATTGTGTGTCGTCGTCGTTGGGTCGGCTGGGTTCCTTAATCAAACTGACTGACGCCTCAAATTGCTGCCTTGGAGATGTCTTTAATGGTCAGAGCCCAAGTCATAACATTTACTAGTTGTTGCGCTTAATCAAACCGGATGTTGGAGCAACTCACAAATGCGCAGTGTAAACTTTAACATAGCATTATGTAGTGGCAAATGGGGTGGGGTGACAAAATGAAAACTTTAGCTTCAGCGGCAGTTGAATGCAGCTGTCTTTAGGCAGTCGATTTTGTTTTCTTTTAAATGATAAAAGAAATGAATTATCTCTTGGAGAAAAGAACGCATTTAAAAGGGGTCATGTTAGTATATATCATCAGCTCACTCAATTGGATTTATTGGGCTTCTCTTTCAGTTACATTAAAACCGTTAAAAATTTAACTATCGATTTATTTCCGCTTCAAATGTTTACTATAACTTAACTTAACTTAATTTCCCTTTGCACCCCATGAATGAGGTATGGGATAGCTTCTCGCGTTGTTGTGAATTAACACGCTTTCTATTTTTAGATTCACAACTAACGGCACCTACTTATTTATCGACGAATGCGAACGTCACTGTTTTGAGAAGCTCTTACTAGACACGACGATTGAATCGACGCTTAATACTGCGAAGTTGCTGTCAAACAACATTCGAGGGGAGCCGACAATGAAAGAAAATTTTATTTATTTTTTTCTTTTAAGATGACTGGAGCCAGGTTTGAACCTGCGATCTCCCGCATGGTAGTCGCGTGTTCTAACCACCATGCCACGGCCGGTCCAAATGTTTACTATAGAACGTCTTTATTCGGGTGGAACGAAATGATGTTCTATGCCTTACCAAAAAACAAACAAATAAACAAACAGACAGCGAAAATGTTTACATACAAGTTATGGCATCTATGTTTATATGAATATGCTTAATAGGGAAACAACTAAAGAAAAACAAGGAATATCCTGCTCTCCTTGCTACCTAAGTAACTCAAATTTGTAGACATTGTAAACCGTTGCATATCAGTAAATAGTAAAAGTATCTACTCAAACAAAAAGTAAAAACTCTCAAGCTGACCTGACCTGCCCTTAGTTTGAGTTCATGCTATTATTAGTATTCGCGTATATAAATCAGTGTAATTGCTTTGAAAGTATGTCATTAGCTTAAGCGACTCTCTAGAGTTAAATACTACGACTACTTAGCTGACAATGAATCAATTTTTTGACAAAATATCTAATCATCGTAAATTTAAGGTGTTTGTCTTAAATAATTAACTAGCATTTGCAATTTTTTTTTAAATATTTATTAACTATTTTCTTTTGTTTATTATATTTGCAGATCTATCCCGGTCCAGATCCCAAACAGGCCATTATGGGCTCTTTGGTATTTTGTATACATCACAAACAAGGCTGCACCTGGTCCGATGAATTAAGAAAATTAAAGGTGAGTTTATGTTTAATAACTGCAAAATGGTACAAAAGCTTAAAACACAAAGAACGTTTACCAAAACTAAAATACTTTTTTTATAAATAGAAAAAATTTAATAATGTTTGAAATCAAGAAAAAATTGCTAGACTATAAATATTTAAGCATTTTAACAATGTAAAGCAGTTAGTCAACAAAAAAAATCATTTCCAAATAAGCAATAATTCCATCAATAACCCATTGCCGTTCTGAACTCATATACAGTTTATATCCAAAGAAAATAATTGTTATAACTTTTAAATAATTTTTCAAATGCAAAGAAAATGTTTAAACTCTATACAGTGTAAAATTTAAAAGCGTTTTAACTATGCAAAGTAACAACAACTACAAAAATCAATTATATCTTTTACTCAACGAAAGTAAAAATTTTTGCAAAGAGGAGATGGTTCCCTTAAAAAATATTCACATAGTTCGTCCTATTAAATAACTGAAATTGCAATATGCAACATTAGTATTGCATATTTTCCAATGATGTGCAATGTTTAACCTTTGTTTGTCTTTTGGACAATTTCCTACATATACTCGACCATTTAACAGTGTCACCTAAGATTTCATTATAATCCGCAGTCCATTCATTCTTCTAGTTAAACTCCATTTATAACATACCGTTACAGTTACTTAGCCAAGGGTTACATAATTATAATTAAATTTGTTCCCAGTTAAAAACATAAATAAATATGAACATTATAGTTTTTCATATGGTCTCATGCTCTCTCTCACACTTCATCGCTTTTGTAGTCATAAAGCAGTCAAAGACTTTAGGCAATTCTTAAGAAACGGAACCCATTAACAATGTTAATTGCCGACTGACTGACTGACTGACAGGGCTATAAAAACATATCTTAAATAACGCTATAATAAATATAAAATTGTTTGTTTCTTTTTCTTATATTCTTCTTTACGTATTTACTAATTTTCTTAATTTCTTTGTCTTTCTTGCTTTCAGGGCCATCTGAATGTCTGCAAACACGACGCTACCCAGTGTCCCAATAAGTGTGGCGCCCAGATTCCACGCATTATGATGACCGATCACTTGCAGTACACTTGCACCATGCGACGCACCAAGTGTGAATTTTGTCAAAGCGAATTCTCTGGTGCGGGACTCGAGGAACACGCCGGCACTTGTGGCCAGGAGCCCATCTATTGTGAGGCCAAATGTGGTCAACGTGTGTTGAGGGGCCGCATGACTTTACACAAATCCAAAGATTGTACTAAACGTCTCAGACGTTGTCTGCATTGTAATCGAGAATTTTCCGCTGACACTTTGGCATTGCACGTCAACCAGTGTCCTAGAGCGCCTACAGTGTGCCCACAACGATGTGACATTGGTCCTATTGCACGCGCCGATATGGAGGCCCATTTACGCGATGAATGCAAAGCGTTGGCAATTTCTTGCTCATTCAAGGAGGCCGGCTGCCGTTTCAAGGGTCCACGTCACATGTTGGAGGCCCATTTGGAAGCAAATGCCGCCTCGCACTTGTCATTGATGGTGGCTCTATCGGCTAGACAGGGGCAACAAATTCAAATGCTCAAATCGGCGGTATCAAAGCTCTCGATCAACTACACTGGCACTTTGTTGTGGAAAATCACCGATTGGTCCGCCAAAATGGCTGAAGCTAAAGGCAAGGACGGTTTGGAATTGGTGTCGCCACCTTTCTACACCTCCCAGTATGGCTATAAACTACAGGCTTCGATGTTTTTGAATGGCAATGGCCCCGGCGAGAATACTCATGTTTCCGTCTACATCAAGGTATTGCCAGGCGAATATGATGCTCTCCTCAAGTGGCCCTTCTCCCACTCCATCACTTTTACCCTCTTCGAGCAGGGATCTCAAGCTGGCCAGGGTGGTGTTGCCGAGTCATTTGTGCCCGATCCAACCTGGGAGAATTTCCAGCGCCCCTCAAATGAGCCCGATCAATTGGGCTTTGGTTTCCCCAGATTTATAGCGCACGAGTTGCTATACAAACGCCCATTCATCAAAGATGACACTGTATTCCTGAGAGTCAAGGTGGATCCCAGTAAAATTGTGGCCGTTTAAAGACGCAAGATTGAACAGCTAACAACTATATCTGAATACTGTGTATTTAAGTTAGTTTTTAACTAAAGAATCGTAGATAGTAAGACAAGCCCTCTCCTCCCTCCCTCCCTTACCAAAACCAAATCTCTGTAAATATTATCTTTTAAGTGATTAATGAATAAGCAAAGCAGCCATGGCGCAGAAACCAAAAAAAATATGAAAATAATAAGCAAACAACAAAACTTGAAGAGGTCGAAAAGCTTCGCTAAAGTAACCATGATTGTTACTTCATTATGCGAATGCTTTTTACATCAGCAGAAATCACAAAATATCTCTGTCAACGCAAATTCACACAATTAGTCATCTAAATGTTGTAATTGTAAGGAAAAAAAATACACACATTTTTACAAAAACGTTACTACTTTAAGCTTATTTTTATGTTTTTGTATCGTAAGAAGAGCTCAAAAGCGGTTAAAATGGCGGAAAAAAGTGCTGGAATTAAACCAAAGTTATCAACACAAAATTCACTTGTTAGTGCGGCGCAAACTTTAAACGTTCAACGATATCGACGATGTCGTGGTCCAAGTTTGTGTCTTAAGTCTTTGGTTTTTTTTTTCTTATCAATAGGGAAAAAATCACTCTAAAGATCTTTTGTCTCAAATCACACTCATGCACACACTCACACACTCATCCAATTCACAACTCTGGTAGTTTGTACTTCATTCTTTTTTTCGTTTTTGTTTTTTTTTAGTTTTTCTTTTAGAGCTTAATTCATTATTTGTCACCATTAGATATCATCATTTAATTAATCGTCAAAACAAAAAACACTACAAATACAAATAAATAGTCATAGTTATGTAATGTATTTTACTTTACAAGTTAGTAGTTCCCTCAACAGAGAATGTAATGAGAATAATACTACGTATAATAAAAACCAATTCTAAAGTCGTATGGAAAAATTAATTATTATTTAAGATAATCTATTTGTTAACATTAAAAACCTACAATGAATTAATTGAAGCAAAAAACGCAATGAAGTTTTGTATACAAGAAAAATCAGCAAAAAAAACACCGTGATTTTTATTTCAACCATTGGGGGCTGGGCTGCTGAATGTGATGGAAGAAATATATGGAGATACCCATATGGTTTTTAAAATGGTATGGGGAAACGACGTTAAAGATTCTGAAAGAAACATTTGTTGATAGATAACAAAATGATAACAAAGACTAGTTAAACACTGAAAAATAGTCATATTTATTAAGGGAAATAGATGAAATACCCTGTAGGGAAGAATACTAGTTCGGAACTAGTAAAATATTAGTTTTCCATAGGACAGACCGGCCGTGGTATAGTGGTTAGAACACGCGACTACCTTGCGGAGATCACAGGTTCAACTCCTGGCTCCAGTCATCTTAAAAGAAAAAACAAATAATAAATAAATTTTTCTTTCATTGTCGGCTCCCCTCGAATGTTGTCGACAGCAACTTCGCAGTATTAGTGTCGAGTCAAACGGCGTGTATAGTAAGAGCTTCTCAAACAGTGACGTTTGCATTCGTCGATAAACAAGTAGATGCCGTTAGTTGTGAATCTAAAAATAGAAAGCGTGTTAATTCACAACAACGCGAGAAGCTATCTCATACCTCATTCATGGGGTGTAAATGGAAATTAAGTTTTAAGTATAGGACAGTGAACTAGTTCAACTTCCATACAAGCAACTGACTCATTTAACACATAGATGTCCTAGGCATAGGGGGAATTGTCTATTTTGTACTAGAATATAACTAGTTCAGAAATCCTAATCGGGAGTTAGTTGATTGTCTCCTTTGAACTAGTTTGGAACTACTTTCAAAATGTTTAATAAGAATTAGTATTATTCTAGAAAATTTGAGCTACTACTGCACTAGTATTTTAATTACGAAAAAAAGGATACGATTAAATTCGATTGTTTAGAACTAGTTCATTTGGGAGTACTTCACAATTCCATACTGTTGAAATAGTTTGACGATTCCCTACTGGGTAGTAATGCATAATAAAGAAATTTCATTTAATTTTCATTTATTTTGACGATGTAAGAAAGATACAATAGCTTAATATACAGTAAGATACAATAGCTTAATATACAATGCATAAAAATATAAATAAATATAAAATATTAGGATAACCAACATTTCAAGAAAAACAAAACTACTGTTTTTTTTGCATTTTTACTACATATATTTTAACAATTTTTTTCTTTTGCGAAGGCTAAAACTTACTTAGAAAAAATTAACTTCTTTTCAAGAGTTCAATCGTCTGTTTAGATTTCAAATCCCGTTTCAAACTCTATTTCCAAATAAAAAAACTAATGAATAACATCAGACTAAAGAACTACAGGAAACTGTTCTCTAACCCACTCTCTTAATGTTAAGCAAATAATTTGTATCATCAGGATAATGGCATTACAAAATGATTGAATTTTCATAGCTATGGTGTTGTTTTTTCAAGACACTGCATTTTATAAATATTCAACAATAATAGATGCTTCTCTTCTACAGCATAACTTTCCTGCTTACTACTCATGTTTTTCTACTCAAAAGAAAAAAAACAAACTAAAGTTTTTTTTGTAAATAATTTTATTCGCAATGCACAAAAAAAAAAACGAGCGGCAGAACTTAAAAATATAATGTAAAAATAATAATATTGGAATGTATTGGGTTAAAAGGGCACTCAAAATAGTGTCATTATGGCAATCTTTTCTTTAGTAGATTTTCCAATTTACGAATGCGACCACGATCTCCCCCCGACTGTGAAGAGCCGTCGGCCGACTTATCAGCACTGCCACTGCCAGTAAAACTGCCAACACTGAATATAAACGCTCTTTTGGGTGTAGATGTGGTGGCTGAGGGCGCTTGTGTGGAGTTATTTTGTGCCGATGCATTACTATCAGTACTTGTTGCATCAGCAATCATCACATTATCGGTGACGTTATTTTGTTCAGCATTTGCTGCTGCATTGGGGTCAGCGCTACTCTCGGGCTCTGGGGCTTCAGTTAGACCGGCAAATGCCGCGGTGGACGCTGTCCTCTTAAATAGATCTATAAGCTGCAATTGGTCCACCCTCTTAACAGCTTTCATATCTAAAATCTTTTGGTATTCCGCTATCGTTATGTCGGGTAATAGTTTCAACACCTGCTGTGTGAAATGTGCCGGCGGCTGTACAGGTGTCATTACCACTTTTATAATCATTTCAGCTCGTGTCATGTCTTTTACTACCACTTTTGTGAATGAGGTGGGTGCCTTACGATTTACACTCGAACCAATAGAGGGCAAGTCTAATAGAGCGGTCTTCAAACTGTGAGTATCCAATAGTAATTGTTCACAACCCAAAACATTATTAGAACCATCCGATAGCGTCAGTTTGCATTTATACAGAACATTTATAAACTTTGGTATAAATACATTGACAAACTTGTGGCAGAACTGTGTAAAATATTTGCGCGATGTAGCCAAATTGTCGCGCAATATAGGAACCGTCTGCTTAAAATTGGCACACATACTCGATATAAAAGTGCTTTGGTCGCCCACATTATTGATGCTTTGCCATTGTACTTTAGCCATGGCCTGTAAAGATGGTTCACAGCCAGCTTCTAGGTCTTGCACCAATAACTGAATGCAATTTGAAATGATGCTGTTATAATGGAAAATTTATTCATATTGATCATGTTTGGAAAAGCATTAGTTTATCATTAGCATACCGGTGAAATACATCTTTCTCCTCCGACATGTCCACTTTGTTGACGTAGGCAGCTGCCACCTTTTCCTTTAGTTTCTCTTCCAATTGTTGGACTGTCTCCAGACAATATTCGGCCGTGGTTAATACACAACAAATTCGTATGAGATCATCTTTTGTGAAACGTTGGGCATCGCCTTCTTTTAGGAAGTTGTGAATAACTTGTCCAGCAGCAGTTGATAGATTTTGCATGTCGCGTGTTAACAACGACATGCTTTTCCCTAGATAGATTTTGATATATAGATTTTTATTTTAGTTCTACAAATTTTATCACCAAACATACAAGCACTATAAGTGAGGGGAACATAGTTTTAACACAAAAGCACAGTGAAACCGAAAAAAGTTTGAAAACAATAAAGTAAATGTAAATGCAATTAATGCCGTTTTCCAATGACCGTGATAACAAGTGAGTTGAAAGCAAGTTGTTTGTGATAATTATTATTAGTTGGATGCATTCATGTAAATAGTGCAGCAATTAAAATACCACAGACTAAACAATTTAAATGAAATGGTAATAAAGTTATTAAATTTATGTACAAAAATATATACACTACAAAAAATATACGTGAGATAAAATATTAATTGGATGCCATACAGTATATTATGGACAAATTACGATGACACTTTAAATGTTAAAACTAAGATAAACAAAAAAGCTGTAGAAGCAAATATATATTCTATTTTTTTTTAATTAATTTTTGATTATTTTGCAATTTAAAATAGTGTAAAAATAATAATGTTATAGTTTCACATATCACACAGACCTCGAGCCTAATTGATTAAAACTTGGGATATTATAATATATTCAAAGGTCGAATAAACACAAAAAGCTAAATGTTATAGTTTCACCATAAAAGAATGGACAAATATTTCGACATTTTATATAGAATCTAGAAGCAAATTATTTCTATCAAATATCATTGCATGTCTTATTTGTTGGTTCTCATATAAAAATTGGATCATAATTGAATACGACAAACTACCATTAATTTTACGTATATATTTTCCATTCTAATTTAGCAGCGCACAATCTATTTTATGATCCGCAGATTTTTTTTGAAAGTGTACACTAAGTACATATTTACATAATGTATCCAAAATATCTAACAAATTTTGGATTTGGATTTGTTTGAGACGAATACAGTGGTGTCAATTTCAAGACTTTAAGGGTGATACCGTTGTATTCGTCTCGAAAATATCTTTCATTTGAGTCATAGAATTCGAGTAGCCTTTTTTACCCACAAGGGCGACATGGGCCTCGGCTCAAATTTGGACCTACCATTTTGATGTTTGGGGACCAAAACGAAGTAAATGGTATATTTTCCACCAAAGGCGAAAATTCAAGTATTTATAAAAACTTAATTTTTGTATGCCAACTTTTAGAGGCCATTACTTTTTAACCAGTCCATAGATTCTCTTCTGCACTTAATTTGTTGAGGTGTTCACTTTACGCAGAAGGCTTTAAAATCAATTTTATCTCGAGTTTTGAATTTTTCCTGTTTTAAAATATAAAAAAGGAGCCGCTATTTTTCTTGAAAAAGACACAATTTTTCAAATGTATTCAGCCAGAACGGCAATTTGTTGAGTTTAAGTGGCATAATACTTGTGGGCCATTTGATTCCAATTAATTTGATACCTCTTCTGGCCTGATTGTCCGTCTTAAACTTACTATATATAGGTCAAAATCTAAAGATACCTTCGGCCAAAAAAAATCCTCTCCATAAAAAATTGTTTTACATTTTTTTCTTAAGAGGAAACAAGACCCCTATCATAAAAAACCGGTATCCAAAGACCAAAATGGCTGTAAACTAGTGTATTCAATCCATTAAAACCTACATATCCCGGACATCTCTTCGGATTTTTAGTCCTACTGCATTCAATTCTGAATAAATTACTTTACAAAATAATTAACAATAATTATAAAATAACAAACGGTCACTACAGAGTCAAAAATTTATAGCATGGCAGCTACATAAAGTGACTAAACATTCTTATTTCTGATATTTAATACATCTTTATTTTCTGACAATTTAAACGCAATATTTGCAAATTCACTTCATATAGGAGTCAGAAAAACACACAGCTTTCTGTGTAATTTCCTACGAGATAAATCAAGGAATTAAGTTCCTACGGTTCGTATCAGGCAGATCAGGACGTTTTCAAAAAAATCATGGTGCATTTAGAAAGTATGTTGATGGTCGAACTTTTCGATGATATTGTTTGAGTTAGGCCTAATTTTGATGTTTAATTTAAGTTTTATGCTGTAACTTCTGCACTTGATAATAATTATTTATCTGAACGTGCTATATACAGCTTTCTTCGAGAGCTAAAGATTGAATAGTTTAGAAGGAAGCTCTTCTGTGGACGCATGCTCATACTTGACATCACGTTAAAATTCCATCCAAACTTTAGTTTTAAAATTTCCCACTGCCATGATAAATAATAAAATAAAATCAACAAACAGTTTTTTAGAAATACAAATATTTTAAAATATTGTTCAGAGTTCTGTTAGGAATAATAAGAAGTCCTTGGATATTGGAGATACAGATAACGGTCCTTTCAACAAAGCCATGATTTTCTTCATCAATTATTACAAGTACATCATCATTCTTATGTAAAATAATAATGTGTATGATACGTGTCTTAATGGTGTGATATTGTTAAAACGTGCTATTAAATGACGCATTGAGCCAAATGATTAATTACATGATTTTAAACATACACAGTACATAGTCGTAACAAACGTAAAAAGTTAAGAATTTGCAAAAGTCATTGCTTGGACAGCAAGCCTACATAAACGAATTAAAAAATAGTACTTACCAATTGACGTTGATGAACTTAATAATTTGGGAATACTAAATTCCAACACTTTGCTGGCATATTCACGTAAATATTTCTTGAAAACCATGGCTAATTCATACATTGGTTGTTCATTGCTTAATTGGTTGCACTGTACCATACATTTTTTATAGAATACAAACAAGTCCGCGGAGCTAGCAATAAAAATAAAAATAAATAAAAAAATTATTTTAAAACGTTATATTACAATTTTACCTTGGATATACGGTAGTTTTTGCCTCGGCCACCTTCAGGGGTTCTTTAACTTGTTCAACAAACTTTTCTATAAGTTCAGCCAAATTTCTATCTATGCTTCTTATGTAGATATCCAAATGGACTTTAAAACAGCTTCCAATTTGGTCATGAAATACAACTATGGCTGATACTACGGAAGCATCTGTCGAAAGCACTTCTGTTGCAGATGAAAGTTTGTCATTGTCAACGTTATTAAGTCCCAAGGTGACACCAGTAAATCTCTTTGACAATAACTGCTCGAAAGCTTGGGTCTTGTTAATAGCAAAAAGCAATAGTCTCACATCTATTTCATTTGTCCTCTTGGCCATAACTTGCGACAGTTGATCTCTAGTCAGGCGACAAAATTCTACTGTTATACGTTCGGAGACCTCCCAATCTAAGGGGAACACAGAACCAAATTTATCTTCAAAATCTAAAAGATGTCGTTTGAGCCAAGCATAACGTTTATCGATTTTATCAAGCCAGGCGATATCTTGATTTTCATGGAACAGATGTAGGTATTCCTCCAGTTGCTGTGCAATAAACCATTTGAGGAGCTCTTTTTTTACTTTAGGGTCCAATACCGAAACTACCTTGCACGCATCAGTCAACTGATTTAAACCCAAGCGAGGATGTGACGAGTTGGTAGAAGGTTTGGCTGAAAATGCTTCTTTAAAATCCTCCGTTATCTGTTGGGCCAATGTCACCTGAATGCGGTCAACACTTTGAGAGAGATTCTTTATTTCTTCTATGTCGGAATATTGCTGGAAATGTTGGTTGACTTCGGTAATAGCTTGCAAGGGATTCAGTATTTCCCCATACAATCTCTTCTCGATTAGTTTCTCTAAACTTTCAATGCCACCCACCAACATATGCAAGTGATTGAGCGTTGTAATGGCCGATGTTAGATTTCGTTTTGCACAATCTAACTGCTTAATGTCTCTGGTGATTTCTTTGACCATTTCCTCGGTTTTTTCTGCCCTTGTTTTTACGTCTATAATGTGATCGTACAATGTAGTAATTACTTTCTGAGCCTCGTATAAAGCCATTTGACCATCTTGGCCCGTGTTCGTTTGACCCCTCACAACTGAGCGTATGTTATCGTCTATCAAAGAGACTTCACACTGCATGCGCTGGATGGTCTCATCGATGGTAACCAAGGACTGCTCATTAGGAAACAACTGATTGATATAATCGACACAATTGAAATCGGGCGCATCCATAGGATCTTCAGATTTCAATACCTAAAAGTGCAAATAATGTATAAATATGTTTACAGGCTACAGCAAGATTTTGCATGCACACCTTGTCAATGACTTGCTTCACTTCCTTGGAAAAATGTATTCTATTATCACTTTCCATCGAACCTTTGGATATGACATCCAAAGGGCTGTCGGTTCCACTCATTTTTATTGTCTTATTGTACAACTTTCCGCGATTATTATGTATTTGCCACAAAACAATCACAAAATTTTCTCAATAATGAAGAAAAAAAACAAACTGCACCACTAAAAACGTCATCATTCGCAAATTGTTAAATCAGCTGTTCAGACGTTGTAATTTTTCGTACTATTTAGACGAGGGTTGCCAGTCATCATCGTTTGAGCTTTAAAGAGTATACCGGTTTCGGAGTTCTTTTCGAATGGGTTGACATTATGCCCAGACCTCGTCGGTCAGTTAATTTTCAAAAATGATTTCCTTTATTATGATTATATAAAAGTATTTTTTAAGCGGCTATTACACAGGCACTCATATAGTTAGACTTGTGTGTGTTCACAGCAAAAAACACTGTCTAATAGCATCTATGTCGGGTGTATCATACATGTCGGTCGGTTTTCAAACATTTTTGATTTTCAGATGTCTGTCGCATACGAGCATAGTGTTTCTGTCATAATTCTTATAACAATTCAATTTGCTTTGCGACGTTGATGTGCGCGCATCTTGTAATTACGGAAAGTATTTGTGAAAAAAAATATTTTAAAATGACTATTAAAAGCAAATTTTTCCAATTGTACTGAAATAAGTACAAAAGTCATTTTTAATATTTTCATTTTTAAGTTTTGTTAAAAATCGTAACTTAATGCTTTTCTACAATGTTATTAAAAATGGTGTACCCGTTTCTCTCTGCGCTTTATTCAGTTTCTCACGCTCCACTAGAAATTTGCAAATAATAATACCCGCAATAATGGATTCGGTGTTTGAGAGATCTTTTGTTATTAGAGTTGCTAGATTTTGGAATCAGCTTCCTAACCTCTTGAGGTCTTTCGGATATACCAGCAATGCCTTTCGGTTGAAAATTTTTGCGTATCTGTCTTTAATGGAAACATAGTTAAAGGTGTTCTTACTAAATTTCAATTTATATCTTGATTACTTTTGTATCTTCATTATTCGTCATTATTCGCTCCTAATAAATGAGCTTATTGTCACTAATGAGGACTTATATTTATAACGCTAATTTTTTTGCTTTTAAATTTAAATCACTTATTTTTAGTAATTACGGCTGGGGAGCCAATGTTAGGGTTATACAATTGGAACTTTGTAATTGTTATCGCAATTGTATTTATTTTTTTTCTTCTTATTCATAGAAATATTTTTGTATAAGAATGATTAGTTCTAAGATCTTTGAATACTCAGTATTGTATTTATTTGTATTGCTCACTAAATTGAAATACCTTTTGTATAAGTATGATTATTAGCTCTAAGATCTTTTGAGTACTCAGGAATGTATTGCTGTGTAATATGTTTTTTGGCCATATAGGCTTAGTATTACTGAATATATGAATAAATAAATAAATAATATTGGCCGCTATAACATTCCGATCCATTGCCATGCTTTGTAGATGTTTAAATGAACTTTCCAATACGCAGTTCTCACATTTTTTACAACTCTATTGCATACAAATTCGTTTGGGTAGTTGGCAACGCTGACCATAGACAATTGTTTACCTTTTTTTTGGCGGTATTCTGCAATTGCAAGTTTTGCAAATATTATCGACGTCTAAATAAAAACAAACCCGGAAAATGGAGCCCTGTGTTATTGAATTTATTGGGGAGAAATCCACAATAGGCATAATTCCCAACTTCTCTTTCGATCCTTTGCATTTAATATCGGGAAGTGTAGGGCCCTTTCGTGCTGGTATGCCCGTGCATGTACCACTCTGGTTGGGTATACATCTGAGAAAGCAACAAAAGTGTCGCATTGTGCCACCCGAGTGGATGGATATGGATTTGCTAGAGGAAATCAAGGAAGAAGAGAAGAAATCAAAGTGAGTTAACAATAAAAATACGGCAAACGCAAAATTTAATGCAGAAACATTTTACCTTTCCTTAAGGTTCTTCACTAAAATGCCCAGTGAACATTATATGATTGAGGCTCAACTGATTATGAGCACAGCCCCCGACGATGTACCAAGGTGTGAAGAAATACGAACCGTTATTAAGGATATATTCGACATACGTGAGTCGAAATTGCGCACTTCTATTGATGCCTTTATCAAGGGTGAAGGAACCTACGCCAAGTTGGATAATTTGACATTGCTGGAAATGCACAGTGTACGTCCTATATTGCCACATTCACTGGATCATATTGCACGGTATCAACGCACAGCAGTGGCTACCCAGAGAGACACTTCAATACTGGGTATTAATTCAAGTTCTATGAATACTAGTTCATTTTTAACACAATAGTTTTCAGTTATTAATTTAAAAAGGTCTTAAATAAATATACACATTTTACAAAATTAAATTTGAAAAGATTGAAAACACATGCATTTACTTGCAAACTTCGTTTCTCCAGTAAAGGGCCACTAAAAAAACAACGCACAGGAAATATAAGGTCAAATACATAATTTAAGTTTTACGTTGGGGCATATGTAGCCCAAAAAGGGGCCCTGGGTCAAGTGCACCTTGTAATTTGCACTTGCAAATGCGGTTATGTGGAAAAGATGATATTCAGATTTTGGATATCGAATCAATCACGGAAAATTTGTTTTGCCACATAATTGCACTATTTAGAAGTAAATCACCCCAGGTTCGAATCGCTGTGTATAACAATTGTAGTATATTAATTTTAAAGTCAAACTTCCCAACAACAACAAAAACACTACAACTGGTTGCACAACAGAATGTTATTGTTTACTTTTTCTACCAAAATAATAGTCTTGATAATTTAATGTATATTTTGTTTCCATCTAAAGTAATACAAAAATATGTGTATATCGCTAAATATCTAATGTATGAATATCGTGAGTAGTGATGTGACAATGAACTTTATGCATACTGAGAAGCACACATTACAATACTACGAGTAACCAAACCCCCAAATGAATATTAAATACTAAAACACACATTCGTCCAAAAATGCAAATATTTCAACATAGACAATTGCACTTTAAGCTTATCGACTACGAGAGGAGAGTGGCAACATAATTTGTTCGTAATTTTGCTTATATAGTTTCCGAACGAGGATCCAACTTGTGTATAGCCTGCATCAAAGTGGGTGTATTTACAATACTAATACCCTTCTTCGACATATCAGTTAAACGATCAGTAATAAGCTTTTGGTCTCGCCCCTTCTGCCACCTAAAATGTATCAATGAAAAAAAACCACATTAAATTGTATTATATGTTGCATTTTAGCACATTGCATCTTACCACAAGTGAGCACATGTATGCAATAGCGGTATATATAATGGCAATAAATCTATATCACATAGGGTTTCGTAACGATTCAATGCCAATACTGCCCATTTCTCCGCAGATGGGTGAGGCACTGGTGTGCTGGTACATGCGGCCACTAAGCGACACAGTATCAACAATACCGGCTTAGAGCGATCCATGAAAATCTTATTCAAAAGTATAAAACTGTTCTCCAATATGGGTATGCAAGAATCGTTGCGTTCGTCTAACAGTTGGCATGCTTTTGTTAGTTCAACATCTTGCAGAAAATTCAAAAACACTTCCGATGTCCTTAGCACTGATGTGTTGGATATGTGTAGTAGCAGCTCTTCAAATGCCTCCCCCCTTTCAGCAACAAGCGATGATGAGAAATTTCCCACCAATACTTTGCTGGGAAAATCAATGATGGACATTTCAACAGGATGGTCCCGCTTTAGATTCGTGTACAGTTCACGAAAGTCTGTATAACGCCGCATTATAGTAGCTGGTTGGGTATCTATGGAAGCTCGGGTATCCTGTCGCACCGTCAGTTCATAAACGACATAACGTTTTACCTTAAGGTCTTCACCTTCAGGAGGCATAATGCGTGCTGACAATATTTCGAAAACCAAAACTGGGCTGCCATCAGAGGGTAGTGTGTGATTAAAATAAAGGGCCGGACGCTCCCATAATTCTGTGGAGTTAAAAACAAGACATTATTTTTAAATCAGAAATAAACGTCACATTTGTTGGCGATGAATTTTGCTATTACCTTTTTGCAATGCTTTTGATTCAGAATCCTGTATGGTCAAAGTTCCAGCTTCTATGCCCTCTGGGCTATCCAAATCTTCAGGGTTATCGGGTTCATCTATAGATGATATATGACTTCTTCTGGCCATTGCAGCACGCACTTTAAATAGGAGTGTAAGACGAAGAATAATTAAGGTAAAGTGAGATGTAAAAAGCCAAGGTGCACTTAGTAACTAATGAAAGAAAGCAAACAATACAACTTTCACTAACAAAAAGAAAGAATTTTTACCACGTCAACTTATCTGATGGTCCTTAGTAGATCGCCTAGACTACTGAGAACCCCAGTATCATAAGTTTACAAATATTGGTCTGGTGACAAAAGTAAAGTTGTTGGCAGGCAAAATATGTAACACTTTTCGTTAATCTTCTACGATGCCGCTGATTGAAATCCATGGTAGATGTAGGAGGCTTTACAAGGTTTAAACTGGTTAATGTTGGTGGTTAAGTCTAACCGTCACGAATGTCCCTAAAGGACAATCCATTTTCAATGGCTTAGTCACCCTAATGTAATGTAATGTATTAATGTTTTGTACCGCTTAAAATTTATCTGAGCTTTCACTCAGATTGAAATACATACAAATTGTGACGAGTAACGGATACGGCCAATGCAAGCCATCTTGCACCATCGCCATACTTTTGTTAAGAATATGTATTTAATCGTTATCCGGATTACATCCACACCACACGATAGTTCCCACTCTTTGTACAAAGAAAGGTAAAACAATTAATAAAGGTCCCGCCTTTAAATTTATGAAAAATACTAATTACATTGGTCTTTTTATTTCCTTACTTTATTTGCAACGCAAACAGTTGGTGTTTCCTCTTTAATTATGCGACTGTCTTTTTGTTTGTTATTAAAAATTTAATATTATCGATTTCAAGATTATTGTAAATTTAAATCTGCTGTGATAATTGCTCAATTTTTTTTATTAAAAAGTAAAATATGATTTTAAAAAATTAGTGATCTCTTTGTCAGTGTTTTAAAATTCGACGAGTCGGAATGGGTTTTGCAATTGTTTTTTTTCGCACACTGCGATATCTGATTATTATTTTGTTTGTAGTGAAGGCAAGGCCATTTGGTTTTCATTTATAAGAATCAGCAACATTTGTAAAAAAAAAAAGTATTTTCAGCTTCGTTGTTATTTTTAGAGAACAATGCAATTTTCGACAATAATATCAATAATACTATTTTTTTAATTGTTTATATGTATTACATTACATACGCAAATTTATGGTTAACATTGTACAAAACTAGTCCTAGTGCGTGACACACTGAATTTGACCAAAAATATCAAACAATAAAAAACACTTATCTGATCGTAAGCCGAATATGATGTATCATTTGATACACTTTAACGTAAATTTAATATTAATACAAAACTTTATAAAAAAAAATTAGGTTTAAGAAAACAATAATTAGTAAATAATCACTTATATAACATAAATACAAATACGATACCAATGGTGCTTATATTTATATGTATTACATAATATATTCCCATTTATGGTTAACACTAATACAAGACATTTAAAAAAATCCAAATTTAAGAAAAATTATTTATTAAAAAACAAAAAATTTTTAAGTAGAAATGTGCAATCACAAAAGTCACAAAAGGCTAAGTTGTTGCAATTATAAAAAAAATATTTATAAAAAAAATCACAAAATGAAGCAAAATAAAACCTTTCGTGTTCAATGTTGCCATTGGCAAGTCATGGTATAACGCCGGACAATAATTGTTATAAAGCAATTATTACATATTGTTTCTTATTCTTATTAATAAAGCTATCAATTAAACTAATTTAGGGTATAAATCGACTTTTAAGTAAAATTAAAACTAAATTAAGTTCAATTTAAATTGGAAAATAAGTCATTTCGCATTAACAATGTGAATATACAAATGATAAATTTGGATTAATAATTTGCTTTATTCAATTTTGTAGATATTTGTTTTCGAAACCACATATATACATATGTTGGTCTAAGTAAATAATATCCTCTACCGCCTTTATATTGATATTTTGATAGAGATTCTTCAGAGAAATCTTGTCTATAAATATTAATATGTCTCTAAGTACTGTCAAAAAATACATACGCCAATGGGCTTCTTCCGTTCGTATTTCGTGCGTTCAGCTATTTACTATTTCCGTATGCTAAATAGTAAGTCTAGAAATATATATGCTTTATGCCAAATTTACCTCCAATAGTTGTAATGTATGAAGAAAACAAATACGCCGTCCTTATTCTCACTGCTCGAACTTTAATTATTTGTTTGGATAATCGTTGGTCACTTCCGTTCTGTTATGCCGAGCCACTCCTTCATTCACTACGACAAAATACTACTGAACTCAATGGTTTTGGTCGTTCCCCCGTCCCAGCTGAAAACTGACGACGATACTCTTATGCGTTTAAACAAAAGCAGAATTCGTTTGAAAACAAATAAACAAATGGATGTACACTTGTATGCGCCCCCATCTCCCACTACTCAGCGAAATACACAAGTTTATAAATGAAAGTGACTAATCGAAGAGGAGGCGTCATAGTTCAATTTAAAACAATATGTGTAGTACGAAAAATTAACAAAGTAATTTACACTAAAGACTGCCCAAAGCTGAGTTTTGTTATTAACATATCATCGCCACTTTGTGGGTCAACACAACAAGAATGTAGTAAAGTGTAAATGAAAAGTAAAGTACCCAGCCAGACTTACTTTAGTAGTGTAGTGGAGAAACCTTAGCCGCAAGACCTCCACAATATGCTTGTTGATTTTACTCGAAGACTTTGTTTTGCAACGACGAACACTGTTTTAGCACTGCACTTGGAAAGTTGCAGGCAGCTGTTTAGAAAAATACTAAATGAATGAATGAATGAAAAACACAACGAACATAACATCATAGAGGAATTCTAATAATCTCCGTGTTTTTTTGTTTTCATATTTTACAATTTGCTTGACCAAAATATGCGGCGAAGTGTACGACGTACATCTTCAACGTACGTAGGAGAGCAAAAGAGAATTAGGTAAACAAAAACGAAATTCTGAATCAAATAAAAAAAAAAAAAAATCACAGAGAGCAATATAAATTAATGCCTGGTTTACATAGGAGATCATAATCGAATGTTTCAGTATTATGCAACATTTGTTATTGGGTTTTCTTATACAAAAATCAACTTCCGTTTGAATACCGTATAAAAAATAGGAACAAACAAAATATACAAAAGAACAGAAATAAAAGCAAGCCCCACAATTGTTTAAAAAAACGAGATGTGTTAAATTTAAAAAAAAACAAAAACAATTAACAGTTTTAAAAATTAGAAAATGTAACATGTGTACATACTACTTACATTTTTAAACCTAAAAAAGGAGGCGCTACGTTTGAATATTTAAACAAATACAAAACAAATAACTACAAAAAATACAAACAATAAGTAAATAAACAAAATCGAAAAGTTTCATTGTTTTTTTTTATTTCTGATAAATCTGTGAACAGATTCGCGCTTATGAAAAAGTGGTGAATACAAAAAATTTTAATGAAAATTAAGAGATTTATTTAAATATGACCAATATTAGTTAAAATTTTTTTTAAATTTAAAATTGTGTTTTCATTTTAAATTCATATATTAAAAATTGTATTTTACTCATATAGCTTATTCAATACCATTGTTATATCTATGTTAAATATTGTATTAGTAATTACTTAATAACTATCTTAAATTTTTTTCTTAAATTTGAATCTTTTCATATTGTGTTGTATTAATATTAACCATATTTGGCCGTACAGCTCATGAGCTGTACGAGTTATACCACGACATTGATGTCGTCAAGCGGATCAAAGTGCAACGATTACGCTGGCTAGGTCATGTCGTGAGAATGGATGAGGAAACTCCAGCGCGAAAGGTATTCTATCAAGACCTCGAAGGACGGCGCAAAAGAGGGAGACCGCGACTACGTTGGAAGGACCAGGTGGAGGAATCACTGACGCTCCTTGGTAGGACTGACTGGAGACGGTGCGCACAAGATCGAAGCGAATGTAAATCTTTGATCATTTCGGCCCCTGACTTAGGCACTAAGATATAAATATATATATATGTGTCAAGTTGTTTTAAAGGCTAATAATAATAATAATATTTGGCCGTATGGCTCGGTTACGTAATGAATAAAATAAATAAATGATTGTTTGCACATATGTAGAAACAAAAATAGGTCTAACTACGTATGGTGGTGATAGTACCTTTAATTTATGTATCCACACCTAGCGGCAATAATAGGTTTCCTATGATCCATTGTCGCCAGCGCCAACTTTGACCTTGGTTTTCGTTTTTCTATGACTGAACGCGCTTAATTATTTAAGAATTTTATAATGTAAATTATACCGTTGGTTTGACAACATGCATACAACTTCTTCGAACTCACTGTATTTCACTTGCTGAATCTCGCAGTGTTTTTGTGTGTTTCATTCCGATTGATTTCGTTCTTCTTTGTCCTTGCCAAACCTTATATTAAATCAGCTGTTATTGTTTTGTTTACCTATTACATACGCTGTTGGTCGCAACCAGAAATTATGGAAGCTTCTGAGTTATTAACACAAAATATCGATAAAACACAGGTAATTAATTAATGCTACTAAAAAATCTCTATGCATTACTTTATAATGTGATTGTGCTCCGTTCCGAAAGTTACCGCCTTTACATCAAAAACGTATCTTGGCATTTGTCAACCATTTCCTGATTAGTTCCTGCGGTTTCCTCAATGACTTTGCTCTTCAATGCGAAACTAAATTTATAGAACTGGAGCGCAAATTACAGAAAGTAGAAGCTGCTTTAACTATATTAGAAGCGAAGGTAAGATGTTGGATATTTCACTAGTTTAATTTGCTCACCCAAGTCATATTTTGTAGTTGGCCTCCATACCAGATGTGGAAAGTAAAGATGCTAACAAACCCGACCAGACAACCGCAACATCAGCCAATATACCCATCAACGAAACCAAGACTGATTTGGTAGAAACTAAACCGGTAACGGAGGAACCAACTACTGCCCAAGGTATTTTGGTAACAGAACATAGTGCGTATAAGAAATTCTTTAAAATGCTGCAAGTTGGTGTACCCTTGCCGGCAGTTAAAATTAAAATGCAAGCCGAAGGTGTTGATCCCAGCGTAATTGAGTAAGTAACGGTTAATATTTTAATATTTTAAGCACGATATAAAAAGTATTTCTGCTTACAGTAATCCCCAAGCTGTTGTACCTCTGGAACTTGATGATGCTGCCAATGAGAGTTGATGCTGCATCGGGAGCACTTGCATAATGTCCATCAACTACCACTTCTGTGATCAATTTTATGTTATTTTAACAAAGAACAACAACAAAATTAAATTAAAATTCAGCAGTCAATATTGTATTGTTTTTAAATGAAAATAAAGTTTTTAAACGGTCTTGATTTTATGATGACGATACTATGATTTTCTTAGAGCCGATAATTTATTTTGTACATCGCTTCTTACACCTACGGTTTTTTTTGTAAATAGAATTTTTTATTGTAAAAAAAGATTTTTTAAAAAAAAAAATACCATAGATCAATGAATCAAGAAAATACAGATAATTGGTGATTGATATTGAACATAAATTTGAATTTCTTATATTGACGTTATTTGTTCTAGAGTATGCAGTTTGTAGACATGAAAATATTACATCAACATATTGCAAAGGATTTTGGGCTGCTCATTTACAAACTTTGTAAATGATCATAACTTATGCTCAGTTGAGTTGTAAACTGTAATAGGATCATTTATACTTTTCTAAAAGGTTGTTAAAAATTAAGTACCCGTGTTATTCTCACGCACCACTTAAAATATGCATATAATAATCTCCATTATTATGTAACGTCGAATCTTTGTCGTTTTTCAAATATGGCATCGCTGATGTGGTTTGTGAAACTAAAATAAGACTTGTCCTTGCTCCTATCATATTCTGCATTATTAGATGATGAAAAATTCTCAACAATAAACATTTCTGTTAACGATTACTAATTTTATTCAAATAAAATCGAAAGTTGCCGAAAGTCTAATACGACATACGTAATCAGGGGGAATAACTTTAATAATGGATACGATGTTGAAATTAGCTTCCCAACAGTGTAAGGTCTTCTGAATATACTAGCAGTCTTTCGTTTAATAATTGTTTCATTTTTGTCTTCAATGGAACTTAATTGATGGATCATTTATTATTGTCTTTATCAAGTTTCTTTAAGACTAATTGATGTATTTTTTTTAATTTTTATAATTTCTATAAGTAGTTGTCTTTATGAATAGCCCGGAATATATTTCTGCGTAATACGTATATTAATCCTTAAAGTCTTAGTGTGGATGCAAGAAAAGTAATACATCGCCGATTATTTAATGTAACGCATGGTCATATTTTATTAATTGTTCTTTATAAAAATACGTACATATTCTTAAAAAAAAAATCTACATATCTAAATATACTCTATGAACTAAAAATTGCCTCAAGCACGTTTAAAAACGAAAGCGGTGACCTGATCTATATCAGAATTTTGCTACTCTAAACATCACTTTCGTGACAAAGGCGCATCAAGGCGGCGTGAAATTCCTAAAATCATAAGACGCAAAATAGTAGTTCTTCAGAGAAATAGACAAAGCCTTCCAACGAACGTTTGGAGTTGATTATCAGCAAATTAAGGAAGACATAGACCTAGACAGATTAACGTTTGTGATGTATACCTTAAAAATTGAAAAGAATGCAGGACATTCCATGTCCAACCCCTTGGTCGTAATAAATAAATCAAATCCTTGCAATAGGCTTTACCAAAATATCAAATCATATGTATTATAAGAACTTCAATTTGATTCTCAATTTAATTGATCAGGAATATGAAATTAAATCCTGTTTTGACCGGATTTATAACAAATTCCTTTATGACAACTCGCACCAATGGATTATAAACTCTTAAATTATATGATTCTACGCATTTCAATTCGATTCTTAATTTAGTTGATCAGGAATATGAAACTAAATCCAGTTTTAACCGGATTTATAACGATTCTTCATGCCAACAACCCGAGCCATACACAATCACTAACAACACTTTGGTTTTTGTTTCACATTTTGTTAATAAAAGTGATTCAAAGTAATTTCTGTTTTGTTTTATTTTCTTTTTAAACAAAAATTACAAATAACTGTAATTTCGTACAAATTAAAGTTGTACACACACACGCAGTATAAAAACAACGTCTCCAGGCGATAGATGTCGATCCGGGGGCGAATAATTTAGAACTGAATCATTTGACCCTTGCGCTTCTTGTCACCACCCAATTCGAAATGTTTGCAACGTTTCAATGGGGATTGTTTGCGGTACTTGCATTCGGTGCATTCCATACGCAACACAATCTTTTTGGTAGTCTTAGCCTGGAAACAGAAAACACACGAGCATTAGATTTGAAACGTCAATAGATATCAATATGTAAGAAAGTTACAAAATGTACTAATCTGCCGGTTGAGGAGCCAATGCAAAGGATTGCTCTCCTGTTTGGGCCACCATACCAATTAGAATTAATATAGTATAGAGCAATGTTCCCCACAAAAGGTAGAAATCAGCATAATTGCGGTGATTTTATATGCTAATTTCCATCCCGCCAATAGCGAACCATAACTTACCTTCTTTCTGAAGATGGGCTTAGTTTGGCCACCAAAACCTTGTTGTTTTCTGTCGTAACGACGTCTACCTTGGGCACCCTTGCGCTCCTTAGACTTCTTGTATTGGGTGACTTTGTGCAATTTGTGGCACTTGCACTTCTTGCAGAAGGTGCGACGTTGTTTTGGTACGTTTACCTAAAAATAAAAATACATATATCTTATAATAAATGCTGTTCACCAATCATTCTTTGCTTTGATTTCAAATTGAAGTTTAAGGAAAATACACAAAACATTGTCACTATTCCATTTTTTGTAATTCGCACTTGGAAATTTTTTTTGTTTTTATATTTACATTGTTTATGTTCAACTTGAAAATATTAATGCCCTTTCTTCAATGATCACATTCAATTTCACATTTTATTTGTTGGAACATATTTTTTGCCACAATTGCTTCGATGTTTTGTGATTATTTCATTAAATTTCATAAAAAAAATCTCTAGCACGTACCATCTTGACGAATTTCAGTTGTCAAAGAAAGAAACGAAAAGAAAGAGAAAGGTAATAACGGATATGCCATATCTGTCAACAAATGTCAGACGACGTTTCGAACATCGAAATAGACACAGTTATGCTAATGAAACATAGCCAATTTATCAGAGCTTCATTTTTGTAATGACATCTTACAAACAGGGTGGCCGAAAGCACAAAATGGTACTAGGTAACAAAAATAAAAGTATAGTATATTTTTTAGAATTTTGTATATATGTACTGTGTTTATGTATAGACCTTTTATTTGTTTGATATAGTTGGGCTTGAGGTCATTGAGAAAAACACTGATGTTAAGGTATTTTTCCTTGTATTATTTAATTTTATTTTGTATATTAATAAATGAAATGAAATAAATTTTATATTTTATATAAATGTTATATATGGAGATTTCCAGCGGTAGGAAGGACAATTTCATAGAATGAAATTGCTATATTTTTTTACTTTTTTTATCATTGCTGATTTAAGTGTTTTAAACGAAAAATTTGTTTCTATATGCTACTACTTTTAAATGTAATCGGCTGTATAAAATTTTTTTATTTTTAATTGTAAATAAGATATTTATTTTTGAATTATACAATGATTTGAATAGTTTCAAGTATAGTTTATGGATCTATATAGGTATAAGGTTTAAGGTTATTACTATGTGAAATATATAAATAAAAAAAAAAAAAAATTTAGTGAATTACAAGGGTTTGTTGTTAAACTAAGCTTACTTCAAGTTTTTATGTCAAAGTAAGCATATAGTTTTAGGCCGTGCCATGCCAGTGTAGTTAGTTAGTTTGTTAGTTTTAGTCGATTGTATTGATTATATATGTCACAATTTACGTTAGTGTATCAAATGATACATCAAATTCGGCTAACGATCAGAAAAGTGTTTTTTGTTGTTTGATATTTTTGGTCAAATTCAGTGTGTCACGCACTAGGATGACGCATTGTGCATCAGATTCACACAAAGGGGTCTGAAGATGAACTTGTCATGGAGGTCGAAACGCGTCATCATTGAGCTTTGAGGTAAAAGGGAATCGTGGGGAAAGAATTTCCTCCATTTCTCATGTTTGAATATTAACGGTCAAATTCAAACTAAAATTGGTGCTGGACATTTTCGGCTGATATCTACTTTGCATGTACATGTTTGACATAATTGTAGATATATATACAGCTGATGATGTACCATTGTGCATCAGTTCGTCACAAAGCGGTCTGAAGATGAACTAGTCATGGAATTCGAAACGCGTCATCCTAGTGCGTTTTTTTCGATCTGTGTTATCCATAGAAAAACGCGTGTGTCCGTAACGCACATTCAGATTGAAGTAGCATAAAAGGTAAAAGTATTTTAAATGTGAAGTGAGTTGTTAATTTAACCCCAACATGTCTCACATATAAGATTTCGATAAATTTTACAAATTTTTATAGACAATTCAAGTGGCTATGAAAAATTATGTGTTTCCGTAACGCACTTTGTGTTATCGCCTCTTTAAACCGGAACGCATTTAACATATTTTTGCATTATTCCGCATGCGGCCAAAATGCTTAAAGTTTTACTTGCATTTTGTTGTTGGAAAGATATTAACATATTTTCGCATTCATAAAATATGTGGAAAAATGCACAGAGTTGTAATCTGAATAGCTGAATTTAAGCGATTTTTCTCATTAATGTTGATCCGGCAACCGCTATTTTTTATTGTACTGACGGTGTATGATACGGACGCATGAAAAATGTATGGGAAAACATGTGGTAAAACAAATAAGGAACTGAATTTTCACCTAATGGAAATGCAGTATTATCTAATGTATGTGAAGGGTTGTCCACATCCAAAAAGTCATGGCAATTCGTTCCCGATAACGCCCTCGACAAACAAATTTGTTAACAGATTCGTCTCAGAATTAACCTTTCCTCGTTCATTTTCTAATTTTGTCAATACACTTTAAATTCCCACCAAAATTTGTAAAATTACAAAACAACAATGTCCAAATGAATCAGCTGATTCCGCCAAATAAGGAAGCATAAGAAAAATTTATTTTTTTTATGTTCATAAATTACGTTATTTTATATGATAACTACTTTCAGCATATCTCTTGTTGGGAAGTATTAAATATGACCTTCATTTTGAATTGCATTGAAATTATTAAGATTTGTATTGGTACGTGTTAATAATTCCTTTAAATTTGAATTGTAGCCAAATTATTAAAAGTGATATAGGTAAGTATAAAAAATTTATTTCATCATGATTAGTATTGTTGCGCAGTGGTGTGCGGTTAATAGGAAATAGATTCGGCGCCAACACGATGGTCCTTCTTAATCGGTCGGCACTGTGGTTATATGGTCGCAGAGCTTAAAAACTTACTTAATTTCCCTTTGCACCCCATAAATGAGGTATGGGATAGCTTCTCGCGTTGTTGTGAATTAACACGCTTTCTATTTTTAGATTCACAACTAACGGCACCTACTTATTTATCGACGAATGCGAACGTCACTGTTTTGAGAAGCTCTTACTAGACACGACGATTGAATCGACGCTTAATACTGCAAAGTTGCTGTCAAACAACATTCGAGGGGAGCCGACAATGAAAGAAAGATTTTATTTATTTTTTTCTTTTAAGATGACTGGAGCCAGGTTTGAACCTGCGATCTCCCGCATGGTAGTCGCGTGCACTATGCCACGGCCGGTCCCGCAGAGCTAGAATTAAAAATTTTGTGCTTTATTCTTTTCATCCTGCGTTATTTCTGCAGTTTTGAGTCAATATGTCGATAGATAAAAATAATATATTTCTAATAGGCTGTAACTGGATCAAATCTTCCTTCTAATCGCCAAGTTCTGGCTGTTCTGTTTTATAATATACGCATAGTAAAATTAACTGTCGACGCAAGCGCAAACCTTGCCATTCGTGAATGCACTTTTAAACAGCGGCGCCAACAATTTTTGAATAATTTAGACAATTTATTCGACATTGCTCACAAAGATGCACTTCAGTTAATAAAAAAAAGAGGTTATCGAATTTTTGCAGCACCAAAGGAAGTCTGGTCATACGGGCTGCTTAGTTGAAGTGGACAAAAAGCTTGCTGTTAAGGAAGAAAAGGCGTCAGATAAAATTTTCCTGAACCATCAACTAACTAACGATTTTTTATTATTATAAACCGATGCCTTAGAATTATAATGCATGTAACTAATTCCTTACAAAACAATACTAAAATCTAAATCAATTTTTATAAATAAATAATTTAAAAAAAATGAATTTTTTAACACATTCGTTATGTTCTACCTATATACTAATTTAATTAGTTTTGCAAAATAAATTCATATTGGAATTGTATTCGTGTCCTCTTTCTAATAAAAAAAAAATTCCAAAGAATTTTTGGTTTAGTTTCTGTGACGGTACACTTAACCTTTTAACGCCCAAAGGAAAACTACTGATCGAAAATTGATTTTCCTGATTGTTATTATTTCGTTAGGAATAAAATAAATGGTTTTCAAAGATTTATTATGAAATTGACCAAAAACATACTATTTAGAACGACGGAATGCGTTTTTTCCAAAAATTTCAAATATAAACTTCCCACAAATTTTTAAAAATTTTGTGTTTATAGAAGAAGCCTTAGAAACCCACAGTTTGCCCAACCCATTAGAAATTGTGATTAACTTGGCGTTAATTGTGCGAAGTAATTAGACTTTTTCCATAGTTCTCAGTTGTTATTCTAAGAGATATTTGATACATTTGTTGGGTGTAACCTTTACTACAGTTTTACTACCAGTCTACAAACGTTTACGATGCACAGGCAGGCAACTAATTTCATTTAAACATAAGTAATCAAACATGATGGCATTTATCAGTCAGTGCATCTGACTGAAATTTCTTTCGATTTTTTTTATAAAATTTTTCTGAAAAATTTTACCTTTTATTTCGAAACATTTTTTCTTTTGAGTAACCGCTAGTAGGGTGTTCCTTAGAATCTAAGGGGCGCAATTTTTGTGCACCCAAGGGCTAATCATAGTGCAATGTTTTATAAAATATAGTAGTATTTCGTAAATCTTAGATATATATAAAAAAAGAATTTTTAGACTAATGGGTATAAATAAAAATTTGTTTATTTTCCTTGCAATAAAATCATCTGTAAGTTATAATAAATAAATAAGACTTTTTTTTAGTAATTCTACATTTATTTTATGTTTCCCCATCTACATTTAAGTTTTTACATTTGCACTGCATTTTTTAATAATAATCAAAATTTTGTATCCCATTAATGGGAACAAAGCCAATCAGCAAACAATTAAACGTCTTCGATGTGACCAGTAAATTATTTTTGTGATCATTCAATATTTTTAAAACCCATACCGTCAGCATTAAGAAAAGCAACTTGTCAACGACAGATCCGGTCGTCAACTGTAATTTTCATATTCAAAATTTTGACAACCATCTCAAGGCAATTGCTTGCGATGTCAGTATTCGTATTCATTACATTTGTTACGTCTTATAAGTTTTGGCCTGCAACATAAAACACAGTAGAATTAATTTATAAACGCCAGCAAATACAAAAAAATATAAAGAAAATAATATAAAAATTGTTCCAATCTGCCGGTTGAGGACGTAATATTAAAAAATTTACATCCTGTTTGGGCCACCATACCAATTGGTTAGTCCCCACAACAAGCAATCTTCTAGCACAGTGAGAGAACCAGCAACCTCCTATCAGGTACGGACAGCAGATTGATAGGTTGTTGTAGATGTGTCAATATTTTTATAGTCATAATGAATAGGAACTTACTTTTTTCGAAGAGTCTTAGTAGTTCGATTACCAAAAACTTTATCAAATGACAGAAATAGCAGCTTACATTCTTCCTCCAGATGGGCTTAGTACATGGAACATTAATGCCTCGATTTGCTTTGGTTACATCTGACTGACTGACTGCAATGTTCTGTTCCTTGGTATTTAGCGCCAAATCAAATCTATTGATCTGGAAATAGAGACCATCAATTGGATTAGTTTATAATCGTCTCATTATTAGTTTTGGACTATGAAAGGTTAGTTCGTCTATACTAATAAAATAAATTGCTATAAATAAATAAATAAATAGAAAATGTTCCAATCTTTCGGTTAAGGAGGCAAATTCAAAAGATTGCTCCCCTTTTGGGTCACCATACCAATTGGCCAAACCAATAGTTTGTTAATTTAGCATACATCTATCCCACCAAAATGCTTAGTAGTTCCAGAAGGAATCAACAGTAAAATGGTTCTACAAATATGCCACGTTAAGAGAGCTTCGAAGAAAACTTACCTTTTTTGAAGTCTTAATTTTATCTTGAGTCTGCCTTTATCTTGGGTCTGCCTTTACCTCATAAAAATTTTCATTTTGTATGAAAGCCTGGAAACAGAAAATATTATTTAAGTAGGTGAACACCAAAAGAAAGACAATTGATAGAAATAAGAGTAAAATGTTCCTACCTTCCGGTTGAGGCGGCAAATTTAAGAGATTTCTCGCCTATTTGGGTCACCATACCGGTTGGTTAATGGTGAGTAATTGAATTGTTCTAGCATATATATATATATATATTGCACCATAATGCTTAGATATGTTGACAAACAAACGGCAAATGGCGCTCCGGATATGCCGATTTTTATAGTCGGACTGACGAGGAACAAAAACTTACCTTCTTCCTCCAGATCGGCTCAATACATAGGACATGATAGCCACGATTTGCTGTGGCTACATCTGACTACCACAATGTTCCGTTCCTTGGTACTATTTAGCGCCATATCAACTGAAGGATTTATCTTAGTCTGGAAACAGAGGACATCAACAGGATTAGTTTAAACTTCAACAGCCACAACATAATCTACATGAACTAATCTCATGTACTACTGAAAACTACTTCAATACTAAATTCAGATCTTAGTCTTTTCAATATAATTTACATTAACATTAAATAAATAAATAGAAAATGTTCCAATCTTTCAGCTAAAGAGGCAAATTCAAAAGATTGCTTCCCCTTTTGGGACACCATACCAATTGGCCAAACCAAGAGTTTGTTACTTTAGCATACATTTATCCCACCAAAATGCTTAGTAGTTCCAGCAGGAATCAACAGCAAAATGGTTCTACAAATATGCCACGTTAAGATTGCTTCTATAAAAACTTCAATAATTTCAGTAAACTCAATACATATTTATACGAATATATCTTTAACAATTTATTATTTTCAGTTATTCCTACATGTAATTTTATGTGGACAACCTTAAAATATCATTGAATTTTCATAAATTATAGTATTTAACGTCATTGAGTACAAGTACCAATATGTTTTTTGTTGCAATAGCGCTGATGTTCCACAATGAAAACACAAAATCCGATGCTTACCACTTCAAAGAAATTCAGATATAAAAGAACGGATGCCCAATATCTGTCAACATTGAATTTTCGAACATCGATGAAAACACATACATATATGCTTATGAAACATAGCGACATTTTTCTAATTAATTTTCATATCAGTGATGACAACTCTGACGGTAAGTTAGTTGAGTTTAAAATCGCTGAAATTGAATCCAATAATAGACTACGTTATATTCCAACTCCACTACTGTTGTTACTATGCTGAGTTTTTTAACTATCGCAAAGTGGTTGCACAGTACTCATTTAGTTTTGCGTACATTAAAAAACACGCATTTTTGTTTTAATTTATAAATACACCCAAACGTTTTTGAAAGGTGTGATGAATTTCGAACGATTTGAAATCCATTCCTGACTTTAATTCCTATTATTTTTTTGCAAAATACAGTTTAATTAAAAAAACTGAAGCAGATTTGCACATCTCCAGGCGAGGTCTTGCTGGAAATAGAGAAGATTCCATGTAGATCTAGATACCCGAAAATCAAAGTCAAAGGCCCATTTGGATCCTATTATTAACCGGCTAAGAAAACTAAAAATGTGTCACATAAATTACTACAAAAAATATATAATAATACATACTACGTTTAAAATTTAAGAATTAGTAAAATAACACAAATAAAAATTTTAAGAATTTTTTTTAATGTGCCGTACAAGGTCTTGCTGGGAAATGTGATGCCATCCTCTTTATGCCGGGCATGACAAACATGCGGGAGACCAGGGTTCGGTTCCTGTCTCAGTCATCTTTGTATCAGTAACATTTTCTCAACAGCTGATGTTCGGATACATCTGAAAATGTAGGTCCCGATGTGTGAGTCTAAAAAACGAAGCTTGTTTATTTACAATAACGGGGGGTGTAAAGGACAATTACGTTGTCTATGACTAAATTACAAAAAATAGGTATTTGATTAGACAGGTAGTACTGAGACCAATATTTATGCATTTAAACATGTTTATTATTCGTAGTTACTATCGGCAATGACAACATTTAAAATTAATTTCAAAATCGTTTCAACAATGGATCCAAATTGTTTGCACAATGTAATCCATCACCATAGACCACAATTCAAACATTACCTTTGCCAATTTTTTAGTGCTTAGGCAAATTTGAAAATTTTCCTCCACTAAAATGATTCATTAGATTTTATACAAGCAAATATTATCATTTCAGTTTATTTTTGTATTTTGTTTTTCTTTTCCAATTAACAGAAAGTTTGCACAATTTGCCGCGGCAACAGCATCGACAGACAACATTCTCATAACAACAACATTGTGCTATTTCCGCTCTTCATTTTATTCAGAATTTTAATAACACTCTCTCCTGCGCACATGCACGACATCATTCCATCAAGCACTTCTTCTCTCACAAACACATACATTTTGTATAATCACAACTGACGCTGCTGCGTCAGCTTTGCCGGCACGTCGGCTGACCATCCCGTACATTGTCCAAGTGACTTGCACATCAGTATGTATGTATGTAAGCGCACGGTGTATAGATTTTTCATATTAAAACCAGACAACGCTCACAGAAACTTTTCAGTTTATACAAACAATCGAGGGCGACCTAAAGCAGGCAACGAAAGAAAACGAGATAAAAACACGAGTGTGAAAATGCAACATACCAGGGATGGGACTTTAGTTCGCTCACACGTGTACTTGGTTTTGTGCCATTCGTTAGAAAAAACGATTTCGAATTCGATGTGTGGTAGTTGTGTTAGTTGTTCGTGAACTCATTAATGAAAGCGACTACAAAAATACACGATTATTCATCGTCGCATTATGAGCGGCGGTAGTACGTACACCCAAGCTGTAGTATGCGCGGTATTACGTTCGTTTCCATTCTGCCATCGGGAAGATTCGTGAGATAGACCGCTTACTGTACCTACTAAAGCTAATAACATTTATCGCTAACAGTGACTGTAGTTATTAATAACGAATCGATTTTGAATTGACCGAACAAAGCACAGTGGTTAAGAAACGTTATAATTTGGAAATACAATTTCGTAATCTGTGAGCTAATGCAGTGGGTGGTGGTCTTTTATTTGTCACCGCTGGTTAAATTTTATGTAGGTGGTGATGATAGTGCATAATGGGATGGCTTCACATACCTAAATTTTTGTGCAAAAACTATACGGTGATCGTAGATCATTGATAGTTGGCTCCGAGCATTGGCTCGCCCACCGATCACAGCTCTTACATTTTAAACCAATTTTATTCCACAAAATATTTTCTATCTAAGGTAGAATGCTTCCTGTTCCCGAAATATCCGAATATTACTATTTTTTAATCGTAACAAAAAAACAGCTTATTTTATTCATTGTAAATAATAAAATTTGCAAAGGGTTATAAAATTTGGCATACCTATGTATCTTCATTAGTTTATGATATATGTATCCATAACATTTTTGGAGAAATGCTACCTTATTTAAATAAAATTAAATTTTAATATTATTATTTTTCTTTTAGTTTCTTATTGAACCTTTTGTTTATTAGGGTACCCTACTGATAACAGAAAACAGTGGTCGTTACACGACTTATCTTTAATATTTTGTTGTTACTCTAACTTTTTTTTTAAACCTGATGATGTCTCGATGAAAAATAAAAACAAAAACATACACCTCGAGCCTAATTAATCAAAACTTGGGATATTATGTTAAATAGTATTATTAAGAAAATTATAAATATAAGAGGGCTAATGAATTTCAAAAAATTACATATAAATCATTTCATGCTTAACACACTTGAAAAATATGCTTTTTCACACCTATGTCTAGCAAGAAACAGAAATATCCTTTGATCTTAATAATGTGCCAAATTTATAACTGCATGCAACATAAAGCTGAAATTGTAACAAATTAGAAAATTTTTATAAACTATAATTTAAATTTTAAAAAATCAATTAATGGAGTTTTTTAATTTGGTTTTTGATTCTTTGTTCTTAGGTATGTAGTTAAATTTCCGGGTTTTATTTTATTTTCAATTTCAAATAGGTTTCAAAACAGAGTGCGTAGAGCAATCAAAATACGCTCTCGCTCTATTGAGTTATCTTTACAATGAGTTTATCATTTTCAAAACAAGTGAGCGAAAGCAATCAAGCAATCTTCTCTTCTATAAACTCCTCATTAGTTTTACTCATTCAATACATCGCTTTGATAAGTTAAATGGCGACCGCTTGTTTGAATAGAATTTTTAATTTGAATAACTCATTGTACGCTCATTGAAGCAAACAAGGAGCGCTCATTTCACGAAAATGATCGATTGAATTTTACTTATCAATCATAAATAAGCAAATGTGAACATATGTATAATGTTGATTTTTCAAGTGCCGTCGTTTCGTTGAACACAGAAATGAATTGTGTTGCTTGGAAAATATGCATTGATATTTAGGTAGTATGTAAGAAAATTATTATTATTTTTGAAATAATAATACTGTTAACACATTGAATCATTTATTTTTATTTTTTTTTATATTAAAAATTACATTTAATAAACCTAAATTATTAAGATTGATAATTTGCTTGTTTGACAAATCCAACAATGCTCTGATATGAAAATTGTTTTTTATGCGACACACAGTTTAGTGGTGGAGCATATTGCCGTTGGGAGGCGTGGCAGATATAGACATATGTATACATTCTTGCACAGGTTTTTTACGAGAAAAAACAAAATAATGTGACTCTAATGCAGTGGTACGCAAAATGTTTATCAAGAACAACTTCGAAAAACGACGCTAGCAGAGCAGATACAAGTATGTAATTCCTGTAAACCAAATCAGTTATGAGCATGTTATTAAACAGGAGCACTCAAAACTTAGCTTTGTTGTTGTAAAGAGTTTATCATCGCAATAACTTTTGAGTGAGAAATATCAAAGCATTGAAAGCAATGAGTACTCTTTTGTTGAGTGCTTTCGAAAGAGTATTCAACGAGCGATGACGTTCTAGAGCATTAACAAACGAGCGCTCATTTCTTTTTATGTCGAAAATGAAAACACAAAATTGAGTCGCTCGCAAATAGAGTTGTATATGAGGAGAAGAGCAAAATAATACTTCTCAATGATAAGTATTTACGAACTCTGTTTCAAAAGTCTTAAAAGCTGTCCCTAAAAGTTTGTGGTTACTGGGTTGTTATATCGTAGACCCGTCTCATCTACTTTTTAACATGTAACCATACTTTTACTGTACTGCACGAATAACGCTACTGTTAATTTTCCACTTTGCTCTTGTTTACACACAGCTTTCAATGGATTTCTGGTAACGGACGACAACAAATGTTGGGATGTGGGAAGGGCTGCGTTTGTTAGTAAACGACTTTTTCTCAGTTGCTTACTACTCCTTGCACTACTACAGAATATGAAACAAATGATAAACAAATGCCGACACAAAACGTTTTAGCGGATTCATCGTATCATTCATACGATGGATAACAACGAAGTCGACGGTTACGATCAATTCGTTGCCAACAGGAGAAATAAAAGGCCAATTACAACGAGACAATGAGATGGGGTGGGAGCACATGATTGGATAGATTGTGACGTTGTAAAGCTTTACAACTTTTTGAGCCGTTTCCTCGCGCTACCCGTCTTGCGATTGCGAGAGTATGCAGTACGGTCAATGTAGCACACAAAGGAGAATGAAGAAACTCAAATGAAATATCAAAGCGTAGGAGTTTAATTTTAAGGCACACGGAGAAGTCGGTTCGGCATCTGGCTAAATGTCAGTGTAATGAAGAATGTGCATCTCTCAAAATTTGGCCGAGCAACGACGACAAACTGAAATTCTTGAGAAACCACACACACAAAAATTAGTCATTATCACAAATGGGGAGAAGAACGGAAAGTCTGCCTGGTTCTTTGGCTAATATCACAGCGTTAGGGCATAATGGATGGATGAGTTACGAAAATTTGCAAAAAAAAAACACTAACATAGTCAATTAGTTTATGAATGAAATCATTTTCATCACACCAACATAAACGCCATCATAATAGTATTTATTGAAATGCCATCAACCCACAAATCGTTTACATACATAGTTGTGTATGTATTTATTTATTTGTGTGTATGTAGATCTGTTATGCACATTACAAATGTATGTATGCGTAATGAATCTGAAATATTTGAATAGTTGAAGGCAAAAGTGAACGATTCTTTTATTTTTAATTTATACCTACAGGTATATAGGTACCTATTGACTTCAACTTAGTGTGTGGTAGTATATATACCTAGGTATATACCTTCAGTTACCTGACTATTGCAATTCGTTTTCGATAACACTCCTAACTGAAAAATCTTTCCACAGATTCCTTGTGTCTGAACGCGCCTTAATGCAATTTTCGAAGTTTAAAATATGTAATGTTTTTTTTAATGGTTTAGCCGTAAGCAATTTTCCAGTACTTTTTTACTAGATTACCGATTCTATTTTAGAACATTTTCAATTGACTACTTTTTCCATTAAATATGCATCAATACCTATAACATTTTTTTAATGTTTTATTTAAATATTGTCACAAATACCTACATAGGTAGATAAAAACATAAAGTAACAACAGCTGTACAGTGCACGGCTTGTATACTTTGCTCGACACTGTATTTACAATGGACACCCAACGACAGACGCACATCTATAGATATGATGTGTATACAGTTTTGACTGTTTATGTTACCATTATCCAGACGTACAGTAGATGTTGTGATTTGCAACCGAAAGGATCTGTAAGGAAATGTGTTTACATAATAAACACTTGTGTATAAATGAGCGTCGTACCCACGTATGGTGTATACATTACATAAATGTTAAAAATTATAGACGCAGAGAATCAAGTAGGTACAAAGTCCTAAGTTGAAGCTTATTATTTTAAAGGTACCTACAAAAACATCAAATTCATCTAATTGAAATTTTTTTTATTAAACTTTAGCCCCAAAATGAGGTAATTAAATATGTTTATTGTATAGCTGTTCTAATTTTAAGGGACAATATCTCAAACTACCTATAGCATCGCCCAATTTTTTTGTTATTCATATTATATTTCAAATCCCTACAGTCTTACAAAATAGAGTTGAATGTCCATGTAGATGATGACCTAATTAACACAATAGGAACAGTAGTTAATTTCAAATCCAAAAATCGTAAAGCGACTACTGCAGTCAACGCTTTTTTATGTAGCAGATGTTAATTTATAGGTACCTATAAAGTGCAAACATTAAAAATTGTCTTTTAAGAACCATAAGGCTGATTTACACGCTATCCACCCATATCCCCTATCTACTGTCAAATCAGTACATTCTGATTTCCTATCCACCTTCCTAAATTCAATATTACTTTGCTATAATTTTGTAGTGTTTGTCTTTGCTTACTCCTACATGTTTTCTAATTAGGCTGTCTCGCTCATGTTGTTGAGGGGATATGAGTAGATATGGGTAGATAGCGTGTAAACCATACTATAACTGAGTTATTGAAACCTACTAGGTATCTAAAATCCCTGGCAAAAAAATAAAACTGGATTATATTTAAACAAACATCATGGTAGGTATTTTTTATCGATCATAGTAGGTATGTAGTATGTATATACATTTTATACGTGACACGATTCGTATATTTTGCATACTACCTACCTATAACTCTCTATAAAGTTGATTACGCATTTTAAAACATCGAATCGTTTATAAGAGAATCTTCGAGATAATTTTAATTCGTATTTATAATTCTTAAATCAATTCAGATTCATATCAGACACTGGCACTCACATTACTGTTGTGTGCCCAGCTCTTTGATAGGGATTATTCAGTATGTCATTACAGGTGCCGAGCTTTGTGATGTCTACACACACACATGCACACAAACTGGTGTAAACACACCGAATGTGTGTAAAAACAGAAATATACTTTTATATACGCTCTCATCCCAAAATGTAGTTCTAATACTAAAAACACACATTTCCCCACACACAATTTAATTGCCACTCTTAAAGCCACGACATAGGTATAAAGAAAACAAAAACAATACCCGGCAAATGAGAATCAGTCAAGCAAGCCCCACTATCATGGAAACTGTACATATTGCAAACGAAGGCTAGCTACTACTGACTGCAGCACATATTAATCGGAAAACTTTTTAAAACGGACCATGTTGTAGTATTTGTTAGGCGACTTCGATAGGCGATGTATGCTCTTTGTCGGACTTGAGATTACCTGTGTGAAATTCTGAATTGATTCAAAAAAAGCTTATCTAAAGCTCACCGTGATTTCATTTAAAACAATACAATAATTTAATGACACAGCAAAGCAATTTGACATTACCGATGACATCGTTCGAAGATGTCAAGATACAGAACGACTTTTAAGAAGACCCTACATTTACAAACTATTGTGCGCAGTAATATTGATTACATATTGTGGACTATTGTTTGTATATTTTAAAATGCATTTAAAGCTTATTTACGTTTGCTCTTGCGAACTATGGGAGGAAAAATTGTCAGTTTTGTGTACTTTTTTTGAAACGATACATTACCTACTTTTAAAACTATTTATTTTGATTTGTGTTCTAGTATTATATACCACCCTACATACATAGATATTCGTTAGGGAAATTGATAATTTCGTTTATACCAATGCTACTGCGAATATTACAAAATTGACCTATGAAAGCTTCTTTACCTATCAGTCACAAATGTTTTCTGATACAACTGTCTAAACAAAAAGCCAAATTTTTTGGTATTTTTATAAAAAAAAATAATAAAACATTTTAAGCACTTTCTAAATAATCGGCGATTCTACAGAAATGTTTTTACAATGCTCAGGTATGTATAGGTACCTATATTTATTATAATGGTGAAGCATACAAAGTTTTTGTTAAGTTAAAACAAGAGAGTCAAATTGAATAAATAACCTGTCCGAACAGAGAATACGTCACAACAGAATAATTTCAATCTTGACATTATTCACATATTTTGGCTCTTAAAGCAAACAAATATGAGGAAACAGGTCAAATTTTGCGTAGTTCATACTACATACTAATGTCCAAATGATATAGATTAGACTAGCTGCTAATTGTTGTACATATGTACCTGTGTCGACCTAAAACTATTCTGCAAAATTGCACGAATTTAATTTAAATTTATTGTGACAACAAGAAATGAAAGTTGAATTTAACACATTTTTGTGTTAATATCTATACATAAAGAGGTACCTAGTATATAAATACTATTAATATTAACTCCCAACAAAATTGTACTAAAAATATATCGACGGTACAAAAAATTCTCTAAAATAGGTCGGTTTACATATAGGTATTACTCGGACGAAGCTTATTTGATATTTATTCTTCATTTCCGGTTATGTACCTATTTTTATCAAGCACATTCTGATCTGAATGATATCGGAAATACACATAGGCGACAATAGTTACCTATATCCTGACCAATAAAATCAAAAGAAAAATTTGTTTACACACACAGCTGAAAATTCAAATTGTACCGAAGATAAAAACCCCTTTCAATGAAAAATACTACATTTGTAGGGGACGACAGCATTCATATTTAACCATTGACATTTTTAATGGTTTTGGGAGGCATAAACGCCGCCGTGCAAACAATCATCCATCGCCCATTCATTCATTATCCAAACTTACCGCGCATCTTTCCCGCCAGCCAACCGGCCGGCCTATGGTATCCACCAAAATAGACTTCAACACTACACTGCTGTACAAAGTAAACCCTACACTTTTGACGATATTAACTAGAATCGACACATCATTGAATACACAGCCAGTCAGTCGTCCAATATAATATGGATGTAACAAATCAACAACCACCTTCTGTACAGTGACTGTGTGTACGATTTCGCGTAAATACAATTTTCAAATTTACCGCCAAACATCGTGTTGAACACTCTAGAGCCGACTGTACTCATGAAACCCAAGCATTATTTGTATGGGATTACTCAAGAAACCCACTTGAATTGTGATTTCCCAGGTCAGACTTGATTGTATCGTCTTCAGATTGGTGCCAAAATAAAGCTTACATTTCCCCCTATCGATTGAGACCCCTTCGAGAAGGATCGAAATAACGCTTAGGTCCAAAAACGGACCGAAAGAACCATAATCTTAAAATGTTCGGACATCCATAGCAATTTGTTACCATTAACACATTGAGTTTGCATCAAAAAAGACGCCTTCAGTCGAGTACGGACAGTCAACGGGTACACATCTCGTGGTGGTTGAAATTGAAACTATTCATATCCATTGCTTTCTACCTAAAGAAAAGCGACTTCTGCTTAAGCGACCAAGATTGTTTTTGCATTACAATATATAGTAGAGTGGTAGCGAGCGACATTGTAGAAACAGATTGCAAACATTTTTCAGAAGAGCAGCATAGCAGTACATTTAGCCAAGCCACTCACTACCTAACAGATTGTTGTGCTGTATTGTATTGTACAACAGACCGACCGACTACCTAACTGACTACTAGTCGCGCTAGCGTTAGAGGGATAGAGAGAGAGGCGAATATATCGTTTGCTTGCTTTCGTCCGTCGCTCTCGTATACCGCCGTTGCACAGCAGAAAAAGTATTTTGATACTTAAATACACACCGCCAGCGTAAAAGTTAAACAGTGTGTCTGTGTTGTTCGTTCAGTGCGGTTCTCTCGGTGCGAAGAAATTTGAAAGTCAAGTAAAAAACAGAAAACGGCAATATAGTTCAACAGAATTATTAAAATAAAATTGTAAATTTTTGTAGTAAAATTACAATTTATAGAGTGAAAAGAAATACATATAACTGAAGTTATATAATTTGAAAGAAAAAGTTCATACAAATTTGTTCTAAAAAAACACACAAATATGTCTGCCGCCACAGAACAACAAAATAACGGTGATGTCGCTGTTGAGAAGGTAGCTGCCGATGCCGTGAAAGAAGATTTGAAATCACAGAAACCTGTCGTAGAAGATAGCAAAGCAGCGGCGGCTGATAATGGAACAGCGTCGAAGGATGGAGCTAACGATGATGATGATGCCCCACCTGCTAAAGAACACGTCAAAGGAACAAAACGGCCTGCAGAAGTAAGTTTGAATATATCCTTTAATTGCGTTTAGGGGGAACGGGTAGGGTAGAGAAGTTTAATGATGGTTGTGGGGAAATAACCAAATCAATCAATAAGTATTTAAATTGTTAGCTTGACGCGATATCTTTCTAGAATTGGGGTGTAGCTAATAAGTGGTGGCATTTGGTAGATAGAGACACATACATGAAAAGGTGGTCTAAACGAGATTTCTTCATGCAAGAAGAAGAAGAGGAGTCAGTTCCAAGTACAAGTAACTATACGTTCGCCTTAAGCGCGCGCATTTTGTAGATACCTTTGGGTATCACACACATTCATTACGCTCTCTCTCATATCATAACCATCATTATAATGCGTTTCCTTCTTTTTTATACACATGATTTGAATGAGTAAATATATGTACTAAAAGAAATCGGCCAAGAAGTGACTATCTATTTTTAAGGATATACTTGTGTGGGTTTTAAATGATTCTAAATGCCGATTTTTCGTTGGCGCGTTCGTTACAATTTTTCAAGCCAACTGTAGCAGAAGACAATGCTGCTTATATCACGTACCTATATGGGGTTCATATTTTTGTTGTCTTCAATTCAAAAATAAGCACATCCATGTAATGTTATTGAATGATACAAAAGCTTGTTCGTCGAGTACTTGCTGTTTGCGATTCATTCATTTAAAATTTTATAGTACACGAATATTACAAACATATATAATAAATGTTGCAGATACTGCACCAACACATGTATTGCTGCAAACACTGTGAAATGATTAAAGCGGTGGGAGCAAAAGAGCAACACAAATTCATTGTGAACATGTGTGTAGAAGCGAAATGAGTAAACAGAATGTACATTGCCGGCCGGTTAACCGCTGCCGCTCTAGCACTATTCTTCGAATGTATTGGTGCTTTACTGCGATTACTACTAAGGCTTTTACTAAATCATTAGAACTGCTATTAGTGGGCAGCAGAGAACCAAGCCGACCGAGTGAGTAGCGGCGGCGAGTCGTAGCCGGTTCGATTTTCTGCTTACAAGCCGCCGCTGTTTACATCGGCTTTGGTCGACTTATTTTGGCAGCCGCACAATATGACAAATCATACCCAAAGGGACGCTTTTTTGGCTCCCTAAAACACCGTACTGTTTTAAAAAACACACCATTGGATTCGTCCCGAAAATATCTTTAATATGAGTACCCGGACACAGGGGTTCATCATAGAACCCAAGGGCCCCTATATTGACCCCCCTTTTTTGACCTTGATTTTCACGTTTTTGGGCGTAAAAAGGAATGTGTGCCACATGTATTTCCTTTTTTTTGGGCCCCACCCCAAATTATACACTTTTGCATGTTTTTTTTGGAATTTTAAGAAATTTTCAAGCAAATTAAATATACATAGTTTTGAGCCGATGATGTAGCCGCCGCCGATTTTTTTACATTTAAGCCGCCGCCGCCGACATCATATTGACCACGCCGCCGCCGCCGATAATTTTGGGTCGGCTTGGTTCACTGGTGGGCAGAGCTTGAGTATATTTTCTTTTTATGTTCCTTTCCTGCATTAAAAAAAAGATCTAGAAGATTTTAAACGTTCTTGAGTTAAACAAGTATTTGTGGAATTATTTTATGTACTCGATCCGAACAACTAATAAAGTAGCACACATGTATGTAATTAATCCTATGGGCAATACCAGCACCGCACCACAAGAGTAGTAAACGACGACATCATTTAGTTCTTGTCAACCATTAACATCGGTAATGGGCGATTGTAGTACAAAATATATAGCACATGTACAGTCAGTTAAAATTATAGCGTCGATGATGACGCCGATAACATCGACGACATCCACGCCGAGCTCTCTTTTTATTTATTGCGCTATTTTGTGTTTTGTTTTTCACTTTACGCACTATATACTTCTCACCTACGTACACTCATGGGTCCAAAACAAAACACGAATAAAATTTCACACATTCCTTTCTCTGTCGCTACTCTTTGAGTTACTTTTCTTTTTGTTATGTTTATGTGCGAGTGAATGTCAAACAAAACACTTGTACATCAAGCGAACGAAACACAGAAAGAAATGGCAAAAGGCAAAAGAACATCGAGAAGAATGGGTAAAGAAAGAAGCACATAAACACAAAATAAAAACAAACATTTGTGTTGTTCTGCTATCTCCTTCTAACCTAATAAATATTGTAAGGTTGCTGCTTTCTGCACAACAAGCACTCACCTTGCTTCATTTAGCGTTCATTGTACTAACAATACAATAATAGAAAATACAAACGCACACACAAATGCAAGAGAGAAAGATACGAGAGATAGAGAGAGCGGCAAACATATTGAAAAGGTAAACAATGACAACCCGCAAACACAGCGTTTGCAATGTCGGAAAAACGGTAGCAGAGACGGCGTCGGCGACAGACGCGGTAGTTGCATGTAGTACATAGATGATTAATACCTAACCTAAATAAAACACTGGCGTATGCATTAAACACAAACGCGCTGCCGCGCAGTCATGTCGACATGTATATATATAACCGGTGTTTGCAACATCGGCCTATATACTTATGACATTTCTATCTTTATGCTGCTGTTTCAGTTTTATTTTTTCCTCTCACGTTTTCCGTTTTCTAATGTGTTTGTCGCACAATCTTTGTCGATTTTGTTTATATCACATGAAACGTATAATCACAACGGCCAAAATGAAATGAAACAGAAACTAGCATTTCTTGATAACAGTGGTTTTCACAATATTCAAGCACCCTCAAAACCATTTTGCAGAGGATGTGACGTTGAGTAGCCAATGTCGGTCGCTGCTACTTAAGCGTCAACGTTGACGGCGACATCTGTGAATAAGCGCGTCAAATTTACAAGTACAGTTTTGTTCTTTGAAGCAGCTAAAGCTTTTTTTCTACTAAGATATAATTTTATATATTGTTAAAGGAGTTTAGAGGATCCGTTAATTTAAAAATAAAATTGTATAGTAAAATATTTATTTTTTTACTTTCAAGGCTAAACATGCTGAATCAAAGAAAGCCAAAAAGGACAAAGCTGCCGATGGCGATTCGGATGAAGAAGAAGTCATAGACGAAGAAGGTAATGAAGGTGACAGTGATATCGAAAGTGATGAATACGATATCCCCTACGACGGCGAAGAGGATGATATAGAGTGCGAAGGTAAGTTGAAATGAGAAAAACTCATGCTTTTATATAGGCTGTGAAATACACAGCAAAATGAACTAGTCACTAATAGTCCCTTTTGTTTGTTCCCACTCTCTTTTCATGTAACGCCATAGATGAAGACGACGAGAATGATGATGGTTCGGGTTCCGATGATCAAGCGTAATAATAATATAGTAGTCAAAAACCTCTTAAATTAATATTATTGCAAAAAAATAATACAAAAGCCGAAAACACAGATTTCAAGTAACAAAATTTTAAATATTTTACATATTTTTTATGTTAAAAAATATTTTGTTCTCATTACATTTATGTGTTTTAAGAAGAAATGTGTGTAATTCATCATAATTTTTTACAAAAACAAATTTTAATTTGACAAGAAAAAGGCAAGAAAAAACTTCAATATATTTTCTTTTGTTTTTCGCTCTATATTATATGTTTAAGTCGTCTTTTTTTATATATTATTTAAAAGTATATATATATATATAATTTAAACATAAACAATTTAAAAAAAAACTGAAAAAAATACAAAAAGTAAACACAAAACCATTAATTAAGCATTAGACGTTATATCTGTAGCTATAAAAAAAGAAGGAAAACAACAAAAAATACAAACAAGCAAAAAGTATTTAAATAAAACAAAAATTAAAAAAATCACCTTTTCATTTGCAATTCTTTTAAACAACGAACTTAACTTCACACGAATTTACCACGTTTGTTGCTGTAATAATCGGATTGGCTTTTGATAGTAATAAAAAATAACAACAAAATATATATGAAAAGAAACCACAAAAAAGTAAATAGTCGCACGAGGCTCTCTTTCGTAGAGAACAAGAGAACAATTATGAAATATGCAAGAGAGCAACACAGCAACTATAAATGTTAGAAGGCATGTCTCGGCAAAATAAGCTTATCAATGACCACATTCTGTAGAAGCACCAGATAGCGACTTTTTATTTTTCAAAATTTGTTTTATATAGCTTTCAAACGAAAATTATCTAGAGAGGAACTTTATGTCAAAATTGTGAATTTTGAAATTTGAGAGTGGATTTTAAATGTGGCTGCCTATTTCTCTTCATTTATATACAGGCATTTTACATGAAACATTTGCTTACAACATCATTGCACAAGACGGTGTATTTTGAACAAACTGCAGCAATCGCATTCAAAATTGCAAAACAAACAATATTCTCGAAGCACTTTTTTAACTGAAATTATGTGCTTTATAAAAATCTTAAAATTCCTATAGTGCTGACATACCTAAATTTAATTTTTTATCTGTCGTATCTAAGACTATTTGTCATCGTTCCAATCACCGGCAAATTGTATAAAACTCGAATATAACATTGGCCACTTTTTTGAGAAGCGAACAAGTTTATATGTAAAATACCGTACAATTATCTAATTGGATTAAAGTTATTTTTTTGAAATCGTAAATAACTTAAGTTGGGTAAGTTTTTTTATATTTAAATTAAAATATTACTTAAGATGTATGTAATTCAAATTTTTACTCATGGACTTGGCAAAATAGACAATTAACGGGTAAAATTTAACAAAAACAAAACGCAATAAACACACACCGCCATAGAAACCTTTTTACTGTAAACAGGCAACTTATATTCGCGTTTGAGATTATAATCTATAATTTTCAGAATAATGATGAAGCATACAAGTATTAACAAACTCATTAATACTTCTATATCTACATATTGATATGAACACAAAAAAAAAAACAAAATATCATTCCCTAATGTATTATCATCCCAGCAAATAAGTATTAAACCTGAGACTATGAGACAAAATCTTATTAATGTATTTATTATGTTTCTATTGACTAAGTTATGTATCCTATCAAACGTAAAACTTGATATTAATCTAAAAATAAACTTTTTTATGTTACAATTACTACCGCCATATGTTATTGTATACATGTATGTATATAATCACTACAAACGTAATACATTTTACAGCAACACTGAATTATCCCAATCTCAATTGCTTATAATTTCACCACATTTGTTTTGTAATCGTACATCCAAAAAGTTTTCATCAGGTGTCGAATCTAAAACGAGGCACACACAATGCGAAGATTTCTATTAAAAAAGAAAACTGTACATACAACACCACTTAGCTACAGCTACAGAAATATTTTTTTTCTATACATTTATGTATGTACATAAAGTTCATATGTGTACCAATTCCCAATTCCGCTTCCAAATAAACAACAAATAATTAAAAGATTTTCATAGTTTAAAGTACAATAAACACACTTGAAAGATTTCCCTACTAAATATAAAATGAATTTCAAATATTAAAAAAACCAAATGCCCTTTGCATCTTACGCCGTGAGGAGTAAAATGTTTAAAACTAAAATAGAACGGTTAAATTAGGCTTAAGCAAAACTTAAAAATTACATACATATATGTATAAATATTAAAAAAAGCCCCTCAATTCCAACTTGTTGTTGAAGAAATAGAAAACCGTTTCAGTTGTCAGAGTGTCAATTAATTCTCGACAATACTAATGAATCGGCAAAAACAAATGCATACATACATTTCTCATATGTTTATTTGGAACATGTGCGATAATGTCCATCTCCTTGTGTTTGATTACAAAACAAAAAGCTCTCGAAATTCATGGGTCTTGGTGATAATGTTGTTTCTTTATTTAAATCCACTTGTATGCATCAAATTCAAACCAGAAATTATTACTGTGTACATAGTATTAAAATTATAAAACAACATTATTATATTAAAAAAATAAAGTTTTTATTGATAATAATAAAAAAAAATCACAACAAATCATTACACATTGCCATAACATACAAATGGACGTGTATAACACAAATACTTAATCAATCAATTAATTTCTTGGTACACATAAAACTCTTTTAATATATTTAACTATGAGCTATAGGTGGGTATAACCTTATTGAGTTTAAAACTCTACAAAAATAAAAATAAAATCAAAATAAGGTCCCCATTAACGACGCATATCGGGGCTCTAGTGTATTGTTTTATTTTAAATTTCGTTGTTTAAATTGTTTTTAGTTTTGACTTTTGTATTGTCAAAAGTTTGGGCAATCTACCCAATGTTTTATTTCGAAAACTTTTATCTTTTATACTTCAAATAATTTTTTTTAGCTTAGAATAATATAAAACTGAGATATTACTTAAAAAATTTGTATGTAAATACTAATTTGTATTTTGGGTACAATAAACATTGTTTATACAGTTTATACTTAAAAATATAACTTAATTTCCCTTTACACCCCATGAATGAGGTATGGGATATGAATTAATACGCTTTCTATTTTTAGATTCACAACTAACGACACCTACTTGTTTATCGACGAATGCGAACGAGTGTTTTTTACTAGACATTCCGATTGAATCGACACTATACCGCGAAGTATAGTGATGACTGGAGGCGGGAGTCGAACCCGGAATCCCGGCATGGTAGTCGCGGGTTTTAACCATCATGCCACGATATCAGTTTATACTAATGTCACTAAAATCGGAAATGCTATCGAATCAACAATTGAATTGATCTATACATTGCGGAGTAATATTACTACAATAGAACGTTAATTAATATAATTTTTTCAAATTCGGCCATTTTTTTAATATTTTTAACCTAAGCTTCGCCGTTCAGTAAAGGTTGTGTGTAATGTGTGACATAAAAGAAATCAATAACGTGTCCATAAAATGTATATAAAATACGTACATACTACTTACATAACATAACATACCTCTGTATATGTCTCTCAATGTGCCACTTATCAGATACAAATCACCATTATCATTTCCCACCCCACTGCCATTTTGACCAACTTCCTGCAATTACAATGGTAAAGGAAGGGTAGTGGCAGTCGGCCGCCTGCTCGGAGCTGTGGCAAATACTTCGCTCGTTTTATGGACAACTATTATTGTCGTTGGCTCTGTGTACGTTCTGTACGTCTGGTTTATACTTCAGGAACGAAAAAGTAAACATGCCGCATATTCGACAACTGCCGCTGCTAGGCAATTCAACTGACTCTCTCTTTCTGTCAGACAGGACCATGCAATCGCGAGAGAAGAGCGTGACTAACCAAAAAATAAAGGGAAATTATAACCAATGCATTCACAAATAAAGGTACAGTCTAGTGGAAAATTTGTTCTCTCTTTCACAAGTTCAATTCGAAAACATCTGGTCTTTTTGTAGAGTTGATAGGTTAGATTAGATTTCTATTACCACCGGGCCATGACAGTAGAGAAACAAAATGAAACTCCTTCTAAAGGTCAGGTAAAAGGCATTTTAGGTGTACTTCTGTGAAGGTCATCAAAGGTTTTGTTTACAGAACAACATACAGTAAACTGCAGACATGTGTACAGTAGGGGTGTTTATGTGTATCGGAAAGGACATTACGGAAAATTTGTAACCGAAATACCTACAACTGTACTAATTTCATTTTCTAATTAACCTTCAAATCATCCCTCGTGACAAAATGATATTAATCCAATCGTTGAACATATCGAACTGTTGGAATCCATTTTGCATTTAAAATATTTATTTAGAGATGTAAGAAAACCAAAAAAGACCAATTATATAACATCACGCTAAAATACAATAGTTTCATACAATGTATACATAAAATATTTATACATATTGATATTTAAATGTTAATAATAAAATCAACACAAGACGAATAATAAATAAGTTTCAATATAGGTATTAAGAGCTGTTTTCATTAAAATTCATCAAAAATTTATTCAATCAAAATTATGAAGTAGGTATATGGTCTTAAGAGTTTAAATTAAAACTCTTAAATGTACTACATAAATCACACAATATTCTGCAGATCCATAATTTTGTAGTACATAGTTCAAGATCTTGACCTAGTTCCTAGTAATGAAAAAGAAAAGGTTTTTACGTTTATGACAACTGAACACAGCTATAATGTGAGTTTCTAGTCGAAGTAAAATAAGCAGCGGCGTGAATTTAGCCTACATAGGATATACATATTTAGTTTCATCTGCGAGACTGTCTTGTCTACGTGGTGTTGTTTAAAGGGCTTAAATAGATTTTCGACAAGCTATAGTTGGGTTTTCGAATTTATTTAAAACAATTTTTCGAAGACGGCATATCCGAAAACTAAACTATAGTCTGCGAAAATTTATTTAAGCTCAAAAGCCAATACCCCTGAGATAAAAAAAAGCATGGCTTATCAATATTTCACTAAATAATGCAAATGTATTAATCGCATTGTTTGTTTTATATGTATTTTTGTTAACAAATATTGCCGCACTCAGCTGTTTTTTGTTGTGTGTTATCGACATAACAGCACATAGCTACATTGGGAAATCAAAAATATACTTTTTTGGTGTTTCACAAAATCTAATCATGAAATTTGATTATTAAAACTTTTTGTTTTAGTTTAATTTTTCTGTTGTCAATCAATAACAGCTGTACTTAATATTAGTTTAAGCCAAGGAGAATGTGGTAAAGAGTCACAATCTGTCAAAAATAAAAATGTAGACATTGAACATTTTTTATGGGAAAGTGAAGTGAGAAAATATAACCAAGTTACGAAACGGCAGTGTAAAGGAATACTTTAATATCGCACTTTTGTCTTAATTAGCAGCACTGTTCGAGTTTCAAATTAAAAAAAAAATGGAAAACACTACAAGCACCACACTTGGCAAACTGGAAAGTGCCTTACCGATACCGGCTGGTTTAACCAACGGAAATCGATTGGTTAACTTGTTGTTAATTAAAAAATTAAATATATACAAATTAGAATCAGCTATACCCACATATGTGTATCTTCATTTGTTAAATATTACATTTGTTTCAAAATTTGTGTCTGGGGACCAAGATGAAGAGAAAAGTATATTTTTCAAAGCGGCGATTCGCTCCATATGTTGCACATTGTGTTTAATACCTCAAACACAATAGAATAGAATAATAGAGAATTGAACAGTAGTGGGAAAAATTGATTTTACTATCAAAAATTTAGACCAATCACGGTTGAATGTAAACGGTTGCCAAAGCTCATACCTATAATTTACTTTCTACTGGTCTTTATTGAGAGTATTATCGATAACAAATTGTCATGTTATTCTAGTTGTCGACATCTGTTCTCACACAACATTTTCTTGCAGATTACATAAATCCGTCGACGAAACCTTGTGCCTGTACGCGACCTTAGATAAAAACATACAATATTGAGTACTCGGTACTGATGTACTCTATTCGGTTCTATTGACGACATTTATTTCTAACCAGTTAAAACAGAGTCGTCAGTCACCAACATTGAGCTTATTTCAACTACAAGAACATATGATAAGTTTTTGCCAACAACAATTTTCTCTATGTTGAAATAATAACTCGACAAATTGGTCCCAATCCAACAATAATGGACAAAGATTCCGATAGCACGGTCACATCATTGGACGAAAATACGGAAAATTTTTGCGCCAATCAAACACGAGATATTTTGGCCGAAGGCATTGTGAACCTCTTCAAACCTGTAGTAGAGAAATTGGATGAACGGATACAAGGCACACGACAAGCCCAGATCGAGTTGAAAACCCAGCTGGATGTGCTCTCTGCTCAGTTAAGAGACATCGAAAAAGCTCAACACAATATACCCGAGTTCTCAGACAAGGTCAAGGAGCTGATCAACGTAAAGCACAAAGTTACGGTCATTGCGAATATACTAACCACCAGTCAGGAGAGGCTGGCCGGATTGCACAAGCTGATCGAAAAGGAGCAGAGAAGACGGCAGGCTCTGCTGGATTCTGCCATAAGTACGAATATTTCGTAAGCAGGTGGAAAGTCACTAAACAGGCGCAGAAACAAAAGCAATATAACTACAAACAAAGTATGGAGACGCCACATATCGATCATCTATCCACTGCGGACTATGAACATGTTTATGAACCAGCCGAAGATTCTTTTCTCCTACTCGATGCTTTGGAAGCTGATTTGGAATTTATAGAAAGTGAATTAAAGCCGCGAGTATGCCTTGAGATAGGACCCGGTAGTGGTATTTTAATTACAGCTCTCTCCAAACGCCTTCCAAATACCTTGTGCTTAGCTTGTGACATCAATCCGTACGCCTGTCGGGTCACAAAACGCACATCCATCAGAAATGAAGCACAGGTCGATTGCGTACAAGGCAGTTTGGTGGACGGCTTCAAATCTAAAATTGTAGATTTGTTAATATTTAATCCTCCGTATGTTGTGACTACAGACGAAGAAATACAGTACTCTACAAAATTTGGCGATCACACGGAAGGAAATCTTGTTCACTCATGGGCGGGAGGTGAAAATGGTAGGCGTATTATTGATGCTTTACTGACAAAACTGAATGATATCCTGTCACCAAATGGAGTTTTCTATTTACTATTACTTCGTGAGAACAAACCTGAGGAGATTATAAACACTTTATCACAGATGGGCTTTGAGAGCGAAAAATATATGGAGAGACGCATCCCAGGAGAATATTTATACATTATGAAAATAAAACGAATATTTCCATAAAAGTATAATCTGTAACTCATATATATATATATATATATATAATATATAATATTGCTAGCATTGTGGTTTTATGTTTATAGGTTTTCATAATAAATTCCATGACTATACTTATTAGGCATTTATGGCTTATGTATATAAATAAAGCAAGATCTTAACATTAATGGATTCATAGTTTTTCAAAAGTATAATAGTAGATTAAGATTACAAAACACTACTTCTTCGGTTTGATAAAAAAAAGTTAAATATGTAAGCTTTTATCAAATTTTGCAACTGATATTTTGCAACCATATTTTCCACATAAATCTAATGTAGGCAGGATGAATTGTATTGGTACTTCTAGAATTTTATACTTACTTAATTTCCCTTTACACCCCATTTATGAGTTATGGGATAGCTTTTCGCGTTGTTGTGAATTAACACGCTTTCTATTCTTAGATTCACAACTAATGGCACCTACTTGTTTATCGACGAATGCGAACGTCACTGTTTGAGAAGCTCTTACTTAGACATGCCGATTAACTCGACACTAATCCGGTCCCATTTTATTTATAGTTTTGGGATAATAACTAAATGCGGAGATCGCAATTGGCTTTAAATGCTGCAATGCGTTATATTTATCCGCAGAGACGTTCAGTTTATACTACACCGTTTGTTGTGGGCTTCTTAGGATGTCCCTTTATTGATTTCGTAAAATTTAGGTCGCTGTTGTTGTTTTACAAGACAATAACATTTTCATGCCCACGCTTCTTAGCCCAATCTTTTATTTTCGCTCACTCCACACGACGTAGAAACTTTATTATCCCGAAATTAACATCTTTGATGGATAAATAATTTCTTGTTCGGGTAGCCCGATCTTACAATTTGTTACCAAGCAACATGAAGATCTTTTCCATGTCGCACTTTAGCTTTCGGAAGCATCTTCTTAATTATTGTCATCCAACAACCTAGATATGGATCCGTATCTTATTCCCTTTTTTAACTTTTATATTGGTAACTTAATGTGACTCAAACTTATATTATTTTTTGATTTTAATTTTTTTTATGTTAATGTTAATTTAATTGTAAAATTTATTCATTAATTAATTATTTATATTTACTAATTTATTCTTAGTTATGTTATTCACATACTGTATGCTTTTTCAAAAGCTATGAGAGTAGTCTCCAATATTGTTGTATATTGTAATTATGTTATATAATTGGCCCCTGGGCTTTTATTTACAAGATAAAAAAAAAAAAATAATTTCTGTGGTGATAAGGAAAAACTACTTAAGTCTGATTTTGCAGAGAACACTTTTCAAGTTTACAATTTATTTTTAAAAACTTATGGTGATTCGAGTATAAGTGAAAGTGATCGATCAAATCATTGCTAAATAAGGGACACATTGTTGTACATTCCAATTCAGAAATTATTTAATTTATGGAGCTATGTGGTCAAAAAATAACAAAATTTTTGCTTAAGTCGACATAAGCACTTTTTCCTTTTCACCATAGCGTCAGTCACATAGAAATACAACTACATACAGTTTTTGGGTCTTGGTCAGATTTATCTGTTAATAAATTTATATTTTGTAGATAGATTTTTCTGTCGGCAATGTCATCGATAGCGAATTGCAATTACATACTGGTTGTCAAAAACCGTTCACACACAATATTTTCTCGCAAATGTGACAAATCTGTCGACAGATCGGTGTGTCTGAACGCGCCTTAAGACGCACGGGTTTGTCTCCACATTTACCTTCCAAAAGTGGTATCGATAGAAAATTGCTTTAATATTTAGATCAGCCGACAACCATTCATTCACGCATATTATACGTGCTTTTAATTACAAGATATAAATAAAATAAAAAAATAAAAGCCGTCATCATATTCTTGTGTCTAAAACGATAAATTGACAATAATTTTTGACATTGCATTGTGTGAACATTGTTTAACACACATATATAAAGATATAAATAAAATAAAAAATATAAAAGCCGTCATCATATCCGTGTGTCTAAGCCGATAAATTGACAATAATTTTTGACATTGCATTGTGTGAACACTGTTTAACACACACAGTATTTCCCGGCGAAAAGACTATAGACAGTCCTAAATCAGCTGATCGAAAAACATGGTTGCGTTGACGGCATTGAGTCTGCATCTGACATCTTGACACAAGCAGCAGCAACCAGACATACAACAATACCAAAAAAAAAACGACAAGTTATAGAGGGAGAAAAATTAGAAATTGTTGGATTTCTCGGCAAAGAGTAAATTTATGTAGAGAATTTATCGTAATAACTGCAATTAGGACATTTATCATAGACTAAAGACGGTAAATCATGATGGAGACAGCGCCCACCGCTGATTTGGTATATCAGGGAATATGTACACTTTTTCACAACGGCAATCCCAAAGAAAAAGAAAAGGCCAACAAATGGCTAGAAGAATTTCAGAAATCGGTAAGTGGTCACAATTTTACACAAACACGAGGAAGAAGACTCATCCTCTTGATTTATTGTAGATCTATTCTTGGACGATTGCGGACGAATTGCTGCAGCAAAAGAGGGACTTGCACTCCTGCTACTTTGCTGCACAGACAATGCGTAACAAAATCCAAACGTCCTTTAATGAGTTGCCATTAAATTCGCATGAGTCTCTGAGAGACTCCCTGATTGTTCATGTAGGACAGATCAACAATGAGACAGATACGGTGATTGTTACACAGTTGTGCCTGGCAGTGGCTGACCTAGCACTGCTGATGGCTTCGTGGAAACAACCTGTCATCGATTTGCTGGACATGCTGTCTCCACAGCCGCAGTCAGTGTGGCCGCTTTTAGAAATTCTGACATTGATACCTGAAGAAATAGACTCCAGATATTTGCGACTGGGCGCAAATCGACGGGAGGAAATTCACAAGCAGCTAGATGCTGCCGCACCGAAAGTTTTGGAATTCCTTTGTATGTGCATGCAACATGGTGACAGCTGCCAAGAGAAGATTATCAATTCGACATTGCGGTGCTACAGTGCCTGGGTGGCAATGCAGGCAATACCCCTACAACAATCTGCCCAAAGTCCTTTGACCCAAGAAGTGTTCCACCTCTTGAGTGTGGACAGTACGTCGCGCAAATTGCACGATACCTGCACCGAATGTCTGTGCTCATTGTTGAGTTGCATCGAGGCCAATGTTGGACGCGATGCGATAGATCCTCAAATGAAAATGCAAATATTCAATACTGTATTCATGCTTGAGTCTGCGTATCACACATCAGTAGGCTTGGAGGACATCGACAAGATTATGAGCTACTGTCGGATATTTACGGTGCTTTGTGAAGCTTTTTTCTTCGATATGTTTGCTAACGACACTAGTCCACATTACTCAATTAAAGGACTCGATCTGGTTTTGATCTGTGTGGGTCATTATGACTACGAAGTATCTGAGATCACCTTTAATATTTGGTATCGTTTGAGCGAAGAATTGTTTCAGCGTAATAACGACAAGTTGACCACTCATTTTAAACCGCACATAGAGCGCCTTTTGGGAGCCTTGTATCGGCTAGCACAAATGGAACCTGACCAAGAAGGTTTGATCGACGAGAACGATAGCTTTAATGTAAGTGATTTTGTTTTTTAACATTGTGCTGTATTCCCTTATAACATCCAAATTTTTTTTTCTAGGATTTTCGTCGAAAAGTATCTGATTTAATAAAGGATGTGGCATTTATTGTCGGTTCTGGTAATTGCTTCAAACAAATGTACTACAAGCTACAGGAGCCAGATTGTACTTGGGAAGCGACTGAATCGGCATTGTTTATAATGCAAAATGTAGCCAAAAACATTATTCCGTAAGTTTCAAATGAATACGTTTTTAAAATACAATTTACAAAGTTGTACCTAAGTAAACCAATAAATTTCGTAATGAACCATTTATGATCTTAGTATTTAGGATGTACCTGTTAACACAAAAAATATGTATATAATATAAACATATATAGATATCTATATAAATATATATATGTAAACAAAAGTTGACATCTGATTTCTATAGGTGTTAATTTATTCTTTTTTCAATATCAGTAATGCTACATTTTTTATTATCACATTCTAGCGATGAAAATGAAGTCATCCCTAAGGTTGTCGAAGCCATCTTAAATCTTCCTGAAAACACCCACATAGCTGTCCGTTACACATCCATTATGCTTCTGGGCGAGTTGTGTGACTGGATAGAGAATCATCCTGAAAGCCTGCAAGCTGTTCTTAATTTCCTCTTGTATTCTCTGCAACAGAAAAATGGGTTGGCTTCGGCAGCTGCCATAGCGCTCACGTCCATTTGTGCATCCTGTAGGCAAAAAATGGTGTTTCACATAAGTGGCCTAGTGGAAATAGCCAGAAGCTTGGATAGCTTTGAAATTAGCAACGACTTGGCCATTGGACTCCTGAAAGGCATATCATTAATATTAACAAGGTTGCCCAAAGGGCAGCTGGAGACGGCAATGCGAGAAATCATATCATTCCAACTCCAACCGTTGGCAATTATGGTGGAATGTACTGCGGTAACACCGATCTGCAAAGGCGAACGAACAGACCCTGCTTATTGGGTGGATAGGGCTTGTGCAGTTATACGTCACACTAACCCCGATATAGGGGACAATGAAATTCACCCTACGTTGCCGATACTAACAGATGCCTGGCCCCTAATTTCACGGGTAATGGAAAAATATCAAAGAGATGTGCGTGTCATGGAGAGAACATGTCGTCTTATACGTTACAGCATCAGAATGGTTCGGAAACAGGCATCTATGCTGGTAGAACCCCTTATCCATCAAATGGTTACTCTGTATGCTTTACATCATCACAGCTGCTTCCTGTATTTGGGATCAGTGTTGGTGGATGAATTCGCTAAAGTGGAGGATTGTATTAACGGTCTCTTAGTCATGTTAAAAGCGTTTATTGAGCCCACCTTCAAAATGTTACAAGTAGAGAATGGTTTAAAAAACAATCCCGATACTGTGGACGACTTTTTCCGACTCTGTTCCAGGTTCATCGATTGTTGCCCCCTGCCTTTTCTGCAAAGTTCTCTCGTTACACCGATATTTCAATGTGCCCTGCTAGCCTGCACTCTCGATCATCGCGAGGCCAACTCGTCGGTGATGAAATTCTTCTGTAATCTCTTAAAATGGGGCCGCAGCAACAACTATAAATTGGCGGAATGTAAACCTCTGGTCAAGGAAATCGCCGAACAAAACGGAGAGGCATTGGTAGTCAATTTAATACAGGCTTCGGTTTTCTGTTTACACTCGTATATGCTGCCTGATGTAGCTGAAGTTCTGGTAGAACTTAAAGACGTCATAACGTCTGAGCAAATGGAAGCTTTCCTCAAAACAGCATTGCAGGGATTGCCAAAGAAGAACAGTGGGGGCTATGTTACTGCCACGGAATTGCAACTGCACGAATTTAAGGAGACAGTTTTGAAGTAAGTAAAAAATTGGTGGAAAGTTCACAAATGTGACATTATATAATTTTACATCTATTCTAGATCGACCACGACGAAATCGGTGACAATGGCTTTGAAAACATTTACGCGTCTTTATCGTTAAAATTACTCCCGAGGTTGTGCTTGACATTAAAATGTCAACTATTGGGAAAAATTGCAAGTTTATGAAATGGATTTTATTACACAAGATACTATTCTACTCATTTATTTTTAAAAAATTAAGTAATTAATTCTTACTTTATTGTAAATTTTTAGTTGTATATTAATTTTTCTTAACAAAGTCTGTAATTTGTTAAATAATTTAATTTTTAAGAATTTAACAAAGTAAATTATCAATTTATAATGTAAGTTATGCGTAAACATATTTTTTTCCTATAGAAAACGACAATACGTGTCTTGCAAGTTTTCCTTGGCAAACTGCTGCAGTTAGTTCGGCTTTGAATGAGAAACAGCTTGAAATGAAAAAACCGAAAAAACGAACGACCTAAGATTTAATCATAAACTGACATAGATAATATTTTTAATTTAATAAAATTAGAATAATGCATTGTGTGTTGAAAAAGAAATTGGCATTGAAAAACAAAAACACACCAACAGAACGTACCGAATCGGAAATTATCACTATTTGTGAAGGATATCTATTCTTAAACTATCGAAAATATGTTAGATATCTAAACACTTACTCTACACATAATTCGTACTTTTACGTTATATTTCATACAAAAAATGAGTTTGTAATAGTTTTAATAAAACAATGAGAAGTTGAGTGTTAACGAAATCGTGTTCAGTTTAAATGTGAAAACAAAGTAATATATAGGATTTTGGACTGTTTGTTTTTCAAACAAATAAAATAATCTGTTGACCTTATTTTTCGTCCATTTATATAAAATGGTCTCCATACCAAAAAAAAAAAAAAAAATCGTCAGTCACCGCCTAGATTAAAACGTAGTTCATAAATTTGAAGCCTGAAGTAATAAAGAATTCCACACGCTTCGGTCTTCTGCGTGTGTTCTCCAGTTAGTCCTACCATATGAAGGCACGTCGCCTACCATTTGGTCCTTCCAACGGAGTTTAGGTCTCCCTGCTCTGCGCCGTCCTTCAAACACCTTTCTCGCTGGAGCATTTACATCCATTGGAGCATTTACAACATGTCCCAGCCATCGTAGTCGTAGAAGGAGACTGCCCCAACTTTTTTTGGCCTACTCTAGTGTTTGACGTGTCTCAACATGGAAAAATCTGAACATAGTCAACATGCGACTCAAATTGGCTCGGTACAGTTGTTTCTCTAAATTATTCATTAGCTGAATCACATTGTCATTTTATTTTGCCCTTCTGTTTTTTTAATGTGGTTATCCAGCGTTTAAGAAAAAAACAACAAGTAAATGCGATACTTTATAGAGGGTTATTATTTTTAATTCAAGAAATCACATCATATTCTAAACATTTGCTTTTTTTTTTTGATTTTTTGTAAGCAAGATCAAAAAGTTGTGCGACATAAAAATCCATTATACACCCAACCTATGCGTCAATCAACGGTTACTACCAGAAGCTGGTAATGATGTTGCAGACATTGGTGGTTTTATGCCGATCAGATCACACAATTGATTGCGAATCGGTCTGACTTCAACCAGTGGTAGTCCCCAATCCGTTTCGGACAGTAGATTCAAAATTTCATCCATGTTTTCTTCCGATATATCGCAAACATCGCCGTGCAATGCTAAAGCCTCGTACAATTTCGTGGCCGTAGTTTTTCGAATGTGAACATGGGTTAATCCAAGGAATATTGAAAGTTTGGAGAGAATCTTCTTGCACAAACGTGGAACCTGCACCAATTGGCAGAAAACATTAATACTGGACACAAGTTTGTAGAGTTTCTTGTGGCCTTTGATTTCCAAGTTGAGTAGGCGATAGATGTCATCTGCAAACGTAGATGCCTCGTCCAAAAGAACGGAATTAATGGTGCCTTAAAGAGTAATCGGAAATTGATTAGTTATTATTAGGTTGCAGCAATTCTAAACTTACCCGAGGCAATAATGATGTCCAAAAAGTTCAACATGGGATATGTGACTCTTTCATTCAGTTGATTTTCCTCAAAGTTGGCTACAATTTCCTGACATAGTCTCACCATTTCCTCTGGATGACTTCGTAAAAAGTGAAAGAGAGCTGCCGAGGCATATTTGATCAACGACTCTGTAAGTTGACCTATACTAGCACTTAGGCCCAGTAAGATTCGCTTTGAGTATTCGGGATATTCCAACAATGAACAAAACATAGGGAATGTATGATCGGCAAAGAGCCATAAGACAGTATTTGAGTCAGTTGGAAAAACTTCTTTAAGTTTGTCGTGTCTGTAAATATGTGGCACCTCCGGTTCCAAATGAATTATTTGGCAGAGGAGACGCCCAGCCAAACCACGGGTACGATCGATTTTTTCCACGGACTGCTGCATAAAACCAGATATGATTTTTTTAATGTGCGTTGGTTGCAAAATATCCTTGGGACAATTAGTGATCAAATCATATATGGCTTTGGAATAATTATTTTAACAAATTAGCTGAAATCAGTTGACCATAAATACAACTAATATTTACCACTCATTGCCGCTTCTCTAACCCAAGCGCCAATGTCGCCACGGTTATCCATAGTGTATTCATCAATTGCCATTAGATAACAATCCAGAACTCTCGAAAGATACTTTGGATTGGCAAAGGATACTAAGAGCGCAAAAACGAACTTATTAAATCCGTTGCTATTTCATTAGAGTCTCAAATTTACCTCTTGTGTCTTTTTCGAAACCCACTGTGTTTACTAATTTACTCAAAGCCTTCACACTGTCTCTTCGAGCTTCACTCCAGTTCTGTGTTGTCAGAGATTCTTTTTCCTTGATCGCTCCTCCTTCGCATATAGCCTGACTCGGAGTCAAAGAATGCTTAATAAGGTTGTCCATTATATCGTCCAGTAGAGGCGCAACCATAAAAATTGGTAGAACGCCCAATGCGCTCAAGTATCCCATACGAATGTGCTCTTCGAGGTCATTATCAGCTCCCTTCAAATAGAACTTGACGATTTCAGCATTAGCTGTACTACGTTCCGGAGTGTTGTAGAAGGATTCACACAATTTAGAGAACGCCAATGTTGACGATTCTCTGATGGGTGCAGTTATGTGCAGCAAACATTTGTCAATAACTTCCTGCCAGGATTCTGTTAAAAATTATAGGTTTTGTTATATATAGTCGATTACAACACATTTTCTTAGTAACTGTTCCGATTTCACGAAAACTCTAATGACTTCTTATTTAATAATATAATTTGAGAGAATATTTATGGAAGAGAAAAATTAGCTAGAAAAAATACTTATGTTACAAAATTAATGTACTCTTATATAATATCTATATAAGAAAATGGTTTCAACATCAATGTTTTACGAGTGAATTCACCAGAAAGACAAAAGAAGAAAATTCATTTTGTATTTTTTAAGGAGAATAACTTATATGATAAATATGCTATTACGCAACAAAGCGTAGTATCTATCATACGCGTTTTTAAATTTAATTTAAAAAATCAAAATCTAAAGTTGTTACAATTTACATGCTTTTGCAATTTAGCATGCTAATATTGTAGGACTTTTTGTAGTTTTAGAAATATAAACAATATAAAATATAATATAAAAAAACAAGTCTCACCTAAACATTGTGGTGTTGCATCAACCTTTGCCGTACTACAATTCCGTATAAAGTCTGTACAACATTGTTTCATAATTTCGCCGCTCATGCCTCGAAATAAATCGCGTTGCAAAAATTTCATAATCATCTCATTTATGTTACAAATCGATTGATTCGACAGCCAATTGCGACCCGGCTCTTGATCTTCCATTTCACGCAAAGCCAGTATTATCTCTCCTATGGCTAAAACGCAACCATGTCTCATATTGATATCGATTGAATCGGTGTTGGCGAACAATTTATCGAGCACAACGGCGGACATATACTCTGGAGCTCTACGAGTGAGTTTATGTAGGGATTTAGCGGTCAATTCGCGAATGGCTGGATCCCAGTGATTAACTTTACGCTCCACTAGGTGATCTATTAATGGCTTACGGTATCCCTCAAACTGGGCTATAAAATCACTAATATTAAGGTAAGTGTTCTGCCTCAAGCCCACCGAATAGAAGTCTGTGGTGGTGGATATTTCAATACCGTGTGGAAAGTTGCCAAGTCGTCCGACGCTCTCCTGGAAAGCTGCTGAAGCAGCTCGCCGACAATTAACTTCACGGTCAAAAACGGCAGCGGTTAAAAGTCCCGCTGATATCTCGTGCACAAATGGCTGTAAATCTTCAGGGTTGTAAGCCCTGGCGAAAGCCCAACACATGTAACAGGCAGAGTCCCTGATATGTTGGCCCACTGACATATAACCCTTCATTTCATCATAGAATAGAGCTTGGAGTAATAGCGGTACCAGCTCCTTTAAACGGTAAGGTAACAAAAGACCTCTTTTGGCGAGCTCGGCCAAAGCCAGGCAACCTCCATGCCAGGCTTCATGCGGCTCTAATGGATTTAGAATATCAATAACAGAGCCAATAACTTCATCGGCCAATTCTCTTGATAGGCGGTTAGTAACCCTGCCAATGCCTTTGGCGGCAGACCAACGTATTTCATTGCCACCACTTCTAAGTCCTTGCAATAATTCTTCTATGACTTCTTCTATAGAGTCGGGCACGGCTATTTCGTCTTCGGTTGCATCGTCATCTGTAATCTGCTGCCCCTCGTCCACGGGGCTTTGGGGCGCAACAGATTTCTCAGTCTGACAAAGATTTGTGGCTAAAGACCGTGTACCCCTCTTGTAACGCCAATTGGCAATACGTGGCTTTAGGTAAACCAAACCGATACGCTGTATAATCTTAATGTAGGATTTATACTTCAAAAAGTCAGATCCGTCTTGGTATTGGCAGCTGACTATCCACTTCAGCAATTTATCTGCATATGGCAGCAGGTCCTCCCGCTTGCCGTGCTTTAGAATGGCCGACACAGCAGCTAATTGCCCAAATTTGATTTGGACTGTGTCTGCCTGATGTTGTGATATAACCCAATCTAAAAACTTTTCCAGATACAAGTCCTTAATGTCGGCCCTTACAAAATACTTGGCGCACAAATATGCCGAAATATTGCTGCATGTGTCATTGGACGAGGTGTATAGTTTGCACAAATCGAAGATGCGTTCCATCTTAGTTTTACTATGTGCATTGCTGGTAATCACTTCATTGGCCGTGCCATCCTCATTGGAGATGTAGGCGTCCAATCGCGACATATGAAAAGGATTTAACACTAAAATGGACATCCAAAGAAGCAAAATATAACGAGTTTCCCAATGTTTAAACTCCTTGGGGTTCTGTTTCTCCAAGAGCTCTAATGCAAACTCCAAATCACTCAATTCGTGGGGCAGAAACTTGACCAGAACCTTGTATGTCCTCACTTTGCAGATTATGTACAAATACTTGAAAGCTGCATGCATTTGATTTTCTGGCAGGCTGCGGTCTCTTATCTTACCCAGCAGCAACTGTAGCAAGTTCTCCAAATGGGGATCAAGCAAATGGGGCTGCTCTTGATATCTGTTGTAATCAAAATTATAGTCTTAGCCCTGCGATCTAGCTCGCCTCTTTTTCTTGTTATCTTACCTAGTGAGAACTTCAGTGTATTGTTCGTAATCTTTCTCAAATCCGGGAGCATCCGTTTCCTGGATGGAGTCAATCATCTGCAATACTTGTTCGTATTCCGTGAAATGCTCCAACGTATTTGAGGGACCCTCATCGTCCTTTACTTCTTCGCATTGCATCATTGTATATCGATTTATGCAAAATCAATGGATTCTTAATTAATTTAGAACAGGAATTTTTTTACTAAACCGAACAGCCGGTTGACGATGTTTTCATGGGGTGTTGTGTGTCTGAAGAAGATTGTTTAAGACATAAATTTTTTTATGTTTGAATTGCTTTTGACTGTGGATGAGTAAGCCGAGTCAGTGATGTCAACAGTAAATACGTTTGTGTCGGCATTTGTATTTTTGAAGAAATTGCATTGTTCTGCGATTTATTCCGCAATGTTAAAAAATTTTCGTTGGAAAAGGTCAAAGTTGGCGTTGGGCGGTCAAAAATGGGGCCCTTTTGGGTTCTATGATGATCCCCATGTGCGGATACTCAAATGAAAGATATTTAGACCTATTTTTGTTGGGTAACTAATGAAAATTTTTAAGGCAAAATTAAATTTTTTATTATATGATAATAATAGGATATTAATTACACAGTGCAACAGTGAAAAAAACACCCGAACGAGACTATATAGGTTCGATAGTACAACCGGAGCTGAGTAAAACCCTAGCTCAGTTTGGCTAGATTGGCTACCAAATTTTTTTTTTGGCCCCCTAAACTTTGTGAAATCCTTGGACCCCTTGAAAAAAGGTGACATCAATTGTTGGCTAACAGTTTCTACAGTTTTTAATCTAGCTCCTTCTCTTCTTCAACAAAGTTTTAGCTAATAGTCCGCTTAAGAAACTGATATAATAAAATTTCCCAAAAAAATTAGATTTCCCTCGTTTATTTTCAAAAAACTTCGATAAAAATTTTAATTTTTTCACTTTTTTTAATATAAGTCGTAGGGAATCCAGATTTTTTGCATACTATATTCAGTGAAATTGTAGTTTAGGTAACACCGAATAACTTTTCTGAACAAACCTATGCAATCTGAACAAGTCTCGGGATATTGAATAGCTCTCAAAACACACTATCTACTTTAAACAAATCAGTTTTTTAGGAATTTTGGGCCATTGTGCAATGTTTTTACTTGCTATCTTTACCAAAAACGTACTTATTGTAGAACTGAATAACTTCTGTAAACAACCAATATGATCGGAATACTCCACCCCCTTAATTGTTCACAAAGAGCATTAGGGTGTTCCTTATATGACATTTTTTCGAATTTCGTTAAAAATATGTATTAATCGCGATGTTGGTCATCTGTCTTCACCTTACGTTTCTTTTTGTCAATATTAGGAATATATTGTGAGAAATTTTGTATCAAAAGTTGGACATTAGGGTGTGCCGCAATGAGGTTAAAGTATGAATTTGTTCTCAAACCAGTTTATTGCCGCTGAGTATTTTTCTTTCGTATATAGACTAAGTAGTAACAAGCCGTTCAATAGCTAAAATAAAGACCTAAAATAATATGTATTTGCTTTTACCATATCTCTTACAGACGCCGAGATATTTGATATACAAGTGGGGGTATTTTTAAAAAAATTATTAAAAATGTTGAAATTGAATTTCGATGTAGATTATTATGGGCAAATATATATTTCAACTTTTAAAGGTTAATCAAGTTAAAATCTATATGTTTAAAAAGTATATGTGTATATTATCACTATCTCTATCAATTCTCGACATATCAGGGGCTTAAAAAGCATAGCAATGACTACTTAACTTTTGTTTCACCTGTATATCCATTGTGTATGCTTACAAATGTCACCAAAACCATTAATATCCAATGGTCTTTTGAGGGGATTTTTTATTTTAATCATATAAAAATCGTTATTGGTAAGTATTCAATGGGTATTCAGATGGAACTAAAGTTCATTAGACATTGCTATGCATACAGTCAAAAATTCCGTTTTTAACCCCTGATATCTCGAGAATTGATAGAGATAGTGATAATATACACATATAATTTTTAAACATATAGATTTTAACTTGATTAACCTTTAAAAGTTGAAATATATATTTGCCCATAATAATCCACATCGAAATTCAATTTCAACATTTTGAATAATTTTTTAAAAAATACCCCCACTTCTATATCAAATATCTCGGCGTCTGTAAGAGATATGGTAAAAGCAAACACATATTATTTTAGGTCTTTATTTTAGCTATTGAACGGCTTGTTACTACTTAGTCTATATACGAAAGAAAAATACTCAGCGGCAATAAACTGGTTTGAGAACAAATTCATACTTTAACCTCATTGCGGCACACCCTAATGTCCAACTATTGATACAAAATTTCTCACAATATATTCCTAATATTGGCAAAAAGAAACGTAAGGTGAAGACAGATGACCAACATCGCGATTAATACATATTTTTAACGAAATTCGAAAAAATGTCATATAAGGAACACCCTAATGCTCTTTGTGAACAATTAAGGGGGTGGAGTATTCCGATCATATTGGTTGTTTACAGAAGTTATTCAGTTCTACAATAAGTACGTTTTTGGTAAAGATAGCAAGTAAAAACATTGCACAATGGCCCAAAATTCCTAAAAAACTGATTTGTTTAAAGTAGATAGTGTGTTTTGAGAGCTATTCAATATCCCGAGACTTGTTCAGATTGCATAGGTTTGTTCAGAAAAGTTATTCGGTGTTACCTAAACTACAATTTCACTGAATATAGTATGCAAAAAATCTGGATTCCCTACGACTTATATTAAAAAAAGTGAAAAAATTAAAATTTTTATCGAAGTTTTTTGAAAATAAACGAGGGAAATCTAATTTTTTTGGGAAATTTTATTATATCAGTTTCTTAAGCGGACTTTTAGCTAAAACATTGTTGAAGAAGAGAAGGAGCTAGATTAAAAACTGTAGAAACTGTTGGCCAACAATTGATGTCACCTTTTTTCAAGGGGTCCAAGGGATTTCAAGAAGTTTAGGGGGCCAAAAAAAAATTTTGGTAGCCAATCTAGCCAAACTGAGCTAGGGTTTTACTCAGCTCCGGTTGTACTATCGAACCTATATAGTCACGTTCGGGTGTTTTTCAAAAAGTTTGATTTTGTGTCATAGTGTTATCATTAATTTAATTTTGTCGTTAAATATAGGTGTAAGAGCGTCCATAGGCTCCCCTCTTCATTTCGGTCCAAGGGATTCGTATGGACGTAAAACTACTCCACAAGATTTGCCTCAATAGTATTGTTTTTAAATGTTTTATAACTCGAAAAAAAATAAATATTATTGAATTTTCCATAAGGTCTGGCAACTACTTGAAAACGTCAGTTGGTAAACGGCACTGCACGGCCCAAACAATCAGCTGTCATCCAGTCAAATGTTTTGTTGACTAATAATTTTTTGGTTTGTTTAATAGTTGATATACGAGAAAGTCTTTGTTCTGCAACAGTTTAATAGGAAAAGTTGCAGCCATGACGTTACCGGAATTTTTTGGCTGTTCCATGATTGCTTTTGGTCCACCGTTTGCATTGTTTGTGTTCACAATAGCGAAAAATCCAATACGTGTTATCATATTAGTGGTGGCCGCCTTCTTTTGGCTTTTGTCCTTGTTGGCCTCGTCTTTGCTGTGGTATGCCGTTGTTCCCCTTAGAAGCATTTTGGCGTTTGGCACAGTGTTTTCTGTGTTATTCCAAGAATACTTTCGCTATCTGCTGTATTTGTTGCTCAGAAAGTTTGAGGAAGGTCTTGAGGCAGTTGCAGACGATAGAAGGCTAATAGAGAATAAACACATACTGGCGTATGTATCCGGTTTTGGTTTCGGTATAATCTCGGCGATGTTTGCTTTGGTCAATGTGTTGGCGGACTTGGTGAGATTTAAACACAACACATACATATGAACATAGTTTTTGATTACTTTGCTATGATGTTTTTTAAATCGTTTCAGACGGGTCCTGGTACGTTGGGATTAAATGGAGGCACTGAAAGCTTCTTTATGGTATCGGCCACTCAGGCTTTATCGATATGCTTATTGCACGTATTTTGGAGTGTTATATTCTTCAATGCCTTCGACACCACAAACTATATTCACGCGTCCTACGTTGTAGGTTCCCATTTGTTTGTGACTCTTATTACACTGTTGAACGCCCAACAGTTGTATTCTGTCTCGCTTTCGATTAATCTCATTGTCACTGTGGCTACTGCGGTTTTAGCGTTTCGGGTGGCCGGTGGCACAGCGAGGTCGTTTAAACGTTTCGTAACCTGCCAATAACTTTAAGACTCAGTACACCGTTTCTACACACATATTCGGTTTAGTTATAAGAATGCAAAAAAAGACGTCATTGTTTCATTTATAATCAATTGTATTAATTACTTAGCATATGGCATGCTCTAATTTACGGGCTTAATAAACATTACAAAAGAAAAAAACAGAAGTAGAGAATTGTCTAAGGGAAATATTGGGCTTTGCGGACGGTGATTCCATAATCTGCCAAAGCGGGAGCCAAGTCTTCCATAGTCATAGTGTATTTACGTTCCTTGTTAGGTTTTGCAATTTTCGCACACCCATTTTGATTGTTGGTGCGTGTCTTGCAATGCTGCAAGGCGTCATTTGCCACATCCGATATGAACTTTTGCGTCGCTACCGAAATCAGACGGACTATGCGGGGGTCATTCGAATCAAATCCTGCAGAATTGAGGTAAAAGGCGGTGACTGCATCCGGCACAGTGGGCACATAATCCTCCAATTGCAGCATAAAGTCACTCAGTTGTGAACCCTGAAAAACCAAACCGTAGTAATAATCCGTGTATAACTTTAAATGTTGTTATGGTTGTCTTACTTCTTGTACTGGATTCGCTGCCCCACCTGATGATGGTTGACCACTGCCGTTAGTATTGGGGCCGGCATTATTAGGGCGATAAATACCAAAGTTTGTTCCAATCATTTTTTGTATTGTTTATGTTGACAGTATTTATATTGTTGTTGAATAAAAAAAAATGGTTGTGGTTGATGTTTAAAACAGTGTAGCCTGACCTGTTATAATATGGCTGTAGTTACGTTTAAAGCAGTGTTGCCAGACCTGTTATAATATGCGGGAACATAGATACAGAAGAAGTCTATTCGTTGTTGGTTTTAATCTTTAAATAACACGGCGGTAGGTTGTTAGAAGAAGAAGAGCGTAGGACTAAGAAAATAAATTATGTGGTTTTAATGCTACATTTATCTTTGTGGCTGTCGTCAGAAAATGGGGGAAATCCTTTTTATTTGCATCGTTTTCTATACCGTGCTATCAGTTCAGAACCGAACTACAAGTGTGTTATTTAAGGGCGTAAGTACACTACATTTCGCGACGGCAAAGTACATAGAATTTACAAGAAGTCAAATAAGGATGTCGCGAAAAGTAGTGTATTTACGCCTTTAAATAACACACTTGTAGTTCGGCACTAAACTGATAGCACGGTATAGAAAACGATGCAAATAAAAAGTATTTGTATCCTTCTCAGAAAGATTGGGGGTATACACAGAAACAACAAAATATGCCTTTACCCAAAAGTGTAATACAGACAACCAATGTGTGATAACTGTTGATATAACATATATTATTGTGGGAATGCTTCTAAATCAACCGAATAACTACTAAAAGGCGCACAAACACTAATATTTACTCTAATAATGATAACATGTTGCAAACAAAATACTGCATTAATACAGAGGTTGCTACAATTAATTTTCTGAATAAGTAAAACAATTTAAAGATTTTCGTAAGTATTTTTTATGATTTGCAACTATAAATTTTTGTCTCAAACACGAATATACAAATATATTAAACAGATACGCAATTTCATTTTTTTTTATTTTGTGATATTAGATATTACTCACGTTTGTTACGTAATTAGCGTAATAATTTTCTTTAATGCTTCGCTCTCTGATTCTTCTTATGTAATGCAATTTATTCAAGATTAAGTTATTAACATCAAAAAGAATGATAAAATTAAGAATAAAAAATTTGGAAGTGATAACAGTTTAGTATAAGCGCAGAAAAAAAAAGCTAAAAGACTTGAGATCTCATATCTCATAGAGAAATATATATATTTATATATATAAGATAAAAATAGTCGAATATATCCTTAAACTTTCTATCCGCTCATTACAATAATAAATCAAATTTTTTACATATATTACATATTATTTGTATCCTTCTCAGAAAGATTGGGGGTATACACAGAAACAACAAAATATGCCTTTACCCAAAAGTGTAATACAGACAACCAATGTGTGATAACTGTTGATATAACATATATTATTGTGGGAATGCTTCTAAATCAACCGAATAACTACTAAAAGGCGCACAAACACTAATATTTACTCTAATAATGATAACATGTTGCAAACAAAATACTGCATTAATACAGAGGTTGCTACAATTAATTTTCTGAATAAGTAAAACAATTTAAAGATTTTCGTAAGTATTTTTTATGATTTGCAACTATAAATTTTTGTCTCAAACACGAATATACAAATATATTAAACAGATACGCAATTTCATTTTTTTTTATTTTGTGATATTAGATATTACTCACGTTTGTTACGTAATTAGCGTAATAATTTTCTTTAATGCTTCGCTCTCTGATTCTTCTTATGTAATGCAATTTATTCAAGATTAAGTTATTAACATCAAAAAGAATGATAAAATTAAGAATAAAAAATTTGGAAGTGATAACAGTTTAGTATAAGCGCAGAAAAAAAAAGCTAAAAGACTTGAGATCTCATATCTCATAGAGAAATATATATATTTATATATATAAGATAAAAATAGTCGAATATATCCTTAAACTTTCTATCCGCTCATTACAATAATAAATCAAATTTTTTACATATATTACCTTTATAGCCTTTTTACACCAAAAAAGCATTCCGCATCTTGAGCTGAAGATGCGGAATGCTAAAAAGTGGTTTTACACCGCAGTTTCGCATATTGTCAGCTGTTGTCTAGCTCACACATTTTTCCATTTGCCTTGTAAAACTGCAATATTTTCCTGCCACAAACCTATTAACATTGTTACGGAGGCAGTATTCCACGAAGCGCGAATATTTTTAACTAATTGAAATAACCATTTATTAATATTTTGGCAAAAATGTAAATTTTTTGTCCGTCCATGTTGTTTGGCATTTTTTCCGATAAACGTAAACAAACGACGAAAATGGTGGTTGCCGGATCAACATTACTGAGAAAAATCGCTTAAATTCCAATTTTCAGAGTACAACTCAGTGTATTTTTCCGCATCTTTCATGGATGCGAAAATATGTTAACATCTTTCCAACAACAAAATACATGTAAAAATTTTAGCATATTGGCCGCATCCATCGAAGATGCGGATTATCGCGGAAATATGTTAAATCCGTTCCGGTGTAAAAAGGCTATTACTCAGTATAATAAATTTGTTATTGAAAATCTCTATTCATGGGACGGTGGCGCTTGTGTCCAATTTATTTAAGTCTGGCAACACACATTACAATAATTAACGCCGTTACCATATTCACCTAACTTTGGACTTTCGAAAACAAAGCGAATAGAAAAGAAGCAACATTGGCCAAAAAGAGTCAAGCAAAACATAAATATCACATAAATATATATTAGTAAACAGAATTTGAATTGAAAAATCTATATTAAATCATATTAAGAATGGTTGTAAACAATGAAGATGATGTACCTTTAATGGAATCGTCGTCCGACGAATTAGAATCAGCACCCGGAGAAGTTCTGGGCGAATTGTTGCAACATTTAGAGGACTATACTCCAACAGTACCGGATGCATTGGCTGAAAAATATTTGCATAAGGCAGGCTTTGAAGCTGTAGATCCTCGGATTGTACGCATAATTGCAGTGACTGCACAAAAATTCATATCCGACATTGCTAACGACGCCTTGCAACATTGCAAAACACGCAGCAATAGCCAACACTCTGGAAGTCATGGCTCGAATAAGGTACGTGCTTGAGTTGTGACGAATGTGGAGAATATGAGTTGTATAAACTACTAATTTTTATTTTGTTTAATTGTAGGACAAGAAAGCTAACAAAGACCGAAAATATACTTTGGCTATTGAAGATCTGACACCAGCATTGGCTGACCATGGAATAACAATGCGCAAACCCCAATATTTTGTATAATAGACTAGTAGAATGGACGAATTTATTTAGTATGTTATAAGGCAATAAAGAAAAGCGAAATATAATGCAATCGATAAGAGAGTGGTAATCATTCAATATTCAAACTTAATGAAGGCTTATGCAAGGTGTAAATATTGCAATTCTCTGAAATAACAAACCCGACCAGAGGCAATATATATTGCATGATTAATGTAACTAATGCTGAATAAAAAAAATGACCGTGGCTATTCACGTATACAAAAGGTATTGTTTTATTCAACATACGCTTAAATGGAGGGTGGGTTAAGAGTTGAAATAGCTGAATGCAAACTTAACAAGACATTAAACACTGAACAACACACACTGAAATAAATGCATTAAATACTTACTAACAATATTCAGACTTTCATTGAATTCATTAGAAATGAGACTGTAATCTATCATATTGTAGATGTGTGGCAAGCATGCCAGAATGTGTTATCATTAATATTGAAATAAATGCATTATATACTTAACCATTTTCCATTTTTTTGGTTTTATTTACAATATGCAGACTTTCATTGACAATCTCTAATGAAACTTCAAAAAACAGCTCCATCTAGCCGATGCTTTGCTACAACTAATACCCAATCAACAGAAAGTAAACCTTCATTACCCAAAAGTATGCTTCGAAATTTTAACAAACTAAAATAAAATTAAGTTCACAACTAGCGATTTTGTATGTACGTATGTTCACTAATCTCATTAACTTTCTGTTGTTTCCAGATTTTAAACATGGACTTCCTGTTTTCACACTGCAGTAAAGCTAAGCCAACAACGCCTAAATTTCTTGCGCATTGCACACCAACACATGTGTGAAAGTAAATATGTAATGACACCGCAAGTATTAACAGCAAACAAGTTAAAGTTCTCATTTTGGTCAACTAATACTAGATAATCCAATAAAAAGTTGAAAAAAAAACTGCGAAAGATATGACAAAAGTAGTCGAACACTTTAGCATAAGCGCGTCTATGTAATGTGCCAACTGCCAATCTGTCTATCATTGAAGTACATTTGATGACAAGGGTAACTATAAGCAGTCTGTAATAAAAAACTTAAGAAATGTACATAGGTGAATGAAACGATATATTAATAGAGTATAGAGTTTTAATTTTGGTTGTATAACATTTAGATTAAACTTCAAATGAGATACTGACGTTTATTTACAAAAGCTGTATGTATGTAGATTTTATTAAATTGGATTATATTCTGGATGAAAAGTGAATGAAATAATTGACAATTGTACCAGCTGTGATCTTACATCCCGAACTGTAGATCGAAATGGATATACAACTATTAACATGGGTAACCGCTATTGGTTAGTTTAGTGCAACTTTTCGAATTTAGAAGTGCAATATTTATATTTTGGCAAATGGGTAATTTTGCAGCTGAATTGCACTTTGCAGGTCGAAGATTTGGCTGTAAAAAGTTTGGTTCCAGAAACCCAAAAGGAATTGTACATTTTAGGGACATAGGCATTCCAAAATACACAATTTTTACATCCTATTATTATGCCTATCACTATTGCAACCATAAATATGCAGTTCTGGTATCAGCTACCTGCTTTATGGAAGCAAAACCAGGAAACATTATAAATGATTTTATTCTATTGTACATATATTTAACAAGTTACCCTTTATAAGAATCGTACCGCCATTTTAATCGCCAGGTTTTTGTTAAAAATTATTTTCAAATTTTCCAAATACACATTTTCAAAAAGCCTTTTACGATTTTTAATCTTTTCAATTTCAGACAACTCATTGCTCCTTTATTAAAAATGTGCAATGATTTATTTTTAAACAGAATATTTTTTATAATACTTTTGCTTTTTTATAAATTTGTTTAATAATTTTCAAAAAATAACAAAGTGGGTTATACTTGATCTAAATTAACCCAAGGGATCTAAAACATTTTGGAACATTAATAAGAAAACAGTGATGCCGAATTTTTAAGTTTGGCATCAACGATATACGTTATACATTAACTAGAAAATTAACGAGTTAAAAACGAGACAAATATTTAAAAAACATTTTTTAAAAAATTTCTGTAGAAACTATACATTTTATAATATAGATATTAAAAAAAATTAAAACATTTTGTCGCTCAAATGTTTTCCAAAATGTGAACTCTTAGATGCCACAGTGCTAGAAGTCATATCTTTATCAGACGCCTTAGACGCAACGCAATTGATAGATAATCTTGAACGATAAGTGTAATACTTTAGGTTTAAGTGCATAATGATTATTCGTATTTATTGAAATGGTGTCGTTGCGAGTGTTTACAAACGTGTTATCAGTGGTATAAAGGGGTTATAAGCGATCTGCTACCCTTTGGGTATTTTAGGGCTCTATTCGGTCTCCTATCTAAACAGAGGCATGCATTGGAAACGTACTTGTTGATCGTACAATTTACACGTCTGCTTATGGGTACAGCTACTATATTTACATACGGTTTAATAAAGCGAGATGCGGCATGAAAGTTTTTGTAATTTTAAAAAATTAATGATTATTCAGAAAATTTGTCATATTCTGTACAATTTTTGGATTTCCTGATCCTGTAATTTACTTAGTGTGTTTTAATTTCTTTTTGTGTCCTATATGAATGTCTCAGAAGTCAAATCGATTAGCTCCACTTATTGATTTTTTTTTAATTTTAGTTTGAAATCATTGATAGATCCCATATTTTTTAATTTTTACATTATTTTTTACATCTTTTATATCGTCGCTGCGCTGATCAAAACAGTCATGTGTTTTTCAGTAACTTTTCATTAGAGCCAAAAAACTTGTTTATTGTGGAACAATTTTCATGTATTCTATACTTAACTGATCTTGATAACTTCCAAACCAATCAAGATATCGCGAAAAACTTGTTTATTGTGGAACAATTTTCATGTATTCTATACTTAACTGATCTTGATAACTTCCAAACCAATCAAGATATCGCGAAAGGTATTTTAGGTTTGATGGACGACACAAGAGCTTTAAAAAGTTTAAATAAAAAAAATTCGACACATAACTATTTTGTTGGCGCAGCGACGATATGTTTTTATAATTAACCAGGAGTATAAAAAAGGACCGGCCGTGGCATAGTGGTTAGAACACGCGACTACCATGCGGGAGATCGCAGGTTCAAACCTGGCTCCAGTCATCTTAAAAAGAAAAAAAAATAAATAAAATTTTCTTTCATTGTCGGCTCCCCTCGAATGTTGTTTGACAGCAACTTCGCAGTATTAAGCGTCGATTCAATCGTCGTGTCTAGTAAGAGCTTCTCAAACAGTGACGTTCGCATTCGTCGATAAACAAGTAGGTGCCGTTAGTTGTGAATCTAAAAATAGAAAGCGTGTTAATTCACAACAACGCGAGAAGCTATCCCATACCTCATTCATGGGGTGCAAAGGGAAATTAAGTTAAATAAAAAAGGATATCAGCTTCATGTTAAACAGAGTTAACATGAACAGGCCTTTTAATAATATCTACCAAATAAGTTTCCATAAACAATGACAAAGATCATGGGCTGTGATGCCCGGGGAATATTTGGTGATTTGATAAGTTGTTTTATATCAATTTTTAATATTAAATTGTATTAGTGTTAGAAAAATATTTCTTCCTGAAATCTCATTTAATCACCGTTAAAAAGTTTAGCAAAACTTTCTTATTGTGCCTAGTATGTAGTATGTATTTGTAAACATGAATGTATACAATTACTTGCAACAAGAAAAAAAAACGCATGAGAAGATTAGTTTAGATCTTAAGTAGTTTAGATTTTTTCTGGTCCAAAGTGTTTGTTGTGAAAAGCAAACTTACTTTTCCGTAAATTGCTTTTAATATTTCATTTAAACGAATCTAATGGATATGAACTATTTTTATTCACCAATCATAAACGCCATATAACAATAGCAACAACGTCAATCACAAAAAAAAAACAACAAACGGGTTTCAAAGGCTAGGAACTTATAAATTGACAGATTTGTAGCCGAAACGAAATTTCCCAACACTGTTTGAAAGTTAAATACATTTAATTGAACGTCAAAAATATTTAGGAAAATACTTTGGCTAAAAAAAATATTTTTTAAATTATAATGCAGTTTTTCTGTCAAATCTAAAATGGATTAGGAAAATCGACTTCAGGTACTTTTTAATTTAAGATAAGATATACATATGTGCTAAAAATTATCTTCTACTAATTACACAAGGGAACAAAATTGAACTTTTTGAGTCTTGTTTGGAATTCGATAGCTGTTTTTTACTAATTTGAGGTCGCTGATTTCAAATCTAATCTCCATTTTTCTCCATCAGCTCGAATTTTTAAGTTACAGGTACTAATCGTATTTTCGACTTTTTTCCAAAAAATTATAGTTCAAAAAATCATAATTTTTTTTTCAAAAGCCGGATTTTAAAATTTTTTTTTTTTATTAAAGATATCGTTGTTTTTTAATATTACAAAAAAAAATGACTGAGTAACGGCTGTTTTATTCAAAAAAAAAAAAAAAATAATACAAAAAAAATTACACATTTTAATTTTCTTCACGCTGAAAGTTAATCGGTTGGGGGCAAATTGTTATTTTTATTAGCTTTATTGAATATCATATTAAAATAGCTTTCTTAAACATGTATGTACATAATAATCGATTGAAAATTGAATGAGTTATGAGTTATTGTAAGACTATTGGGGTGAGTTCGGTCATTTGTATGGGAGGTACCAGAAGGGGTATGGCAACGGTTTCAGTTTTTTTTAGGGTTTGTCTACTTTTGCAAGATAAATAAACTGACCAAATTTAAATATCCTCCGGTAGTCTGTTTGGCAAGTAGCGAACATATATTAATTATCCAAAATAGGTAATTTTGTATGGGAGGTACCAGAAGGGGTGGGGCTACTCCGCCCATTTACAATCCCATAAGTTCGTTTCAAAAAATATTAATACTGATAAATTTTCATAACGATCCGTAAAGGTTTGCTCGAGTTACACTTTCACAAACATATTAATAAATGTTATTTCTGTATGGAAATCGTGATTTTTGTAAATTTAGTTATCTCAGTAAATTGTTGACAAAATCAAAAGTTGTAGAGAGATTTTAATGAAATAAAGCTCATTTGATTCACACTATATTAAACTAAATGTTTTAAGACAAACACTGTGATTTGTGTTGCATTAATTTTTTTTATGAATTTTTAAAAAACAAAATTTTTTTTTTTTGTAAATTTTTTTTTTTTTTTTTTAAACTACAACGATATCTCTGAAACTACTAAGCCAAATTAAAAACAATGTAGGCACGAATTAAAGATAATTTTGTTGACGAGTTTAAGTTTTTTTTTATTGAATATGGTGAACCGTTTTCAAGTTAGTTAAAAATTTGTAGTGGAAGTGCCTTAGTTATGGACATAACGGTATATCGCGAAAAGTCGAGCTGATACAAAAAAACCAAGTGCAGATTTGGATTCAGCGTCCCAAATTACCTTTAAAACAATATTCAGTTCTTAAACAACAAATACCTTGTTCCCTTGTGTTATCATTAAAAATTTTTTTTTTTGTTTGTCAACGAAAAACTTTGTGAATTTAATTGAAACTTTGTAACATTTTATACATATTTTTAACGAATTATTATAAAAATTGTTTTAAAGCGTTTTAGCTGCTTAAATGGTTTCAAATCAACATTAAGTTAATGGTATTCTTCTATATGTAACTAATAACAGGGCAGCCGGAAATATGCACTAAAAATCGGGTTTTATGTGCATAAAATATGACATAAAAATCATAAAATAAGCTCTTACATTCATAGAATATGCTCATAAAATCTACAAATATGCTCTTAAAAAATAAGTAGTATAAAATTGCATTTCATAACTTATCTCTACCTTTATTACATTTGATGATATATTTTTTTTAGTATTAATTATTATTCTTCTTCTTTCTTCTTTACTGGCAGCAACAACAGAAATTCATCTATCAGTAGCCGCACGTAGAAAACCATTCCAAGCCCTTCGGTCTTTTGCGCTCCGTAGATAGTTCGTGATACCAAGCTTACTTTACATTTCCGTCACCTGGTCCATCCATCGGAGTTTTGGTCGCCCCCTCCTGCGCCGCCCATCGAGTTTATTGCCGAAGACTTTTCGAGCCGGAGCGTTTTCGTCCATTCGTACAAGGTGTCCCAGCCAGCGCATTCGGTCTATTTGAACGCGCTTGACCACATTGATGTCGTTGTACAGCTCATACAGCTCATGATTCATTCGACGACGGTACTCGCCGTTCACGATGATGGGTCCAAATATTTTGCGGAGTATTTTTCTCTCGAAGACTCCCAGAATAGATTGATCCGCTTGTGTCATTACCCACGATTCTGCGCTGTAGAGCAAGACAGGTAGGATCAGAGTCTGGTAGAGCTGGATCTTTGTTCTTCGAGGGAGCGCTTTGTCGTTAAATCGCTTGCTTAGCGCATAGTAGTAGCGGTTTGCGATCAATACTCGTCTTTTGATTTCGAGGCTGACATTATTATTTTTGTTTATGGCGGAGCCAAGGTAGACAAAACCATCTACCACTTCAAAATTATAGTTGTCAACGTTCACGCAGCGTCCCAGACGAGTGGACTCTTTGTTCGTTGAAACAAATAACTTGGCTTTGTCCTCGTTTATCACCAGACCCACTTCAGCCGACTGCTTTTCAATACTCGAAAAAGCCGCAGTAACATCTCGCAATCCACGTCCAATAATATCGCTATCATCAGCATACGCGAGCAACATGTGGCTTTTGTTAAATATGGTGCCATTCCTGTTTACTGCTGCTTTCCGCATGATCATCTCCATTACGATGTTAAAGAGATCGCAGGACAGACTATCGCCTTGTCTAAAGCCTCGCTTGGTAGAAAATGGCTCTGACAGATTTTTGCAAATTTTCACTGAAGACTTCGTGTCAGTCAGTGTCATCCCGCAGAGTCGAATTAGTTTTGCGGGGATACCAAACTCAGCCGTAGCATCCAACAATTTCTGTCGTATCGGACTGTCAAATGCAGCTTTGTAATCGATGAACAGATGGTAGGTATCGATTTGCATTTCTTGGGTCTTCTCCATGATTTGTCGTAGCGTGAATATCTGGTCGGTGGTGGATTTACCAGGTCTAAAGCCACACTGATAAGGTCCAATCAGGTTCGCCAAAAGGGGCTTTAGTCTTTCACATGACACACTAGACAGAACCTTGTATGCGATGTGTAAAAGGCTAATCCCGCGATAGTTGGTACACACACTAGGATCGCCTTTCTTAAGCACGGGACATAGAACACTCAGATTCCAATCATCGGGCATGCACTCACTGAGCCAAATCATGTTTATGAGCTGGTGCATGCATGTTACCAGGTCATCGCCGCCGGCTTTAAAAAGCTCTGCCGGCAGTCCATCGGCTCCCGCAGCTTTATTATTTTTAAGCCGCGCAATTGCCGTGCTGATCTCGTTTTGGCTCGGTGGTGGACAGTCTACTCCATCGTCGATAATTGGTGCGATTTCGTCACTTATGCTGCCTTCGGGAACGAGAAGAGTTTGAAAGTGTTCCCTCCATATTTGCAGCACACTCTGAGTGTCCGTGACCAGATTTCCTTCCTTTGCGTTTGATTACGAGTGTTTTTAGCTCTACTTAATCGTGTGCGTACCTTAGCTGCAACTAGGTGGTGATCCGAGTCGATATTTGCACCGCGCATCACACGCACGTCCATAACGCTTGAGACATGCCTTCCATCAATTACCACGTGATCAATCTGATTTCTTGTATTTTGATCGGGAGATATCCAGGTTGCCTTGTGGATATCTTTATGCGGGAATCTGGTTCCACTCACAGCCATGTTTCTTGCCGACGCGAAACTTACCAGTCTGAATCCGTTATCGGAGGTGTTGTTGTGTAGACTGAATTTTCCGACTGCTGAACCAAGAGCATCTTCCCTTCCTATTTTAGCATTAAAATCTCCCAGAACAATTTTAATGTCATATGCAGGGCAGCGGTCACATATATCCTCCAGGCGCTCATAGAATGCATCTTTGATGTCATCGTCTTTGTCTTCCGTCGGGGCGTGTACACAAATCAGCGTAATGTTAAAATATTTCGCCCGGATGCGAATGGTGGCTATACGGTCACTTACAGGATTAAACCGCGAGACCAGGTGTCGAAGTCTCTTGCCGACTATGAAACCACATCCAAATTCGTGTCTTTCTGCATGGCAGCTGTAAAAGATGTCACAGTTCTTCCGTCGTGTGCATCCCTGTCCCGTCCATCTCATTTCCTGTATGGCGGTGATGTCAGCCTCGTATTTGTCGAGGACATCCGCCAGTTGGATAGAGGCACCATCTCTGTATAGAGTTCGGACATTCCAGGTGCATATCCTTAAATCATGGTCCTTATATCGTTTGCGGGGGTCGTCAACATTTGGGGGGGTTCTTGTTTTTCCTTTTCTTCGTGTTTTCATAATAAATTTTTGTTTAAGGAGAGTGGCTTATTAGGCCACCGCTCCCGATCCTAGTTTCTTGGGGCTGCCAAAGCCACTAAGAGAGCCTGTGTTGAGCTTCAGTAACTTCTGTTACCTAGTTCCTAAGACGCATCGGTGGTAGCATGCCGATTAGGTTACTCAACATTTCGCCTTCTAACTTTAGCTTACTTCTAAGCGGTTGCTTTAAAGTCATTGCCCGGGGAATACTTGGTCTAAGACCGGAAGTAGTTAGCTGATTGGACAGTGCCACAAAGGAATCGCTTCTGGTCACTCCCAAGTGAGTGACAATCAGTAACTTTCCACCTCTGGGCAAAGTCCCATTAAATTATTATTAAGGAATAAATATTCATTCATTTAACATAAAAGTAGAAAAAATCTTAAACTTTTTCCTTATAATCACGACGATCTTTGTATACATATAAGGCTTTTTAATTAAGATTGTTGCATAAACTAAAACATATTGAGATTAGTTCTCAAAAAAATTTTTGACTATAACAACGTAAAATGATTTTGAGAATGGCCTTTCAACATTTTCAGATGTAATTGGATCAAATTTAAGGGACAGTATTTCCTTTACATCGTATTTTGTTATAAATGTAGGTGCAGATCCACACAATTCTTTACAAATACTTTTTACTATGTTGGTAGTACATAATAAAAATTTTTGTTGTAATTCGATTCAAACTATTAAATTAATATCAGAATCCTGTAGATTACACCAGTTTACAAATCTTTATTTTTTGTGGGCTGCAGAGTTCTAAATAATTTTTTTCTATAGTTTTCAGTCTCCTAAACACGAATATGAGATTTAAAAATTTTTCCTCTGATTAGTTTTCAAGATATGAATTTTTGAATTATTTTGCAAATTTTTTATGAGATGCATCAGCTTATTGGAGAATAATTCGTAAAATCGTCGATCGATTTGAACAAGAGTGTTCTTCAATTAGAGGTTATGTGCTCCCCTAAAATCGTTCTATAGAAGCTTTTAATATCGGTTGGGTAGTTTTGATGGTAGGAGCATTTAAAGTTTAAAAAAACAAATTTTTTTATGAAAAAATCACGATTTAAATTGATAAAAAAATTTATTAAAAATATTAATCGCAAAAATAAATCCAGTTTCATAAATTGAGTATAAAGATTGGACTTTCCCGAGCAAAACAAGCCATCGTTTATAAAAATTGGGTGATAAGAGGAAGAGTTACACGTTTTTTAAGAGGACCCTACAAATGGTAAATTTTTTGATTTAAGACATATCACGGTAGATTTAGAGCTAAACTTCACGTTGCATGAAAATTACGATAAAAAGTGGAAATGCCACTGTATTCTGGGTTGATCATGCATCACGAAAATGTTTAATTTGAAATCTTAGCTGATCATTTTTAGAAAATATCGATATCTTCCATTTCTGCCAACTGGACCAAAAGTCTTTTTACTTTTTAAACGATGACAGTAAAATACTGGACCAATGAAGTAAAAACTGTTTATTTATTATCAAAGTATACAAACAGGGATTCTTGTATGATCATTGATAATTTTGACATTGCTTCAATTTGGAGGCTTGAAGTGCATTTTAAATCTATATTTTTAAAAAAAATCTATATTTTTTATTTTTAAATCATATTATATACATATATTGCAATTAATAAATATTCCACTTTTCTAATACTGAACAAATTCTTCTTACGCGCTGTAAAAATTAAAAATATCGATATTTTTCAAAAATGTAGGCTTAAAATGCACTTCAAGCCTCCAGGTTAAAGCAATGTTAAAATAATCAATGCTCATACAAGATTCCCTGTTTGTATACTTTGATAATAAATAAACAGTTTTTATTTCATTGGTCCAGTTTTTTACTTTCATCGTTTAAAAAGTAAAAAGACTTTTGGTCCAGTTGGCAGAAATGGAGGATATCGATATTTTCTAAAAATGATCAGCTAAGATTTCAAATTAAACATTTTCGTGATGCATGATCAACCCAGAATACAGTGGCATTTCCACTTTTTATCTTAATTTTCATGCAACGTGAAGTTTAGCTCTAAATCTACCGTGATATGTCTTAAATCAAAAAATTTACCATTTGTAGGGTCCTCTTAAAAAACGTGTAACTCTTCCTCTTATCACCCAATTTTTATAAACGATGGCTTGTTTTGCTCGGGAAAGTCCAATCTTTATACTCAATTTATGAAACTGGATTTATTTTTGCGATTAATATTTTTAATAAATTTTTTTATCAATTTAAATCGTGATTTTTTCATAAAAAAATTTGTTTTTTTAAACTTTAAATGCTCCTACCATCAAAACTACCCAACCGATATTAAAAGCTTGTATAGAACGATTTTAGGGGAGCACATTACCTTTAATTCGAGACCACTCTTGTTCAAATCGTTGGACGCGTTTACGAATTATTCTCCAATAAGCTGATGCATGTCACAAAAAATTTGCTAAATAGTTCAAAAATTCATATCTTGAAAACTAATCAGAGGAAAAATTTTTAAATCTCATATTCGTGTTTAGGAGGCCGAAATCTATAGAAAAATATTATTTAGAACTCTGCAGCAAAATGACTGTAAACTAGTGTTATCAATCAATTTAACGGTGTCTTCAACCACCTTAACTTGTTCAAAAAGAGTAAGACATGATGTTTTCAATTTTTTAATATGTTTTGCAATAAAACCGTAACTAAAAACAATGCAAATCAAGTAGGATCTGGTTTTATTGTCTGTCCAGACATTCTTTGCATAATTGACTGAGTTTTTTCATCATTAAATGTACTCAGAACCTTTAAAATTTCTTCATAATTAATGGCGTAGTAATTAACTGATTCAAGCCATGTTTCCCAACGTATAACATTTCATAATCTATTCTAAATGGAGCTTTCAAAAATACTTATTTGACATTAGCAATACATTCACATAGACCACAAACAATACACTTGCGTCAATTTCGGATATAATGTCACTATATCTATAGCAACTCGTCTCCTTTAATGCATTACACTTGTTCCCGTATCAAGTGATATATACCCTCATCCCTATGGGTGAGGTTATAATAATGTATTGGTAATCAAGTACCCACTTTAGTTTTTGACCCACTTTTTGTAATATTTACTTCTGGCGATATTTTTGGTTCAATTCCATAATTATTTATTTTAAATTGAAGATTATCAGCATAACAATGACCTTTGGAATCGTTATCTTCGATGAATCACTGACACAACGGCAACGTACAAAACAACTGTGAGTGTCTACCGAGCGGCCAGCAATAGCTTTCTTAACGTCTAGGTTGCACAGAAAAACACTGCTGTTATCTTTGTTTCAAGCTTTAGTCCATTGACACCATCAATGTCCCAATCGTTTTTTTGGGTTATCGGTAAGAGGTAAATTTTGTACAATATTGTGGAAACATAAATAATATTCTTCCGACTGTTAAAGAAACGCTTTCTTTAAGAGTTTTCACTGTAGATTGATAAGGTGGATATTAATAGAAATCATACATCCACGCAACGTTTTTTTTAATACGTCATTACTGTGTTCTACATCGAAAAATTCAGTTAAATAAGTTAAGGAAATGTTTAAGCGCAAAAAATTCATGGACCTTACATAAATGAATCTTGAATTGTATAGATCTTTTTCGACGTAGTCAGGCGCATTAAACTATAATTGTTTTTTACAGGTTGGCCTGAGGTTGGCTGAAAATGCCTTGATATCGAAAGTTATTAACAGTGAAATCGATGGAAAGAAAAGAAATAACTTATTGCCATCCTTTCAAAACTGGGTGTGACACAAGAGAAGCGCAGATGATTGATTTTTAACTACGTGTGATTTGATACAACTGTCACCTATGTAAGTTATAATGTTATTCAGTTTATTAAACATTACAAATAATTTAAAGATCCAAAAAAAATCTGTCACAGTTTTTTATTAACCATAACTTTGAGCTGCGTAATTATCACACCTGCTCGTTGAGTGCTTATCACTATTGTTTAGCTGAAATGTTTTCGAAAGAAAAGAGAGAGATAGAGAGAGAGAGAGAGTCATTTCGTAGTGATGGTGAATGTAGTGTTTACAAAACGTAGATACGTGTTCTCAAACCAATAATCTCGTCGAAAAGAAACAATAAAATTTCATTGACAGCTCTCATTTGGGAATTATCTTAGAACTCTCAAAAGTATTAAAGACGATAATACAATCGTATGCATCACCATGATACACACATATGTATGTAGTTATTCTAGTTCACTCATAAAACGCTATGATGAAGCAGCTCAGCTCCCTTGTACAACAAGTATGTTTTGCTTCATTGCGCTTAATTGAAAGCTTCAGTGTTGTCAATGAAATTGTTGAAAAAGTCCCGCGTTTTATTTGATTAATTTGATGTAATGTGACGATATAAAAAACATCACTGTTGTTCAAATAAATATAAAAATAACAATATAATGTATAAATGCTTCACTTGCCAAATTGATCAACTCCATAACACATAAAGCTGACATTGTTTTTCAAAACTCCTGTCAAATCATAAAGTCAAATAGATGATGCTAAAAAATATACGATGATAGAAATGTTCAGTAGTGTTATTGTTTATATGTATATATATGTTTATTTTATATACGTTTTTTATTTTTAAAATATATGGAAATATGGAAAAAATATGATAGATATCAATGATTTGGAAATAAAGTTAAACAAAATCTAATAAATGAGTTAATCGATTTGACTTTTAAGCCATCCATATAATTTTCATAGATCATAAATCCGAGTTTAAGAGATATAGGGTGACAGCATTTCGGGGGGTTTAATCAACATCTAACATGCTGCTGCAGTAAGGTCTTACAGCAACATGATAAAGAACAGTCAACGACTATATGAATGAGTTGAAAAAACTCATTTCTTAAAAATGATGTTCAAATATTTGGTTTCCAATTGATGTTTTCTTTGCCTTTGCTTCATTGCGATGTTTGAAGACTATTTCATTACAAAAAAACCCACAAAGAACACAGAAAATGTTATTGAGAAATTATTTACTTTTGGGTGTTTTATTTTACTTACTTCACATTTTTTATTTTCATTACTACAAAAAAAAATATTTCTGAGAAAAAAAAATTTAGTTGTTTTTCGGACACACATGTACAAATGAAAGTGTTTTAAGAATTGTTAACAAAGATAAGTACAAAACATTAAATATTGGAAATGCGTATTTTTATTACAAAATAAAATATTTGTTCTTAGTACCTCAAGGCAAAATATTTTATTTTTAAATAAATGTTAAATAAATTTTTGTGAGTGATATTTAATTTTTTTTTAATTATTTCATAATTTGGTTTCTTAAATTGGTATTCCATGGCGACGAAGGGAAAAAGAGAAATATATTAGGGTAAAAACGATTTGCTGGAAAAACTCACTTAAATTTGTAAAACAATAGTTATTTTTTGGTAAATTATTTTAAAATAAATAGCGGTATTGTTTTTACAAATTATTTTTAACGACAACTTTACAAACTTATAAGGAATATTAATATATAGAATAAACAATTCGTCTGAAAAATTTTATAAAACTGGAGATTATTTTGAATTATATTTAAATATCGTTCAACAAGAGGACAGTGTGTAAAAAATATTTTTAAGAAAACTAAACGATTCGTTTAAAGATAATTTTTAATTTGTTTAAGTTTGAGTCCAAAAAGTTATCTTCTTCTATTGATATTGTAATATTTTAAGTTCTGTTACCTCGTAAAAGTCAACTGGTGACCATCTCTTGTTTCCCCAATAAACTACTGAAATATTAATTCACTTGTCTGTCTTCACATCTTTTATTTCTTTGGCAACATACAATTTCTCGTTACTGAGAAATTATATGTCAAAAAAATTAACAATCTTTTTTCTTTTTAACTAAAGATAGTACCGCAGAAATACAGTCAACTTGCTACATTTCCTATTGTGTCAATTAAGGCGATTTTTGATAAGGGCAACAACAGCAACACTCTTCTAGCAGATCAACAATATTATATCGCACTTGCCTATCCAACGCAGCTTTATTCGCCCTCCTGGTTACCTAACTTAAAACATGGTCCTTCGAGCCGGAATAAAATTAGCTTTTATATGAAAAAATTAATGGAGAAATTTTGCTATTTTTCGTAATTCAGTGAAGGTATCTCATTTCGATAAGAAACTTGGAAAATTGTGCCATATCTCCGATTTTGTTAACAAAAATTATAAATTATTAAAAGTATTTTAATGTTGAATTATTATCAAAAACTTTGGATAAAATTTTATCAAATTTGGGGTCAAATCCGTTCTACAAGCTTTTCAATATACGAAAATTTTACTAAACATTTTGTTAAAGAAAACATTTTATATTTATATATCACAATAAATATTATAGTATTTTAAATTTATATTTTGTTTTAGTTAGGCAAATTGTAAAATTTTCAGTTATTTAGTTTACAAAGTACAAAATTTTTCAGCTCATTGATTTGGGACTCAATTCTGAGAACTGCACGTGAAAGTGGCCCCAAAAAGAAGAAGTTCTGCATCATTCGTTTTGTCAAGTTACATGGCATAGTAATTTAATATCGATTTGAAGTTAGTAAGTATCGTATAGGGGAATTTGACACGTTTTAGGTTCTTTTGTTTGACATAACTCGTGAACCACAATTTCGATTTAGCTGAAACAAATTTAAATAAATTAAGAATTACAATACCTTTAATCTGTTCATATAACGTTTCCCTACATAAGCAACAGTTAAACTGGGGTTATTTTGTAGCAGTTACAATATAACTGTTGTACTCCGTGACGTATGATTTACGTGTAATATTACTTATGATAATCATACGACACCATATAACAAAAGAGCCTAAAACGTGACAAATTTCCCAATACGATACTTAGTAACTTCAAAATGATATTAAATTGTTAATACAACCAATTTAATAAAAGTGATATATTATTAGATAAATACTGCTTCGAAGTTGTGCACAATCATATTTTTATGAAACCATTGCTATAATATATTAAGAAGTTTTTATGGTACTATTTGAGTGATCAAAACCACTAAATTAAAAAAGATGCATATCATTGTAAAGTTGTGTACAACAATATCAAAATCAGTCGTCTATCATTCAAGCTACTATTGTTTATACCATAATTTAAGTTATCTGTTTTTCTCATCACCTGCATAAATGATCATCACCAGTGATGAATTGAGTCAAAATCCAAAATCGTTAAGATTAACAGATTAATATAACCTTTTCTTAGTCATGAGATTGATCATAAGCATAGGCGGCTTACCTGATATTTCTTATCATTATATCTCAAAAGAAAAAAAATTTGCTGATATTCATGTTCAGTTAATTAATTCCCCCCCCCAACAACAAATAAAACGCCAAAAATTCCAATCGGTAGTTAGAGTTGACAGCGTTGGGTCACATTTTCTTTGCACATTCATTGCCGGCAATTACTACAGTCGTTATCAAACCCCTCAACAACGCGGTTCACTGTAGTTCTAATATACGGATAGTTCACAGCGGCGATATTCATAGAAATTCGAATTGTTCATTATAAGAACGAGAACATCAAGCAGATAACGCGGCTGCGGTGGTAGTTTATTTCGAGTACAATTCTATTTACTACTTACACTTTCTATTACTTTGCTCTCTCTCCTGCTACACATTCGTATGTACTAGTATAACTTCCTAAGTTTGTCTTCAACAACGTGGAGGAGGATAAAGAAAACCTAGCAACAGTTTATGACAAAAAAAACATAAGAATAATCTAAATACTATTTGTGTGCGGATAACAAAATACAACAACAACAACAACAGTAATAATAATCATAATAAAGAAAACGCGTAATTTATGAGAATTTTGACTGCCATTGTGTACCAAGTAAAAAGTTAAAGGCCAGAAATTCAAGTGTGACAAACATATGTGTAAATAAAAATTGACAAGAAAAAAAGATCACAAATCTTAAAAATTCATATAATACACTTTATGGAAAAGTAATTCGGTTTTTGCCGCCACTGTAACTAATGTAAGTACATATTGAGTAGTGATCCATACATTGTTGCACATTTAAAAATACAAATCGAAAAACAATTCCGATCAAAGTGCGAGACGTATTGCTCTGTGTTATCTTCAATTTCAATGACCATAATTGAAAGCTGTTTGTAAATCTAATATCGTTATGGCATTAGTGAATATTTTAAATTTTAATTAAATTCAAGAAACACGTGCACAGCTGGCAAAGGGATAAAACATACGTACGTACAGTGGGTGTTAACGGAACGGAACCATGGGTTATAAAAATAACATTACATATATTTATATGTGAATTTTAGATATAGTCCATAAATATATGAATATATCCAATTTACACAAAATTGACAAAAAAATTTAATCGCTCAAAAAATACGCCAAATATGTAATTGAAAATTAGCAATAGACAAATAAAAAATAGTGTCATATGTATTATGGTTTCTTTTTGTTATGGTTTCTTTCAATTTGTACTAGTGTGTCTTAAAAAATGAAACATTTTTAAGAAATCGTAAAACAAGTAAACAATAATTTAATAACACTATGCAACAATTTGAGGGTCATTGTATCGGGGGTGAATAAAATCAATATCAAACGGTGGGAGGGAGTTCGATAGAAATATTCTCCGAAGACAAATGATCTCTCTGAGTTAAAGGTTATAAAATAAACTCAAATTTAAATGTTAAGGAGTCTATTTTTGAGCAAAGAGTGTAACACACTTTTTCGGTAGTGAACCAAACCAATACCATATGCGAGCATTTGACTTCAGTAATAAAACCTTAGACTCCAATTAACTTCATTACGTCACAATTTTAATTTACAGTGGTTTGAAATTTATTATTTTTGGTCAAAAGTCGAATTAAAGAAAATGAAAAATCATGTGTAAAAATACATTTGCAATTGTTCATGTCTTCGAAGACCTATATTAAAATAATCAAGGGAATATTTCGTCAGAACATTTTAACCCTCTCTCTCCCATCCATATAAGACATTTTGATAAAGTTGACTGTTAAGCTGTTTTTCGAAATTCGGCCCAAAATGTTTCATATGGGTGGGAAAAAAGGAAATAATCCCCCGAAAATGTTATTGTATCTTTTCGAAGACATAAACTGTTCCAAAAGTATTTTTACACAAAATTACTCATATTCTTTGATTTGATTTTTTACCAAAAAAAAAAATATAAAACTTTAAACCCCTTAAAATTTTTTTTTGTGTTTTGTTTAAGTTAATATAACTTTTTATGTTTTAAATTAAAAATACGTATGTGATAGTTTTTTGTTAATTTATAGTCAAATTAAGTGACTATAAAATTCGTTTTATTGTCGAATTCAATTTATTATCCAAAAAAGTTGTGCCGCAAGATAAACATATACGTCAGTTGATCTCGGTCCATTAGCATACAAGTATAGGGTTTATATGAAACAACTTGTGGATTCACAGTATATTTTACAAAGTTATACGGCCGAATAGTTGTTTCGAAAGCTGTATAAAAATTAAATTATATTAAATGTGTGTAGTAGGGCGGGTCAATTTGTTCGAGTCGAAAAAAAACGTTTTAATCGTATACCAGAATCGGAATCTACGATGAATTCTAAGAAAATTTCACTAAGAATCTATTTGTCTAAAATAAATTCCATGCACCAAGAATTAAAAATTAAAAAATTAACCAGTAATTAATATGTTATTAATTAAAAATATTTTATACATATTTCGACCAGCAAATACAGAATTTCTTATCTCATATGAATTTTCTATATTCTCACCCTTAGGGATGAGGGTAGATATCATTTGATACGAGAAAAATTGTAACGTATTAAAGGAGATAAGTTGGACTCCAAGGTTCTTAAGACCAACCAAATAACTTTTAGGACTTTTTAAGACGAATGAGCCATGTCCGTCTGTCTAATTGCTTGATGGCTGGAGGGCAGAATAAATCGAGTAAACCATTAGTGATCCTTTTGAAAATTTACAAGCACAAATTAATATTTTCCCAAATGTAGTTATGATGGCAAATAGTCAGAATATCTTTATGTACATAACTTTTTTTTGTAAGTACACTGAGTCCGGCGCCATGCAATAAAGCCATATGGACCTATCGAATGGAAAATAAGGCCATATGGCTTTAGTTATTACCTATAGCTTTTTTGCACGGCACCACTGAATTCATACAAGTTTCGCGCAAGGTAAACGGTCATAAAATTCTGACTCGTGAATGCTGCAAGATATGGGCATTTCCACAAAATGGTCCACAGCGATCGAAAAAAAGTTTGAAAAAAAAATTTTCTGGCTTGTGTTAGTAAAGACAAATACTTAAATTTTATTAAATTAAAATATTCAAGCTTATCTTATTTTTATTTATGATTAAACGGACTGCAAATCTGCTCACCTCAATGAATTTTTAATAACATTTTTACTGATGATACAAGTGCACTTTTATCATAAAATATTTGTTACAACAGCAAATAACTCCAATAACACAGTACAACATTTTTCAGGGACTCAATTCTGAAAACTGCACGTGAAAGTAGCCCCAAAAAGAAGAAGTTTTGCATCATTCGTTTTGTCAAGTTACATGCCATAATAATAAAATCATTTTGAAGTTAGTAAGTATCGTATAGGGGAATTTGTCACGTTTTAGACATAACTCGAGAAGCACTTGTCCGATTTAGCTGAAACAAATTTAAAAAAATTAAGATTAAATTTAACTGATTAAATTTTGAAATTATTTTCAAAAAAGATTATTTTTCATTTCTGAAATTAGGAAATATTATAAAGTTTATATACAAAAAATTGTTAATCACGAATGTAACATTAGAATGCCAATAAAATAAAATCAAAATTTTGCAGCTAACTGATCATCTTTTACTATTACACAGTACAACATATGATTTTGGGACTCAATTCTGAGAACTGCAACTGAAAGTAGTTATATCAAACAAAAGAGCCTAAAACGTGAAAAATTTCCCTATACGACACTATATACTATACAAGTATGGCATGTAACTTGACAAAACGAATGATGTAGAACTTCTTCTTTTTGGGGCTACTTTCACGTACAGTTCTCAGAATTGAGTCCCAAAATCTTCGTTGTCCTGTGTTATTGAAATGGTTTTACCAAAAAAGTCAGACTCAATTCGCACTGGTTTGTGTTATTGTGAAAGAAGAAAAAATTGATTATTATATAAATTTATTTTTGTCACGTTGCTAATATTTTAGGGCCATCAGTTTATAGGATTTCGTCTCTCTTACTAAATATAGAGCTTCTTAAGTATTACTCAAAAAGATAAAGAAGTAATAAACAAAATCATTGTTTCTCATCTCACTGAAAAGTACGACCTGTCACATATGTGACTATGGAATTAGCCATATTTATTTAGTTAAATTATCTTGTAAAAACCTCAGAGAACCGAAAGATTTGCACAACCCTTCGTATATTACATACATATAGTCGGTTTCCTGCAAAAGGGTCTCAAGTCCTTCCATATGTTTGTTGCAAGTGCACCAAATCCAATCAAATCTAATTGTTTATTGAACGTTAAATAAAAAATTAGCCTAGCTGTACTGTCCCTACTGTTACCTCCCGTACAAATCTTCTTGGTGAATTCTTTAACAATTCCTACACTATAACTCTTTCTTCACTTACAAATTTTATTAAATCAGAGTTAAACATTCTCCATCACAAGGAGGGGGTATTTATCAGTCAGTTCAACAGACTACTGCATTTTAGCTATTTCATATATCAGATATCTAATGTAATAAAATATATGCCTTCATCGAATAAGTAAACTTCAGTTTTAAAAAAATAAATTAAATTAAAAATAGTTTGAATTTGAGATTCTTTTAAATATAATCTTATCGAATAAGAGAGGCCATATTAATTCATATTGATTATTATTGAATTAAAGCTAATAGCAATTCCCATAACCTAACATTATTATAAAGTCGGTCCATTAAATTCAAAGTAATGGGCCAAAAAAATATATATTTAATTAAAATTTTCTAAGCGTGACCCAATATAGATCTTCTTCAAGTCCAGATATGGTATAATATATAAAACTCTAAAATAACCAATTGTTAATATTTGTTAGCATCTTTGTAGAGCACATAAATACACAAATATAAACTATCTTAAAGCATTCCCAATTTTTTTTAATATTAATAATTACAGATTCAGTTTAATCAACATTTGTCATCAAGTGATATAATTAGCGTATTTACAAGGAAGACCATCATGAACAACATATTAATTCGATTTAAACAATAACAAATCGTTCACTATACAATAAAGATAAACCACATTCATCGATTGACACGCAGCTATACTTTTTTTTATTTGCAATGTTAATTTTATTGATTAACACATGAAATGTTAACAATAAAATGCGAACAATCATTATCGCTCCTCAATGAAAACAACTCCACTCCAACAACAATAAAACAATTGCACTTATAACATATCGATCGATAGCCTTACAACAGCAACAACAAGCAATACCATGTTCGGCTATATTGCGACAAAACATTTGATAACAATCAAATTTCAGTGGGAAAAAGACGATAACATGATGTGATAATGTTTTAACAAAACAAATTGCACATTTCCCTAAACACCAGAACGAACTGTGGCTTATCCACGCGTAGTGAAAACGCAATAAGAAATTGCCTGGGACTGGGTTATACTACTATAGTTTATAGTTGTACTAACCATTAGCATAATTTTAAAATAAAAGAGGTGGGATTCTGGCACTGTGAAATTCTGATTACACTATGCTACAGAAATGAAAATAAAAATTTCGAAATCAGTATTTCCGCTATAGTTTTTGATGCATTATTATTCCACGGTTAAAAAAAATTGGGTCAATTTTTTTTGTAAAATTTTTCGGTAATACTGTAATTTATTGAAAATCTCATTTCACAGATTTTGGCTTTACTCAAGTTCCATATGTCCGAATGTATTAGTAAATGTACCAACAATTTCTATACTTAATTACTGCAAAGTCTGTCTTAATTATATTTTAGTCTGACCAATAGTTTGGAAGTTATCTAAAAAGTTGTACCGAAAATTGTGATTTAAGCTAAAATTTACAACATTTTTTTTTTAATTTAATAAAAATTCTTTAAGTGCAGAAAGTGTTTAGTTTGGTGCCTTGGTCGTGAAGTCTAATCTGTTATAAATAAAATAAGACCTTTCTTAAGAAAATCGGAGGAGAAATTTCGATATTACTCACAATTAAGTGAAAGTTTCTCATATAGATAAGAATAAGTTTATCTAAAAACTTTACCATAGAAAAATAATGATGTTTTTTGTTGTACCTTGTAAATATTTGCAATAAGAAAAAAATTTTATTTGGCAAAACTCTATCTATTAAAAATCTCTGTAAAACTCTATTTAATATATTTATTTCCATTGAATTTTTCACTAAAGGGCGCCTCAATCAACAATTTTTAAAATTTTTCTTCCGTATCCATATGTCACGTGGCAAATAATTTACTGTACATTTTTTTTTGTTTTCCGAAAATAATTAAAAATTACAGCTATTAACAAAGATGAATATGAAAATATCGACATTGATTGAAAGCCAACTGTGATAGACTGCACACCGTCCGTGATTTGTTAGCAGTCATTCCGTTATCGGGAAATCAAATAATGCAAATAGAAAATATTAATAGTAATTGCAATGAAAGCTCAAAGTATGAACGAGTGAACGAACAAACGAACAATTAATTACTATATTACATTCATCGTCATCGTATTGAGCCGTGTAGTCGAAAGATCGCCAGAGAGCGAGAGAGAGGTGATAATGTAAATAATATAAGTTCAATTAGGGCAAGCGCTGTAACTAACTGATCATTGATCACATACCTACGCGGTTCTGCCAATTGAAGATTGTTTAATATGACACGACGAACATTTGTCCTCAAATATTTTCACTGTCAAAACAAAAAATCTCCCTAATGCTGTTTCTTTGTTCTCACACAAATTAAAGTGATATTCATTAATAAATTCAATCAATCATCGATATTTAAGGTAGGGCGGCGGCGACGGCGATACAAATTAAGTGATGTGGTCAATTTAAGGATCTTGTTTTTAGATGTTATGCAAATCACTGTTGGTACTTCTCAAGAAGTCAAGTAGATAGCAATTAAAAAATGCAGTAATCACGAATTCACCGGTACTCAAGTGATTTTAAATGTGGGTATCATATTACTGAATCATAGCACGTTGAAACAATGTAATAAGTTTGAAAAGCTTTACCATATTTACAGCGCAGAGAAATATAAATACCTCAAAGCTGTATTTATTTTCTAATGAGGCGCTTTAACAATTATTTATAACTTTTCACTATGTCCTACTTACTTAGCTCATTATATATTCGATTAATTAATGTGCAACGGATTATAATTGTTTGGATTTTGTTACAATGTTGTGTTCGAATAACACTATGCGACAAAAAATACATGCGTAAAGGAACAAAAAACAGATTTTAACATATTTCCCGTAACTCAAGATTTTGCAGGTGTTTGGGAAATTTCCAAAACAGTCTCTTGTTGTACGAACAGAAAAATAGTATCATAGTGTAATTGTCACTATCTAAACTAAAAATACTATGTAAAAAATCAAAAAGAATTTCAAAATCAGCATTACACTTTTTTAAACAATTTGAACTTTGATAACAAAATTAGTGTATTTTTCTCTGGTAAAGTTTTATATTTTTAAAATGTTGTTTCACAGTTTTTAGCATTACTCAAAAACTATATATCCTATTGTATTAGCAGAATAGTGCCATAATTTCTATGTTTAATTACTTTAAAGCCTGTTAAATTACACAGTACAACATTTTTTAACTCATTGATTTGGGACTCAATTCTGAGAACTGCACGTGAAAGTAGCCCCAAAAGAAGAAGTTCTGCATCATTCGTTTGGTCAAGTTATATGCCACAATAATTTTATATCGATTTGAAGTTAGTAAGTATCGTATAGGGGAATTTGTCACATTTTAGGCTCATTTGTTTGACATAACTTGAGAACCACTAGTCCGATTTAGCTGAAACAATTTTAAAAAAGTAAGAATTACAATTCCTTTTATCTGTTCATATACCGTCGCCATACATAACCAACAGTTTCACTTTTCCATTCATAAAATGATATTGAACTGGGTTTATTTTGTAGCAGTTACAATAAAACTGTTGTACTCCGTGGCGTATGATTTACGTGGAATATTTCTTAAGATAATCATACGCCACCATATAACGATATAACAAAAGAGCCTTAAACGTGACACGAGCCTAAAACTATACGATCTTACTAACTTCAAATCGATATTAAATTATTATGGCATGTAACTTGACAAAACGAATGATGCAGAACTTTCACGTGCAGTTCTCAGAATTGAGTTCCAAAATCATGTGTTGTACTGTGTTATATTTTTAACCCTAATCAATTTATTTTTTTCACTTATAATTTCCAAAATTTTTTTTTTGGAAATGTTGTGACGTTAGATCTAATGTAAACAAAAAATGCTCTCTCCTAGGAAAAGCTCTCCCAAATCTCATCTATGAGGTGCAAAGGGAAATTGTTAATTTCCTATTTTACAGAGACAAAATTAAAACTCCGTGGCTGTCAACGGCTGTCAGATCTCCACCTAATAACCCAAATTATATCAACACAAATGAAACTATAAACAATTAATATGAATACAAAAATGTAATTAACAATACGACACGATCTACATACTACATATATTATAATTATTATTATTTATTAACAAACTACAAAAATATACATATGTGTAGTGAACATGAGCAGACGATTGTTATGACTGCACTTATAATGCGATCGTATTAGTCTGACCACTTGTTTGTAACCAAGATCGCAAGTATGATATACAATTCTCTCCTAACATCCAAAGATGGCGCTGGTCACGATTAGTGCTGGGTGTAGCTATGCATACAGAAGTTTGCCTTAGTTATGTATAAGTTACTTTTTTTTTCATATTTTTGTGATTGCATGTCTTTTCCTCTCTGCGTCCATTTATATGTCAAAGACCCATAGAATCGTCGTCATTCGAGCTCATGGGGTCAATTGATTTATTCAATTATAATACACTGAATTTTTCTTTTCTTTTGTATATTTGTATGTACTTTCTTTAAATTTTACACATTACTTAAAGAACAAGCGGCAAATAAATGAAGAAATAATTTCAAATGTGTCGCCGCAGAGAACCCACGACATCTCGAGAACGTTCAATAGAAGATTTCTATCGCAAGTCTTTTCTCGCAATGAGGGCGACCACACGGTTGCTGAGACATGCAATCATTGCAACAGCTCACGCATAAAGATGTTGGCAGTGTCATCCGATTGTTTCCATGTAACTAGAAAGCAGAGCGAGAAGACATTTATGTATACATATTAAGTAATTAATGATCACTGGTGCTGGTAGTAGACTAATTAGGATCGACAATTGGGTGGGTGACTTTTAATTGTGACTTGTTGACTTGGTGTTTAAATTATAATCGAAGATATGCGATATGATATGTTAAGGGGTGTCGCCAATTACCACAAAGTACATGGTAATTTAAATTTTGCTGAAGTTTGATATATAATAAACAGCATCTTTGAAACTGGTGAATTACACGATATATCTTTAGAAATAGAATTTAAAATTAAAATTTAGAATATTTTTTTTAGCTGAATATCTAAAATTGTACTTCAGATTAAGAAACTGAATATCATCTATTTCAATTAAATATCTGAAATTCAGAATAAAACCAATTGAAAATCAGAAATTTGTATTGAAATTCAGATAGAAATCAGAATTTCTATTCGAAATTCAAAAAACTGTAATTGAGTATAATTTTTTTTATAGAAATTTCAGTTAAAGTTCACTAAAATATCCACATTTTGGTATGGTATGGTAGATCTTTTTGTAAAATCCAGCAGTAGTTTGCCATCATATGTGAGTTCCACCTTCTCTGATAACGATTTTCCATTGTCAGAAGATCCTAATGAAATCTATCACCCTGCTCTTCACAGATTTTGTAGAAATCGGTGTGAATGCGTCAGATTTATATTTTAGGAAATTACTCAAATCCAAAACAAATGAATTCCAAGCTTTGAATTCGACTTCAGTTATTGATTTGACAAAATTAGGATCTTTCACGAGCTGCCTAATCCCATACAAAATACCAGGCTCATTTTGTAGTCTTGATTACCTCTTCACTTGATGAATTTCGTTCGGGTTCACAGAGATTTGGATCATCAGAAGATTTACCCTACGGGTAGGAAGGTATATATCATTTGATACGACCCCAAAGTGTAACACATAGAAGAAGCCACTTTAGACCTTGGGTTTCTTTGAACCAAATTCGATTCATGATTTTTTAAGTCGTTTGAGCCATGTCCGTCTGTCTGTCTGTCCGGTTGGTACGCACGATAAATTTCGAAAGAAGCAACCAAACGTTTTGAAATTTTCACGAGTTAATATTTTCCCAATACTTCTTACGGTATTGCAAATGGGCTACATGACCCCGCCCTTTCTGGTACCTCCCATACAAATACATTATTCCGCCCACTTTAAAAATCGAGAAATAATATCAATACACACACGGGGTCGTACCAAAATTCTGTAGTTAGTAAAGCTAAAGCAGGATAAAGTTTTGGGGGAAAAAAAATTGGAAGTCTAGCCACGCCCCTTCTGGTACCTCCCTTCACTTCAGAGATGGAGTAATAATATCAATACATCCAACGAGATCGTGCCCAAATTCTTTATTTAGTAAAGCTAAAGTAGGATAAAGTTTTGGGGAAAAAAATTGGAAGTCTAGACACGCCCCTTCTGGTATCCCCCATACAAATGTACCACTCAGCCCATTTTGGAGATGAAGTAATAATATCAATACACTCGACATGATCGTGCCCAAATTCTGTATTTTGTGAAGCTATAATATGTCAAAGTTTTGGGGAAAAAAACTGGAAGTCTAGCCGCGCCCCCTCTTGTACCTCCCATACCCATCTGGTATCGCCCACTTTAGAAATAGAGTAATAATATTAATATACATAATAGAAAAGTTTATGTTTTACTGAGGGTGAGGGTATATGTAAGTCGGGTTGCCAGACAGAAACTTTCTTTCTGGTTTAGATGTATTATGGTCCCACAACTACAATAATTTCAAATAGAATTTTGTAATCCATGGTAAAGCTTTTTGTTTTTTTTTTTTATAAATTAGTGAAAATTTGCGAAATCGATTAACTCATTTAACAAAAAGCTAAAATTTATCTATGTAAGAAATGTTCAGAAGTGTTATATTTTTATTTTTAGAGAAATTTTTTTTTGAAATGAAAAAATATCGAATCTTTCATTGATTTGAAATTAAAAAAAAAAAAAAAGGGAATATAATCAATTTCGCAAGTGGAGCTTTCATTTTTTAGACTGATCAATAGTTTGGGATTAAAAAAAATCTGAAACGTGATATCTGTTATGAATAGAAATCATTTCCTAAGAAAATCGATGGACATTTTTTTGAATTCGAATTTTTATGATTTCTTCAAAATTTTTTTTTTCCATAATTTAGGAACCATTTATCCGATTGTTTCAATAAACGTACCAAAGTTTCTAGTTCTCATTCCGATCAATCGTTTCGGAGTTATCAGAAGAGAACTAGAAACTTTTGGTACTTTTAATGAAACAATCGGATAAATTGTTTTTAAATTATGATAAAATCTGTTAAACATTTTTTAAAAATTAAAATATTTACTAAGAATTTAAAAAAAAAAATAGAAAATATAATTTTGACTGTTTTGGAACTGCATAAAAAAAAATTTAGTGGGAAGTATACTACATTTCTTTTTGCGCAGTCTGTCTCCCTCTCTCACTAACCAAACTTTATTTTGGTCGTCTGGAGAGTTAATTAGTTTTACATAAACTTCAATAAAATTCCAAAATTACAACTGCATTATTGTGCTATTTTTATAGTTTTCTTCTTATAAACCAAATATCTCACCTACGCTTAATCTTCTTTACTAATGTATCTTACAGCTTATGCGAATAATTCACACATTCTCAAATACAAACTACTGTGCGAACATTGCAAACGTATAAACGAATTTCGTGCATTAACCAGTTATGGGAATTGGAATTATTTTCTTTCCTTATGTGTAATTGATCCCCCACACTTTTATTCGCTGAATTCTTTTGAATCCCACACCTACAAAACACTGAATTATTGTATATTTACACGATCTTTGTCTACAGCTCTAATATGTGACGATAAACAAAAATAATTTTTCTTAATTACTTGTCCGCCACATGTAATTAATTCATACAGTCTGTTGATATGTAATCGAAAACGTTACATCAGAATGATAAAGCTACAAATTGTTAATGATCAATGAACCACAGAGCTGTGGTGACATCTTTATAATCCACTATCACTAACACCTCTCACCCTCCTTCAACGGAGAGTAGGGAAATGATCTATTATTCACTGGAAAATTTCACAACAAAATGAAATATTGTTGTGGTAGATCATAAAACATGTAAACATACTTAGTATATAGAATTTCACTAAGAGCAAATAAATAATTGCATTAATATTTTTCTAATTCTTCATTGCAGTGACTCTCCCGGAACCAAAAAGACGAACGACCATCAGAATGCCACAGAAGTCTCGCAACATGCGACTATTGAGCACTCGTAGCTGGCGATTGTTTATAACAATTTTTGGATTTATTCTTGGCATAAGCGGCATCTTGTGTGGCATGTTCTGGGATCAAATATTCGAAAGTATTTTGCAAAAGGTTTGTTATGGCTACCGAACGAATGTTCTCTCCATTCTCACATTACATCGTGTGACGTTTTAATTTATTCACACATCAATCGGGTGGATGGCAACAAATTAGACACGGTATCAGTTTGCAAGATGTAAAGCGTAATTTAATTTTGCGGAGCAGAGGTATTTAATCGAGAGCGATGATTTTCTTAGGAATCGCGTAATTAGAAAGATAGTTTGTGACGGTGTGAATATTATTGAAATTGCGGTATGCAATAACATTTTGAACACATGATCGAAGAAATACATATACACCGGGGAAGCTATAATATAGAAAATACATTTGATTAATGATGAATTTCAATAAAGAAATAAAGGTGTACCTTAATATAAGCAAATTTTATTTAAAGTTTAGCCGAAGTGTAAATTTTGTTGAAAATAAATTCATTACAAATTCATCATAGAGAACGATTACAATTAGTCAGAAATGTATATATTTTTGCAAGGACTACAAATTGACAAGGGTTGTTATAATGTACTTTCTTCTTTTGAGCTATTATAGGAATAAAAAATAAACTTATAATATATATTTTCTAATCAGTCATTTGTATTTCCCAGTTCACGGGGCGTCATAGTATTAACAAAATGTCACGGCTCTATCATTGTCTTTTTTTGACTTTGATCACATAGAAATTTATACTAAATTTATTTCATCTTCGAATATTTTTTTTTTTCCTTTCCTTTTGCTCAATATTTGAATCAGGACGGAACACTGTGTGTTTTTAAAAATTGCAGAAATATATTTTCTGTTTTTTATATCAAAATAACTTAAATGTTATAAAAAAAAATTTAAAAAAACACCAAATCCATATTTTATTTTATTATTTAATGTATCATATTTCATTAGTCTAATGGATTTCTAACTTTTTCGATATAAACCACGAAGTCGAATTTTTTTTTTGTATTCTAGTCTCACGATTACAAAAATAGTCAACATTTTTTTTCCTATGGTAGATTAAAAAAAAATGAAACTGCTTGTTAAAATTTCCATTTTTTAAAATATGTTGCATAGATTTTAGCATAACTCAAGAACCATTTGTCTGACTTTAGCTGTAAATGTACCAAAAATTTCTGGAGTTATTTATTCAAAGTCTATTTTTTACCCTGATTATTAGTTTCGAAAATACATATAAAGTTGTACCGAAAATATTTGTTTTTCAGCCAAATTTCCAAAAAACGTTTTTAAAAAATTCATAAAAACATTTGTACAGTTTATCACTTTGATCGTGAAGTAACATCTGTTGTGAATAAAAAAAAGTCCTTTCCAAAGAAAATCGCTGGAAAGATTTCATTGTTATGTATAATCAAGTGAATAATTCCATTTTAACAAAAAGTTTTTGCATTTTTATATTTATTTATATACTTTTGTATTTTAGTTGATCACAGCTAGAGTGTTCAAATACCTCCTTTTTTCAAAAACCCGGTTTCCGAGTTATTCGAAAAATTGATTTTTTAGAAAACTCGGATTTCGAATACAGCATTTATAAGAAAACCGGTTTAACCGGTTTTTTTCGGTTTTTCCTAAAAAGTTAAAAATAAAAATAAAAAAATAATTTGGTTTAAAAAATGCATTTATTTACAAAAAATAAGAAATGTGTTTCATTATTTTGTGTTTTTAATTTTTAAAAATTTTGGAATCCCTCATTTTATTTTTTAAAGTAGTATCTTTGGAATATTTTTAATTTTGTTTTTTAAAACAGTATTTAAGTTTTAAAACAGTATGCAATTTAAGTGTTAAATTTTGAGTCTATTCTTCTGTTTCGTTTTTATAAAGCTTGGTACAGAAAACACGCACTCACTAATTGTGAAAGTTGGATTTATTGACAAAAGCGCGATTAGAAGGATGTTGAGCTTTTCTGTCCTTTTATTAAAACTATCGAAATAGTTTAAATCATCATATAGTCTTGTGTTATTGCAATTGGTTTTTACTGGTGGATTTTGGATGTTATTTATTGTCCTGTTTAAATAGTTGCAAAGACTGCCATTAGGGGATTCCTCCATTTCACAATCTGAACTGTTACTAGACTCTGCCGTTGTTGGGGAAATTGCAGGAGAAAGTCTTTTAAAAAGTTCGTTCGCATATTCTATCGTTTCCGTCTTTTTAGAATACTTTACACAGGATGAGCTTGTAGGATATTTTCCTTAAATCATGCTATAATTTTGTGTCGCAGCTGCCGAGCATATACCGAGTCTATATTTTTGAGCTGTTTCAGTATAAACGCATATACTCCTTCAGCGTTGATTAGAGTCGCTGAATCATTTGATAATCTTTTAATTGCGAGGGCTAAAGGCTGAAGCGCTGAGCGTAAATCTCTCAAAATTTGTATTTCTTGTAAGCGCATGGTTGACACATGGGTTAATTCTTAGAAACTGTTCAATCATTGCAGATAAGGAGCTCCACCGGTGAGCCTTAGTTCTTTATTGTGCTCCTGTAAAACATAGCTCTGCAATTTGTTTTTCGCTCGACTTGTTAAATGCATTAACATGCTTCCACAATTTTGCGATAATTCAAGACACGTTTTTAATGAGCTCGTATGATTTTTCGACTTCCACTATTCCACCGCATCATCGTCGGCGAGATTCACTTCGAATTGTAGATCCACTTAAATAACGTGTAAAAAGATTTTTCTAAATTAATTTAAAATTGAATTTTAAAATTTTACAAAGCTTCTAAACACATTCTCGGTTACAACATATAAAAAGTTTACTGTAAATTAATTTCAAATTCAATTTCAAAATTTTTACTTTTTCAATAACTCCTTTTAGAGTTGTAACAAAGCAATTTTCAAACCAGTACAGAAATACCATCACCCAATAAAAGATATTGTTTAAGTCTTAACTTTTGTATTATTTTTTGTCTGCATGTAGAGCAAAAACATACAAAATTTGACCTTTTTGTACAGAAGGTACAATTAGGGGCAGCACAACGTGTCGGATTTTTTTTTCGTAATTCAACGTTCAATGATCGGAAGTCATGGGAGAAATATTAATTTTCCAAAAATAGGTTATTTTGTATGGGAGGCGCCAGTAGGCGGGAACCGACATAGTCCATGTTCATTCCTGAGTCTAATTTTCACAAGCGAACATCATACGCAAAATTTGAGTGAATTCAGTGTACTTACAAAAAAGATATGTATGTGAGACTATGGGGATGGGTTCGGTCATTTGTATGGGAGGTACCAGAAGGGGTGTGTAAAATAGTTAGGCTCTCCGAGGTTTTGCCTCCTATCACAACATAAATTTATCGACCAATATTCATTACCCCCCAAGTGTTCATTGGGAAGTTATGGGAGAAATATTAATTTTCCAAAAATAGGTAATTTTGTATGGGAGGTACCAGAAGGCGTGAACCGATATAGTCCATATTCATTCCTAATTCAAATTTTCATAAGCGAACATCAAACGCAAAATTTGAGTGAATTCAGTTTACTAACAAAAAAGATATGTATGTAAAACTATAAGGGTTAATTCGGTCATTTGTATGGGAGGTACCAGAAGGGGTGTGGAAAAGGTTTCGGCTTTCTTAGGGTTTGTCTACTTTAGCAAGATAAATAATCTGACCAAATTCAAACATCCTCAAGTTGTCCGTTTGGAAGTTATGGAAGAAATATTTATTTTCCAAAAATAGGTAATGTTGTATGGGAGGTACCAGAAGGGGTGCAGCTATTCAGCCTATTTACAATCCCATAAGTTCGTTTTGAAAAATATAAATACTGGTAAATTTTCATACCGATCCGTTAAGGATTACTCGAGTTATCCTGCTGACCAGCCAGCCAGACAGACGGACATAGCTTAATCGTCTTAAAAAGTCCTGAAACGAATTTGGTCTTAAGATAATCGGGGTCTAACTCGTGTCCTTTAATGCGTTACACTTTTTTTCGTACCAAATGATATATACCCTCATCCCTAAGGGTGATGGTATAAAAACCGAGTACCCGAAGGAAAAAACTCGGTTAAACCGGTTATTCGAAAATGGCACTTTTGCAAAAACCGGCATACGGTTTTAAATAAAAAAACCGGTTTACAGTTTTTCGGTCATTTGTATGGGAGGTTTTAAATAAATAAAAAAAAAATAAATAAAAAAACCGGTTTACAGTTTTTCGGTTTCGGTTTTGAACACCCTAATCACAGCAAAATCGACTCATGCGTCAGAATTTTATAAAATTTGGCATAGTATTTGTGGTACCAAAAATGCCAGCGAGATTTTTTTCGAAAAATATATATATTTGAAAAATATATATATTTTTTGAATTATATACAGCTATTATTTAACTTTAATGTATATCGAATTCTTGTCTTCGAACATCCCGAGTAAAATTTTCTAAGCAACATATTTGTAGACAATTTGACAGTTCTGAAGTCCCATTTTATTGCCCTTTTTTGACTATTCTCGAAGTAAGGACGAAGGACACGTAACGAGTAGAGATAGAGAGTTTAATTGTTTTACAAAAAAAGTCCTTGTTTTTTTTCATTGAAGACATGATATGACTGACTATTTTAGGTCGCTGTATACACAGTGTTTCTAAATTTGTTAACGCCTATAAAGGTGGGAGTTTGTATGAAAATGGGAGTAGTTTTGGTTAGATCTTGCTCATCTTAAAAAAAAAACTCCGTTTTGAGGATAGAAGCTTATATATTATATATTTGATTCCTTAGGCTCCAGGTTGGAGCAAAGGGCCGTAGGGTAGAAGCTTACATACCAAAACTTCAATAGCTCTTAAACTACGACTGTAATCGCGGAGACAGACAAAAGGACGGACGGACATGTTTAAAACCACTCAGATTTTGTATAGATGTACAAAACCTCATACGCCTGCGTATAGGCATTGCCAATAGAAGAATACATTCAATATACTCTTCAGTCCGTGCATGCCCGAGGTAAAGAGTAAAAAAATATAATGGAAATACTCTTTTTTATTTGATGCTGCATAGTGCTTTTAGACCAGTTAGGATGTTCTTTATATACCTTTTTACGTTATTAACCACTACATGTCTTTATAATCCCACAGGAAATGACATTGCGACCAGACTCCCTGGTGTATGACAGATGGAAAACGCCACCTTTAAAATTAAGCCTAGATATTTACCTCTACAACTGGACAAATGCGGAAGATTTCAAGAATTTATCGACCAAACCTATTTTGGAACAATGTGGACCCTATCGTTTTACGGAGAAACCAGACAAGGTCGATATAAATTGGCATCCCGAGAATTCTTCAGTGACGTATCGTAAGAAAAGCGTCTTCTACTTCGATGCTGCTGGCAGCAAAGGAAGCCTGGACGATGAGATTGTCACCTTAAATGCCGTAGCATTGGTAAGTTAAAGCTAAAAATAAGACAAACAACTCAAAAGGATAACTAAACACTCATACATTGTCTCGCTAACAGTCGGCTGCCAGTAAAACTAAACAGTGGAGTTCAGTACGCAGCAGAATGGTGGATGTGGGTCTTACATTGTACAACCAACAAATGTCGGTGACCAAGCCTGTTGACGAATTGCTGTTCACCGGTTACAGTGATGATATGATTACTATGGCGCGCACCATGTCAATATTTGGCAAAGATGTAGAGGTACCTTTTGATAAATTCGGTTGGTTTTATACGGTAAGCTCTGATTTAGCTACAAAAGTAGTCTCACTCACATTGAGTAATTGTTCCCTTTTCTGTTTCGTATAGCGCAACAACAGTGCCGATTTGACGGGAGTGTTTAATGTTTTTACCGGTGCTGAGGATGCATCTCGCCTGGGCCAAATGCATACGTGGAATTATCAGCAGCACAGTGGCTTCTTTGAGTCCCACTGTGGCATGGTGAATGGTTCCGGTGGTGAGTTCTATCCACCCAACTTAACGCCAGAGAGCGTCGTAAAGCTATTTACACCCGACATGTGTCGTACGGTGCCGTTGGATTATGAGGACACTGTGGAAATCGAAGGCATTAAGGGCTATAAATATTCTGGTGGTCCTAGATCAGTGGATAATGGTAAGTAGTAGGATTATTTGATAAGCTTTGTTTTGTCTAAATATGACTATTTGTATTGCAGGCACAGTGTTTCCTGAGAATGCGTGCTATTGTGGCGGCGAATGTGTTCGCTCGGGCGTAATGAATGTTTCGTCATGCCGTTATGGCTCTCCCGTGTTTATGTCGTTCCCTCATTTCTATCAAGCCGATCCATATTATGTAAATCAGGTGGAGGGTCTGGAGCCCAACAAAGATAAACATGAGTTCTATATGATTTTGGAGCCAAAAACTGGCGTGGCCTTAGAAGTGGCGGCTAGATTCCAGGTTAATATGTTGGTTGAGCCACTGGACGGTGTGAGGTAAGTTGAGGAAGGTGGAGGAGGAGAAAGGAAGGCATGAAGTAGAGCTTGATTTCTATATATAAAATTGTCGCGTTGTTGGTTAACTGACTGACTCATTGATCATTGTCCGGAACACACGGATTTACCTAGAATCACGAGAATTGGGGTAAACATCCTGCTTATAGAGTAGGTGGTCGCTAGGAAGTGATTTTTGAAACCCGTACTTTTAGAATTATAAACGGCCGAAAAGGGGATAAAGCTGTTACAGCCAGCTAGACTAAACGGCTAAAGCTCTAAGCATCAAAATTTATGTGGGCATGATCTCTATAGATTTAGAAAACTGCATGAAGGGATTTTTCGAAAATCGTAAGGGTCGAAGGGTCGGCTAAGCGTAGAAATGATTAGGATTTTTGTAATTCGTACTATTAGGGATAAAAGAGAGATGTAAAAGGACCAAGCTGGTACCAACGCCCAAACCCCACGGCTAAAGGCACAACTTCAAATATTGGCTTGAATACATATCTTATGGAATTTGCGGTGAACATTTATTGTATGAAGTAGTTGTGCGGTACAAAGGGATGTTTCGAATTTCATATTTTTATAGATAGAAAAGGACAAAAGTGATATCATCTCACAGAGCAAACGACAAGAGCTGTAATCACCGAATTTGGGGTGAATATTTGTTATATGAATTTCGTAGACATCTGACAGAATTCGGAGAAAATGGTTTGCTGGGTATAAGAAATGATTTTTTAATGTATGCTACCGTTATGGAGTTAATGTGGAGTAAGGATAGATTTTTCTAAATTTGCACATCTGAGGACCAATTTTTGAAGTCCAATTTTCGTAACTACAGGTAGCCGATTCGATATTTTGAATCCTCATAAAGATATATGAGCATATTACCCTTTTATATAGGAATTTAATAGACTTTGACTTCTCTTAGACACATTATCCTTTACCAACTTATTCTAAAAGTTATAAAAAACCCATTTTTCAAAAAAAATTTACATATCAAATTTTGTCATAACCATAGAGATATAATCACAATATTTTGTTTATTTTTCAGACTATATGAAGGCGTTCCCCGTATCTTCTTCCCACTCATTTGGTTCGAACAGAAAGTACGTATTACACCAGAATTAGCCAAAGAGCTGAAAGTTATACCCCGTGTGCTGCTGGGCGGCCAAATTTTTGCCGGCGTTCTATTTGCCATTGGTCTCATAATGCTTGGATGGTATCCCGTACAACAGTTGTGCTCTCTTCGAAAGAAACGCAAATCCATTAAAATCCACAGTTCAGAGAATGGCAATTGCACAGCGCAGACTGAGGGGAAACTGCACGAAATGAAACCATTGCAAAGCAAAGTTCCTGCCAAGTCAAACGTTTATCAGACGCCCGACCATTCGCCATTATTGGATAAAGCTGCGAAAATAGCAACAATTACTGCAGCACATCCTAGTCCTGATAAAAGCCCTAAAAGTCATAAATAGGAAAAAGTGTTGAATCACGTAGTTAGTCACTGATTAGAAACGCTGCTTGGGTATGAAGAACTATGAAGGAAATGAAAAATTATTAGAGTGTGTTCATTTTACAAAAAAAAAAGCTGACTTCGAAACTTTTATAATTACGATTGACGGTTACACTTTTTTTAACAACACGATAGTTTTCCAGTGACCAAATTTCCTTCTCAGTCCCAAAGTGACTTTTGTGAATAGTCTCAATAATAAATGCCAGAAGTTGCCTTATACCAATGTATTTAGCTTAGTAACATTTAGATGTAATTCAAGTGCCAAATAGAATTTTGATACATTCCACTTTTGTATGATGTTATAGACCATATTGGATAGAATTACCCTTCCAAAATCAAGAAATCAACTACAAATACTCCTTGACGGATTGATGTTATCTCGTTGTTGCGTTGAGTGCTACAATTTCTTTATAGCATTTTCTATATACATATAATATCTATATATATAAGTTTTAATAGATATTTACACCACCAGATCTTTATATACATACACCTCATTCCTCTATACAAGATGTTATGTATTTGCATACATACATATAATCATTCATTGTTAATCATCATTTTATAACATGACAATTTTATTAATTCAGTATTTTTACTATTGAATCATTTAACTTTAATAATATATAACGCAAATTTTTACAGGAATATACCAATATTACTAAATTTGAAATAACTAGACGAAAATCGATGTTGTTCAATAAATATGACCAACTAACAAGTGAGGTTAATACATATGCGTGATCTAAATTTTAAATTAATTGCATTTCAACTCTTATTTCTTGAGTAATTTATCGGATTTTACTCATGACTGACCATTTTTTGGTCCGCATTAGTTATGTAGATTTTAATATTAAAATTATATATCTTACAAATGAATTCGAACAATAGTGAATAAAGTTTTGTATATGAAGTGAATTTTTTCAATTTGTTGACTTTTTTTAATTATCCTTGTTTGTGCGGGTGACATATGTTTGAGGCCTGTCACAGGAGTTTCAAGGGAGTTGATCGCCGCACAGTGGTAAAAAATAAATGTTTTTGGACAAATCAACATTTAGATTTCAGGGTCTTTTTTAATTTAAAGTTGAGTTAACAGAAAATAAATGCTCGAGAGATATTTTTAAAAAATATTTTGTATTGTATCAATAAACAATAAAAATTACAACAAAAAAAATGGCTTTTCAAGGCTGTCATTTTATGAAATATTTGAAAATTTCATAGAGCATATTCGTTCTTAATGCAGAAAATGGTAAGTTTTAGGTAAACAAGAGAATGGAAGCATGTGTTTAACCTTTCCGTGAAGTATCCAGCATAAAAAGCATGCAGCTAAGCTCTCAACTAGATATCGCTCATTTGCGGAAGACAGGTATTACTAAAAAAATCAACATTTGTAAATGCATTTGAAGTTTTCAATTTAGGTTAACAGCTCAAAAAAGTTCAAAACGCCATTCAATGAAATATACATCATTAGATCAATTTATGCCGATATTATTGCAATTGAGCGATATCTCATCCATAAGAATTTTAACATTCCCATCTATCTAACCTACCTCACGTTACACACTTGTTACCGATACTCTGTATAATTTTCGCATTTATTCGTCAGCTTAACCGTTACAGCGAAATGACTGTCAACAAGGTATTTGAAGCATACTTTTAGGAGCATTTTGATATTCCATACACAATGTTGCCAGGTCTGCTAACAAAGTACCCCCTTACGACAGTCGTATATCAGGCTGCAGTTGTGACTGCATATATGTTTAGTTTTAAGTAAAGAAACACTGAACTGTTTATTCTTATACAAGTATCTTTGGCAACAGATTAACGATGCACAGTGGGACCCAATGGGAAAAATACGGTAATAATAGCAGAACTGTAGAAGTATTATTCTGATCATTGTGAAATGTACTAGGTATTTCTACAGAAGGATTCAGGCTATGCATTCAAAGGCATCCTTTGCAAACGCAGTTGGTGATACAGGGTTTCAAAGTTGACCACTTTTGTGATGTTGAAACTTTCAAAGCCTGGTACTTTTACACTTATAGGCCAATTACAAAGATTTTTTACTTTTAAGAAATGAAATGTTAGACAAACTAAAAATATGTTGGGAAATATCTTTTATCATTATTAAAATATACTCCGTCAAAGTTTAAAATTTTATTTATTTCCAGTGTTTTTTTTTTTAAATTTGGCCATTTAAGATAAACAAATATTTCTGAAAACACTACTAAATTGGGAACACTGTCATAAAGAATAGAATTTTCGGTTTAGAATTGTCGACCGTTTAAAGTTGACTTTTTTCAACCTGTAAAAACTCAAAATTTTTCCCGAAAAGGTACCATGATTCATTCAGTAGTTTCTTTAGTTTTTTGTCTAAAAAACCTATACAAGTTTTTACATTTTCTAAAAGAAAGTTGGGGAAATATATTTTATGTTAAGTTATCATTATTTGGAATTGTAACTAGTCAGCATTCTCTACAAATGTGGAATTTTTTAATTTTTGATGTTTGGTAAAAATTTCGCACGGGTTTTTTACATATTTTTATTTTTATTGTAAACTGAAATGTTCCTATATACACGCCGTTAAGAAATATGTAGATCCTGTTCATAAATTAACTCAGGACAGCTCAAAATGTAAAAATAATCAATTTTTGTAAACTTTTTTGCGATTAAAAGTTTCATAGTTTTTGTACGTTTTGAAAGAAAGTTTTATCTGATTTAATTGACCATATATGTGTCGATAACATTCATGAAAATTAGTAAGATACCGTCATTATGTAGTTGTAAACTTTTAAGTTAATGTTTTAATATTTATTTTTCAGTATTTTTTGTATTCTTTCCAAAAATGTTTTAGAAATTTTTGAAACGTGAATATTTCTGATAACAGTTTTTTAAAAGAGACTAACGGTATATAATATGTCTATGTACATCACATCACTCGCCAATCTAAGACTTTTCTATGTTCACGTTAATTCTTTATTTTGTTTATTTTTATCCTTCTTCGAAAGGCTCTACAATGTTTGATATTGAATATACTTTTTTCACTCAGCTTTATGTACGAATTTTTTCTTTGTCTAAAACCGTTAGTTTCGAATAAAATTTATGGATTCAGCACAAATTTTTGCAATGAAATTGTTTGGCTTTAAAACAAGTGTTAGTAATTTGTTTCAGTACATATTTTATTGTTGACCATTTCCATCATAGAGTAACTAGAAGCATTTTATTTACAAATTATTTTTGAAGAATTTTTGAAAAATATTTTTCAAAATGAAAAGTGTCTGTTTAAATACTTTTCAATATGCGCAATAGTTAAGAAGAAAATTTCCTACACAATGAATACATGCAACAACACTTTCCAATAGGAAAAATGCCGAAAAACTCAAAATAAAGACCTCAAACTTATAAACATACAAAAAATTGCACAAACGTAAGTTATAGCATGCTTAAAGTAGAAACAATCCTACTTTAACTTATTGAAGATGTGAATCGATTATGAATATAGTTCTCGAAATTTGATTAAAAATGGTTTATAAACCTCTTATAACTATTTATGAATAAGGCCGTAAATATATTTCATTAAAGGATGCCCTCAATATTTGGTAAAAATTATTTCCCCCAATTCCCAATATTAAACATTTTGACCAAATTTAATGATAACGCCAACAATGTTTTGCTTAATACATTATTTTAGTTCAAACAACAATAATTCCTCTTTATTTTATTTCTCTATATTTGTACTGACTTACCAGTTACATAGCCAAACCCTGATATTCCACCCCTAAATCTATACAGCAAATTTCCTTTGTTTCTTTGCGTGCCGACATACATCTGTACATGTACAACATATCTCTAGTAAATGTTCTCACAAATAGCAGTTCATCGGCGCAGAGAGAGCTAGAGAGTGAGCGAAAGGAAGAGCAAGAGAGTATAACAGCTATTCAACTGGCTGATAAATCATTTATTTCGTCATCGTTTTTAGTATCACGGAAACATTTGTTTATACATGACCAACGCTCCGGACAACAAATCCTAAGCAACAATTTACGGGAATTCAGGTAGAAAAGGATCAAAATATATGCGAACCATATAACTATAACAACAAAAATACCACCACCAACCAAACAATAACACCAAAATATCACTGGAGAACACCGCAATAGAACGACAACAACAATGGTGACGACCAAAGGTAGGGAGCTGCTTTCACATTCAAGTGATACCAGTTTTATTCCATTAAACTTTTAACTTTATTCCAGAAGTTTCTCAAATCCAATGTTCTCATATATTGGATTTAAATGACGATTGCTTGGAAATGGTTCTAAAGCATTTGGATGTCATGCAACAGTATCAGATATCTAAACTACACACCCGATTCAAACAAATCACCCAGACTTTGTGGAGAAGCAAACTGGATAGGGTTATCATAGAACCCGACATGCTCAACAACATTGATGACCAGTCATTTGTGCCCTTTATGCTGGATGTGGGGGTCTATATGAAAGGTCTGCTCATGAGCCACTGTGATATACGCTATTTGCGTTTGTTAAGCGACCAGATATTTCCACAGATCGAATCGTTTAGCTGGACGGGTCAATTGCCGAGCACCGGGACAGAAGAAGAGGAATTAACGGAGGAGGAGGAGTCCTGCGCCGATCAGGAACACCAGTTTTTGGATGAAGATCTCAATGTGGTGAATGTCATCTTCCCCAATTTGAAAGTACTCAAGTTAAGAGGCTGCCAAATAACTGGCAAATATTTATGCCAATTGTCTGCCCTAAAGCATTTGTCGCTGGACGAATGCCAATGTCTGGAGTCGGACAATTTCCGAGAGGTGTTCCAGGAGTTAAAATTGCGAAAATTCGATATAATGGATGATTGTGACGAAATCAACTGTTGTGATTTGGTAGAATTGAAAAAGTGTCCCACGCTGGAGCACATTAAGATAGCCGATTATCATTTGTGCTTCGACACTGACATTGTCAACGATATACTAAGCATGCCTCGACTGAAAAAGCTTTCGATCTATTCGAAAAATTTTGTATTTGATATCTTGGAGAGGATATCTCGTACACACCTCAAACAAATCGAGGCCTTTAAATTCAATGGTGTACTGCACAACTTTGAGAGGTTCTTTCGAGAATTGACCCATATGAGGCTGCTGAAAAAGTTATCATTCTACAACTGCCGAGGCTATCACATCGAGGGAATACGTGACCACATGTTGCTGCAGATTAGTAAAGAGTTCAGTGATCTGGAGGAGATACATCTTTGTGCGTGCGATTTAGAAAGTGAAAAGGGAATCCTTAGCTTTGTGCAAAATTGCCACCAATTGAAAGTGATAGACTTGGCTGGATCACGCAAGTGCTTTACGGAATCACTGGTGTGGCGTTGCATGGACGTGATGAAGAAACAGAAATGGCGCACTACGGAGTTGGAACTGTGGCTGAAGGATACGGATGTCGAGAAAAGTATATTGCAGGTGGGTTTAAGTTTTTAAATTTCTGTTATTGCGAACATTTTTTAATTTTTTATATTTTTCAAATTGTTGATACATTTATTTGAATATTTTTCGTATACTTAAAAATTAGGAACTTTTAAATATTTTTTTTTTTTAAATTTTTGAACTATTTTACTATTTTGACATTTTTAGTAAATTATAGTATATAATATTTTAAATAATCGAAATAATTTAACAATTTTAAAATATTTCTTATGTTTTTATATTTTAAATATTACGAATATACTTCATATTTTAAACACTTTTAAAATTTTTAATTATTTCAATAATATTGATAATTTTGAGTTATAATATTTTTTAAAATTTAGTGGTTTTAAAATGTTTCATATTTTAACTGTTTTTAATATTTTTAATGTTTTTAATATTTGTAATACTTTTAATATTTTTTTATTTGTTATATTTTAAATATTTTTTATATTTGTAATATTTTTAATTTTTTCAATATTTTAAATATTTTTTATATTTGTAATACTTTTAATATTTTTTATATTTCTATTAATTTTCATATTTTTAAATTTGTCAATATTTTTTTTAACATTTTTAATATTTTTAATACTTTTAATATTTTTTATATCTGTTATATTTTAAAATTTTTATATTTGTAATATTTTTAATTTTTCTAATAATTTTTATATTTGTAAATTTTATTCATATTTTTATTTTTGTTAATTAATTTATATATTTATATATTTCTAATATTTAACACGTTGACTGCAGCGGCAATTTTCAGTAAACTGGGAAAAATTACAATTTGATTTTTTCACATTATATTACTAAAAACTCTATTTCTAGATCACAGGTATCATCAAAAAGCAAAAATGGCGTTTGTTTAGGAGAAAAAGTTCATACGTTAGTTTTTCCATTATATTGAATGAATTTTTCCATTATATTTTTTTTTTGTTTTTAATAAATGTTCAGTTCACGCAAGTCACCATTGACTTATTGAGTACGAGATAACTCGTAGTTGGCAATCTAGAATAAAACGTAATCTACGAGTTACCTCGTAGTCGGCAGTCAACGGGTTAAATAGTTTTAGCATTGTTGATATTTTTTATTTTAAATAGTTGTTATATTTTTAATACTGCTCTTGATTTTGTTTTTAGTTGATCTATGAGAATTATATTATAGTGCTATAGTTCGGTTAAAGATCTATTCTATTGGTAATTAGTGAGGCGTATAACGTTATTTCGGCATTCACCAACAACTCTTGGACAAAAACCTATTGGTAATAATCACTAATTACCAATAGAATAGATCTTTAACCGAACTATAGCACTATAATATTTTTAATATTTTCAATATTTTTAATTTTTTTTTAATATATTTGATATTATTAATATTTTTAATATTCTTAGAATTTTGAATATTTTTAATACTAAATATTTTTTTTTCAATATTTGTTATATATTTAGTATTATAAATATATCATATTTTTATGATTAATTAATAAATAGTTTTAGTATTTTTTACAGTTTTAATATTTTTAATTTTTATGTATATTTCTAATGTTTAAATAGTTTTAGTATTGTTGATATTTTTTCATTTAAAGTGATTATAATATTTTTAGTTGTTATAATATTTTATTTATAATATTTTTCGAATTTGTTTCAACGTTAAATTTAATATATTTTATATTTGGGGTAATTGTAACATTGGTAATATTTATAATGTTTAATATTTTTACGGCCTTATTCATAAATAATTTATGATTATACATATTGCAAAATTTTAATATTTTTAAATATCGCTCCATATTTGTTTTTTTTTTTTGTTGATCTGTAGTGAATTATGATATTGTCATAGTTCGGTTTAATGTCCTTTTTATCGGCAATTATTTATTATTTTTAACAATATTTGTTTTTTTTTTTACATTAATAATTTTTTACCTTTTAATAAATATTTTTCTTCTTATTTTTCAATTTATTTCAGGATCCCCGCTATATGTATAACAATCGGTTTCTCAAATTGGATTTCAAACAGTCTATTCACGATTCCAATCCTCCTGGTGTTTTAAAATTTACTTTTACAACATGACCAATCATGTAGAAAATGTTAATAATAAAGATATGTAAATCACTATTTTAAGTACTAATAAATACGTTAGGTTTCAAATAAAACCAATATTTAATTGAAACGTCACAATTTTAAAGTTACGTTTGATTTAATTGGATGCTCAGATGACGTAAAATGCATATAGATATTTGAATGTTCTTTGTGTTTACGGGAAAAGGGTATTTAAGATTGTTATTCCATTTGTAACATTTAATGATTTGAACTCAAATTCAAACCCTGACTACTTAATGTTATTGGGGTCGCTAAAACATAATCTGCAGGCTTTTTAGCTCTATCGCGTCAAATTTTTTACATAACCTTGAAAAACAACAAAATTCGACCTTTTTAAAAGGTTGACGTTCGGAATCTCATTACACTCTAGGTTTATTTGAATGAATGCAGGAACAGTTCAACTCATACAATGCGACAAGGTGTCCTTTATGCCGTTCATGGGGTAAAAAGGGAAAGCAATAATATTTTATTCTTAAGCTAAGTATAGACGGTCAAATCTGCTGTGTTGCCAATATAATTACTCTCTGCAAATGGTGAATTTAGCAGATGCATAAGCTTCGCACATCTGCAAATTCAATGTGTTTGCAATTATCTTACAAAAATTTGATAGTGGCAACATTTTCCGGTTCACACGATTATTGGATGTCTGGCAATATTGTTTTTTTACAATGTAATGGCAATGCTTTTTCTGCAAACGTTGCCATACAAAATTAAAAGTGCACACGGTTGTTGGACATTTTCTAAACATTTTTCGGGCAATATTGTAAGATCTGTCAACCGTCTGGACTTAGCTTTAGGCTTTAGTAGTATCCTGTATACATCACGATTAAAAATAAATCTTTTCGCAAAACAATTTTGTTTTCTACCTAGATAAATACATTATACATTGGAAGACATTGTGTCTAAATTGCGTATTAATATGTACACGAAATGATTATGTTAATCAAAATACACATGCTTTCACACCTATATAACAACGTGATGTTGGGCCCAAAATCTCGTGAATACTCTTATTAACGGAAAATGGTACAAGCGATTAGACAGCTGATAATGAACACCCTCTGTGCTCTGTTTAAATCAATTGCAATTAATGAAGTGCCAATCATTTAAAGTCAGGTCCATAATATTTAGATGAAAAAAAAAATCTTTTGAAAGACAAACAAACAAAAAGAAAAAGAAGCAAAAAAATAACATTTTGTAAAGTAGGCAATATTAGTAATTAATTATATACAAATTTATATAAAATGCCATGTGAGCTATGTACATACTATACATTTGAAAACAACGGCATTAATTGCATTTGAATCATCCCAACTAGAGATATAGAGAGAGAGAGAGACGGTCTTTGTTGTGTGATCACTTCAAAAGTGATAATTTTAGCAGTATCGCCAGGCAATACAATGTGAGGAAGATGGGCTTTGAGTTGAACAACCACCATGGTTTGATAATAATATTAAGATCATTGCAAAACAACAGCTGTGACCAAATCGTCACAGCGCGCCACTGCAAGATAAATAGAGAATCCGGTTGTCTTGGTGAGCCAAAGACATTTTAGTGCTCACAATCTGCCCAATATGAAGGCTCGTTTTTTTATAAATTAACTGAATGCCCTATATACGTGCGTGCGTCAGTAGGGGTAGTGGAATTTGTTTTTTTTTTTTTATTGAATCTTATGACTGCTATTGTTCTACAGCTACATTTGATATTTTGGTAGTAAAAACGATGCGTTTGCGAATATTTACTTTATTAATTAAACCAATGGACTTAGAACAGGTATATGCAAAAAATGCTTCAAATTCGTCATATCACCTCGGCAGAAAAAATTAAATAGTACATTTAATTTTAATTTTATTCAAGAAGTCCCGAAAACAAATATTCTTCCATAAGGAATTGTACGGTATTAATATTTGCAATCTTCGTCTACTTTACGATTTGCTCTGATTTCGTCAGCTCAGGAAGTATTAATATAGAATAGCATTCTTTATTTGATTTCTCATATAATCAAAAGCATTAACTTCAAACTGGACCAACTTCTCTGTTCAGAAATTTGTATTTCTTGCCATTAATGACGAAATACAATTTCGTTGATGTGACTTTAAAAGAAACAAGTAAGTGAAACACATTGAACGCATGCGTTTTAGAAATCAAAACAAGAGTAGTGGAAAGGCCAAAAAGGTTGCTTTGGTGACTTCTGGCACTTTTAAATTGTTAGCTTATTGCAGGGAATATTAATTTTTTCTGGGGGGAATTCCCTTTGCAATGCAGACATACATTTGTTTTGTAAGAGATGATCTACTATACAGCCGTTGCTTAATGGGTTCTTTCAGACATATAAATTCTAAAATAAAACCGGTAATGAAGTCCCATATGATTCCTATGACAAAATAATTACTTCAAAGACTAATTTCAATTTTAACATTAAAAAACACACACTTACTCACACGTGTTAGAAGAGGTTTCCGCAAATTATAGGATTAAAGCAGAATTTGGTAACTTGTTATAATAATTCAAAATACACTATTGTACAGGTTTTGTATTTATATGAATGCTTGGCAGTCAACCACTAACGACATACAATAAATGTTTATTGGAATCACAATGCATTAAGATTTTTTACTTTCACAAAATTTTTGGATTTTTATATACATAGTTTCCTTTTAATTTTTTTAACAGGCGTGTTTTTATGATGACACGTCTATACAGTGTAAGCGTTTTGAAAATGTTCGCTTTGTAGGTGTAGTAGTATATTTTATAGATAATTTTATATGATCAAAATTGAGGACGCAATATTCATATTTAATATTGGTATTCTTTCACCTAATTTAATATCATATTAATAGTTCTGCAAGAACTAAGGCATTTGCTTGAATACAAAATGTGCAGAGAATTGAAAAGCATTATTTTACGCTATCATATAAATAAATTTGATCTTACTGCACATTGATCAGATCTGTAAAAAAATTGGCCTTAATATTAAGGGGACTTCCAATGGGTATAAATTGTTTTTTGGGGTCGCTGATTTCGAATCCGGAGTAAAAATTTGAAAAAACAAAATGGCGGATATAAAATGGCGGACATTTTTCCAAAAAAAAAATGCTTGCATTTAACTGATATTATAGGGGGTTTTTGGGGTCGCTGATTTCGAATCCGGAATAAAATTTTGAAAAAACAAAATGGCGGACATTTTTTTTTTTTTAAAATGCTAGAATTAAAGTTATATTGTGTCTATGCGGATTTTCAAGATCGCTGGTTTCGAATCCGGGGTAAAATTTAAAAAAAAAAACAAAATGGATACAATACGGCGGACATTTTCATCAGTAGAATTCCAGCTTTTTTTTTAAATAATGTTTGCCATTCTGTATCCACTATTTGCTTTTTTTTAACTCTGACTCCGGATTCGAAATCAGCGACCGCAAAACCCCCTTTTTATACTTCTCAGAAGTCTCCTTAATTTTCGAACTAAATTTTTCAAAATTTTTATCGAAAGAAGTGTAACTTCAAAGGATAAAATAAGGAAAAATAGCACAAAGTCAGAGTTTATCCTGTGTGATTTCTATAGAGGAACGTAGTGGTTAGGATTTGCTGATGTTAGGTGATTTAACATAAGTTTTAGTCCAAGAAACATCCGAATTTTTCAAATTATGTGAATTTTTGGTCTGATTTCAGACAGATTTTAAATCGCACAAAATATTTAAATTCTTTTTTTTATCTCTTGTGATATTTCCTTAACAAAATGGATATCTGTATGGGAATTACCAAAAGGAGTCGTCAGAAATAGCCCATATTCATTCCTGAGTTAGATTTTTCATTGATACAGGTCAATTCAGTCACTTGTATGGGACGTATTCGTAGGGGTGTGGCAAATATTTCGGTATTCTGAGGTTTTGCCTACTATTACAAGATAAATAAATTAATCATATTCAATAAGCCTGCAGTTTTTGGTTTAGAAGTTATGGGAAAATATTGTATGGGAAGTACCAGAAGGGGTCTGGAGCTATTCTGCCTATTTACAATCATATAACAACATTTAGAAAAATATTCTTCTTCTTCTTTACTGGCAGCAATAGCAGAAATTCATCTATCAGTAGCCGCACGTAGAAAACCATTCCAAGCGCTTCGGTCTTTTGCGCTCCGTAGATAGTTCGTCATACCAAGCTTACTTAACATTTCCGTCACCTGGTCTATCCATCGGAGTTTTGGTCGCCCCCTCCTGCGCCGCCCATCGAGTTTATTGCCGAAGACTTTTCGAGCCGGAGCGTTATCGTCCATTCGTACAACGTGTCCAAGCCAGCGCATTCGGTCTATTTGAACGCGCTTGACCACGTCGATGTCGTTGTACAACTCATACAGCTCATGATTCATTCGACGACGGTACTCGCCGTTCACGATGATGGGTCCAAATATTTTGCGGAGTATTTTTCTCTCGAAGACTCCCAGAATAGATTGATCCGCTTGTGTCATTACCCACGATTCTGCGCTGTAGAGCAAGATAGGTAGGATCAGAGTCTGGTAGAGCTGAATCTTTGTTTTTCGAGAGAGCGCTTTGTCGTTAAATCGCTTGCTTAGCGCATAGTAGCAGCGGTTTGCGATCAATACTCGTCTTTTGATTTCGAGGCTGACATTATTATTTTTGTTTATGGCGGAGCCAAGGTAGACAAAATCATCTACCACTTCAAAATTATAGTTGTCAACGTTCACGCAGCGTCCCAGACGAGTGGACTCTTTGTTCGTTGAAACAAATAACTTGGTTTTGTCCTCGTTTATCACCAGACCCACTTCAGCCGACTGCTTTTCAATGCTCGAAAAAGCCGCAGTAACATCTCGCAATCCACGTCCAATAATATCGATATCATCAGCATACGCGAGCAACATGTGGCTTTTGTTAAATATGGTGCCATTCCTGTTTACTGCTGCTTTCCGCATGATCATCTCCATTACGATGTTAAAGAGATCGCAGGACAGACTATCGCCTTGTCTAAAGCCTCGCTTGGTAGAAAATGGCTCTGACAGATTTTTGCCAATTTTCACTGAAGACTTCGTGTCAGTCAGTGTCATCCCGCAGAGTCGAATTAGTTTTGCGGGGATACCAAACTCAGCCATAGCATCCAACAATTTCTGTCGTATCGGACTGTCAAATGCAGCTTTGTAATCGATGAACAGATGGTAGGTATCGATCTGCATTTCTTGGGTCTTCTCCAGGATTTGTCGTAGCGTGAATATCTGGTCGGCGGTGGATTTACCAGGTCTAAAGCCACACTGATAAGGTCCAATCAGGTTCGCCAGGAGGGGATTTAGTCTTTCACATAACACACTAGACAGGACCTTGTATGCGATGGGTAAAAGGCATGCATTCCCTGAGCCAAATCGTGTTTATGAGCAGGTGCATGCATGTTACCAGGTCATCGGCTCCCGCAGCTTTATTATTTTTAAGCCGGGCAATTGCCGTGCTGATCTCGTTTTGGCTCGGTGGTGGACAATCTACTCCATCGTCGATGATTGGTGCGATTCCGTCACTTATGCTGCCTTCGGGAACGAGAAGAGATTGAAAGTGTTCCCTCCATATTTGCAGCACACTCTGAGTGTCCGTGACCAGATTTCCGTCTCTGTCCTTACAGGTGGGGATCCCTGTTCCAAAACCTTTACTTTTTACCTTTTGGTAGAACTTTCGGGCCTCACCTCTACCCCTGTAGTTTTCGATATCCTGGCTCTCTCTTTTCTTCCACAGACGCTTTTTCCGTCTGAACAGGCGTTTCATCTCCCTCCTTTTCTCTTTATAACGCTCCGTCACCGCACGCGTCGCCATTGGCTGCAGTTTTGCCATGTATGCAGCATCCATTTCCTCAGACATTTCGCGACATTCATCATCGTACCAGGGCTTGTCTGAGCGTGGTTTTTCATAACCCAGTACGGTTGTTGCGGCAGTGGTCATAGAATTCGCAATATGCTGCCACTGCATGTCGGGAACAGAGACTAGGGGGATTTGTTTGGAGTAATTGAGAGAGTTGGTTGGAGTAGGCATTGGCTATCTCAGTGGTCTGCAGCTTTGTGATGTCTAGCTTCTTTTGCGTTTGATTAAGAGTGTTTTTAGCTCTACTTAAACGTGTGCGTACCTTGGCTGCAACTAGGTGGTGATCTGAGTCGATATTTGCACCGCGCATCATACGCACGTCCATAACGCTTGAGACATGCCTTCCATCAATTACCACGTGATCAATCTGATTTCTTGTATTTTGATCGGGAGATATCCAGGTTGCCTTGTGGATATCTTTATGCGGGAATCTGGTTCCGCTCACAACCATGTTTCTTGCCGACGCGAAACTTACCAGTCTGAATCCGTTATCGGAGGTGTTGTTGTGTAGACTGAATTTTCCGACTGCTGAACCAAGAGCATCTTCCCTTCCTATTTTAGCATTAAAATCTCCCAAAACAATTTTAATGTCATGTGCAGGGCAGCGGTCATATATATCCTCCAGGCGCTCATAGAATGCATCTTTGATGTCATCGTCTTTGTCTTCCGTCGGGGCGTGTACACAAATCAGCGTAATGTTAAAATATTTCGCCCGGATGCGAATGGTGGCTATACGGTCACTTACAGGGTTAAACCGCGAGACCAGGTGTCGAAGTCTCTTGCCGACTATGAAACCACATCCAAATTCGTGTCTTTCTGCATGGCAGCTGTAAAAGATGTCACAGTTCTTCCGTCGTGTGCATCCTTGTCCCGTACATCTCATTTCCTGTATGGCGGTGATGTCAGCCTTGTATTTGTCGAGGACATCCGCCAGTTGGATAGAGGCACCATCTCTGTATAGAGTTCGGACATTCCAGGTGCATATACTTAAATCATGGTCCTTATATCGTTTGCGGGGGTCGTCAACATTTGGGGGGGTTCTTGTTTTTCGTTTTCTTCGTGTTTTCATAATAAATTTTTGTTTAAGGAGAGTGGCTTATTAGGCCACCGCTCCCGATCTTAGTTTCTTGGGGCTGCCAAAGCCACTAAGAGAGCCTGTGTTCAGTTTCAGTAACTTCTGTTACCTAGTTCCTAAGACGCATCGGTGGTAGCATGCCGATTAGGTTACTCAACATTTCGCCTTCTAACTCTAGCTAACTTCAAAGCGGTTGCTTTAAAGTCATTGCCCAGGAAATACTTGGTCTAAGACCGGAAGTAGTTAGCTGCTTGGACAGTGCCGCAAAGGAATCGATTCTGGTCACTCCCAAGTGAGTGACAATCAGTAACTTTCAGCCTCTGGGCAAAGTCCCATTCCCATTTAGAAAAATATTAATACTGGTAAATTTTCATATGGATCAGTGAACTTTTAATCGATGTATCCTGCCTACCGGCCAGACAGACAGTTGGTTCGATAAAACGAATTAGGCCTTAAGATACCTGGGGTCCAACTCGTCTCTTGTAATGCGTTACACTTATTCTCGTATCAAATGACATCAGAGAGCCTCGTTCTAACACGGTTCAAGAAAAAAAATTAGTAGAATATTGTTTGCTTTAAAATGCTTTCCGCGACCTAAAGTCGTGAAGCTTGTAAGTCAACTTTCTGCCTAAATGTATTTTTTGATGCATTAAAACGCATCTGGTTTGAAAAAAATAACCTCTTTTCATACACATAATTGCATTTAAAGTTTTGAAAAAGTAAGTCGTTCAAGGAAAAAAGTAAAGTTTTTTGTCCCTCCTGTAAAATTTTTAATTTTGGACTGACACCCTTTGCGACTTTAGGTCGCGATTTATGAAATAAAAAACATTCAAATTCTAACTGATATTTAGAACTAAATCGAAATTTGAACTTTGAACTTATGGTATTACACTGATTTCAATCAGTATAGCCAAAAACTTGGAGTCGTGTTTTTAAACCCCGATCCTTTCGCTGAAAGGTGATTAAAGTTTAAAAAAAAACTTGAAAAGCGTATGTTACCATACAAGGAGATTAAAAAAAATTGTCAGAACAGTCAAAAATAAATGATTATTTAAAACAAATAAAATCGCGCACGTTTGACAATATGCAGTGGAGTACATTTTAGTAGCATTTTGTATTTTGGTAAATTACTAAAATTTCTTTGTTTTATTTTTTTATTGCACTTTTTTTAACTTATGAGAAGTTTAGTTTAGTTTTTTGAAGGAAAATAAATTTTTGTTTATTTTTTTAATTATAACTACGATTGAATATAATAAAAAGTAAAAAAAACGACTTGTTTTTGTGATTCAGGAACGTAACTCCCCTTTTTGTAATGGTTTCTTGTATCGCTTAACACGGTATTTTATGGGAACGTAACCACCGTGTTAAGCGATGTCTATCTGTACTACTTAAATCAGCTCCCTTAGTCTAGTTATGCTTATATCAGTCGATCAACAGCTTAAGTTTAAATTTATTTTAACCAAAAGAATACTTGATTCACGTAAGAAATACGTATAAACAATAAACTTTTGGTATTAACCACAGTCACTACGTGGCACTGTGGTTCCCAGCAAAATAAATTAGCAAATATTTTTGATTCAAATGTTCTTTTAGGCTAAAGATGTGCTCATCAAGGGAACGGCCATGGCATGATGGTTAGAACACGCGCCTACCATGCGGTAGATTCCAGGTTTGACTGCTGGCTTCATTCATTAACATTTATCTTTTATTGATGTGTCGAGTAAATCAGCATGTCTAGTAAAAAGCTTCTCAGACAGTGACGTTCGAATTCGTCGACAAACAAGTAGGTGCCGATAGTTGTGAATCTAAATATAGAAAACCTGTTAATTCGCAACAACGCGAGAAGCTATTATATACTTCATTCATTGGGTATAATAAAGGTGAACGATTGTTCTTTAATAAAAACAACCGTCCCGGATGAGTAGTTGTAAATTACTGATTTTATTTATGAAAAATATGAACTTACTTGCTAACATTGAAAATAAATCTTAACTAACCTAACCTAACGATAGACAGAGAAAGAAAAGAAAGAATAAGCGGCCACACAAGCGCAGTATGAGTGCACACACGAGGCCGCACAATCGCCTTATCAGCATGGAAAATTCCACACCATAAACACCCAGACTCTGTGTGTATGGTTTCCCTTATCTCCTGATGCATGCAGGCGACGATTCATTTATTTGTGTCAATAAGGGAAAACCACACATTACAAAAATATAAAACACATGTTCAAATTTGAACATTCTGCAAGGGGCGATAATACTATAGGCATATATAAGAGAAAATAGACTGTAGATAAAAAAAACTTGTAATATAAACATTGTTGTTATAAAACTAAAATACATTTAAAACTATGTTCAAATCTGAACATTCTGCGAAGGGCGAAAATATTCTTATGAAATTAAAATATAATTCCTTATTATTATATACTTTTAAATGTATACTCTTACTTTAAGTGGACTGTATTGAGTTAAACTTCCATCGCTTTTTGAACACCCAGATGACTTCTCGCTTGGGCATCCATTTATATGGTTCAGCTTCATTTGCTTGCTCTTCTATTGCTGGATTTTCAGTGGGTGCTTCTTCTTTGTTTGAGGAATCTGCCTTCTTTCCTTGCATCCCGTTGCTTCCTTCCTTCTTGGCAGACTCTGATTTTGTTCTCTTAATGGCCTCCTTACGTTTCTTGGCATTATTCTCATCTTCCTTGTGGTGCAAATTGGATATCTGTGCACTTTCCTTATCATCAGATTCCTCTTCGGAATGTTCATTGGCATGGGCGTCATTTAAAAGTTCCTCGAAGTCGTCATTTATTTCTTTTTCAATTACACCCACTGGATCGACGGCCATGAATTTATTCAAGTCGATTTCCTCGTCACTACTGCTATCGGAATTCGAATCTTTATTTTGTGATGCTTCCACCATGGATGCGTTGGTCTGCAAAGTCTGGACCAACTTAGCATTCTCCATTTTAAATGTGATGTTTTCTTCTTTCAATATTAACAGTTCCCGCTCAAGGTTCTCATTAAGCCTTTGAATGGTTTGATTATTTTCTTGGAGTGTTTCAACTTTATGTTGTGCTGCGAAGAACGACGACGTTTGATCACTCAAACGATTCTGCACATTCTCATTCAGCTTTGTCAACGACAAGACCATTGATTCTGCTGCCAGCTTTAGAGATTGCTCATGCCGCAACTGCTCTTTCAGCGATGATTCCAATTCCTCTTTAACGCGCAGTTGAGTATATATTGTTTCCAATTTCTCCTGATTGAATTTGTTGCATTGTTGTTCGTTTCGCAGCATAGCCTCTGTATTAGCTAATTGGTTATCGGTCACAGTGCAAGCATATTTCAAACTTTCATAATCGTCTTTTAGAGTTTGTAGTTCAATTTGAACAGCCGTCCTTTGTTCTTTCTCTCCAATCAACTGGCTTGTTAATCGCTTTTTTTCCTCATCCAAATTGTAGCATTTATTGTACAATCGGATGTTATTACATATGCGATCCATCAGTTCTTTTTTCGTTGTCTCCAATATACGACTTTCCATATATAAATCATTTTTTAAGTCTGCTATCTCCAGTTTCATTTCATCGACTTTGGCATCTTCTTTATTCTTTAATTCTTTCGGCCAAGTTTCCAGATTTAGATATTCTTTCATTATATCCTTCCTTAAGGCCATCTGCGCGGTGTATTTTATTTCCTCAAAGGTGTGTTCCGCTTCTTCGTCTACCAGATTTTCTTCGCATAGTCTGTCGTATGACATCGAAATCTGTTGTAAACACTGTTGAATTCCCACTTTATCGTCTGATTCAATCGTTTGCAGACAATCAATTATTCTCGCTGCTTTCCGAAAGAATATTTTTCGTAGAAATTCCATTCCAGAATTAATCGACGACTCCTTTGTTTGCAACATTTTGTTTTCCGCGTCTTCTAATTCCAACGTGGTGTGGTTATTAGTTGGGGACTAACCTACAACTCTGTTGTTTGTGGCGTCCTTGTATTTACGCTTTATTTTTTAGGATTAACCTACAACTCTTTTGTTTGTGGCATCCGTAAATACAAGCTTGTAGTACTTTATTGGCTCAGGATTAACCGACAACTCTTCCGTTTGTGGCATCCGTTTGTCCATGTACTTAAATAATCTTCGTTCGCGTTCGCCTTAAGCCTCTTACCTCTGGTGGGGGAAAACTTAAGGGAATCCGGCTCGAAGGACCAAATGAACGATTGTTCTTTAATAAAAACAACCGTCCCGGATGAGTAGTTGTAAATTACTGATTTTATTTATGAAAAATATGAACTTACTTGCTAACATTGAAAATAAATCTTAACTAACCTAACCTAACGATAGACAGAGAAAGAATAAGCGGCCACACAAGCGCAGTATGAGTGCACACACGAGGCCGCACAATCGCCTTATCAGCATGGAAAATTCCACACCATAAACACCCAGACTCTGTGTGTATGGTTTCCCTTATCTCCTGATGCATGCAGGCGACGATTCATTTATTTGTGTCAATAAGGGAAAACCACACATTACAAAAATATAAAACACATGTTCAAATTTGAACATTCTGCAAGGGGCGATAATACTATAGGCATATATAAGAGAAAATAGACTGTAGATAAAAAAAACTTGTAATATAAACATTGTTGTTATAAAACTAAAATACATTTAAAACTATGTTCAAATCTGAACAAAAGGAAATTAAGTTTTTTTATGTGATCGTCAATAAAAACGAATTCAAAATGTACAAATTGTTTCCGAATTTTGTTGTGATCTTTAATATTATTTAAAAGTCCTTTGATCTGTTTGTATGGGAAACGTAATAATTTTCTTTTATCCTACTGAAACTAAAAGAAATAGACCATCATTCTAAGTTTATTTCAAATACGTTTGTCCGATAAGATTTTAGAGCGTAATTAAGTTACAAGGCATTTTAATCTATTTGTTTGAAGTCAGAAGGTACATATCGTTATTAAAAAGCGATGCATTCTGATCCATTTGTTACTAAATAGAGAATATTCCATACGAAATTCGCAAAATTCTGAATTGACGCTAATTTAGCATGGTTAACATTTGCATTTGTAATTGTTGCTATTGCTTTCTATGTGCAACTTTTAAAAATTCGAACAAAAATAATACTAAATTAGGTTACTATGTTATCAGGTAATAAATTTCTGAAGTTGAAGTTGTAATAACGAATAATAATGGCTTATTATCTAACTTAATAACTAGTATTTAAAGATTCATTTAATAAAAAGTTGTTGCCTTTCAATGTTTTCATACGAAAACCACGATTTGGAATAACAACTAAATTGTACAAATACTACTTGTTACTTGGTAAGCAGTAAAAAGTAAAAAACGTGCCACTCTAGTGTAAAACAACAACAAAACATTCCCCCCATTCCACATTTCTCACTGTGTCACGGTTCGAATTTGGCAAACGATCTTAAGCGCAGCTCATTTCGCAGCTCATTTCGCAGCTCATCTCTCCTCTCTGTTAGCTGAACCCTTTAAGTTGCACCCTACCACATCAATAGGGTATAATTTTATTTAAGCGCTGTCTTCGACACTTGTTTAGGTACAAGTACTTTGCTAGGGCTGAAGCTCTTTGTCCGGAGATGTTGTTTAAGTAAGCAACACTCATATTATCGCTCGAGTGATATTTTTTTCGTTTGTATTTTGTCAAGCGTGAGAGTGAGAGAATTACATTGTACGTCGGTAAGAATGACGAATCTCAGTGTTGGATAAACTTGACGACGAGATTTAAAGCAAGGCACTAAGCTTGAAACAATAATAAAACAGCTAATAATAATACAACCAACTATTTTAACAACATTTAATGCATGCTTAATAGCAACATTAGAGATGACAACAATGTGGTGGTTACTTATACCGGAATAAGTAGCTAAGAAAAGTACTTTTTGGTACATAAGTGTTTTATTGATTAGGAGTGTTTTTTTTTTTAAGTGTAAATTAAGACGAGAATTTATTTATTATTTATATTTATTTATTTATCGCATGCAGTAGTAAGGAAGAAAATAAAAAGTCTCAGTTTCAAAATAAGTTAAAATATACATTAAAAGTTTAAATTTGTTATAACGGAACAATATATTCTTAAACTAAAATATCGAAAAATTTCTGAACTGGTTTCTGTTAAAAACGAAGGAAAATTTTAGAGAAAAAAATATATAAATAAAAAAAAATGGAATAAACAGTTACAAAAAAGAAAAGAAAATTTTTGGTACCAAACAACATTACAATATGTTTCGAGTATTGCAATTTTTTCTTAATTTTTTTTTTTTAAATGCATCTAAAACATTTATAATAATATGAAGCAATTATGTATTTTTGTTATTACATATTCGTAAAATTGTGTTAATTATAAATTATTATAAAATTAAATGAATATTAATTCAAAAAAATCCTTTTTGAAAAAATTTTAGTTTTTTTTTTTAAATAAATGTAAAAAAATAAAATAATAAATATTTGCTGTTGTTTTGTATTGTTGATCTATGAATGTAAATAATGAGTTTGGTTTCATTGTTCGGTTCAAGATTTATCTCTATTGTTGCAATTAACCATATTCGCACCGGTGTGTTCGGGCTTTTCGATGGTTTGAAGCTTTTAACACTTGAAGCTTTTAACACTTAAGTTTGTGATAATGTGTGGAGAAGGCACAGTAAAGGGTGCTGATGAGACAGTTGGGCGACTATCGAAATAGCTAGCCGCCCTACCAGCTGTCAACATAATTCATTTCACACAAATCTTGTAAAATACATTATATAAGCAATAATAGAGATAGATCTTGAACCGAACAATGAAACCAAACTCAATAATAAATATTTTGAAAATATAATAACAATATGGGTTATCGATAAATTTGTTTGATTATAATCTATTTGAAGAAAATCTCTTATTAGTAATTTTTGAATTTTAAAAAAATATATTGTACATTATTTCACATTAATTAATATTTTGCCAAACATTACATTTCGCGGCGGTCATATAAGACTTCTTGCAAGTTCTATTTTCTTTGCCTAAGCTTAATAATACCAAAGAACATAGAATACCTCACTTTGCGTCGTGGTTCCAAAAAAACACGACGCAAATTGAAACGACGCAAAGTGAATTATGATTTTCTATATCAAACCATGTAAAGATCGAAAAAAGGTTCCAGGGTTATGAAAACAGTAATTTTTAAAAAGAAAATTGAACAAAAAAACAAAATTAATATAACATTTTATTACATTCATACAACAAAAAAAAATCTATTAAAATAAAATAAAAAATGCAATTAATTTATAAAACAACATACATACAAAAAACATAACAAATTCAATTAAAACTAAAATAATATTTAATTAATTTTTAAAAAAAAAAAAAACAGAATAAAAATTAATCAGTCTGAACCTAAACAACGCAACTTCAAAAATCTAACGACGCATAGTGAAAATTAGTAGTAATTCAGCAGCGACGCAACTTCGAAAAAACGCAAAGCGAGGTATTGGTGTATTAAACTGATAGCACGAAATAAAAAACGATGGAAATAAAAAGAATTTCCACCATTTCTGACTCGACAGCCACAAAGATAACTGCAAAATTTTATCAGCATAATAATTTCATAATTTATTTTTCTAATTTTTGCATATTCACATCTACCAACCTACGCTCTTCTTCTTTCAATCCACGCTTTTTTAATAATAAAAATAAACAACGAATAGACTTCTTCTGTATCTATGTTCTTTGACAATACCAGCAGCACAAAAGACATAAAACAATTTCTGACACATTCAAAATCACTTCATAGTAAAAGCATATAAAAATTGTACTCTTAAGTCGTACTTATACCCCATCCCTGTAGCCGGTTAGATGACAACAGCGCGCGCGAATACAAGCGCAACAGTAAGCATAGATCACATCGTTTCGCTACTCACAGCATCAAGCCGTAGCGCTTTGAATTCCCTGATTCTGAATTTATAAATATAATCGCATTCTAAGGAAAACGCTTCAGTCGTTTAACGAAAGTAGAACAAATCAGCCGGAATGTGATGAAAAATAAGTCGGTCTAACTGAAACAATACAATAATAAAACCGAAGGAGTGAATAATAAGACATTAATGAGAACAATATTATCGATCAGAGTGGAAGCAATAAAAGAAGCGAAAAGCACAAACAAAACAGTATCTAACGACATAAACGATAACGAACCAACCAAAAGTTATAACGGTTGCTTGCGGCACGAGCATTACAAAATTTAAAAATTCAGGTGTAAGTTGTATTAATGAAAAACAACAAAAAAAAAAGTATGCTATCGCATAAATTAATTCAGTTTTTGTAATAAAAAAATATCGGGAGAACCGACAAATGAGAACCGAAGTTTCAACCGAGTTTTATGTGAATCCCAGCATGTTAGTGTATTATTTTTTTGCATTTTTTTAACGGCGAATTGAGCTGAATTTATATCTGGAATTGAATTTAATTAAATTTTAATTTAATTCACATCTCGAGCTATAATTCCCAACGTAGACACACGTTGTGCGAAATGGTGATTAAGAAAATATATTTTGATTTAAATTTAATGGTTTATAACAGAAATGTAGTAAAAGAAGTTTCAAGTGAGTTTTATGGAACCAGATTAACAGATGCTGTTAGCAAGTTGTTATAATAAAACCTGACACATTAACACCACACTTTTTTCAATAACAGGATGTGAGTATCCTGTGGGTGTTTATAAAAATGAGACAGTGGATATAAGAAAATGAAAACGAAAACAAACAAAAAACAACATTTAAAAGAACTGGTTTAAAATTGGACTGTGAAAATAAAAAGAAATTTGAAATAAGGATGTTGCAACTTAGAAAATAACCATCGCTCTTTCTGACTTGGTTGTATAAACACTAAATTAATGCGTCAGTGTATTGCGGACAATTCGTTATTTCTAAATGTGTAAAAAACTTATTTTGTTCGAAGCAAACAACAATATATCCTGAATATATTTTCTTGGCAGTGAAGATTTTAATCAAACATATTAATATTTAAAACTTTTGAAAAGAAGTGTTAAAATTTACATGTCTAAGACCTAAAGGACATATAAAATAAAAAAATATAAACATTTTTCAAATTAAGTACATATCAACTTTTGCCAGAATACTACAAATCTGCCCTCAAACTGGAAATAAATTTGCCAATTAAATTTTAATTTCCGAAACAGCGCTTTAGAAAGTATATAACCCGTCAAAAAATTATACAGTAAACATATTGAACAGAATGTGTTGTGTACTCAATACACAGTGTTTCGTCTCCATAAAGTGAGTGGACACAAATGGGAATATCCTAAGTAAAAATGAAATAAGATTTGAATGCGATTGTTACCTCCAATAAAATAAATACATGCCTCAAACAAAAGCACCCTATATAGGGTCAAACATTAGAAGCATGATTTCGGTGAAACTTAGCACGCAGAATAACACCATATTAGTCACGTGAAAGCAAATTGTTAAATATAATTCAACAAAGCAAATTAAGGTCCTACCACAAAATCGTTATAATAATCGGACCACAAATTAAGGTATAGGAACTTCAATCATATTGAAAAATACATATTCTTTAATATGCGTATTTCCAGCGGAAGGACGGAAGATTTCATAGTAAAAAATTGCTATATTTTCAACTTTTTGTTTCTGTAATCATATAATGAATTTGTTGAACTTTAACAAAACAAACTATATATATCGTTGGAATGTCTCTTCTTTCCAAATCCGCTGAGAACCTTAAAATCGGTTCATAAGTGCGTATAAGTGCGTAAAGGTACGAAAACCGGTTTTTTTATCTGTAACTCAAGATTTTGGGGGTTTTGGGAAATTTGAAAAACAGATCCTTGTAGACACTTCAAGTTGCTGTGGAAAATTGTGTGTGTCCGTAACGCACTTTGTGTTAGTCATAATTTTGAATACAACATTTTAAGTAAAGTTTCATTAGTCCAAAATCTACATTTTTTAATATGAACATAATCTTCAAAATATTTAAACTTTTTTAAACTTTTCGAGAAAACTACAAAATAAGAAAAAAAATCGTGCGTCCGCAACGCTAGGAAATACCCATATATATAATGCCTAATGGTTTTATAATTTAAAGGTAACTTTTGGATATTAGAAACAAAAACTATAAAACGGAAGTCGCGAATTTATAGATTGTACTATTATTGATCAGAGTAAAATCACTAAAAGCCTTGAAAATCCAATATACATCTAGAGATATAAACGCAATTTTAGGGGAACCGACAACTGAAAACTAAATATTATTATTACTCCAATATTTGGTTTTTAAATAAAAAAACGTATCCGCGCTCAAAAAAAAATCTAGTGTTTTTCAATTACTTTTCAGGAGAGAAAATTGTTTAATTTGAACTAATCCTAATAACTTCTAAACCAATCAAGATATCGCGAAAGAGATCGATGGACGATCGATGCAATAAAAAAAATGAAAAATTACACATAACTGATTTAAACGGCGCACATTGGGTTAAATCAAAGCCAATGCGCTATTAATTTATATTTTTAATGAGATACATTCACTTAATAGTGAATAAAATCGTTACGCCATAATCGATATTTATGATCTATGTCTCATATTGTTCATAGGTTATGTGAAATTGACACTTTTTCCAGTTTTGAATTTTTATTATTTATTAAATGGTTTTTTTTTCGTAAATTTATTTACAATTCTTAAATTTCGGATTTGTGTTTCAATAAAACTGCATTAGTCGTTCTTGAATAATGTCCCCGAAACTTAGATGTAGGAACTTAAAAACTTTAAGCCCAAAGCGACACGGGTTAATATATTCCAAAACTTATTATTTTTGGGAGGTGGAACCGACAAAATTCTGAAATTTTTTTCCCATATAACATCCGACCACCCGTCATATCTAACGAGCATTCCCGTATCCACCACCCGGGGAGGCGACCAATGGAAGAAATAACAAAACTCCGTATATGAATCTGATTAATCAATTCTCTAAGTTACTCACACTTATGGTTACACAAAAATTGGCAACCATGTACTTAAGGAACTGCCAATATAACTTGTCTTAAACGTAAAATTTGTCTTCGAATTTCAGATTATTTATTAATACGTTGATTGGAGGTCCAACGAAAATGCCGTCTTTGTTTTTAGCATCACCTAATCTGGGAATTTTATCTCTTAAATACAAAAATACTATTTCCTTTGAAATCCATTTGCTAATTTTTATAAGTCCAAATTTGATATGGAGGGGCAGACGCAATGCATTAAATGTGGTGAATGCTTGACGTTTTTCTGTACAAGAACTAGAGTATTACGCACAAATCGTACTTTTCTCTGGTAAAGTTCTTTTTCTGTTCCTACTATCCCATCCGCACCAAGAGTAGCAGTATAACCCAACTATAGTCCAAGTATAGAGGATTTTTCTAAATATTGGTTTAACGATCTCATCAATTTCATTCTTATAAGTACCGTGTAAATCAGCTTTTAAAGTGATGAATGAGCCTGAGTGGGATCAAATTCTATTTCCAAACGTTTCATAACTGAATTAATATGAGCTTCATCACGATTTCCAAAAATAGCAATCAAAAACATGATCTCTAGCCTCTAGTTAATGGCATATGACGTAATCCTTTATTTCAATCATTTAATTTTTATACATGTTATGCAGCAAATATGTGGGGCCCTGCTTTGTCTTGATGAGTCTCCGCACAACTAAAATAATCACGCCAACTTAAAAAAAAAACTTATTTTCCCTTTACACCCCACGAATGAGGTATAGGATTCTTCTCGCGTTGTTGTGAATTAACACACTTTCTATTTTGGATTCACAACTAACGGCACCTACTTATTTATCGACGAATGCGAACGTCACTGTTTGAGAAGCTTTTACTAGATTTCTCGACACTTTTACTGCGAAGTAGCTGTCAACAACGTCGAAGGCGCCGGCAATGAAAGAAAAATGTAGATGACTGGACCCGGGAATCAACCATGGATCTCCTGCATGCTAGTCGCGCGTTTTTGAACATTCCTTTGCGTTTTGCGGCCTATTTGTAATATGCGGTCAACATGCTAAAATTTGCCAAAAAGTTATAATATGAAATTTCATTATGAAATATGCACTGACTTGAACTCTAATATAACTGATTGTCAGCGATTTTTCTCAAGAATGTTGATACGGCAACCCATCAATATTGTTGTTTGTTTGCATTTTTCAGAAAAAATGTCAAACAACATGTACGGACAGAAAATTAACATTTTTGCTAAAATATAAATAAATGATTATTCTTATTAGTTAAAAGCATTCGCGCTTCGTGGACTACTGACTTCGAGGCAATAGCTAATAGATTTGTGGCAGGAAAATATTGGCGGTTTACGAGGCGCACGTTAAAACCTGTGAGGTAAGCAACAGATGACAATATGAGTATGCAAAACTGCAGTATAAATCCACTTTTTAGCATTCAGCATATTCAGTTCAATATGCGAAATGCTTTTCTGGTGTAAAAAGGATATAAATTCACGACAAATTATAAAAAATGAGTTTGAAACGTTAATACACTTTTGCAACATGTTCGCACAAGAACATAAGTTAATTAAGACCAAAACAGGTTAAAAAAAATGGCGAACATATATACAGCACTTTGTTTTTACCGCCGCTTTTATGCCTTTATCGCTACACTACCGAAAATTAACTTGACCTCATCAAAAGAATACGAAAACATACTTATTTTACAACAAAATAAATCTGTTTTCGTAATGAGGGTTAAAAGTCAAAAAGGTTAAACTTTTAGAATTTGTATGGCATGACAACTATTGGTCAGTGTTTTTGTTTTAAATTTTTTATACATAAACAAATAGTTTGTTCTTAAAAACATGAACTTTGTGGTAAAAAAAAGTAATCCATATTTTATATACAGTTAAAGCTTGATACAACAAACGATATATTGTCAGGTCCGTAAAGGTTTTATTTCGTAAAGGTTTTATTTCGCCCTCAAAAATTTGTTGCACAGTGGTATTTTTTAAATCGTGCGTAAAGTTCTCGAATCTTTCGCTATTTACAATAGTCAATGTAGCTCACAAAAAAATATATTTTTTAAATATGGCAAATATTTTTCAAAACATCATATTTACTTCGAGTATTGTTCTTAAATTACTTTTTTCATTCTTATAAAGTAAAAGTTGAATTTTAATATACATTCGGCAGTGAGTTAACACGCTCTTTTTTATACTCACAGAACAAGACCTACAGTTTAACAAAAATTTTGAAAGTAATTTTATTTTTGGATAAATGTCGATTGATCTTTTCGCTCGAAAGCTGTTGTCGACAATATCGAGGGACCGTCGATCAATGAAATGTATATAGAAACCTCGAAACCAGGTCACTCGCATAATAGTCTTGCGTTCTAATCATTATGACACTGTCGGTTCCATTATGCACCCGTTAAAAGTCACTAATTTTTCCTTTTTCTCTCTCCCAAATTTTTTTAATTCTGTCATCAACTTTTGAAAGCACTTTGAAAATTTCTTTATTTGAGAAGAAGCTATTTTATATTCTAATTAAATTTTGTTGCCTTTCATTGGGAAGAAAATATTTAAATGCAACGAATAAATTGTTTTAATATGACAAAATTTTGCATAAAGAATTGGGTGTTTCACTTATTATTTTATGACTGATAAACTTGTTTAAAATTAAGAAAGAAAAACTAATTTAAATTTAAGGCTGAGAAACCCGGTAAATACGTCACAAAGTGGTGATTTAAGGAGAACAAATCAAGAAGAAAAAAAAAACGACAAGAGAAATATAAGAACACGTATTGGTTTTATTATAACTGTCACAAAACCAGATAACATAGAAAATAATACCAATATATATTTGGCTGAGATGAAATATCTTTACTTAAAACTAAGATAGATTCAAGCGTGTAAATAAAAAATAAATAAGTAAAATAAATAACTTTTACGAAAACTTGAAATATATGTACACAGTTATTGTAACCGGAAAAAAATCGTACGTTATAAAGTAGTTTTGTATTAACCTTTCCGCTATAAAAGTGTTGCACTTCATATTAAACGCGCGACCCGTTATTTAAGCAGTAAAATTATTCAAAAGAAAAAATGCATAACAAACCACAAAACTTTTCCGTTTGATTATTTCATTGAATAATTTTTAAAAGTTAGCTTGTTTGTTTTTTTTTTTATTTTTCTATCACTTATTAAAATTTGAATTTTTAGGCTTAATTGTGTATGATAAAGCCTTATACGCATTGAAACAAATATTAAGCTGAATATTAATGGTTTATAATTTTTATAATACACTGGAGAGCGAAAAATTATACGCTCCACTTTATTTCGCTGGAGATGTTTTTAAGGTGTCATAATCCTAAAATCGAATATGAGGAAAGAAAGATATTTCACAAATACACTTTTACAACCAACAACAAAAAAAAATTTTTAAGTTTATCTTTTGTGAATTTCTTTACATTATGGGATGATTATTAAATTAATTTGCGTGGTTTTTATTTACGATATAAAACTTTTTTCTTTCAACAAAAACCAAATTTAAAATGAAAATCACTTTGGTGGATTCTCTGAAAAAATAACTTTGGAGCTGGCCTTTCCAAGCTGTCGCATGAACTCCAGAGTATGATCTCCGGAGAGACATACTGAAAATGACATTATTTTCCTTCTTGAAGCTAAACCAAGAGATAAATTAAATTTTCCTGCATGAGTATGCGTCTACTCACTCCAGTAAGGAAACAAAAGGTTGGGTTCGGTCATAAAACTTTGAAATCTTAGAGGGACCAGCATGACATTAACTCTATTAAAAATGTATGGGGCATACTTATTCATAAAGTGTACTTCAACAACCGCAAATACACTACCGTTGCAGAGCTAAAATGGGAAGTAATAGCGGCTTGGGACTCCTAACAAAGTCCAAAACCGAAAAACCCTGATAAATAGTATGACCGTAGGGCATTTTTGAACTTATTGAAAAAAAAGAGGTTATACGTTTTATTAAAAAGTGATTTTTATTTTAAATTTGGTTTTTGTTTAAAGAAAAAAATTTTATTTCGTAAACAAAAATCACTGCGATTAATTTTATGATCACCCCATAATGTAATGAAATGCACAGAAGATAAACTTAACAAAATACGATTTTGTTATTGTTGGTGAATGTAAAACTTTAGTTTTGAAATATCTTTCATTACATCTGCACCGACATAAAGTGGAGCGTATAATTTTTTGCTCTCCAGTGTGTTATACAAATAATAAGCCATTGATATTCAACTTAATATTTGTTTCAAAGCGTATAAGGCTTCGGTTTTTGGATTATGACCCCTTAAGTACATCTCCACCGAAATAAAGTGGAAAGTATAATTTTTCGCTCTCCGGTGTATTATAATATTTTATGACTTGTGAATTTAAAAGTTTACGTAGTAGCAAATGTAGATTATGAAAAACTTTAAAAACCGAAAGGACTGTCGCTATGTACCGTTCAATACACGAGTGAAAACTTAAAATTTCAATTTAAGTTTCCAATTAAAAATATTTCCATTTTCTTAAAGAAAATCATAAGTATTGACCGAAGCATCTGCCTTGCGAATATATATCGATGATCTTGTAGTCTATTCTTGGTACATGCGAGAAAATCTGTGTTACACAAAACTAATTCAGCATGATTACATGTTCTTACGCCATTTTTAAATTCACAACCAAATTGTACAACTATTAAAGGTGTATGGAAAATTCGGCCATAGGTAATATATGGATGTTTCACTTGCCACAGATTTGTTAGCATGCATCAACAAAATTCGACCATAGCTTATATGTAACATATATAATGCAGCAATTGACATTAATATATTGAATCGTTTCGTAGCTGCAGTCCTTTCGGGCCTAAAAGTTGTTCACAATCTACTATTCTATTACTATTAGGTTGCATTGCATTCGTTTGCCTTTAGTCCTCATAGATTCTGCACACATCAAAATAGCTTTCGCTTCTTAGAAATCGGTACTTTACATTCTTTTAATGAATAAGACGTAATACAAATAAATATAAAAATGTTTAATGTTGTTTATTGCAGAATAATCTTATTCTACTCTTTTTTATTATACGAGTTCACTATAAATTAAAATATAATTAAAATTAACAAGAATTTTCATTATGACTGTCATGGGGTCATTTTGTCATCGTTAAAACTTTTGGCGTCAAATGTTTCTTGCCATTTGATTTGTTTACTCTCATCGTTTGTAGTTATTGCTCACCTAAAGTACACGCAAAATTTCCTCCATTAGCACAGTGCGCAGCGGCTTAATAACATAGCAATTTTTCATATCTTATCATCGGTCATTGGCATCTTACGGATATGTTAGCAAACGGACGTTAATTTATCTCTTTGTAGGAAATATTTTTGTTTTAAATGCATTTGAGTGATTGCAATAAAACAATTTATACAAATGACTTAACAGTAATCGTATGTAACCTATGAGATCTATCAAGTCGCACAAATGGAATAATTGCCATCAGTTTGATTATCGTCCAAAGCTATTTGGACTTGGCACCTATTAAAAATAGTGTATATTCAAATTACTTACAAAAATTTTTTTAATGTATTTGTTTATTACTACAAATTGTTTATTAATTTAAAAAATCAATAATATGAGTAATCCTACGATGCCGTTACTTAGCTTTGATGCGTTTAAGGGATTACAATTTGATCTGGAAAAAGCTTCCGTTACATAGGTAGTATGATAACGGGAGGTAAGGTAAGCATGGAATGCAACGCATGAAACCCATTAAGTTACTTACTCCGAGTACGGGTAGAGACTCTATGCCCTATTTATAACATTGCCCTAGGTAAATTAACAAGATGTACCATCGTTTGGGAATCCTCTTCGGAATGAAGAGATCATGGAGAACCATTACAAGATGTACCTAAGGTAACCATAGAATGCAATGCATGAAACCTATTATGTAAGATACTCCGACTGGGGAGAGAGACTCTGAGTCCTCTTTATAACATTGCTAGGTATCTCAAAATTCTACGGGCCAGAGCGGGGTAGCTACAAAGACGATGTTCCATTGTTTTGGACTTCTCTGTGTCCTCACACAGACGGCAGTAGTGCGGTATGGACATATCCCAATTGCCTGTTAGATGCTTGATTTTGCAGTGGCCAGTTACAATTTCACAGGTCAGTACCAAGTAACTCCTACATAGACTAACCATGTTTTCTGAGCAATATCTGGTATGTACGGGTAACTGCGATGTAGCAGTTATACTGTAGGTTCTGCAGCCTGTTTTCCACATCCAGTGCTCCTCTAAGCCAAAAAGGTAACAAATGTGCGGGGGATTATCTATCAGAGAGTTATGATTAGGATTAGTACGACCTCCTCTAGACAATAAGTCTGCTGATTCGTTTCCAATGATATAGCAATATCCCGGGACTCAACAGATATTGACATGCATAGGCTTTAGCCCATCCAACTTCTGCTTGCAGTCAACAACTGTGATTTACACTATCTGGAATTGATTCCTCATCCCTCAGCGTCTTTCTGAATGTCCTGTACTTCAGTTTGAAGAATACTACATTCATTTTGTAGCTTTAAGGAAGGGCTTAGCTACAGGTCATCGATGTATTGATGCCAATCGCCAGCTTCCCTTAGTCTGATAGCCCCTGAGGACACAGTAGTCTTGACGAACAAGTCCGGGGGCGGAATGAACTGGAACACATCCAAAGCCGCCTGCGGTGTGCTCTTTCTTAAAAACTTAAACTTAAAACTTAATTTCCCATGAAAGAGGAATGATGCTTCTCGGGTTGTTGTTGTATTTTAGATTTCCAAAACACGGCACTTACTTGTTTATCGGCGCATGCGAACGTCACTGTTTTATAAGCTTTTACATTACCGAGGGGTCCGGTAATGAAAGAAAAATGTAGTTGACAGGAGGTGGGAATCGGCTCGCGTATTCTTACAACTATGCCACGGCTCCTTTTAGACCCACTAATCTCCTTTGCAGCCATCCTTTGGGCATTGCCGAGCATTTTCATCAATTTACTCTTATTTAGGATCTCCTACCAAACCGGACATCCATATGTAATTTATCGGTCGGACTACCACTCGTAGACCTTTTGGCTTGTTACTTAGTGGTGATGGAGGAATGACGGCACCTTGTAGTACCTTATCCAATTTTCATCCTATCCTTTTGGTCAACCAGTAGGAATAAAGTGTCCTCATCGATTGGCAACCGGAGATCCATTACTCCATTCTCAGAACATGGCACCGAGGAGATTCCCTCCCAGATACCAGTGTTGTAGGAGGTGTTTTATTTCGCCAGTAGGTCGATAGTGACTTTCATCGTCTAAATGTGTGATGGAATCAGACAGTAGCGCTCTGCCGAAGTGGAAGAACAAATCTAGAAACGACTTCTAATCTGGGGCCGGGCCAGAGTTCACCAAAATCATTCACCTTGCTTTTAAAAAAATTTACCGTCTTCTCACTATTATAGTCAATAGTTTTGACTCCCTTCGACCAGTATACATCCAGGAAGCTTACCTGATTTGTGCTTATACTGGTTTAGGCCATACTCAGGGTTAACTTCTTTTCAAGTGCTGCCCAGTTTACTGTGCTGATTTTCTCGTCGAGATCAGCATTGTCCATCAGAGCCACTTGAAGAGAGGGCTATGACAAGTTAGGCGCAAAAGCGAGCCCTCTTAACCTTCTTGCCATTAGTTGACAAGCTAAGGGGATCGCATGGCGTTCAGATATTTCCCTTGAAGTTTCTGGACATGTTCCTTGTGGTTTTTCAATTAGGCTTTTCTACTTTTCAGAGAGCAGAGCGGCAATGTAACCTCTCAAGAATGTTACAGGACCGCCGATACGCATTACGGCCCTTCTGCTTCCTAGACCGCTTCCTTTTCCTGCCATCTTTCCCATACCGATTCCGATCCCACCTCTCAGGTTGTCTTGATTAGTTGTGATCCGGTTCAGTACAGGTTGACGGAGAGATAGTGGTATTTTGGCGTTTTAAGTACATTTTTTTCTTATTGATTTCCACAAAAGAATACGCATTCTGAACCATAAGATCTATCTGCACATATGTTTTTACTGGCAAAAAACGCTAGTCACAATTTTACTCTTTCCTCAGTGCCATTACGATTACTACGGATACGATACTAGTTAAGGCAACAGTGTTTTAGAGTCATTTGAATATCGAATGAGAAATGTTATAAAATCTAATTAAAAATATATATAAGCATTTAATTCTAGTACAATCGATAAAAAAAACATCTTAATAATACAATTTATTACCTTAATTATTCATTATATAACGGTGCGTTAGTTTTCTGCAATTAATGAACGATTATATCATATAAGGGTGCTATAATCACTAGCTAGCAGTGGAAAGAACAAGTTTGCTTTGCAAAGTAAAAAAAAAACTAAACGAATTTTTACAAAAATTATAAAAAACAGTACGAATTTTTGTTTCCAATTCTTCCAGTTATTGAGGGAAAACAGCTTTGTTTCAGCCGTAGTTTTAGCGGAGTCTTGAAGTAGCCCATTCTGTAAAGCTAATTTTAATTTTTTTCAACAGTTAGAAAGAAAGGTTTTTAACGTCCAAATGTACAATTTAATGTACAACTTCAAATCACTTAAAAAAAAATTTTAACTCTTTTGAAACTATTTAAAGTGATGCCGATAAAAAGTTGATGAGTGCACAATTAGAAACACACATTCTCTATAGGAAGCGTGTCTATATCTTTACTGCCTTTTAAAGAAGATATATTTAATTTTTTTCTCCAAATTTTTAAAAATATACAAAATTTACTATGTATAATGAAACGTAAACAATTTATCATTAAAAATATCTAACTTAAACTAAGTAGATTTTTTAGAGCGCATTATAATTTTACTATCGAAATGACAATTGTTTACCTTGCTATCTTTGCGTATCTACTTAATTTATCACACAACTACCTACCCTAAGTGCCAATTACTAAGCTATTTCTAACTACTGACAAGACAAATCCTTTTAAATGATCTCTAATTTACAAATGAACTCCCATGTCAGATTTTTCTTAGTTAATAACAATTAAGTGCAAAAAAAATATAAAAAATAACCATTTATTTTGATGTTAATATGGAAATATTATTTTCTGTGAAATAGTAATTACCCAATAAAGTTAACCTACCTTGTGCCCCATCCAATTTATTGCGAATTATTTTCACAATTATAGCGGGATAATAATATTATATATCGGTTGGTTAGTCGGTTGGCCGCCGATACTTAGCATAGCGGAAAATAGTCAACATTTCCAGTTGTGAGTTAAACAAACAGAAAACAAATAAACAATTAATTAGCATGACGTTTACAGAGAGAATTTAAAGAAAAAAAATAACAAAATACAATTCAATCGAATCGTATCGAAACTAAACATAAATATTACGAAAGAGTTATAAGTTCTAACGACAAATGACTTCTCTCTAAGCACAGTCTAGCCCCAGTGGACTGACCCGTTCGGTATGTTACTTCAATTGTTGAGAAAAGAGCCGATTACTAGGCGGAATACCTTTCGATTAGAGTATTTAGTATATTACACAGTGTTACAGAAAAAATGATCAGAATCGGAACATTATTATTAGTCGAAATTTACAACTTTTTGGTATGACCCGGCGAAGTTTTCAGTTTAACATAACATATTAGTTTGAAATGGGTATTGAAAATCTATGTTTTTGTTATTGACTCCTCATCTTCTATAGATATAGACCCCTCTACTGTAAGTTTAGTGAGCCTTTGGTTCCATATTTAGATTACGCAGACTCGGTGCTACTACTTGCGAGTAGCTATTCGTTGTTCCTCAGGATGGACGCGAACGCATTATCCCCGATGTAGTTCAGTAAGATGCGCTTAGAACCAAATACGGGGTGAGATGCTGTGGGAGTGGTTATCTCCGAGACGCCTGAATGTGGCTAACGAGTCGAGCGAGTGGTTTACCTTTCATGGTCTAAATGGTGCGAGTGATATCGATTTGACCTTGGTTAATGACGTATTTCTCAATAGGTTTAGTGTTAGGTTGTCTGCCAACGCGTCAGCCGGAGACTGCATTGCAGCCTCTATTGCCAACGTACCCCTTAAGGTTTTTTCGTAGAATGACCTTAGATGAGCGAGTTGAATGTGTGAACGAAATTGTGCATGGTGTGAATGATAGTCTTTTTGAGAGGAGCCGTAAGGCGATTCACAAAAGACTTAAGTGGTGAACGCGTAGGTTGTGTCTGAAGAAGTCAGGCGTCTCCGAAAGCGATTGCAGAGGGGTCGGCGGAACGAAGTGGCCAGCTTAGGGACGCCTATAGGCGTTGTTTGCGTGAGTATACACGTCTGATTAAGAGTGTGAAAGAGTATGATTGGCGGTGTTTGTACAGTGGCATAAGGATGATCCCTGGAGTCATGCTTACTGTATTTGTAGGGGAAGAGGCAGGAATATGGACTTGTTCGGAATAAAGGTCGGTAATACCGTCCTTACTTCTTGGCAAGAAAGTGTGAATGCCTTGATGAATCAGTTCTTTCCAAGGATGGATGTTGTACCCCCTTCACTTGTGGAGGTTAGGGGTAAGCCGCCTGAATTGGAAAGATGGGAGATTGACGTAAGGGCTGCGCGTGTGCGTTCTGGGAGATCTCCTGGTATTGATGGGATAACTGCAGAGATGTGCAAAATCATTTGGAAGGCTATCCCTGATTACCTAGAGTGTCTTCTAGCTCGCTGTGGGAATGAGGGTTATTTTCCGAGTTTCTAAAAAATGGCTAGAGTGATTGTTCTTTTCAAGTCCTCCGCTAAGTTCAGGAGCAATTTTAGATCTTATAGGAGTATCAGTCTCCTCCCAGTGCTTGCAAAAGTACTGGAAAGGTTTATGGTGAATCGGCTTGAGGAGATAGTGAGTGATTCCATGTGTCCCTGGCAGTTTGTTTTTAAACGGGGTCGAAGTGTTGAGAATGCTTGGATGTATGTGAAAGGTTGTGTTACTGACTCAACCAGTAAGTACATGTTAGGAGTTTTGTTGATTTTAAAGGTGCGTTTGATTACCTAAGTGTGTTTGAGAGATTGAGTAAACTTGGCTGTCAGGAAATTGAACTTTGGATGAGTTACTTTTCTGGCAGCCGCGCATGTGTTGTGGGTGTAAATGATACTGTGTGTCTGGATGTGGTGCGTGACTGTCCGCAGGGTTCAATATGTGTTCCATTTATATGGAATCTCAAGCTGGACCAACTATTGCGACAGTTAGGTACAGAGTGCAAGGTATGTGTGTGTGCAGTAACTCGCTCCCACAATTGTCGACTTCTATTCCTAGATAGTATTCTAAGACCAAAAATCGATATTTCCAAGTTTACTTAATCATTTTGTCTCTTTACAAAGCACAGTGTGAAAAGCAACTTAAACTAGTCAGAGTATCTATGTATGTTTCATATTGTTTTAGTGAATTTTTGATATCCGATATCTTCAATGAAATTAAGCGAAGATATTTTTGTCCAACATTTAAAATCTCTATATCGACTACTTACGTGTCATTTTCGTCCCTTTTTCGAGAAACGACAGAAAAAATACCTTTAAGTGGGACTTTACAACTTTCAAATGTTCTACAAAGTTGTTGTTTAGAAACTGTTACTCCGGATGTTCTTTGAAACATTATATGAATTACTTTTACATTTATCAGTGTAATTAACCGAAAAATTGGGCTGATCGGATTGGAAGGCTTGGAATCTCCTATATAAAATGAATGTTTTGCAACAGTGAGACTTTTAGGTCTTTCTCACTACACTTTCTCACTACAATAATATCACTGCGGCACTGTGTCTACCAGAAATCAACAATATTCATGCGCAACTGCGTCGGCTAAGCCTGTGTCAAGCTAATACATAATTTATAACATGACATTTTTAGTTATTGATCTAAATTACAGATCTAACATCTAGAAATAATGCTAAACAATATAAAATGCGACAATGGAATAACTAGTGGATTCATGGTGAAGGTAGACGTTAATTACAAAGTGTTAGTTACACTATACAACAGTTTACCCGCCTCATCGTCACCATCTCCTCCACTGCCCTTCTACGCATTGGCTCAATGAATTTTTGTGAATTGTATGCGCCGCATTAATTGATAGTAAAAACCAATAATTATATCGTTATTGGTTTTATTGTTGTTGTACCATTTAAATATTCTTTTAATTAAGTTGTTACCAGAGTCATTGGTTGTCAGAGATCAAATCGCTAAGCGAATACTTTGTTCGTAGTTTGTTTGTTAGTTAGTTGGAAGTCGTCACCGCTCAATGAGTAGATCACAGTCTACTATGCGAAATATATATAGAGCTACTAGTGCTATATTAATCACGAATAGTTTTATATTAATCAACAAATATCGATCGATCCTGGAAGTGATAAGAATTCGAACATTGAATATGATTAGAAGTTAAACAAAAAAATGTTTAATTAATTATTAATTAATTTTCTGAAATACTAGACGTAGCTACTTAACGCTTCATGGCATTCTTGATAGACGTCGTCCAAATTAGCACACATGTGTATTATATATTAATATTTTTGGATTCTATAATTATTAACTGGTCCACACGATATCATTATTTCTTGATAGTTGCCGCACGTTTGCTTATGATGCGGAGATCATCTTTAGCTAAATCTAATGGCAGTCACTAGTAGTAGTTTATTAGGTAGCCTTCGGAGAAACTTGAAACATAATTTCTAATATTAGCAGATAACAGTAATATTTAGTGGAGATATTTTGACGTCTAGTACTTGAAAATTTAAATTTTAAAGTGTGGTTTAGAATATTGCTCTTCTGAAACAAGTGCTACAAGACGCACAGTGGGGCGAAATGAATTAAAGTGAAGACACAATTCGTCGTTCGTATGTTACAAGAGATCTATTTTAATACTTTTAAACACGGAAAGCTTGTAGCGTTTTTTTAGAGAGCGACACTATAGAGCAATTCCATATGAAAGCGATCACCTTTTGGACGACCCCTCTCCGATTTTAAAATAAATAGTCTCAATCGATTGCCCAGCAAAAAATAATGTACCTACATATTTTTTTTTTTATAGTGACTGGTTTAGTGTCACATGACAGTGGTGTACACCACCACTAAACCAGTCACTAGAAAAAAAAAAAATATGTAGGTACATTATTTTTTGCTGGGCAATCGATTGAGACTATTTATTTTAAAATCGGAGAGGGATCGTCCAAAAATTTGCCAATTTTGATCGTTTTCATATGGAATTGCTCTATGTATAAACAGAACATTGGAATACAAAGTGACCCAAGACTAAGAAGAAGCCTAACTCAGTTTCGTAAAATTATTTAGTTCCGTAAGTTGGTCATACGAGCTACGGACGACATCTAGAGTTTGGAAACATTTTAAATTGGAAATAGTCCGTGAATGAATCCGGGTCCACAAACAAAGCGTCTACTTTTTGCTGAATAGGGAAATTTTTGATAGCTGAAACGTGAACTAAGACTTGTTACACAAAAGCTTAAAATCTAAAAAACGCACATGAAAGTCTAAAACGCATAACTTGGAAATTTTTCCGTTTTTGATACTAAACCATTTGTTTTCGTTTATAAAAACATATATTTTTTACAAAATAAATACACTTGTTTAAATTTTGTGGAAATCCTGTAAAAAGTTCTAAAGACCCAAGTTTAGACTAAAATTTTTAAAATTTACTAGTGAATACCGGGTTTCAATGTCTCCATATAATACTATAAGAACTACATAGTTAAAAGTTATAAAGTTACTAGTGGATTCTCAATTACAAGCACATGTAAAATATCTACGGCTAAAAGAAGGTCCTAGAAGGCCTTACAGAACGCCTTCAAAAGTAGTCAGTAGACCTGAGCTCTGCATTCCTTCATTGGGAGGTAAGGCTTTCCATCGTCGCTTCTTATAATAAGGCCTAATGGAATGCCTTGCAGTTGGTCACTCTCAAATTGTTTAGTTTATTTTTAGATATTTCTCACCCCTATATTTTTCTATATACTTACACTTTTTTTCCAACGACAGTTAACCTTCCTGGAGTTTGAACTCACTACCTCGCGATTGTTAGTCATGCTATCATCTAACCTATGAAGATGCATTCAAATTGTTTGACTGAAACTAATCATAAACTGTTTTAAGAAAAACACACGAACACCTTCCTCGTTGCCTTTTCATTTCATGCCATCTATGAGAAGGGAGACGGAATGTGTATACACACACAATGAGTATACACACAAATCATTGAAAACGTTGATTCTCGCTTCTCTAAAAAGGCCTGCAGAAGTGGTCTTGAAAGAATGGTGGGGCATGTGCTCGGGATATTTCAGAAAGGAAGGAGAAGGCTTGTTTTCAGGCATGTGAAAACATGGCCTTGAATACATAACGCTTTCATGTCTCAAAAGGCCTTGTGGCATGCCTGCCTTTCTAATTTCGCCGCTGGGTTCTAAGGTTTCTATTTTCAATTACAAGCACATGTGAAATGTCTACAGTACAGAACATTGTCTGGGGTATAATTGGTCAATAGTATTGGTAACAAAGTTAATAGTGATTCAGTACAGTTTTTCTATCGAGATATACTGCAGGGCTTACATATGTTGACAACTGTTGCAGATATCTGAGGTCTGAAGTTTGAATAACAGTTAGTAGGCCTTTCCTAGAAAGGCAAGGCATTCTACTCTGACTTACAAGGCCTAACTACAATATTGTTATATTTTTGTGGCGTTAATTCTATGTGTATACACATATAGTCTTCCTTCTCATAGAAGTGATATAGAATGTCTATACATCGAAGATTTTACATCTCCGTTCTCAAAGAAGGTCGTCTACATAGGTCTTTAAAGAATGCATTCAACATGTGCTCCAGATTTTGCAGAACGGAAAGGGAAACCTCTTTTCAGTTATGTGGAAACAAGACCTAATGACATGTCATCAGAATGTCTTAGTAGCCATGGCAATTTCTCCGCTAGAAAGTGCATTTTACTTTTCCAACGAGATATACCAAAGAACTAGATATTCTTGAATATTACATTATCCATATGTGATTATTGATTATATTGATATAGCTGCAACATAGACCGGAAATTCGCAATGACAACTTGAGATGTGTTTCGTGAAATGTTGTGCATTTACTTGCAAATAAGTTCCTTTAACATCCCAAGGTACACTATGTTGCTGTTGAAAACTCTGCGTTTAAGGTGGGACTACGAGAAGGTAAGTTAAAGTCACCTCTTTTGGATATGATACTTTGCCCAACATTTTTGTTTGAGTTGTGACATGTTGCCCCATCTCGCTGAAACTACGATAGTTTATTGAGACCAGTCAAATTCTGTAGTATGCTCTGTATTCGCTGTAACAGCATATTTTCATAAAACTATGGACCAATAACTTCTCATGCTGACAAAGCTGCCCATACAATAAACTTGGCTAATTGCAGGGGGGCTTTGTACTTCAACTTAGACCCTGTGTCACTTCAATACCTACAATCGTTCCATTTCCATTTAGGTGGATTGTGTCTCTTGGCAAAATTAAAATCTTTGTGTAGAATGTGTTCTAAAGATGTTCTGTGCACATTTAAGAACATCGAGGATCAAGTCTAAGTTGTTCACTAACAGACGCTTTTACCCGCTCTACCTTTTTAGAGATCCCTTGAAGTACTAAGTCAGCCCGTTCGTGATTGTTGTTGAGCCTGTCGCCTCAAACTTCTGCTTCCATTTTCCAATAAATGTAATTGATAGAGCTAAATTTCTGTGCTGTATGTTGTAATGTGCGCAAATGTTTCTAGGCGTTATAGTCAAAGAATCTTTGTTTTGATCGTATTTGTGTACGCCTTGTGCTTCGCTAAATAACGCCATTGGCACTAAATTCCCATCGCCTGCCCGTCTCAGCTATCAATCGAAATGTAAACGGACTTTTGGTCCACCGTGTATTTTCCCAAAAAATTTATTCCAAATAAAATTTTTTTTATAATTTTTAAAAAAAAATTTATTAATCAACGCGACACATAGTTTGTTATAAAATAAAATATATTAAAATTGTTTTCAACAACATTCAAATATCAAACATCAAATGGAATACTTTAACATGTCAAATACTTCGAACGAAGAATCAAATTTTGTTATTGAGCTAATAAAAATGAATGGAAGTAATTGGCAACATTTAAGATAGGAAACACTATGAAACATTTTCGGAGACAGTGTCTGGGGTGTAAGAAATTCCAAGTCAGGGTAAAGGTACTAGGTCATTATAGTAAAACTCCCTTAACCCTTTTGGAGCTACAGGCCTAACTTTATATATTTTTGCTTATATTGATGTTTTCGCTTAGTTTTTCATACATACATCTGTATGTAGCGAGTGCAAAGTTTAAAAGTTTAAAGTTTCATTCGATATAATTAGTCCAACTTAATTTTTTACATGGATATATAAATATAAATTATTTATTTAAATAAATATTTTTTAACTAAAATTTTTTTGAAAATGTTGGAAAATTAGATGAAAATGTAAATAACATTTTACTTTTCTTGGTAAAAATCCATCATTCCATACATTCTATGCCGTCATATGTAAGTTAATGACTAGGCAAATTCATTAGAAATCTACCTCATATTAACCTTTGCCTAAAAAGTCCAGAGTTCACAGGTGAATATAAATAAATAACGTATTTTTTTCTAAAATTCCAAGAATATTCGTATTTTTTTATTCAAATAGATATTTGAGGTCACTTCACATTGTCATTGCCATCAATTGTTATAATAAGATAATGAAAACACCGATCAATTATCTGCGCCACGCCATCTCAGGGAAGTTATCATTATCATCAATGGACTTTGTAAGAGCGTATACGTACATACATATAGTATATGTCATTTGTCACTATGGCGTATGCCCGATGACAAATTTTATTTTAAACTTAACGCTGAGCGACAGTGCGACAGTCCCCTTCTGTATAGACCATAATTTGAAGGGACACATTCGAGTGATTTGTTTGCATTGACTTAATTCGTTAAGCACCGGTAACACGTTATAAATGTCATACACACTTAGCAGCTTAATCTAATAACGCACTTACTTCTACTTGTTGTCTCCCGGCCCTGACCGGGGCAATTATCAGCCATCACCTTTTGTGATGGGGTAACTGGCTCCCCCAGGAGGGGAGGGCGGTAGGGAGCTGTTATGTACACACTTGGGCAATTGATCAATAATGGTCTCAATTAGTCTTATTTGCGTTATCTGACCAGTCAATAATTACCCCTCTAATACTTTCAAATAGGAAATCAACAATTTGAATAGAAATTAGGTCCAGTAAGAAACCGGGAACGTGATTGGCCACTAACTTCTGACTGATAGTTGGTTGCCCCCCTCTAGGCCTTAGGCGCAATGCATAGTGCATAAAATCTAATGACATTTTAACAAAGAATGTTAAAATGATAATGAATAGATTTCTAGGTGCACAACAATTAGCAAAAGACAATTTATATTAAATGTACAATCTGTAATTCATATTTAATGAGTTCCAACAAAGGCGCTTTAGTTTCATAAGAGGTAGTTATATTTTTATCTGATTTATTTGTTTGTACTAAATTAGATGGCGTTTTTTTTCGTCTAAATGCTGCAAGTGTCATAATGTCTGTAATAACTGTTGTAAGATTTTAATATTAACTTATTACACAGAATTATAATAAGATACGTTGTTCATGTGAGTGCCGTTACTGATAGAACAACATAATCCAGAACCTTTCGATATCATTTAATAAATCTTCTTCATAAATTTATAAAATGAAAAATCTTCAATTATATTATCTCATTAATGAAAGTTTGTTTATTTGTCAGTTGTAATTGATAAAGTTTAATGAATACTTGTTTTCGTTTGTTTAATTTTTGACTCAGATTAATATCTGGTTCGTGAGAATGTTTTTGTTTTCAAATAATTTTGTATAACCTTAAAAATAATAAATATATTATAATTTATGAATTTATTTTAATTACTTCGTATATATTGCGATTAAATAAATGTGAATACGTTAAATTTAATACAATTATAATTGCATTAGCAAGAAATATATCGTAAAAAAACAAAGTACGTTTAGTATTTTAAATATTTCTTTCGTAAGAACACCGCATTTATTTTGCATTAATTTGTATAAATGAAATAAAATGCTTTAGATTTAAAAATCGTATTAGTAAATTTAAACCAAAGTTTCCTTACTTTTAACATGTACTATAAATCATTGAACTTTAAGCAAAACTATGAGTTAGCAATTAAATGTGATATATTTAATATATTAATAGTCTACGTTCCTACATTATGATTGTATCTTCTTGATAATAAACAACGTATATGCAAATGTTATAGCTAATCGGTTCCCTAGAAGAGCTTGAGAGTTTTTTTAACTGAATTAGGAAATCACATTAAAATCCATATTCATCAACAATTATCAAAAGTTTTTAAATAAAATTTTGATAGAAAAATTTTAAAAGATAATATCCATAAATGTTTTAGAAATTACATATTACAAATAAAGTACTTATGTCAGACATACCAAGCCTCGCAAGGCCGAAAATTATCGTCTTTTTCACACACAAGCGATCAGCAATTCACACGTACTCAAAAGTTTTGTTTGATTCAAAGCAATCTGTCGCTGCTTGAGTGTTATGAAAGCAACACCACACATGCTTATTTTGCATTCAATATGAAACAATGTTCAACGGTTGTTGGAAGAGCACAACATTTTCACCGTGTACAATTCGACAGCGCTGACGTTTCTTGTGCGACCGCACACAAGTAGACCATATTGTAGTAGACCATGTGTGCGTTCGTTCGATTCCCAGCTGCGAAAAAGCCGAGGTATTCTAAAAATAGTCATGCCAACATGCCTTCAAAGGCAGTTTGTTGACATTCAAGTACCCTTCCTTTACCAGGCCTCATTGCTGTTGGAGTTAAAAAAAAAAGTTATTACAAATTGTAACAAAAATATTGTATTAAAGATTAATAAAAAGTATGGTCATTAAATGTGGAAATAATCCGCATCTGTTTTTATACCCTCACCCTACGGGTAGGAGGGTATATATCATTTGATACGACCCAAAAGTGTAACACATAGAAGGAGTTAATTTAGACCCTAAGTTTCTTTGAACGAAATGCAATTCTGTTTTGAAACTTTGCACAAGTTAATATTTCCCTAAAACTACTTACGGTACATGGCCACGCCCCTTTTGGTACCTCCCATACAAATGTACCATTCCGCCCACTTTAGAAATCGAGTAATAATATCAAAATACCCAACGCGATCGTGCCTAAATTCTATATTTAGTAAAACTAAATGAGGATACAGTTTTGGATAAAAAACTGGTAGTCTAGCCACGCCCCTTCTAGTACTTCCTATACAAATGTACCATTCCGCCAACTTTAGAAATCGAGTAATAATACCAATACATCCAATGCGATCATTCCCAACTTCTATATTTATTAAAACTGAAATTCTAGCCACGCCCCTTCTGGTACCTCCCATACAAATGTACCATTCCGCGCCCACTTTCGAGATGGAGTAGTAATGTCAATATACTCAACGTGATCGTGCCCAAATTCTATATTTAGTAAAGCTAAATCAAAATAAAGTTTTGGAGGAAAAAACTCTAAGTCTAGCCACGTACCTTCTGGTATCTCCCAAACAAATGTACCATTCCGCCCTTTGCTGTTTTTCAGGCCTGCAAGCTGGTCTACAGTAGCAATGCCTCATAGAAGACCCTTGTTTTTAGGGTTCCAAGCAGGACTTCCTAGGCATGCCTACTGAAACGCCTTCAATTGGAAAGGGAATGTGCAGGCCTTGCCTCCTTATGGCGCCCTCTGTCAATTAGATATGAAAGTTTCATTTGTAGGCTAGAGCCTCTGACTGCCTTTGCAGGCCTGCAAGAAGGTTTGCAAAGCCCCATTTTTTTGATGCTGGGTTTCGCCTGCCACTGCCTTATATGTTACCAACACATATAGAAATCACATTTGATGATGTAACTTCCCTGAAGTTCTGGAGGTGTCGATTGGCCATGCTTGAACTACCTACTTACTTAAATGACCCCATGAAAAACGAACACCGAGTAAAAAAATTTATGCGCACGGCATCGACAGAATACTTTCGCGACTGTCATACGGGAGATTCATGGTTCGATTCTCCATCGCTCCTTCGATGTTGTCAAAAGCAACTTCACAGTATAGTGTCGAGTCAGTGGGCATGTCTATTAAAAGTAAACAAGTACGTAAATCTAAAAATAGAAAATTCTCCTTTACACCTTATTCATGTGGTGTAATAGGAAATTAATTTTTTCTGAGTACTCATATAACCACCCCTAGCATGGGTACCTATGTAAGTACCCTTTCCATGGGACCCATTTCATTAGTAAGCGGTGGTGGCTATGTACTCTATCTGCGGACGTTTCATACAAAAAACGAATTAATGAAATGCATTGGGTTTGTAAAGTAAGTAGAGACAGTCCCCTAGTAATTAGGGATTTCACCACCTACGAACTAGTGTCCAGTTTTAGAGGGTTATGGTCCACCCCTTGCGCAATAACTAAAACAACCTCACAATCCCTTAAATTAATTTCTAAATAAATATGATAAAAACTGTGTATTTATTATGAATATGTGATATTTTGACACTACTGCAATGTGGGTGAAAATATTCTTTTTGATGGTTTGATATTTACTTACTTAATTTTCCTTTACATCCATGAAGCTATCCCATATAGCTCTCATGGCATAGTTTATTAACATTCTTTCCATTTTTTAAATTAAACAACGGCATATACTTGTTTATTGACGAATGTGAATGTCTGATGCTGAGAATATTTTACTGGCCGTCGATGATAGAAATATAGATCCTAAAAGAAAATCGTCTGGCCAACTAATTGCCCAGTTAATGTCACCTATTTTAGATATCATGATCTTGAGACTGTCAGTGTCTAAATAATCTTTGATTTAAAAAGAAACTTGTATTTGGCCCACCCTGTATTATAGCCCAGCTCTCATAAGGCTTCATCCTTGAAGATGACCATGAAACAAAGCTGTCCAAATGTCAGCGATATGAAGTCGTGAGTAGGTTTAAGACACAAGTTTCACGAGGCATCCCCTAAATGGAAAAACAACAAAAAACTTTTATTTCCTCAGAGTTCAAATGACTATCTTCTTATTTCATTGATGCAATTGTCATTGAATTCACGTGACCATTTTTGTCATTAGCGTCCGTTTCCCCACTCAAATGGAAAACTCTAATTCATTGATGATCTTATGAAAAAACGTTTAGATATTTATACTTGCCGTATAAATTGTCTCCAAATCTATCTATTATAAAAATAATTAGATAAATTTTCTTTGTGTGTTAAGTGTGTTCAGGGTGGTGCTCACACCTATGGGTCAAATACGAGTAACACGTGCGCAATATGTAAATACAATTAAAGCTGTAAAAACTAATGCGATGTTCGAAATATACATAAAGTTATTTGAGGTGAATGACAAAAAAACAAACAAACAATTGTGTGAAAATTAATTTAATTCAATTCATTCGTAAACAATTCTTTTAGTTAAAATCTCTATTAAATTCCTATTTATTTAAAGCTTTATAACACTTAAGCTTTTCGTATGAGCATATATTGCTTACAGATTTATAAAATCAATTATGCATATGACTATTATATATTAATATTCTCAGAAATAAAATTTCGTGATTAATAAATTAAAAAATCTGTGCGAAGATATTTTGTTTTTTAATATTTCTTAATGCTACCTAGATACTTTATAGGTGTTTCATTTACATTATTTACTTATTACAGAGGGAGTTTGTGACATTTAGTCATCTAGTTATTGTCTGAAATTATATAGCCGGAGAAAAATTCTAATAAATTAAATGTTGATTTACATTGAGTGAGGACAGAAATCTGTTCAATCGGCATCGGCTCTTTTTGCCGGATAATAAACAGGTTTTAAGTTCGGCTTCATCGTAGAGGTCGTGTCCGATCGCAATAAAATGTATTGAGTTTAATTAAAAGACAGTTCAGACAATTCGGTTCGGTAGTTGTATTGAAGCATCTGACAATGCCGGCATTGCGGTTTCAATAAACGAAAAAACGGCTGTCGAAACTGGTCTGAAACTGCAATGGCCGTAAACGCATCTTTAATGTATCTGAATCTGCATTGTGACAAATTTGTGTGTTACGTATATCGCTTATATGATGTTATTGAGTTCAATATTTCATACGAAATGTTGTCAAATTTCTGTGAATATCGCGTATATGAAATACAGGTTATATTAATTATCTCATATATAAAAAATTCCACTTGTTATAGACATTTTATAAAGCAATTTCAGTAAAATTTGATATACATCTTTTATGAAAATATCGCATATAAAAAAATAACAACAGATTTTTTGGTCTTTTTAAATGATTAAATATTTCAAACCAATTTGCTTTTTGTCAAAGAATAACAAAATTAAATGAAAACAGAATACAAGTAATATGACTTTGACTTTGCACCTCATAATCTTTACACTCAGCCAGGAAGATTATGAGGATAAATTAGATTGAGTTCTTACAAAAACAAAATCGATAGCTGTGTCGAGCGGCCACGGGCGTTTGAAGGTGGGATTGGCCGATTTTTATAAAACTTGGCATGCATCTATTGTTAATTCTACGAAGTGTATGTACCAAATTTTAACACTTTTACGTAAATAGGAAAAATTTTATGTGAAAAAAGATTTTATGCAAAAAATCAATTTTGGGCCGTATAAGCGGCTCAAGTACGCCACATAGGTTGTTTTATTTTATTTAAAAATTCGTATGATGTTATTTTGTATGGTATACCCTGTTTTATTCAATAATTGTAAGGTAGCTTTCACGAAATATTTGTTAACTAGAATTATTTTTAATCGCACGCAAAAATTATATTTTTATCTAAAAAATTTCAAAAATGGAATTGAAAAAAATATCCGACAAAATCCAACATTTCTTAATTGTGTTTTTATTTAGTTTATGTATTGTTAAAAGGTCCAAAATAAATTGTAAGGATTTTTTGCCACAACTTTAAAAAATTTAAGTTTTAAGAAACTTTTAAATTTAAATTTTTTACTTATCGGTTATTAGTTATCGGCAATTTTGTATGGGAGGTACTAGAAGGGGTCCGCCCATAAAGTCCTTATTTATTCCTAAGTCAAATAGTCTGAAGCGGGCATCATACGCAAAACATGACTGTATTCAATGAACTTACAAAAAATATATGTTCATAAAACTATGAGGGTTATTTTGGTAATTTCTATGGGAGCTATCATAAGGGGCGAGGCAAAGGTTTTGTCATCTTGAGGGTTTTTCTGTTATGATAATATTATTAAACAGGCCAAATTTAAATGTCCTTCAGCTGTCCGTTTGGAAGTTATTGGATTTGTATGTATTATTTTGTATGGGGGTACCAAAAAGCCTGTTCCTATTCTGCTCAAATTATGTACAATAAAAGTAATAGTCTGAAAATTAAGTTTAGGAAAATTTGTTCAAAATTGATCAATCCAATAGGGTTGTATAGTGTGATATAGTTTCAGAGCCCAGCCTAACCTTTGTATAGAAGGTACCCGAAGGCGTGGCACATTTGGGTCTAAAATTTGAGATTGGTACTTGGTACCAAAAGACACTAATTTTCATGTTGCTGCAACTACTCCTACTTCTTTATGTCCCATCGTTCTATTGGAACAAAGCACTATGCGGCGGACGTTGGATGTGGTCGATTTTAATGAAACTTGGCAACAGAAGTTGTTGTTTGCTCTAAAATGAGTATGTAGGTTAGGAAAAATTTTATGCAAAAATATCGATTAGGATTGTATGAGCGGCCAATAAAATTCAATTTATTCTGCATTTAGATCGAGGTCAGTTATAGCCATTCCATAGCCTCGCGAGGCCGGAAATAATCGTTTTTTTACACAGATACGATTGGCATTTAACATGTACTCTTTAGTTTTGTTTTATACAATGCTTTCAATCTCTGCTTGAGTGTTATGAAAGCAACACCACACACGCTTGTTTCGCATTCAAAACAAAAACACATGTTCAACGATTGTTGAGAGAGAACAATATTTTCACCGTGTACAATTCGACAGAGCTAACGATTCTTGTGTGACCGCACACAAGCACATCATATTGCCTACCTACTATCTATGTTTTTGAACAAAAGTTTTTAAACCAAACTGTATAAAGCCATCCCAATGTGGGGAGGAGGGGTTACAAAATACAGGAGCAACCAATGAGAATTCAGTGGCATGTAGCCATTTATTACCTTAAAACTATTCCTACAATCACTTTTTGTAGAATAAAACCAATCCTTGAATTCGATCCGAACCAATTATTTTAAAACGTGTATCAATATTTTTTACCGTGTAGTTTTCCCAATTTTTAAAAACAACGAATACCAGAATTTAGTGAACGCTGTCTTCTCGAAGCATGTAAGGGGACAAAGCACTGTGCGGCGGGCGTCGGGTGTGGTCGATTTTAATGAAAATTGGCATACAATTCTGTCGTTTACTCTAAAATGTGTGTGTAGGATCGGAACAATGTTATGCGAAGATATCGATTAGGATTGTATAAGCGGCCAATGAAATTCAATGTATTTTTCATTTAGATCGAGGTCGGTGATATGCATCGCATAGACTCTCGAGGCCGGCAATAATCGTTTTTGCATATAGACACGATTGGCAATTCACGCGTTCCCGAACGTTTCGTTTAATTCAATGCAGTCAATCTTTGCTTGAGTGTTATGAAAGTAACACCACATTCGCTTGCATCGCATAGACTCTCGAGGCCGGCAATAATCGTTTTTGCATAAAGACACGATTGGCAATTCACGCGTTCCCGAACGTTTCGTTTAATTCAATGCAGTCAATCTTTGCTTGAGTGTTATGAAAGTAACACCACACACGCTTATATCGCATTAAATACAAAAACAAATTTTTAACGATTGTTGGGTGAGCATGAACGCAAGATTGTTGGGAGAGCATTCAGACCTATTAGTTTTGAACCAAACTGTATGAAGACATCCCAATGTGGGGTGGAGGAGTTACAAAATACAGGAGCAGCCAATGAGAATTCTGTGCCATGGCGCATACAATCGAAATAAAACCAATCTTTGAATTTGATCCGAAACAAGTATTTCAAAATGTCTACCATTATTTTTCACCGTGTACTGTTTTCCCAATTTTTAATAAAACCATCTCGCCATAAAGCCATCTCGCTTTCAAATCTCCCTCAGAGAAGGCAGAATGGAATGAGTTAGAGTTACTTTAATTTTTGTAAGAAAGAAAGATTTTCTGGTTTATTTTAACTGATGGTGCAATATATTCCGTGCTTTTGGTGAAAAGGGAGAAAGGGGAATGTATGCAGGTAAAAGAGTCTCTAACACGTCTTTCAAAACCATAAGAAATTACGGTAATGTGTGACCACTATATATCATTAAAATTGCAGATAAGCGAAAGTTTAGATCTGGCGTTTTCTAATGACGTTCCAAAAAATGCATTTCTATTTTTGTGCGAATCTTTTACTAATTGTATATATTCAAGATCCTAAGATACATCCGCTTAAATACAGCATACGTATTAATAACAGGTTCTTAATTAGTTTTTTTTTTCTAAACTACTATCTAATTTCAAAGAAAGTGGAAATAAATCCAATTTAAATATTTTATTAGTAGCAGTCATAAAGATGGTCTTAGAAATTTAATAAACAGACAAGGCCTCATTATGAACGACTCAAGGCAGCGAAATTTTTGTGTGTTTGCATCAGTGCTATTTTTAAACTTACTCGACTAGACTGTCTTATGTCGAAGGCAAATTTTTAAATGAAAAAACATGAGAATTTTTAATTAATAATATGCATTAACGCATATGGGCGCAATAGGGTGGTGTAGGAACCGTAATCTGGCGTAAATAACAAAAACATGGTCTACAGTAATAAAATTAAGAAATTTTGTCTTAAATTTATAAAAATTTACATTATTTTGCTTCGAAAAATTATACAAATTGAAAAAGTTGTTACTAAAAGTTTTTTAAAAATGTCTTTTAAATTTGTAAAGCTCACAAACAATCTTAAAAAGTATTTGGAAAGTGTTGTATTCCTATATATGAAATGCAGGGTGGACCAAATGTCTTTGTTCTAAACAAACAATAAAAAAACTAGATTTATGTAATAAAAATTTTTGTTTATTAAAAAAATTATAATTTAATTTAAAATTTTATTTTTTTTTTAAATTATTATAGAATTTTTAAAATTACATTACCTGGTGCGGAATTTTCTAAAAGTTCCTAAACTGTCAAGCTGCTATCGTGTGCCATCATGTTTGTTTTCTAACAATCAAACAAACTTTATGAAAAAAACAAATAACAGTCACCTCATTATTAAGTCACCTCTTTCAATCCCAATTTCCACGCCACCTGCGTGACGTTATTAATCGCCACTGATGACGACTGATCTAGCTATAATGACATATTAACCATTTCAGGGTCCTAAAAGGGCAACAACACCGATATGGTAATTTTTCTTTCTCTTGCTGCAGCAGCAGCAGATAATTCACCAGAAAGTGACATTAAATGCAAATTATTCCTGCTGCATTCTCGCCAGTTATTACACGTATTATTATTAGAGCGCTGTGGGGTCCATTTGTAAACATGGTCCAAACGAATTGCCAACAAATTGCTACTTTTGTGAGCGAATATAGATATGACGACGTTGACTCGGACAATTAAAGTAAGAGTAGGGGTCAAAGATAATTTATTTCATAAATTAATACTGTGCTTATAAGGTGCAAATGGGATCTTGTGACTTTTTATTATTATTATTGTTGTTTTAAATGCTTCTGTCGCTGTTGTTGTTGTTGTCGTTATGCGAAGCGGTCAAATTGGGTGATAAACTCGATAGAGTCATAGAGGTGAAATGTGCGCAGCAGCAACGACTTCTAATGATTCTCTCTCTTACACGCCTCAGGAATTTGGCTTTACGCTTATCAAACTACACTTAAGAATTCTCATTGAGGTCATGAAAGTGACTGCACTTAGCTGGTTGCATTAGCCAGTGATTAAAGCGTTTAGAACACGCTGGCACACGTGTGCGTCTGCTCGTTACTCTGCGGCCTGTGTCATTTACTGTGCTTACGATTTCTCGCATGCGTCATGTCGTAATTGTTACTTACTGCTCAATGTTTTCTCAGCTAATCAAGCCTTTGCTGTTTTTAATGTCTTCAGTTCACTTTAGGCTAACTGCAGCAACGGTTCGGTGCCTCTTCGATAACAGTAGCAAAAATGCCTAAGCGATCCCCGAGAATTTTTATGAGAACTACTAAGACCTATTTGAAATATGTCTATATTATCCTGGGCGCATTCCTGGCATTGCTGGGAATATTTTGCTCCTTTTTCTCCAAGTATGCGGTGAATTATCTAATAGATAGTGTAAGTACAAACTCTAAGGAGTGTAATTGATATGTAATCAATGGAGCGCTTAATGTTAATGATATGAAACGCTTCGCTCTCTTTTTTTAGAAAATGCTACTACGGCCAGGTGCTGATGTTACAGAGTTATGGCGACGACCAGATGTGAATATTTCTATGGATATATATTTTTTTAATTGGACAAATCCCGATGATTTTTATGACAATCGTGTGAAACCTAAATTGGAAGAGCGTGGACCCTATAGCTACACAGAAGTGCCGATAAAAAAGATCTTTGGCTGGCATCCGGAAAATCATACAATGGATTATGGCAAAGGAGATCTGTACTATTTTAATGAGGATAAAACGAATGGTTCGTTGCAGGATGTGCTGTACTCAATTAATGCACTGTTGGTGGTAAGTATATTAGTATTTAGAAGAAAGCAGCTAAAAAATTTCAGAATGTAAGCAGTGATTAATCTATTTAAAATTATGAAAAAGATTCTCTTAAGTTTTACTATTTTCTCAAATACTTCGTAACCGATTAAGGTAAGAAAACAAATTTAAGACATAGGCTGTCAAGACATAAGGCAGGTATTGAGTTAATTATTTTAATGTGGAAAAATATTTATACGCGGCAATTTAAAAAAAGTTTCCCATAAAGAACATGAACATATAATGAAATGTATGGAAAAGGAAATTGATACTTCTTAAAAACTTTCGTGCCTTTACAAATTTTCCAATAATTTTTTTGGAAAAATTTTCGCATATTGTATCGTACAACAAGTTGGAGACACAGACAGAGCTGCAGTCAGTCTTAGTGTATCCAATCAGTCATCGTTTCAGGACTTTTTTAAACGATTGTGCTATGTCCGTCCGACTGGCTAGATATCTGGTGTGCACGAATACTATAGTAAAACATTGCTGATTCTTATGAAAAATTACCAGTAGCAATAATTTCCAAAATTCAATTATGGGATTGTAAATGGGTATAATAGCCCTACCCCTTCTGGTAGCTCTCATACAAAATTACCTATTTTTGGATAATTAATATATCTTCCATAACATCCAAATGTACAACTGGAAGATATTAATAGTAGACAAACCGTCAGATAATCGAAAACTTTGCCACATCCCTTCTGGTACCTCCCACACAAATAACCGAATTGACCGACATAGTTTTACATACATATCTTTTTTGTAAGTACACTGAATTCAGTCAAATTTTGGGTAAGACGTAAGCTTATGAAAATTGATTCAGAAATTATATGGACTATATCGGCAGACGCCTTCTGGTATATTGTTGTGTGCGTGCGTTCGGTTTTGCCCACCACTGTTCTAGAATAAATAACAGATGCATAGCAAATTTCATTAAAATCGGCCTATTACCAATTGGGTACAAGGTCCTTTCGAGCATATTGTGTGAAGTTCTACAGCCAATTGTAGAAAAACTAATTGGAACTTACCAATGCGGCTTTAGACCTGGCCTGGCTGGAAAAAATTCACAAATTCATGAAAATCGATGGACATAGGTGTCCCTGTTTGTCGACTACAAATCTGCCTTCGACTCTCCGAAAAGGAAGCCATGTCCGAGTTTGGTATTCTTGCAAAGCTTATTCGACTTTGCAGAAGTACCTGGGAAAACAACAAATCCTCGGTTAAGATTGTATGGATCACCCTGAACCATTCAGCACGGAAAGAGGTCTCAGGCAGGATGATAGCTTGTCTTGTTCACTATTTAATATAGTTATGGAGATGCTGATGAGAAAGTCTGGTGTCAACATGTCTGGCACCATTTTTCACAAGAGCCTGATGCCACTAGCCTATGCCGATGCTATAGACATCATTGGCCGAAATCTGCGGGATGTTACTGCAGTTTTCTCATCACTAGAAAAGGAGTCAGCAAAAATGGGTTTAGCGGTCAACGAGGACAAAACAAAAATAATGATTTCGACGAAAATAGAGTCCTCTTAAAGGGGACGCACTGTAAACTTTGACAATTATTGTTTTGAGGGAGTAGATGCATTTACCTACCTCGGATCTTCCGTCAATAAGAAAAATAGTGTCAACCAAAAAATCAAGCGGAGAATAGTGCTAGCCAATATATGTTTTTACGGACTTCGGCAGCACTTTAGTAACACCACCTTATGTCGGAGACTAAGAAACAGTTATACCAGGTGTTAATTTTACGCGTTCTGTTGTATTCTGCTGAATCGTGGGTGCTTCCGACAACGGACATACAAAACCTGGGTGTATTCAAGAGAAAAGTACTTCGAAAAATATATAGACCTATCTGAGTCGACGGCAAGTTTCGCCATCGGATGAACCATGAGCTGTATGAGCTTTACCACGACATCGACTAAAAGAGTCAGAATCCAACGTCTGGGACATGTTGCCAGGATGGATGTAAATGACCCAGAGAGAAAGATGTTTGAAGGCGAACGCACACAGAATACGAAAGTGTGGAATTTTTTAATACTTCAGGCCTCTAATTTATGAACCACGTTCGTAAGTTGTAATGGGCCACTTAAGTCAGTAAGTGTGTAACATAAAAAAGTATTATAGTAAAAAGCATCTCAAACTGTGACGTTCGCATTTGTTGATAAACAAGTAGGTGACGTTTGTTGTGAATCTAAAAATAGAAATCGTGTTAATTCACAACAACGCGAGAAGCTTTCCCATACCTCATTCATGGGCTGTAAAGGGAAATTAAGTTTATGTAACATAATACAGTAGACGCTCGCAAATTAGAACCACTTGGTAATTAGGGTAATTCTAATGTCCGAAAAAATTCTTATTTCTGAACGTTTTCTTTTTTACCCCAAAAAGTATAGAAACGATACAATATGATAGTAAAATTTTATTAATATGTAATTATTTAATTTAATGTTGGCAAATAATCAGTAATACTTGTTTGCTTTTGCGGTTTTCGTACGCTTTCTGAGACGATATCGTTTCGCAAGGCTAAGAGACTGCTAGTGTGCTTTGACGAACAAGGCTCATGATTTTTGCACCAAACCATACGTGTGAGTTTTTTCCCACTAACTCAATCATAAAAAAGAGAGTTTCATCAGTTAGTTTGATTGATGTGCTTCCCCTTTTTAGTTTTATTTCAGTGCTGTTCATTTCATTGCACAATTGTGCTCGCTCAATTTACATGTATTCTTACGCTCTTGCTTCAGTCAGGTCAAACTCAAAAAAAATTTAGTTTTAGTTTTTTTTTTAGTTTTTAGTCATATAATTATTCTGTTTTTCAATCTCTTACTGACATTATGATTTGGCTGTAAAGTTGGCAGTTTCATCTCTTCACTAACACAACTACATTTTTCCATTTGCACAGCACTGTTTTATTTGTAGATGCGAAAAAAGTAATAACAAACTCAAAAATTCGTCAAATAAGGTAAAACGAAAAAAGCGCTCTGAAATTAGAATCAAGTTCTAATTATACCATCACCCTTAGGGATGAGGGTATATATCATTTGATACGACCCAAAAGTGTAACACATAGAAGGAGTGACTTTAGACCCTAGGTTTCTTTGAACCAAATTCGATTCATGACTTTTTAAGTCGTTTGAGCCATGTCCGTCTGTCTGTCTGTCTGTCTGTCTGGTGGCTGTCCGGCTGGTTCGCACGATAACTTTCGAAAGACGCAACCAAATGTTTTGAAATTTTGCACGAGTTATTACTTTCTCAAAACTACTTACGGTATTGCAAATGGGCTACATGGCCCCGCCCCTTCTGGTACCTCCCATACAAATACATCATTCCGCCCACTTTAGAAATCGAGTAATAATATCAATACACCCTACGGGATCATCCCCAAATTCTGTATTTAGTAAAGCTATAACAGGATAAAGTTTTGGAAAAAATTTTGAAAGCCTAGCCACGCCCCTTCTGGTACCTCCCATACAATTTTACCTTTCCGCCCACTATAGAGATGGAGAAATAATATCAATAAATTAAACGTGATCGTACCCAAATTCTATTTTTAGTAAAGCTATAACAGAATAATGTTTTGGAGAAAAAAATTGGAAGTCTATTCACGCCCCATCTGGTACCTCCCATACACATCTGGTACCGCCCACTTTGGAAATCGATTAATATTATTAAAAGACCTAACGCGATCGTACCCAAATTCTGTATTTGGTAAAGTTTAAGCAGGATAAAGTTTTGGAGAAAAAATGTGGAAGTCTAGACACGCCCCTTCTGGTACCTCCCATACAAATGTACAACTCCGCCCACATTAGAAATAGGGTAATAATATCAATACATTCGACACGATCGTGCCCAAATTCTGTATTTTGTTATGTTATAACAGGACAAAGTTTTGGAGAAAAAATTTGAAGTCTAGCGATGCCCCTTATGGTACCTCCCATACAAATGTACCTTTCCGCCCACTTTAGGGATGTACTAATAATATCAGTACACCCAAGGCAATCGTGCCCAAATTCTGTAATTAATAAAGCTATAACAGGATAAAGTAATGGAGAATAAATCTGGAAGCCTAACCACACCCCTTCTCGTACCTCCCATACAAATGTACCACTCCGCCCACTTTAGAAATCGAGTAATAATATCAATATAATAGAAAATTATTTGTTTTACTGAGGGTAAGGGTAAATGTAAGTTGGGTTGCCCGGCTGAAACTTTCTAACTGGTTTTAATTACAAATCGGTTAATTTCAATAACTCAAACAATATCTTATATTGGGTGATGGTATTTATCAGTCAGTTTAACTGACTGAAATTTCTGTACTGGTTTTCGAGCGTTCGTTGCTTGATTCTAATTTCTGGAAGATTCTAATTTGAGAGAGTTCTAATTTGCGAGCGTCTACTGTACCAGGTAATTGCAGTAGCTAATACATGCGCATTAACATCATTTCTGAGAATACATTAAATAGATCATCTCCAAATGTTCCATTGTCGAACAAGGTGTCGAATCAGTGTGTCTCGATTACGGTAAAACTCTTCTTTGACATTTTTTTTGATTGACTTCGAAAAAAAGACCAGGATACGTACCTAAGATCATTTTTTCATTCTGAATTCTGTAATTTAACTCTTTATCCTTCGTTATACAAAACACTGCTCAACTGTTTTCTATAAAAATAACATCGCACTTAAGTCCATATGTGGCATGCACCTTCTACCTTACCTTAGTGCTTTGACTATTATCGCAAACTAAACGTTGTTGTCTTTACAGGGTGCTGCCTCTAAATCCAAAAATTGGTCATACATGAAACAAACTGTAATCGATATGGCCCTAAAATTCTATCGCAATGGCGTGGTGTGGAAAAGAACAGCCGATGAGTTTTTCTTCAAAGGTTTCAGTGATGACATTGTGAATTTACTCGCCGTATTGCCGGTATCGTTTCGCAGTTCCTTGGGACTTTTGCTGCCATGGGATAGGATTGGATATACATATGCGGTAAGTTGAAAATGCCAATGGGATTATGATACCGAATATGGTTAAAGTGTAAAATTTTTGTGAGGAGGTCTTTTGATAACTTGATCCCTTTGTGTTATATGTTATCTATATATGAATTTAAGATAATAAAAAGATTTGAACTGTAGTTGAGATTTCAACATTCATTTCAAATTCAATACAGTTTATAGGTTCGACTGAACACAATCTCTCGGAGACATATACAAGGCTACATAGAGAAGTAAAGTGATAGTAACATAGATAGCTTCGTTGTTACTCTTCCTAGATTTGAGCAATCTAAATGTTTTAAATATTTTGTAAAAAGTTTCAAAACAAATTGAGAATAAACATAGATACAAAAAATTAAATTAATGTTATTAATCCAAATATCTCAAATTTATGATAAATTTGTATTTAACTAAACACAAATCATAATTAAGATATTTCGTTAAGGTAATAAATATATTTCATACTCAACATCAACGGTTCGAATGAATGCAACGTCTTAGACACATGCATAGGGATCTATGCATAGAGGAGAGTGACATTAAGATAACTTATTTCTTACTCTCCGTGGGTTTGAGACGACAATATGTCTACAAGTCCCAATAAAATTATATAGGCTTAAAAAATAAATAAATGTCGAAACACTAAATTTTATTTATTGCCCACAAATCAATATTAGATACGGCTTAAAGTAGTACGGTAGGGGCCATAAAGAGAAGAAAAAAAGCGCTACAATATCTCGATTGACATAGGCCTTTATGTAACCAGCACTTACTTTAATCAGACCTCAGCTAGTCCGCCACCCCACTCCTCTCTTAAATTTTATTATAAAACACTATTAAAGTTACATGACAAAAAAAACCATCTCTAATTGAGCATGTTGACTTATTTTCCACCCTCCCAATTACAGCGCAACGGCTCTACCGACTTTTTGGGCACATTCACCATTAACACCGGTGTAGGCGACATCAGTCAACTGGGCCAAATGGTCAGGTGGAAGGGCAAAAATTACACTGAAGCATTTCCCAAAGGATGCAGCCCCGTCAAAGGTTCTCCGGGGGAGTTTCAAAGGACACATTTGAAAAAGCATGAACCCATCATGTATTTTGTAGCCGAATTTTGTCGCGCTGTCGAAATGGATTATCTGGACGAAGTAACAATAGAAGGCGTCGTCGGTTATCGGTACATCATATCTCCGAAAGCTTTCGATAATGGCACTACATATCCAGAAAGTAAATGCTTTTGCAATGACTATTGCGTTCCCTATGGCGCTATAAATATTATCAACTGTTGGTTCGGTCTGCCCGTCTTTGTTACCGAGCCCCACTTTTATAATGCCGATCCCTATCATCATGGCGAAGTCGAGGGCATGAGACCAAATAAATCTCTACACCAATCCACAATAATATTGGAACCAAGAACTGGATTTTTAATGGAGCTTAAGGGCAAGTTGCAGTTGAATGTTTTTATAGAGCCTACATATCACATAAGGTAGGTTTATTCACGATTTTGAAGCTGTTATATGTGTTTCATTACGATTTTTTTGTGGTACCTTATAGGGCCTTCCCAACCAGAAGACGTATGCTCTTTCCAGTCCTTTGGGTCGATATGTACGCACGGCTCACCAATGATTCGGCCAATTTGCTTAAAATCATTATCAACATGGAACTCTACTGTCACATATTGGGGGCCATTGTCATTTTCATAGCTTCCGGCCTCCTACTGTGGCATCCCTGTAAGCGACAGTGGAACAAACGTTACACCCAACACATGGAAATCAACACCATGGCCGATGACGACTTCGACCAGGACGATATCGACCAAGCCAAGGAGATCAACAATAAGGAGAATATTTTTGGCCTATCGACTAAATTTCCCTCTTTACTTTACATAACAAATCCCCGCCGCAGTTTGCCCATCATCATCACCCACATGGATGGTGATGACGAAGCTTTTAGTTCCTGCCTGGAAGATGATCGACGTCAGCAATTTGAATTGGCGGCAGATGATTGTGACGACAGCTTTAGCCATAGTTGATGTTCATCCCCATTAAGAGTTAAGACTTTACTCGACCCATCCACCACCACTAGCACCTAGTGATAATTTAAGTTGCATTCTTTGTAAGAATTCTCATTTAGGTTAAGGGCTCTCATTTTCTAGGACATAAGACACCATGATATTTAAGTCCGCATCATTGTTTTGCATGACGACTCTATTAGTAGAGAGTACTCTGTCATTAGTATTGTTAGAATATAAATGAGGTTTTTGTTAAATATTGTTGATTGTTGTCTTTAAGTGATATTAGTTGTAATAAGTTATACACGTACTTATGTACTTATATGTATGTGTAAAATATATGAAATCTACAAAGTAACCAAAATAAAGATTTACATATTGTGGGTATAAGATAAAAGTGTGCGAGTGTTGAGAGTATTAAATTATTGGTTGAAATTCTAGGTTGAATTACAAAAGGAAACTTGGCGGGGATGTGAGTTTTTGGAATACTACGAATGTTTAGTACAAACAAACAATGGAGTGTAGATTCAGGTTTAGGTGAAATATATCGTAAACCATTTTTAGTTTTTATAACTAAACAGCAAGAAACCTGTTATTATTTTCGTTATTATAGCATCGCTTTTACATAGTGAACTCAACCGTATAATGAATAGGCGATTATAATGCAGTAATGGAAGTTGTACTTGTCTTTGAATTATTTGCATATGAGTAGTTTGTCCTATATTTTGGCTGTCACAAGTCAAAACATTGAAATTTATAATCATAGAGATGAATAACATAAAAATCTTTTTCTCTCTTAGCTTAGATGCCCTTTATGGTTTTTGGATGGTTTTTCGACAATCTACTACTACTACTTAATTTCCCTTTACAGCCTTCTTGCGTTGTTGTGAATTAACACGCCTTCTGACGACAACATCGATGGGGCCGGCAATGAAAAAACAAAATTTTTTTATTTATTTTTAGATGACTGGAGCCAGGAGTTGAACCTGGGATCTCTCATGCCACGGCCGGTTCGAAAATCACTCTTGGATTATCATTCGCCTAAATGTGGCAATTCTGCTTATTAACGAATCCACTGAGGTGAAAATGTGCCTTATCACTGAAGATGATTATCTTCGAAAATTGATCATCCACTGTTAACATTTCTTGCCACCATTGTGACCATTGACGACTTTTGGAATGGTCAAGAGGCTTTAGTTCTTGAGTCAATTGCACCTTGTAAGCGTGTAAATGCAAGTCTTTATGCATAATGTTCATCAACGACGAGCGTGATAGGTGCAATTGTAGGGCACGACGACGAGTTGAGGTGGACGACTCTTCAGCCACACTATCGGGAACAGCAGCATTATTTTCTGCTGTACGAGCTGTACGCGCATGCACTGGGGGTTTCACATCTCCTTAGTTATTTATCCAATTTTTTTTATCATCGTTTGAAATGTAAATTAACTTTTGGCCTACCGTGTATAAGTGTTTTTAAAACCTTGGCACAAAAATGGTCATTTGTATGGCGAACAGGACTTTTCTGCAATTTCAAGGACCTTTACCCTTTTCATTGCTCTTAATAATGTTTAAAAATTTGACTTGAAAGGTGAAGTGGTCTTTGACATAACTTATTTTCCTTTCCATGAAAATGAGAGAGCTTCTCACATTTCAATGACTTAACACACCTCTGTTTTTAGACTTACATAACGGGACAGCTAACCGAAAGTTTTCAGTTTACCTTATTTTAGTGCATTTTCAATATCAGATGTCTTCAATGGAATTTTACGAGGAATTTTTTTGAAAACATTTTAACTCATTATTTCGGCTTTTTACTCTACCTTATTTCGAGAAAAGTGGGAAGACTTTTCAAACATTTAAATGTTCTGCAAAAATGTTACTCCGAAAATTTTACTTGGGATACTCTAAGGAAAAAAATTATATCTTTAACTTTGAATACTCATTTTGTCACTTTTCAAAGCATTTTGTAAACAGCGACATAAAATAGTCAGAGTATCTATGATTGTGTTGTTTAAGTGCATTTTTGTTATCAGTTGCCTTCAATAAAATGTAATACCTCGACTCCTTGCGAGTTCATTTTCAAATTTTATATGATAGTGTTGCTTAGAATATAATACTCGGACAACATTTTTGTAGAACATTTGAATGTTGTAGTCCCATTTTCTGACTTTTCTCAAAATAAGGACAAAAAGAACACGTTAGCAGTCGAGATAGAGAGTTAAAATGTTTTTAAAAAAAAATCCTCTTTCAATTTTATTGAAGAAATCTGTTATCGAAATTTCACTAAAACAACACAGGACAATTATTTTTTGCAAATCGGATTTCAAAACACTTTTTCATAGATTTTGACCTTCTTAACACGAAAATGATTTTAAAAAAATTTTAATATATCAATATATATCGAGAGACAGTGATTTGTAATAGAAAAAACACAACCATCGAGTTATAAAAGGTTAAATCTAAAAAAAAAACGTTAAAAACTCGAATTTTTAGTCTTTTGCCAACAAAATTCATGACTCTTAAAATTGATTATGGATTTTTATGGTTGGGGTGTTGTTTTCTTTGAAAAAGGGTCAACTATTTGTAGAAAAATTCAAAATTAGCGTTAGGAGCAACTTGTGGAGTGTATTGTTTTCTATAATTTAAGTGGTTATATATGAGGATCGGGTAAAAGATACCTAAAATATTACTGAAATATTAAGTGTACCTCCAAAAATTTAAAAAAATTTTTTTTTTCAATTTTTATAAAAAAACTTTTTTTAAATTTTTATAAAAAATACCGCTCCTAAGAAAATTTTATAAAAACCATTTTCGTATTAAGGAAGTCAATATCTATGGAAAAAGTGTTTTGAAGTCTTATTTGCACAGAAAAGTCGAAAATTTGTGAAATAGGTTTTAAAGACCTATTTCAAACTTTTTTTTTAGGGTCAACTGAAAACTTTATCGGGCCATAAAAATAAGATCGATCTAGGTCGTTATGATCTAAGATAGATTGCGGTACGAATAGCGCTTTCAATACTTTCCGAAATTTCATTAACCTTAGCTGGGATTTTTTAATCATCACCGCAACCTTAAGGACAAATATTAGTGATAAATACTGTGGGGACTCCAAATATTCTAAAAATATAGGAAGTATTCAATGTATATTAAACATTTTATATGCAAATTCAATATATTTATATTTCGGTTTGAGGAGAAAAAGTTTTATATAACCTTTGAAAAATTATCACTTACCGGTGCGAAGATGCGTCAATGAAATAAATATTCTAAACATTTTAATTATTCAAAATATAATAAATAGTCTAAGCATTTTAAATAATTAAATATACAAATCGTGGTCGGAAGTTATATGGGGAAAAAAAACATTGATAATTTTGTCGGTACGATAGCCAAATGATCGGTACGATGATAGCCAAAGTTTGACCACGATTGGAGTATGTTAACCCGTGCCACTTTGGTCTTAAGGCTTTTAATCTCCTACAGCCAAGTTTGGGGGGCAGAACTCAAGAAGGACTATTCCGATTTTGATGAAAACAAAAAATCCAATATTTAAGATTCCGTTAATCTGTTTTTCTGTATAATCAACAGTTTCGCAGTTATAAATAAATTTATGAATAAAAAAAATAAACAATTTGCCCAAAAACATTCTATTTAAAAAATAATAACAAATCCAACACGGAAACAAGTGTCAAGCTTACTACTTTCACGTAATGCCACATAACATATGAACAAAACGAGACATAAAGTTTTTTCCATTTAGGATATATGGGAGGTAAGCGTGTCCTTTGAGATAATTGATATAATTCAACACAGTAGTCAGCATTTCAGGTTTTCAGGATATATTGGACGTGGGCGTGTCCGTTGGGATAAGTTGATATAATTCAACAATTTAATTCCGTAATTTTAGATTTGTGTTTCATTAAAATTTTACTAGACTAAATAATAAAAATTTTCTAAATATTTTAAAAATTCTCAAAATGTAAAAATTTTGGTAAGGTTAATTCAATTAAAATACAAATTCATTTAAAAAAAACTTAATTTCCCTTTACATTCCATGAATGAGGTATGGGATAGCTTCTCGCGTTGTTGTGAATTAACACGCTTACTTTTTTTTTTAGATTCAAAACTAACGGCACCTACTTTTTTATCGACGAATACGAACGTCACTGTTTGAAAAGCTCTTACTAGACACGCCGATTGACTCAACACTAATACTGCGAAGTTGCTGTCGACAACATTCGAGGGGAGCCGACAGTGAAAGAAAAATTTATTTCTTTTTTTTCTTTTTTTTTAAGATGACTGGAGCCAGGAGTTGAACCTGTGATCTCCCGCATGGTAGTCGCGTGTTTTAACCACTATGCCACGGCCGGTCCCAAATTCATTTATATATATATAAATTAAATATTCCAAACGTTTAAAATATGCTATATTCTTTAAAAGTTTTGAATAATAATAATATGTATATTATTATATATTTTCTTTTTAATATTCAACATGTTCTAAATAATTTTAATTTTTTATAACCTTTATACATATTACAATATTTTTTCCGAATAGTTGAAAATATTTAATCTAAATACTTATAATCGTCTTTATATTCAAAATAAATATATAATAAATATAAATATTATATATAAATTCAAAATAATTTAAGTATTTGAAATATTCTTTCTCTCTTTACATTTAAAATTTAGTGTTATATTTAGACTTCAATTTGTCATAAACTGAAAGAGATCTACAGTAAATTTACTCTTACACTCTCTCCTCCCTATTATAGCATTGATTAAATATGACGTTCTACTTAGTAACACGATCCGATCTACTTAAAACATACATATTTTTAATAAACATAAAATTTTCAAATATGTTAATGTCTCAGAATATTCATTTTGAATATTCAACTAGCCGGCATTTTCTATGAATTCTGCCAATTAATGCTTCATCTATATTTCAACAGAATATTAACACATCACATTATATACCGGTATTTTGGCATTGGCACTAGAATCCAGTGCACATGAACTTTGTATAATTTACCATAAAATTTTGCTAGTATTTCCATAAATTTCCCACTTTTTTATTTAAATGTAACTCAAAATTCATTTGAAAAACAACACTACACCTGTGAGTATTTCGGAAACATGAAAAGATCTACTTGAACTGAAATGAGAAATTAACTCAACTTAACTTGGTTACGATTTTAATCTATAGATTTGTTTACTGTGATTACAAAGTGAAAAATGAGGTGAACTAATGTGTACGATAAATATAATCACAATAACTAATGTGACAATCAAGTTGGCGGGGACTTTACATAAATTCCAGCGAGTGCTTACATCAGTGCCAATAGCGGCTTGGGACCCTGTATGACGGGACCAGTGAACAAATCAAAAGAGACAAAATCAATTTTTTTAATTAGTCAGTTGGACAATACAGCTCACGAGTCACGCAAAGTTGTTGTAGTGAGAACAGAACGTTTCTTATTAAATTGTTACATGTAAAACTATAAACATAACTACACATGTTTATAAATAAATAAATTACTTTGCTACGTTTTTAACAAAAAGGAGTGATAGACAGGTCGAATTGTGGAATTTAAACACCGCAACGTTATGTGAGCAAGCATTTACAACGACGAGGGGATTCCTTTATATTAGCGCCAGCAGTGTGAGTTGACATACAAACCTACTTCCCTGACTGATTGATTTGTACAGCAACAACAACGACATCTATTTACGTATCTTAGCCATTTTTGTTAGTTAGCAATTAATCTTCAATAATGTTCTAATGAGATAATTAAGTGTTCAAGTTTCTCATTCGACCTTAAACTTGAACACTGCAAAACTAAGTTGTATACACTGACTGACTGAGTTGTACAATTTAATGTCTAGTTGTAAAATGTTAAATAATCGGCATTATATGTTATAGTTATCCAACTAGACGGCAATTAAGCGGACAACATCATAATTGTAATGTTCAACAAGAATATTTACATTCAACCTCTGTGATGACAGTTCAGAGGTTTTGTAATCGAAACGTCTGCGAGTGTAAATTGTGATTCATTTCCATAGAGTCGAGTTCATCATGTTCCAGATTAATGTCACGCTGTAATCATTACATCCGAGTTCGTTTTGTTAGCCGACGACTATACATATATAGCAACTTATTTCCGAGCAAGTGTTGTTGTTTTTGGTTAGCATTGAAATAACAAGTAGTAATACTGTACGTATGTAAGTTTTAATTAAATTAACATTATAATTATAGTAATGCAGTGAGTTGAATTATATAATAAAAATATTTAAAATATTTATCAACTGAAAACAAAATATATATATTCAAAATTCTTAATATTTCACTGTTATTTCAAACCATGCAAAAAATTCATAGCTTTATAGAAAAACAAATATTATATGGTATTTTGTTCTTGTCTTTAGGTGATTTTATAAACAAAACTTTTGTACATGATAAGATATTCTTATCAAAATATTAGATAATAAATTGAATACGCAAAAACAATACCAATTGTTAATGTTTATCACTGAATGACACCTAATCGAACTAAGTGTATTGGTAGATTCTCAATGAAATCAGTGGGGATTTACTCGAGCTATCATGTTGACTGACTCATTCGTCCTAAAATCTGAATCGAATTTCTTATTAAGACGGACACTGCCCAATCGTCATTCGAGTTTTTATATTTTTCCTTACAATCCGTTGATAAGATATAAAAGAGCTTCACACAACGGAACCTAAGGTTTTACGACGATTTCCAACATCAGGTATTGTGAGAAGCCCTTACCTGGCATGACGATTGACTCGGCCACTATGAAGTTGCTGTCGACAACAATAAGAGAATAGCTGATCTTAGAATTGTATGTGGCAATGACAGTTTTGGACCCCAAGTCATCCGTATGATAGTGGTGTGTTTTAATTATCATGCCACGGCCAGTCTGTTGTATAAACTAGTAACTAATGTGAACTAATTTCGTAATTGTAGACGTTCCACTGTATTAGTGAATGATCATCTTGACTGCATCTTTAAGTTGATTGAACTTTTTTATTTTGTTTACATGGAGAAATTTTTTTCTCACTTACGCAAACACAAACAAATTAAATTCCGGCGAGATGTGTTTTGTTACTAAAGTAAATATTATATAGCTTGTTTATTTTAGGTATGTGAAAAATCTTTAGCACTATGGTACATTTTTTAGTACTTTTATGAAATCATAATGCATCGTTGAACCTTTTTTTATATAATAAAAATTTGTCAAACCAATCAGTTCAAAATTTAATATTAGAATTTGTATTATTAAAAAAACTGTACACAATTCGAATACATTAAATTGCGAAACAAAATAATTTATATCGATATCGATCGATTTTTCGAAATTCGATGGTACTAAAAAACCGGTAGAAATATTAAATTCTTTTATTAGTAACATTATATTTTTTTGGTATTAACATTTTTTAATAGTACTTAAGGAAAATTTTACAATAAATATTTTGATTTTTTTAGTCATGTTAATTATGTCGCGGAATCATGTCATGTTTTATATTCCGCGGATTTACAAAATTAAAATTAATCACATACCCATTAGGTTAATTCGGCAACCACGTTCAACACAGCTCACATGAGTCCTAGTATGAGCCACGTTGTGTTACCATTTTTAAATTTTTGCATCAAATATTCCTATTCTTTTTGGTCAACGTCGCTCTCAAGCCATTTCATAGTACTGATAAAGGCATTGATGTTCCGCAAATCGCCTATAGGTATTGTCTTTGATGACCAAGCTTTTCATATCTCAGGTCTTCAAAAGCAGGGCAGTGACATAGAAGATGCTCCGTAGACTCCTCTTCTTCCCCATCATTGCAGCTTCTACGATAATCGTTGTAGGGTAGTTTCAACCTCTTAGCATGTTTACCAACCGGCCAGTGACTGGTTATTACAGCTATGATGTTCCTCAGGTGCACTCTGAACAGGTTCAGCAAAAATCGTGTTCTCTGTATATCCATTGAAGGCCAAAATTGTTTGGTCAAGTGGGTTTTCTCACCCATCTCTCCTTAGCAATTTAATCAGTTTCCCCGCAATTAGCTGTTTGCCCATTGTGAGAGGGATCCCAATGAGACCGTAAACTTCACCTCAAGAGACGACAGACATTCTCTAACATTTCTCGAAGTGGTGTGCACGTCCTCCAGGGATCTGATAGCCGCTTTACTATCATTAAGAATATGAATACTGCCGCCCAATATCCCACTATACTGAATTTTCTCTACGGCTATTCTAATGGCCGTCCGTGAAAATTAGAATTACATCCTCCCCAAAGTTTTGGGCATTATCATTATATAAGGACCTATCCGGTATGTTCCTTATAAAACCCGGATGAAAGACACGTTCTGATATAGTGTAATCCGAGTGACAGCCCACATTGATTAGGTCTAGATTTCTGGCATGGCCATAGTTCCTGCGCATCCTTGCTTTTGTGGCGTCTAAACGCATTGCAGTGTTCGCTGCTATTTTTCTCGTCTCAATATCCGGGGTTAACCAGTTTAGGATCGTACCCATCCCAGCAAAAAATTTTCTGCAATTTGGAAGCAGTAGATGTATTGCTTCCATACTGGATGCACTACTTTTGAGCGCTGCCTTTTAACGCAGAACATTGCGCATTTTTTCCTTAACTAAGTAAGGGAGATAAATGAATACTCACTTACCTGATAGGTGAAATGTACGCAGATATTTAAGGCAGTTATGAAAAGCTTTCTATCAACAATGAAACAGAAACGATATTTGAATGCAGTAATTAGTGCTGATTTTGGTGCAATCACGTAAGCGAGCTTTGTTTTACTGCAATCCATCTCGCTTACTAAGTTGCAATGATGTATATCAGCATTGTTTTTGTTTTTATCAACGATCTTTACCGATATTACACGACTAGAAAGTATTATTTACGACGAAGAGTTGCGTAATACAAAAACCCAATCAGTTTGTTCTTAGTCATAATAGTGAGCGGGTGTATCCACGCAAGTTTGTTATATTAAGAAATAACTGTTAATTAATTAACTGTTTATTAATTTATTAACTGTTTATTATTTTTTTTAAGTTAATTGCTGAATTGCTAGATACTTAAGATTGCTTCCATGTTTTACTAACCTAATATCATGTAAGCTTTCTTATTATTAGCAGACTTTTTTTACAATATTCATTAAGGTATAATTGACGTGTGTGCTCCTTGCTGAATAAGCACTATTTGCGCTGCAAATATGAGGGCACTTTTATAACAACATGATTTCATTACATTTCAGTTGCAATTATTTCACACCATTCAAGTTGCTATTATCAAAGCGCAGTTTTGGATACATAAATCATGCGCATTTAAGTGGGACATTTCTTTACAAAATCATTAATGAATACAGCGCTAACTCCTTCGGCCTTCCTTTACTTAATTGCAGAATAGTAAGCAGGTTTTTTGCTGGGATATAACTCAAAACTAATTTTTTTTATAAAAATTTATTTTTTTTTTCCAAATATCATAAATTTGTATAGATTTTACAATTAAAAAATAATGAAAAGTTCTGAACGGTTCATCGAAATGGATGACTATAACTTACAAATATCTGACCAGTTTTCTTTGAAAAATCTTTGTGTGACTTTGACATATTTGTGCGCAAACAGATTATAAATTTGTGGGCACAGCTATTATAAATTATTTTTATTAAAACATTTCCTTACAAAACTGCACCATTACAGTTTTGAGTTTCAGTTTCAAGTGTTCTTGCAGTCGAAATCCCTCTGGCAGCTTGATTAATAAAATTCACTGAATTGTATGTAATTAAAACCAAATTATAACTTCATATAACACTAGAAATGTGAATTTATCCTAACCATTTTTTCATCTGCTCTTTTTCACCTACAATACGAACTCATTCCCATTAAAATTGCCACTGCATATACATTTTTGTACCATGGTGTACTGTTAATGTGCCCTCCCTGTTAAGTAATAAACATTTATCACTAACGTTAACGAGCAAATGTTATAACTTGTTAACAGACTTCAATTTAACCACTGTTGGCCGTAACATGTTGCCGTAACATTACTATGAGCAAATAAATAACATAACATTAACCGAGTCTCAATTCTTTTCTCTTTGTTGGTTTTCTATCGTTTGCAGTGTTAGGGCCGTTTTCTCATTAGGCGATTATCTTTTTTCTTAACGAAAAACTGTAGATTAAAGAAATTTGGTTTCCTCAAAGTCTCATTTGCTTTTGTTCTATGGCAAAGCTAACCAGCCCTCATCTGCCGGTTATTTATTTGTCGTACAGATAAACTCAATCAGCTGACTGCTGTTTATAGCTTTTTTGTTTTCCAATATATATTTTTGATTTATAACCAAAACAATAAGCAGCTGATCATCTTCAGTGGCAAAATGTTTCCCACATTGCTTCTATCTGTCATTATTACAGTTTTATTTCGTTTTTATTAATTGTATGTGTTTTCTTATTTTTTAACACTTCGAAAATAACTGATTTATATCAAGAATTTGTCAACTGTCTCATTTATTTGTCGGGGTATTGCCAACTGAAAAATAATTTTTTGTCGGTATATTGAGAAAACCAAAATCGTTAACGGAGAGTTTACCATTCTAACAAATTTATCTCGAGATTTAGTAACAGGAAGTTTGTCGATACATTGAGAAAACGGCCATTAGAGTATAATAACAGATGACGCCAGAATTTACGAAGATCTCGAAAAATCGTCAACCGAATAGTTTGTTTTAAATTAGTTAATCGATTCGTCAGCCCACTGGTCTACCATAATAATATTATTGTAAATTTTGTTTATAATAGAGCATGTTTATAGCATTTTCAAGACATGTTTTCTCTCTTTTTTAGGTTTGCACTGTAGAGTCTTATGTTGATTTAGCACTTTGCATTGTAAAATGCTCAAGAGAATAATCATATTTATATGATATTTATATACATATCAATATGCGATACGAATGCATGTATTGTATAAACCAAAGGTGTAATAAAAATACCTAGAACCTGAAATTACCTTTTGATAAGACAACGCCAAATATAGTTTTTATTTTCTTGTTTCAAAATGATAGTAAGAGAGAGCTATAGAAGTGTGAAGAGAGTAACAGCACAGTGATTTGAGAAAATTGTATTGGATAGATTTGCCACTGAAAACTTCAAGCATAGAACTTGTTTAATACGTTGGCTTCAAAGTATGTACATAATAACCAATAATATTATTTATAAACTCATGATTTATAAACAAATGTTATTCGTTTTTAGAAAAGAAAGTGTGAAATGTAGTGTTTGGTAAAACACATACAACAATATGCGTTTTGTTAAGGTTGGACATTCAATTACAACACACAGCTCGAAAGTAAATTACATGTGGTATAGGGTGACCTATTTAATTTTTTTAACGTTCATTACTTTGTTGTTTGTGGATAAAAATAAATACAACTAATTGCAAAAATTTCAAGGACTTCACAGATATAATGATACATGGGCATCATATTGTGTATATGGAAAACTAAATATAAAAAGTCAACACTCTAAATTGACTTCGTAGTCAAAAGTGACCAAAGGGAAATATGGATGTATTGTCATAAACAACGATTTGCGTTTTGTTTCGATTGGACACGGAAATACAAATAAGGCAAACAAATCAGAATAGGTCGAATGTAGGCTGCGAAGGTAGAATAAAAATTTGGTGTTCTGAAATTGTAATCATTCAAATCTTTTCATATTACGCTTTCCTACATAAGCAACACTTTCACTTTTCCATTCTTCAAATGATTTTGAACTGGGATAATTTTATTATAGTTACAATAAAACTATTGTACTCCGTGGCGTATGATTTACGTGGATATTACTTATGATAATCATACGCCACCATATAACAAAAGAGCCTAAAACGTGACAATTTCCCCTATACGATACTTACTAACTTCAAATCGATATTAATTATTATGACATGTAACTTCACAAATCGAATGATGGAGAACTTCTTCTTTTCGGGGCTACTTTCACGTTCAGTCCCAAAATCATGTGTTATATTGTGTTATCGGAACTTATGTATACATGTTAATGAGCATAGACAAGGCCGCTTGTTCACTGAGTGGCCTTCGGACAACTCGAAAGTGATCTCTATTTTTGGCAAAAATTATATTTACCGATGAAGCCCATTTTTAGAATGTTTACAATCATAATTGATATATAAGGCGCGACGTATACGATGTTCTCCATGTTCATTCAGGTTTGCTGCTGATAGTGGTACTATCAACAACAGTGGAGAGCCGTACTATACGACGATAACCAATTTTTTTTTTCAAATTGTACGATATGGGCTTGGTCGACATTTCCAGCAGGTCGGCTTTTAATTCAACGTGGCAATTAGTAGTATATACGAAAACGGGGACCGACCGAGGCATGGTGGTTAGAATACGCTACATTTATGCGGGTGATCTGTGTTCGAGCTCTGTCACAGTCGGCTATATTTATATGATCCGAGGCCCCTAGATGTTATAGACAGCAACTACTGAATAGTAGACTAGTAAAAGCTTTCAAAAACAAGATAAGACTAGTAAAAGCTTTCAAAAATGCTGACATTTAGAATCGTCTTCAAACTTTTGCGTGAGTAAAAAAGTGTTAACTCAATTAAATACGAGCAGCTCTCGTATTTCTCATTCATAAGATTTAAAACCGTTTTATATAAATTCCAAGTCAGGATATTGATACTAGGTAAGTTTTTCAGCCATAACTCTACTCACCTTTTTTCATGAATTTTCCTCATTAACTCTAAATTTCTGATTAAAGAGATTTTAATTCTTAAATTTCGGATATTTAATTCAGCATAATTGGACCAGTTGTTCTTGAGTAATGACTCCCCATTATGGCTATAGGAGCTTAAAAACTTTCAGCCCAAAGCGGCACTGGTTAACATACTCTAATCGTGCTCAAATTTTGGCTATCGCAAAATCTGCATAGATTTCATACACTTATTATTCTTAGAGGGTCAGACCGACAAATTTCTGAAATTTTTTTTCCACATAACTTGCGACCACCTTAATGTACAACGTGCTTTTGAGTACATATTATTAACTATATGCGGATTGTATATTAATTATACGCACAACGTTCTTATATTGTGGATTCAGGGTTTAATTGAAAATTTCATTCGATAAGTTTAGCCAAACCTAATTCTTTACATGGATATAATAATAAAAATTATTTACTTAAGCCTTAGCTACTATTCTACTGAACAATGGAATATGAAATCATCAACGATTCTTAAGTTATAGCTAAAAAACAAAGCGAACAAACATCAATTTAAGCAAAAAATATAAAAAGTCATAACAGTTTGAACTGATAACGCCAAACACTTCGGGGTTTTTACTATACTGACCTAGTACTTTTACCCTGACTTGGAATTTCTCACCCTAAGATTGGTTGTTGCACTGTGTTATTATTGAAACATATTAAATTAATATTACTTCAAGTACGAATTAAATCGACTGTTTTTCATTTCTAAGTGCTTAGTAGGGCTAAGACAACTATTTAAAATACATCCAATTTTGGTCGGCACTGTTACTATTATTAAAATAGGTAATACAAATTCATGTCGTATCTCAAACTATTGGCTAATTTACTTCAATTGTCACCAACTTGGGGGTGGAACGGCATCTATTTAAATATGCATTCATATCGACCATGACTTCCACACAAAAATTCCTTCTAATTGCAGCTGTTTATTCAAACAAGTTAAACGAGCACACGTTCGATTTAATTACAAAACTTATTATGTGCAGAACCTAACAGCAAGTGAGTAATGCTTACTTAACATCGCTCTGTTATCTATCACACCCTCTCTCTCTAACTCTTCTTATCACTTACTGCCACGCTGTTACTCTCTCTCTCTCCCTTGCATTATCATCGCTCTTTGATGGATCGCTAAGAGAGCTACTTCACGCTAAGTAACATATGGATTTTGTCTTTGATATTTCTCAAGCAACTACACACTGAAGAAATAGTATCAACTCAACAAGCGAAATTGTGAGATCGTTTAGCGGCTGTCGCTTTCAAAGAGGAATAAACCACACTATTGTTGTGTGAAAAAAAGTAATCGAAAACAACAACAAAATCGAAGCAACCAAGTATTGGGCATAAAGCGTAAAATACACTAGCAGTCAAAACAAAAACGCGTGCGTGTGTGTGTGTTAGTGTCTGTGAGAGATTAAGTGTAAGGCACTTAATGAAAAGAAGAAGAAAAAAATGTCAACCTAATGTGGAGCGATTAAAGGCAATAAAAATGTATTGAAAATAACGAAAGAAATAAAAAAAAATGAATCATAATAAATTAAGTTTATCACAAAACAACAAAGGAGTCGCTGTCACCGCCATCGCCACCTCCGCCGTCGTCGTAACATTCAAGTGTGAAATAATAAACGGCGCATAAACAAGCGACCAGAGGTTGTCCGTCTATCCAGCAGTACAACACGACCCCGAAACTTCTAAACACGCCCTGAGTTTGCAACAAAAATATTCGCAGTTACTGCTCTACACTCAACAGCGACAACAACAGCGAGCATAACAAAATCTGCTGAGTTTCCCTAGTACGCTCAAGCGAATTCATAGAGTAACGGATGAATAATCGTCACACAACGTAAGCATTTTTGTTTTTTGGAGTATTCATGGTCACATCTGCAAATATTCTTAGATACAAGTAGATAATCTGAGCGCAATAATAAAACAATCAACATCATCATTATCAATATCTAAGGAAACATTTGTTGCGCTACTATTTATAACATAAATATACGCAACACAGAAAAAAAACGCTATGCAAGGCATCGTTATATAGTATATGGCAATGTACAGTGGGAGATGAAAGTGATGTAACGCTATTGGCACATGGATGGATTGTTGTTTTAAAATTCGCTTAGGCAAAATTTTAGTAAATAGGGAAGAAGCTCATACAAATCCATACCTTCTCAAAAATTACATTAAAGTTCAAAGTTTGTGCTGAGGCTTATGGCTGAACGGGATACACAAAATATTTAAAGTTAGACTTTAAAAATAATAATTTTTCTTTAAATCAGACATTTATTGGGGTTGGGAAATTCCAAGTTAGACTGAAGGTACTAAGCCAGTATAGTAAAACCGCAAGGCCGCAGGCCAAACTTTTTTAATGACTTTTTATTTTTGCTTATCTTGATGTTTGTTTGCCAAGTTTTTCAGCTATAATTCAAGAATTGATGATTTCTCATTTCATACTTTAGCAGAATTGTGGAGAAAGCCAAAGACTTTGGGGTTTTACTATCACCATGACTATCTAAACATGACATATCTCACCCTACAGATGGCTGTTGCACTGTGTAATTAAGCCATAAATCCACAATATTGGAACGATGTGTGTATGATTAGGATAAAATCCGCATAAAATTAATATTACTCATATTCAAACTCGCTGCATATTAGGGTTTTCCTTATGTGAGATTTTTGGGAATTTTGTTGGAAAAAAGTTATTAGTATCGAAGTAGGACATCAAGCCCCATCTTTCGTTTGTTGTTTACAAAGTTATGAATATAGTGTGCGAAATTTCGCATCGATAGTTAGACGTTGGAGTGTGCCTCAAAGGGGTCAATATTCGAGTTTGTGTTCAATTCAGTTTATCGTCGCTGAATTATTGTTGTTGTTGTAGAAAGACGAACTAGTAATTTGCCGTTGACTAGGTGAAGAGACGACCTATATGTTTGGTCTAATCATATCTCTTATAGATATCGAGATATTTGATGCAAAAGTGGGGGTAGTTTTTAAAAAAAATTAAAAGAAAAATTTGAAATTGTATTGCGATGTATGTTATTGCAGACCCCCTTTGATCTCTGTTTCAATCCGAATACACATTGTGTCTTCTTTCTAATAATTTTTCTGCTTTATTATATCACCGATATGTGTGCTTTTTCTGACCCAAAGACGTCAGCCTCAACATTGCAAATTAATTTTATTCCTAAAAAAAAGAAATTGCATACTTTTTCGGCTTTTAATGTACCGCAATTCATCCTGATATTAGACTTAATGGTCGATAGTGGCATGTAAATTGCTGTAAAAATGTAATCATAGTATGCTAAGTTTTGAATGACGCTAAATGTCCGAAAAACTTGTTTTCATTTTGCATCTCATGAATGATATATGGAAGAAATGCATACAACTGAATCTATAGTTTAGCCAGCATTTGTAACATTTTTACAAAATTTCTAATAGATTTCCATACCCATACTCAGTTTATTTTTAAAGCAATTTATAAAAAAAGTTGATGACAATAGGTAACTACCATGAGGGAGAGCAGTACTCGATTCCTTTCTCAGACATCTACATTTCTTTCATCGGCGGCCCCCCGATTTTGTCGAAAGCAACTTGTCAGTATTCGAGTCTAGTAAAAGCTTCTTGTTCGCATTTGTCTATAGATTGTAGGTACCTAGGTGAGAGTCTAAAAATTCGTATATCTCATTCAAGGAGTGTAAAGGGAATATTGGTTTTTAAGTTTAAGTTAAACGATTTCAAGTCTCATGTTATTTTAAAACATACCTAACTAACACAAGTTTCCCTGCAAAAACTATTTCATTTACTATTTTGCCCATTTTAAAATAATAACAACTAAAGTAAACATTTTAATATTCACTATTTCCCCATTGTATACAACACTGTTGAATGCAACGTGTCAATACTTTCGACTTCCACTGTGCGTATGTACATACTGTGTATGCGTTCAAGCAACTCATGATCACTGGTTCAAGTTGTCGCTGGTGCTGTTTATGCGTTCACTTCTTTTCTTCTTCTTTCTCCTCACCATGCTCCTACTCGTAATTTCTTACTCATAGTGTTAATGTTTTGCTATTTGAATATAAAGTGTTTTTTGTTTTTGTTAAGGGGTGTTTAACAACATCTCTTCGACTCTCACCTACGTACGTATGTACTTGTCTCCTCCATTATGCTACACGATGAGAAAGAAGAAATACAAATAAAATACAAAAAATCTCCCACACTTATTGTGTTGTCATAATAAATAGAAATTGAGCAGAAATTATTAAGATTGTACTGCAGAATTAAAACAGAGTAGCAACGCACACACAAATTGCAAGGCCTCCCCTCCATAAGTGAACACGCTGTATATGGTAAAGATTCAGTTGATTTTTCAGTAGAAAGTCTAGCCAAGTAGATAAACTCAAAGCAATGTAAGCTTGAAATATTATATTCATGTTCTTGTTGTTTGCTAGAACACAAGAAATTATCACTGTTGTCAGCTGGAGAACCTGTTGTTATCTTCGATTGTGGCATCTAATTTTTGTAAAATGTGCAAAATTGTTTCATATGTAGCTATGTTACATTCTTTTGTCAGCCAACAATAGAAGACCTTATATGGACGATTATGTAGCATAATTTATGGACAAAGGCTATATATTTTCTTTGATTAACAATGATGCATCAGAGTACTTAGGTGTGATAGAATGATAAAACTTATATTAAAACAAAATAGTGTATATTGTTTACGGTGTAGTTGGTGGAAGTTGCTTAAAAGAAAATTTTAAGTTTTATTGGGACAACGTGATGTACTGTACCTTACTATAGTCATATTGTTAGTCTTTAAATTGAAAATCGCCGGTTTAGAATTTTGGTTTTGGTCTTAACCCTTATGTGAGTGACGGGGTAATCGGGTACCCTTTTCATTTTCAAGCGAATATATTTAATGGATGCAGATGGATTACAAAGCTCAAACATTTTGACAACTCTTAACTTGTAATTGCTTCTATATTTTCATTGGAGTGGGTTTATTTTATCCCTTTAGATGAGCGTGCCATATCGATATTCTTTTTACACCTTTAAGAGAGTGGCAGGGGTACCTGGGTACCTCAAAGTAAAATCAATGAAAATACATGAAAGAAATATATTTTTTTTTTGAACAACATTTTCTGAAGCTTACTTCTTCAAAAAATGTCCTTATTTATTTGGGAAGATACAAAAAATAGATTTTAGCGCTGATAATTAAGCCTTATATGAGTGATAAAAAAAACACCTTCTCCAGAGTGACAGGGGTAGCCGGGTACCCACATACAAATTGTATGAAATTTTGATATTTTTCTCATCGTACTGTACGTAAAATCGATATAAACCAGTACAGAAATTTCAGTCAGTTGAACTGACTGATAAATACCATCACCCAATATAAGATATTGTTTAAGTCTTGAGTTATTGAAATTAACCGATTTGTAATTAAAACCAGTTAGAAAGTTTCAGTCGGGCAACCCAACTTACATTTACCCTTACCCTCAGTAAAACAAATAATTGTCTATTATATTGATATTATTACTCGATTTCTAAAGTGGGCGGAGTGGTACATTTGTATGGGAGGTACGAGAAGGGGTGTGGTTAGGCTTCCAGATTTATTCTCCATTACTTTATCCTGTTATAGCTTTACTAATTACAAAATTTGGGCACGATTGCCTTGGGTGTACTGATATTATTAGTACATCCCTGAAGTGGGCGGAAAGGTACATTTGTATGGGAGGTACCATAAGGGGAGTCGCTAGACTTCCAATTTTTTCTCCAAAACTTTGTCCTGTTATAACATAACAAAATACAGAATTTGGGCACGATCGTGTCTAGTGTATTGATATTATTACCCTATATCTAAAGTGGGCGGAGTGGTACATTTGTATGGGAGGTACCAGAGGGGGCGTGTCTAGACTTCCACATTTTTTCTCCAAATCTTTATCCTGCTTAAACTTTACCAAATGCAAAATTTGGGCACGATCGCGTTAGGTCTTTTAATAATATTTATCGATTTCTAAAGTGGGCGGTACCAGATGTGTATGGGAGGTACCAGATGGGGCGTGAATAGACTTCCAATTTTTTTCTCCAAAACTTTATCCTGTTATAGCTTTACTAAAAATAGAATTTGGGTACGATCACGTTTAATTTATTGTTATTATTTCTCCATCTCTATAGTGGGCGGAACGGTAGATTTGTATGGGAGGTACCAGAAGGGGCGTGGCTAGGCTTTCAAAATTTTTTCCAAAACTTTACCCTGTTATAGCTTTACTAAATACAGAATTTAGGGACGATCCCGTAGGGTGTATTGATATTATTACTAGATTTCTAAAGTGGGCGGAATGATGTATTTGTATGGGAGGTACCAGAAGGGGCGGGGCCATGTAGCCCATTTGCAATACCGTAAGTAGTTTTGAGAAAATAATAACTCGTGCAAAATTTCAAAACATTTGGTTGCGTCTTTCGAAAGTTATCGTGCGAACCAGCCGGACAGCCACCGGACAGACAGACAGACGGACATGGCTCAAACGACTTAAAAAGTCATGAATCGAATTTGGTTCAAAGAAACCTCGGGTCTAAAGTGACTCCTTCTATGTGTTACACTTTTGGCACGTATCAAATGATATACACCTTCATCCCTAAGGGTGATGGTATAAAAAGCCACATAACATAAAAGCATCGTTTTATATCGATTTTATGAGAAAAATATCCAAATTTTATACAATTTGTATGTGGGTACCCGGCTACCCCTGTCACTCTGGAGAAGGTGTTTTTTTTTTGTCACTCACATAAGGGTTAAAAACACCTTTGAACTATCATCTGAAACTGTACTTAAAAGTGGTAGTTTATCTTATCAGAAATGTAAAAAAATTTCTATAATTTTTATTTATTAAAAATATCTATTTTTAATTTTCTACATAAGATGGTTTAAGATTTAGCAGCAGCAGACCCTCTTCTGCTGAATGCTTCTCAATGCTTAAAAATGCTGCAGTAGCTTCCCGCAGTCCTCGGCAAATGATATCAATATCATCGGCATACGCGAGCAGCATGTAACTTTTATTAAAGATATATATTATGATATATATCATATATTCATTATGATGTTAAAGTCACTGAAGACTTCATGTCAGTCATTTGCGGGGATACCAAACTCAGTCATAGCATCTAAAAGATACTGTAGTATTGGGCTGTCAAATGCAGCTCAGTAAACAGATGGTATGTGTCGGCATTTCTTGGGACTTCTTCAGGATTTGTCGTAGTGCGGATGGGTAAAAGGCGCATTACGCGGGCATATAACACTCAGATTATAATCATCGAGCAAGCATTCCTTTAGCCAAATCGCTTTTAAGAGCTGGCGCATGCACGTTGCTAGCTCTTCGCCACTAGCCTTAAAGTCTCAGCCGGCATTCCATCAGCTCCAGCAACCATATTGTTTTAAGGCCGTGCAATTGTCGTGTTAATTTAGTTTTGACTCAGTTTTGGACAATCTATTACGTCGTCGAGGACTGGCGTGATTTCATCTTTTATACAGCCTTCGGGAACAAGCAAAGTACGAAAGTGTTCCCTCCTAATTTGCAGCACACTCTGTGTGTCCGTGTCCGTATTTCCATCTCTGTACTTTTTGGTCTCTGTACCTTTGCTTTTTACCTTTTGATAGAACTTTCAAGCTTCACCTCGTATCAGTGTACATTTCGTTTTCCTGGCTCTCTTTATTTTCATCCATTGACGCTTTTTTCGCCTGAAAAGGCGTTTCATCTCCCCCTTCTTCTTATAATAACGCTCCGTCATAGCACACGTTGCCATTGACTGCAGTTCTACCTTGTATGCATCATCCATTTTCTCAGATTTTACGCGATATTCCTTATCGTACCACGGCTTGTCAGAGAGTAGTTTTTCATAACCCAGTGCGGTTGTTGCGGCAGTGATCATAGAATTCGCAATATGCAGCCACGATGTGTCGGGAATAACAGAATTAGGGCGTTTAATTTGAGGTGGGTGAGAGAGTTGGTTTGAATAGGCACTGGCTATCTCGGTAGTATACAGCTTTGCGATGTCTAGCTTTTTTTGCGTTTGGTTACGAGCGTTTTTATCACTACTTAATCGAGTGGGTAACTTAGCTGCAACTAGGTGGTAAACCGGGCCAATATTTGCATCGCGCATCAAACGCACGTCCGGTACTTTTGAGACATTCCTTCCATCGATTACCACGTGTTCAATCTGGTTCCTTGTCTTTTGGTCAGGGGTATCCAGGTTGTGTTGTGGATAACTTTATGCGCAATTTTGGATTCACTCACTACGGTGTTTTTTCGCCGACGCGAAGCCAACTAGTCTGAAACCGTTATCGGAGATGTTGTTATGCAGACTGATCTCTCCGTCTGCTGAATCAAGAGCCTTCCTATTTTAGTATTACATATCTCAAAAAAATGTTCATGTCATGGTCACGGCAGCGGTAATAGATTTCTTCAGATGATCATAGAATGCATCTTTATTGTCCTCGTCTTCCGCCGAGGCGTGTACACAGATCAAATTGATGTATCCGCCTTAATGCGGATCATTTTTAATCAGTCACTTCCGGGATTAAACCACGAGACCAGATGTCAAAGCCTCTTGCCCACTAAGAATCCACATCCGAATTCGTGTCTTTCTTCATGGCAGCTTTAAAAGTTGTCACAGTTCTTTCGACGTATGACCTGTAATGCCGGTTATGTCAGCCTTGTATTTGTCAAGGACATCTGTCAATTGAATAGAGGCATCATTTCTGTAGAAAAATCCTTAAACCATAGTCCTTATAAATTGTGCGGGAGTCGTCAACTTTTGGAGGGTTATTGTTTTTTCTTTTCTTCGTGTTTTTATAATATTGGTATAACATAGTGCAACTTTTCTAAGGTCATCGTCTGGTGCCGCCTTCGAACCCAGATATTTTTGAAGTATATACCGAGACTAAAAAAATCCCCAAAGGATTTGGCCCCATTACATCGAAACATTTTTTTATGGATACTCCAATATTTTCACCCCAACACAATTTTTTTATCATTTTTACGTAGTCCATATTTCATAAACTGTTCGGAATTCTTTATTTTCGTCTTCGACAAAGTTGTAGATCTAAACCAGAGCAAAAAAAGTCTCAAACAGACCGACCCAAAAAAAATGCATCCAGTGCATGAAAATTCCAAAAATATGGGGAAAAAGGATATTTTTTTATGTTGTTTTCCACACAAAATGTATTTCGTAGTACTCCGTGGCGTATGATTTATATGGAATATTACTTATTATAATCATATTTTTATGGTGAAAACTTGATGCAATTTTTTTGGGTCGGTCTATTTGAGACTTTTTTTGCTCTTGTTTAGATCTACAACTTTGCCGAAGACGAAAAGAAAAAATTCCGAACAGTTTATGAAATATGGACTCCCTAAAAATGGTAAAAAAATCGTATGGCGGTGAAAATATTGGAGTATCCATTAAAAAATGTTTCGATGTAATGGGGCAAATCCTTTGGGGATTTTTTTAGTCTCGGTATATACTTTAAAAATAGCTGGGTACGAAGGCGACACCAATTTATGTGTTGCACTGTGTAATATAATGACTTGGTGTTAATTTACAGTAATCTCTGTTACCTACTCCCTAAATAGGATCGGTGAAAGTTGCTCAACATTGCGCCTTCCCACATTTCCTACTGTTGCTGTCGAAAACATCGAAGGGGCCGCCGTTGCAAGAAAATGAAGATGATTGGAGAAAGGAATCAAACCATGGATCACCCGCATTATAGTTGCTTGTTCTAACCATCACACCACGGCCGGCCCCCATTTCAAGTTTTTAGTGTTAAATTTCCAAAATATAACAGTCATATTATTAAAAACGCTCATAATGTAGAGCGCGATGTTTCTTATGGCAACTAATATCCATTTTTAACAACCTACTGACGGCGCATGGTAACAACATTCCCAAATACCATCGTCTACGAAACGCCTAATGGCATCCCTCTGATATCAGCACTTTTTTGTTTACTCTTATACGATATTACTACACTTAGGCCGCTCTGCCAAGTGAGGGAAATTCCTTCTCTGTTTTGATTTACTACTCTGCGAATGATAAGTTAATTTTAAAAGTTTGTTCACCTCTAATTTAACGTTTGTATATAAAACGTTTAAATACGTCACTCACCTTTAGCCTTTAATATTCATTGAAAAAACACCGCTCAAATTGCTAAAAATAACCAAAGCGCTAGCAAACAAAAAAAAACCTACAAACCTACAGGCTGCAGTAAAAAATAGCAATTATAATTATTCAACATAACGAGATCTTTGAAAACGGAGTAGTCATATTTAATTAAGACCTCGCTTGACGATAACAATTTGTATAATTTATAGATTGATTGAATTAGCGAATATACGACTGACTTTTCTTAAAAAAAATTAAATAAACAGATGTGGTAGGCAATGAAAGGTAACGATTTGTTTTTAAAAATCTTCCATACTTCATGGAAAATTTAACTTTGTAATCTACGGCGGAAACCAATGATGCAGCCAACCTTTCTTCTTCATCGCCTATTGATCGCAGTAATCAAATATTATGATAAATGCAGTTGAATGAATTGGGCGTTTGATTACATGTCACCACATTCATTAACGCCAATCGTCGGCGTAGACCACAGTTGTAACATCTGTTTTCTTTCATATGGCATGATTTTCGAATTGAAAAAAAAGATGATATTCTTAAACAAAATAAAAATAAAATTGTTGTTTACTCGCTACTTACTACACACATTGAATTGTTGTGTAACTCACATGTTTCCTTATCACTTAGAGGAAAGAATGTATGTAAACATCAAGCTTTACAACAATAGCGGCATTCAAGTGAGAGAAAAATCAATTCAATTTTCTAGAGGGGAAATCCAATTGATCAAAACGAATGTATAATGTTGTCTGCTCTCTGTTTACCAACTAAATTGTTTGAAAGAAATCAATTAAGAAAATACATATAAATATATCGTATAGCAAAGATATAATAGAATTGGGTAAATAAAAAATTGTACAAAAGCGAATCTGTGATGACATGAAGATGATCACACAATAGGGTGTTCCAAATTCAAAACAGGTGATGTCGAGATTATGGTAAAATAATAAAACTGTTAAAGAAGAAAGAAACTGAGGCAAATGCATTGCGATTTGGTGAAAATGCTGGTATAATTTAAGCAAATATGTTCCGATCAAAATATAGTTTAAAGAGATTTAATAAATAAAATGTTATGTCATCTTAACAGGACAGAATTCATAGAAAATTTGTGGGTGTGAATGATTGGTATTTTTTGATCCGATAGGTGGCGCTATGTCGAGGTAACGAAACAAATATATGGTGACATAAAATTGATGTTATTGCTGGGGCGGAATAATTTCTGTAATGAATGAAAGCCGCCGTGAATATTTCAGTTTAATCTAAAATAGAGTTTGAAAAAAAAACATATTTTTCCAGTGGTATTAATTTTTTAATACTTAGATAAATGTTTATGTAGTGCGTTATATTCTCCGATTCCCGCGCATTTTCTAATAGATTGGACATAAAAACAATATCTGTGCAAAATTTTTTCATCCGATGCATACCGGCCAAAATGAATAAAAAATACTTCAATGTTTTTATGAGTTATGCTATACTGCTATACCAGAAAAATGTCTCAAAAAAATACAAGATAAACATTTTGATTACAAACATACGCAAAAATGTTTCTCCTAGGAATTGTCCTATCTAGATTCTTTTTTGGTTTTTGGATGACAAAGATCAAATATGTGGCAAAAATTTAAAAAAAAAATCCCTACAAATTTGAACTTTGACCGCAGACAACATTATGAAAGAATATAGATCGGTCAAAAATCCTAGGAGAAAAATGTTTGCCTGCATATTTGTAATAAAAATATTTATGTTGTTTTTTATGGCAGTCTAACTTGTTTACGAGTTATAGCACATGAAAGTATTGAAGTACCCCTGAAGGCTAAAGGGCATGGGTGACCGACCGGTACTCAAGCGACGACACAAATTTTTTTTTTTAACAAAAAATTGCTATTGTACCGTTTTCAAAGATACACAAATCCTCATCAAGAGTGCACCAACAGGAAGTAAGCCAGAATGGAGCATTTAACGAAATAGGTAATTTTGTATAGGAGGCACTTGAAGAGGCGTGGCTATTTGAAATGATTAAGAACTACCCAAGTTATTCGCCCTTATTCCTGTTGTCGTCGTCGACGCAAAACGTCGTTGTCTTGTGACGATGCTATAAAATTGGTATTTTAGTATTCATTTTCGATAACTACCGATGAATATTGACACAAATTTGGTATTCTGTAAGAAAATGTGACGACAACGTTGAATCAATACGACTCTGAATCTGTCTTCATAGTTGTTGGTAACGACATGAAACAATTTGAAGGAATAATTTTAGTTTTTGTAAATTTGATAAAGTGTTTGGTAAAGGACGTCGAGAATAAAAATATCGTATACCAAATAGGGGCTGGTTTGGAAACAAAGTCCCTCATTGGTACTAGAATTTCGGAGAGAAACAGTTCCGTCTAATTTTAAAGGGCAATGTTAGGAAAGCAAAAGAAAAAACATAATTCCTTTGGACCGTCTTTTAAAGATACCAAAGAATCCTTTGCGGTTGTAGTAACGTTTCCGGTCTTCTTAATTCCATTAACATATCCAATAATTTCAGGAAATCTTACTTCGTTTAAAAAATCAAGTTTAGCATCCGATTTTTTATCTTCAGTTATTTTCAATTGTATCCATTGTGGACAAATTACCTCTCTAATGCATTCAGTGTTTCGACCGAAATCTTGCAGCAACGGGCTGCACTTACACTTAGGTGGTAAGACAACTGTCCTAGATACCTTAGTGTTAACTTAATTATGACTGACGGATGTCCTGAGTCTACTTTCCATTATAGCAACTATTTGTTCCAGCACGTAATTCAATGCCGCCTTATAAATACATAAGTAGTTCTCGTATCTAAAAAATAAAAAAGTTGAGAGGCCGGCCAACAGTTAACCACAAATTAGGATTTTAACACTTATGTATGTACTTCTTATCTGGCATCAGACTTTGTTGGATTATTTTCCTTTCCAATATAAGATAATTCTTGCTTTCCTCTTAGCTTGAATCTGATTTGAACACAAAAATATTTTTACATGTAACACAATTAAAATCAAAAAAAATCAGCTGATGTACAAATGTTACATCAGCTGTTGTCATTTGATGGGACGAAGATGATGAATCAAAGTGATGTTGACATAAAAACGACGACCATGTCGACGACGACAACGGGATTAGGGGCGATTGTGTTCACCATCGCAGGAGGACATAGGTGAATTGTATTAAAAAACTCCAAAACGAATTTACTCTTAAGATATCTGAGGTCCAAATTATATTCTTTGATGGGCTACACTTTTTCCCGTTTCAAATTACATATATATTTCAGTGTTTAGAATCATTCACTCGAGTGCGTTCCCATTTGAGTACACGTTGGTTTGTGTGTGACATTAAACAAACATTTTATTAGCTTTTCTTCGTATGTGCGATGGTGGAATCCGACATCGTTCGCCTTTCGGCGAAATTTAAATTGCACTTTGTTCAAATATGAACGGTAGCAACATAATCAGAACATATATAAATGTACATGGATGCTGCACTGCTATTCTTGTTCTTTTATGAAAACCATTCCGTTCACGGTCCATTAGGTGAAAAAAAGGAAAGACTACTTTTGCATGTGCGTATTCCGTTGCTAACCAATTGTATTATTTTACAAAAATGTACACAGTACAACACTTGATTTTAGGATTCAATTCTGAGAACTGCACGTGAAAGTATCCCCAAAAAGAAGAAGTTCTTCATCATTCGTTTTGGCAAGTAACATGCCATAATAATTTAATAGCGATTTGAAGTTAGTAAGTATCGTATAAGGGAATTTGTCAAGTTTTAGACTGTTTTGTTTGACATAACTCGAGAACCACTAGTCCGATTAAGCATAAGTAAATTAAAACAAATTAAGAAAAATTTGGGGCTACTTTCACATGCAGTTCCCAGAATTGAGTCCTAACATGACAAATTCCTATATACGATACTTACTAACTTTAAATCGATATTAAATCATTATGGCATGTAACTTGACAAAACGAATGATGCAGAACTTCTTCTTTTTGGGGCTACTTTCACGTGCAGTTCTCAGAATTGAGTTCCAAATCAACGAGCTGAAAAATGTTGTACCGTGTTGTTATTTGCCATATTACTTTTCTTTTTTCCATGTATTGACTGTGAACAAAGTAACTATCATAAAAGGACAAGAACAGCGTCTATGCACATTTATGAGAGGTGACTATTTTGCTACCGTCTATAAATGAACAAAGAGCAAATTCTACCTCACATTTACATTTATTTGGTTTTATAATTTAACAAGAATTGAAAAAAACAATATTAGCCTTATGTTTTATGAACTTAATCCATATATCGTCGGTATACTGCATAAACTGACCAACTCGAGTTAACCAACAGACTTAATGATGCAAAAGTGTTCCAAGAAACATAGTCTATTTAAAATAGTTTTGTAGTTATTGTATCAAAACATAGGTGGCCGTAATCTTTAAATCATTAAAAACTTAAAAACACAAAAAGTGCTCCTTAGAACTTTTTTTTGTATAAATGTCCCAAAAGTCAAATTCTATGCCTTGTAAAAAAATCTAATTTCTATTTAAAGTAGTTTTGTAGTTATTGTATAAAAACACAAGCGGCCATACACTTTAAATTATCAATAACTCAAAAATACAAAAAAGTGGAGTTGGCCAGTTAAAGCGGTATACCGACTAGATATATATATCTTATCTCTCACAACGGAACCTACAGATTAAAAGTACATCCGTATTCGACTAAAGTCAAACCTGTCCTTATTTTTTTCGTGTTGTGATCTTTAATTTTATTACCCCCTCATAAATTCAAGACTCTGTGATAACAGTTTTTAGTAGAGTCATTTCAAGAAAAATACAAAATTTATATTCCTATCTCGTGTGCCGAGTTCTGCCCAATGATTTTAATAATGCGACTTAATATTTGTAACATATGTATGTTACTCAATAGTGACACAATTATGAAAATTTCCATAAGATTGATAACCTTTAAGTACAATGTAATCTAAAGTTTTACAAGCAAATTTCCAGCAACAAATGGAAAGTAATTTTTCAGTACTTACAAAAATCAATGAAACTATAACGATGCCATAGCTGTGAATATTGTTTATATGTACATAAAAGTCATCTTAAACAATTTCTTTTTGTAGCATTATTATAATTTGTGAATAATGTATAGTTATTTTGTAAGTTTAATTTGTAGGATGTAAGAAGATACTGTGTGTTCCTTAAAACTTTTAAGGCTTCCAGTTTTTTTTTACAAAAACAGAGAAGAAAACGAAATGCAATGCACTTTCGCCACAAAGCGTTTACCGGTTTCTGTTTACCGATTTAAATGTAAAATTTGACAGTATGACAAAAATGCATACGAATGTCACTCAAAATCAATAGTATTACAAATTCCATTTTGCTTGTATTTTCTATATGTAAATACATATGGAATTGTGCAATTTGATTTCTGTTTTCTTATTTTGTTTTGCGCCCGATCGATGAAGTGTCGTAGTGGGGTTTCTTTCTCAATTTCCGATTTGGGAGCATAACCTTAACGCGATCTTTTAATTACTCTCTGCGAGTGAGTAAAAAAATTGGTAGATTTGTAAAATTTCCTTAACAAATAAGGTTGTGAGAGTGGTAGTCTTTGTCTCTCGTTACTCGTTAAGTCAAATTACTAATAAAAAGTATTTTACGATTTTTTAAATTGCTAAAAATAATAAGTGAACGAATGTCTTACCGTCGAACATTTTGCACTTTTTGCAAATTATTAAAAGTTGAGGGACTTGCTTATATTTTGTTAAATTCAATAGCCTTTAAATAATGCCTCCACTTAATGATTTAATTTTAAATTATACCTGTTTTTTATATTTAAGATGTCTATGTATACAAATAAGTTAGCGAAATTTTTGATCACTTGACCGGTTTTATATCAATCCGTCGTCAAAAGTGTACCTTGCATTATCATAGCAAGTTAGGGGGACTGTGTGCTAGCTACATACGTGGCCAGGCATATAAAAGTGCTGCATATATTTAAGCAATGTCGTTGAAACTTTTCTCTTTAATGTTTTAGCAAATTTTTGAATATAGTAGTATTAATGTGATGTGTTGTTCGATCTTAGATTTTAGGATTAGGATTAGTTTTAAAAAGATGGTTTCACAAGAATGATTTTATATTTAACATAGAACCAAAAGATTAATTTGTCGTGAAAAAAAAACAAACTAATTGAAACTTTTAGAGAAACTAGTTTCGTAGCTATAAACGTAGATCTTTGTCCATTAATATTATGTATTAAATAATAAGTTGTTTTATTTTGGTCTCTTAATTGCAAAAGTGGGCGTCGGGAGTGTGATGCAAGGTAAAGCTTCTGATCGGTTTAACTTGGCAAACCCAGAGTGATCCTTGCCAATTGCACTTCAAGTCTACTCACAGAGCTCCGTTTTCGTGGTACTACTGCGAACGGAGTACCTCCACGTGGTGACGCCTGGAAACGTGCTTCTGACACCCGTCAGAGCACGGCTAACTGTGAGGGGCGAAACCTAAAACCCAGGCACGTCAGCTCAGAGTGAGCGGTACCCTGGTCAGCGTCTGACCCAGAATGGGCGGCTGCAATAAAATCCTGGCAGGAGGAGAAAACTGCGACGTGGTGCGCTGGGCTTGCAACCCGCCACTGACGTTTATACTATTGCAATGAAAAGAAGTAAGATAAGAATAAAACGGACCCCCCAAAATGTTGACGACCACCGCAAACGAATTAAGGACCATGATTTGAGGATATGCACCTGGAATGTTAGAACATTGTATAGACCAGGTGCCTCCATCCAACTGGCGGAAGTCCTCGAAAAATACAAGGCTGACATAACCGCTTTACAGGAAATCCGGTGGACGGGACACGGGTGCTCGCGCATGAAGACGTGCGACATCTACTATAGTGGCCATGCGGACAAGCACGAGTTTGGTTGTGGATTTGTGGTTGGCAAAAGACTGCGACACCTAGTCTCAAGGTTCAACCCGGTGTGTGAACGTATAGCCACCATAAGAGTCAAAACAAAGTTTTTCCACATAACACTTATATGTGCCCATGCTCCGACAGAAGAGAAAAGCGATGAGGACAAAGACGAGTTCTACGAGAGCCTAGAAAATGTATATGACCGTAGCCCGAGCCATGACATTAAAATTGTACTAGGCGATTTTAATGCTAAAATAGGCAGGGAAACCGCATTTGAGCCTACCATCGGAAAATTCAGTCTGCACACCGATACGTCGAACAATGGCATCAGACTGATTGATTTCTCTGCGGCAAGAAATATGGTAGTTAGCAGCACTAGATTTGACCATAAAAATATTCATAAGGCAACATGGTTATCTCCAGATCAATTGACGAGGAATCAGATAGATCACGTGGTAGTCGATGGAAGGCACGCATCGAGTGTTCTGGACGTACGAGTGATCAGGGGTGCGAACATTGACTCTGATCACTTCCTTACCGCAGTTAAGGTACGCACTAGGCTAAGCATGGCGAAAAACGTACGTAACCAGGCACAACGAAAGCTGGACATCGGTAAACTGCGGACCACAGAGGTAGCGGATGCCTACTCCAACCACCTAACTCAACTGTTGCGGAATGCTCCAACCCCTGATAATATAACCTCGCAGTGGCAATATATAGCCGACTCCATAGAACGGACTGCGAGAAGCGTACTTGGGTACTCAAAGCCGTCTCAAGAAGATGCCTGGTACGATGATGAATGTCGCAATGCCACGAGAGAGACGGATGCTGCATACAGGGCAAAACTGCAGCCAATGGCAACGCGAGCTGTTCGTGAACGGCACAGGGAGAAGAGACGACAGGCAACTCGTCTTTTTAGAAGAAAAAAGAAGGAGCTGAAGAAGAGACAGGATGAGTGTACTGAGTTGCTCCGAAGTAGAGGGGAAGCCCGAAAATTCTACAAGAGAGTTAAAGCGAGAATGCGTGGAACAGGGTTGCCCTCCTGCAAGGACAGCGATGGTCAAATAGTGACGGACCCGGATAGCGTTCTGAAGATATGGAGAGACCACTTTAGAAATTTGCTGGATACTGACACCAATCCAGAAGACCCTGCTCCAATCCATGACGATGGTATTAACTGTCCACCTCCGAGCCAGAGCGAGATACGTATGGCCATCTCCCGCCTTAAAAACAACAAAGCTGCTGGAGCCGATGGTCTCCCTGCTGAATTGTTTAAGGCTGGCGGGGAGGAGCTGATTAGGAGCATGCATCAGCTCATGGAGAACATCTGGCAAGAGGAGAGCATGCCCGGGGATTGGAGTCTCAGTCTGTTATGTCCCATATACAAGAAAGGAGATCGTAGTGAATGTAAGAACTATCGTGGAATAAGCCTATTACCAATTGCGTACAAGGTCCTTTCAAGCATATTGTGTGAACGTCTAAAGCCAATTGTAGAAAAACTAATTGGACCATATCAGTGCGGCTTTAGACCTGGCAAATCTACGACGGATCAAATATTCACCTTACGACAGATCCTGGAAAAAACCCATGAAAAACAGATCGACACCTACCACCTCTTTGTCGACTACAAAGCTGCCTTCGACTCTCCGATAAGGAATAGGCTTTATGAGACCATGTCTGAGTTTGGTATTCCTGCAAAGCTGATCCGACTTTGCAAATGTACCTTAGACAACACCAAATCCTCTGTTAAGATTGGTAAGGATCTGTCTGAACCATTTAACACGGAAAGAGGTCTCAGGCAGGGCGATAGCCTGTCCTGTACACTATTTAATATAGTTATGGAGAAGGTGATGAGAAAGGCTGGTGTCAACATGTCTGGCACCATATTCCACAAGAGCCACATGCCACTAGCCTATGCCGATGATATAGACATCATTGGTCGAAATCTGCGGGATGTTACTGCAGTTTTCTCATCACTAGAAAAGGAGTCAGCAAAAATGGGTTTAGCGGTCAACGAGGACAAAACAAAAATAATGATTTCGACGAACAAAGAGTCCTCTCGATGGGGACGCACCGTGAACGTTGACAATTATTGTTTTGAGGTAGTAGACGAGTTTACCTACCTCGGATCTTCCGTCAACAAGAAAAATAATGTCAGCCAAGAAATTAAACGGAGAATAGTGCTAGCCAATAGATGTTTCTACGGACTTCGGCAGCACTTTAGTAACACCACCTTATCTCGGAATACTAAAAAACAGCTTTACCAGGTGCTAATCTTACCCGTTCTTTTGTATGCTGCCGAATCTTGGGTGCTTACGACAACGGACATACAAAACCTGGGAGTATTCGAGAGAAAAGTACTCCGAAAAATTTATGGACCTATCTGTGTCGACGGCGAGTTTCGCCATCGGATGAACCATGAGCTGTATGAGCTTTACCACGACATCGACGTAGCTAAAAGAGTCAGAATGCAACGACTACGATGGCTGGGTCATGATGCCAGGATGGATGTAAATGCTCCAGCGAGAAAGGTGTTTGAAGGCGAACCTGAAGGACGGCGCAGAGCAGGGAGACCCAAACTCCGTTGGAAGGACCAAGTGGTAGGCGACGTGCCACCATCTGGTAGGACTAACTGGAGAACACACGCAGAAGACCGAAGCGTGTGGAATTCTTTAGTACTTCAGGCCTCAAACTTATGAACCATGTTCGTAAGTTGTAATGGGCCACTTAAGTAGTAATTGCAAAAGTTGAAAAATGATTAAGAAGCCCTATCTTTATAAAACTTTAAGCCAAGAGTATAGGAGTATAGGAGAGCACTTGCCATATTTTTTTATCAGTGCGGCTTATAAACTATTATCACTACTATATATGTAATACATAATACCTACGTAAGTAAATGACGTAAAGGCGCATGGAAATTTTTTTCATGATTAATAACTTATTTAATGAAATCCCTTTAAATTAATGGCTCCCCTCTCTTGCCAGCAGCAAGTAATTGATTCACACTACCAACCGCCATTGCAATTTTATCCAAAGTCGTCACATCTTAAATTTTAAGTACACAAGTAATAATTATCCATAATTTACATAAAATAATATCATATGTTTAAATTCGATGCCAAACCGGTTGACGGTCAAAGTGCTCACATTTCAATTACAGCCAATTTGAATTTGAATTTCTTGCTTGTCGATCTACGCGGCGGCCAATCCATATAACAATTTCAAAAAAAATATCACTCGATTCAGTTCACAACTTAAGCTCGCTAGCGGTGCTAAGACACAAACAAATACGTATTTAAAACAATAAAAACGACAACAATTGAAACGTAAATAAAAGAATAAACCAAAAAATTAAAACGCAATTATGTGAATCTTAAGTCTGTGTGTTTCAATTTCAATCTCAACGTTAATTATCTGCCCACATAAGTGCGACTACGTGTACAACTTGTAAGATCCATATAGAATTTCTTGTTATGTGAACATCTCATAATCAGGCACGTTGTGTAATTACAATATCTACGGCAGCTAGAAAATTGTACAAAACTCTAGAAAATAACCTCAAACATCTTAAACGAGAAAAAAAAACGAACTCAATAGGTGCGAACAAAATACATATTAGCGGTTTTGAGTGAATTTAGAATGTGAAAATAAGTTTTAATGTGTATTTGAAATAAAGTTAAATAAATTAATTCACATGTCGGTAGTGCTAAAACAAATAACAGCGCAAACAAGTGGTCGGGTTGGTGATGCCACCTGTGGCGATTGTGATAGCTCGCGGCGATTTGTAGTGGTTTTAGAGTGCAGTTCTTTTTTTTAATTTTTAGTTACCGAAAAAAAAATTAAAACTTTTAATGAGCATACAATTTTACTGCACCCACACAGGAACAAACGCTTTGGGGGTTTTACTATGACAACCTAATATATACATTCGGAATAAGAATTTTCCACCCACAAGACTTTGACCCTAATTATATTTTAAATATTACTTTGCTGCCACCAAATATTTGTATAAAGAAAATTGGGTTTTTTTTATTACTCGTTACTCTGTTACACCCAAATACACAAAATATGAAAAAAAGCAGATAAACCGGTCACAGGCCCAACTCGCTTTGGTCGCCCTGTAAAGTGTAATTGTACCGACTCTTTTTACCAATAAAATAAAATTTAGTTTGCAATTTAAATTTGGGAAATATATTTTAAAATTTTTAAATAAATATTAAATAATTAAAATTTAACAATGTCAAAAAATAAAAAATAAATATATTTGAAAATTCAAAGTTTTAAAAAAATTATACATTTAATAAAAAATTAAAAAAATATATAAATTAAAGATATCAATAAAGTTGAAAAATTATAATTATAAAAAATAATATTACGAAAAATTTAAAAAATTACAAAAACTTTATAAATATTAAAAAAAACAACTAAATATGAAATAATTGAAAAATAAAAAATATTATCAATATTAAAATTATTCGAAAAATAGAAATGATCTTCAACCGGACGAAATTAACAAAATTATATATTTGAAAATAAAAAGTATAAAAAATTATACGTATAATAAAAAGTTTAAAATAAATAGCAAAACTTTAAAGATATTAACTACATAAAAAATAAAAATTTTAAATAAATGTTGAAAATACTAAAAACAAACTAAATGTTAAATAATTAGATAAAAATTAAAAAAAAAAATATTTTACAAAACTTAAATAAATTAAATAGTGTAATAAAAAAAATAAAAAAATATAGACCAGTGATAGAAATGATCTTCAACCGAACGATAAAAACAAATTCAATTTCTGTTTAGATCAACAAAATAAATCAAGAGCAAAAAAACTAAAAATTTAAAGAATTTTAAAAAAATTAACATTAAATTTAAAAAATATACATAAAAAGTGATGAAAATATTAAAACACAATAAATGTTAAATACTTTAGAAATATACAAAATATTATGAATATATAAAAGACAACAAATATTTATATGATTCAATTATAAAAAAAATCAGTAAGAAAGTTTAATTTTTTCTATTATAGCTTAATGATTGGACATGATCGTGTCAAGTGTATTGATATTAATACTCCATCCCCAAAGTGGGCGGAGTGGTACATTTGTATGGGAGGTACCAGAAGGGGCGTGTCTAAGCTTCCAGATTTTTTCTGAAAAATTTTATCCTGCTGGAACTTTACTAAATACGGAATTTGGATACGATCGCGTTAAGTCTATTAATAATATTCACCCATTTCTAAAGTGGGCGGTACCATATGGTATCTAAAAATCTATTAATCTCTAAAGTGGGCGGAAAGGTACTTTTATATGGAAGATGCCAAAAGAGGCGTGGCTAGACTTCCAACTTTTTTTCCAAAACTTTATCCTGTTATAGCTTAATTAAATACAGAATTTGAGTACGATCCCGTTGGGTGTATTGATATTTTTACTCGAATTCTATAGTTGATGAATTTGTATGGGACAAGAAGGGCGACATTAACCCGCCCAATTGCAATACCGTAAGTAGTTTTGGGGAAATATTAACTCGTGCAAAATTTCAAAACATTTAGTTGCGTCTTTCGAAAGTTATCGTGTTTACCAGTCGGACAGACAGACATGGCTCAAACGACTTAAAAAGTCATGAATCGAATTTGGTTCAAAAAAACCTAGGTTCTAAAGTAACTTATTCTGTGTGTCCACCCCACTTTTGGGTCGTATCAAATGATATATAACCTCCTACCCGTAGGTTGAGGGTATAATAATATTATATTGAAAATATTTTTTGTACGGTCATTTAATAAATATTCCAAATATTAACAAATATTAAATAGAATAAAATATTTCTAATACAAAAAATATATTGCAAAATATATAAACATAAAAAAAAATCAAAAAACATGAAAAATATTCAGCACTGTTGTAATCGAAAAAAATTACATGACCGGACTCAACGGTTTTACTCTAATTAGGAGACAAGGAATCGAACTGCATCATTAGTTTCGCAAAATATAGTTATAGTTTTCGGATATGCCGTCATCGACAAAGTTGTTTTGAATTAGTCAAGCTTAAAGTAACAAAAAAAATTAAAAAAAAAAATTTATGAAGGGCCATGATAACTCCAAAAACTAATGATGGAATTAGATTCCTCGTGTCCGAATTTAGGTAAAATCATCGAGTCCGGTCATGTAATTTAAATTTTTTGAAAAAAACTATCACAGTGTAATAATCAAAATATATAAAATATTTAAAATGTACAAAAAAATATCTTAATAAAAATAATAATAACTAGTGGGCCCGGCAATGCTTGGATATTGCATAGTTGAAAATAGTAATAAACTAACTTTGTAAGACATATTTTTGACAGTTATAGGTGCTGACATATTTCATATTTAAACATAATTTGGGAACGCTTTCTATGCTATTTAACCCTAAAAACTATTTTCGGTAATTTCGTCTGCCAATTTGAACCTGTAGCACAGAGTACTATCTGTATGCCAAGTTGTACCTCTCTAGGGCTAAAATAAAGTTTAGTAGACTTGTATAGTTCCGGAATGAACTAGTTCCATGTAGTGAACGGTTGGAACTAGTCCACATATTCCGCTCTTTTCATTCTTCTTGCTTTTTAGTTCCTTCTGCTCTTTTCGTTCCTTCTGATCTTTACGTTGCTAATTTCGTTCATTTGACATTTTCGGTCATTCGTTCACTTGTTCTAACTTTCTGGTGGCATAACCACAACAAAAACAACAGACAAATTGTTTTTGTGTTGCAGAGTACCATCAGGATATCAAATTTTATCTTTTTGGAGATAAATAAAGTCAATTTCGCCAACGGATCAAAAAAAAATTTCGTGAGCTATGTAATTTGAACCTGAAGTGCCGAGTTTATCAAATGTTATCATTTCTTTACGATTTTTTTTTTTTCAATTTGCGACTATTTTCATTTTTTAAAAATATTTTAATAGGAGTAAATTTGGAGCTCTTTCGATTTTTGCTATGTGATATCTCAAAAATTTCACCAAATCTAGATAATCTGTTTTCTATTATCCAGATCGTTATAGTATTTGAGTTATTAAAATTTTTATACTCAAATCGCTGCGAATTTATGAAATTTCCTAAACAGTTAACATTACCTATTTCTAATGCAAACAAACTAACAGACAATCCCACTTGTTTACATTAATACATGCGGTCGTATCTGCTGATGAGTTATTGACTTTAAAAACATTTTGTGTTTCTGTTAATGTTCAAATTTTGCTGCTCACTCTCTGATAACGTTTTGTTATCTGTGTTTATTACTGTTGTACTCATAAAATGCAATTTTTATAATATAAATTTTTGTATATTTCGAATTTTGTTCTCTTTATTTTCTATGTACTCTCAACATGTTACTTCTTCGCCCCAGTTGTTACGGTTAATACACAAATCAAGAGCGAGAGAGAGAGAAAGAGCGATATAGCAAGCCAAAGAGACTACCAACTTACAAAGAGACATCAACAAACGACAGAGATCGGAGTATAAACAATTCTAACATACTGTGGCCAACATTCAAGGTTGGCTGGCCAACGACAACGACTAGACCTACCAAGTAGTACCGCTCGCTGTACATTTAGTTCGTTATTTCCGGTTCCTGAACATCGTAATGACTTCGGCGAAATGTTGGTGTTTACGACGCTGCCTCACGATTACTCTCGGCCTGCTGTCGATCCTGGCGGGTGTTTATATGTATTTAAATTGGATTGAAATGTTCACTGCAATGAGAGGAAAGGTAAGTGTAATTAATTTTTAAGATTAAGCTAAATATTAAAATGGTATTATATTATAAAATTATTTTTAGGGCTAATATTTTAGTTATTTATTTTACAATTTAGCAAATTATTTTTGGACTAACAATTTAGTCATTTTATACTTTGGCTGCCATTTAGTTTATTGCCTTTTTATCTAATCTTTCGGAAATTTGAAATCTTTGTTGATGATAAAGCTGTTTTGTTGTCTATTTGTCATTATTTGTGATTAAAAAGTGTATAGTGAAGGGCAAAAGTGTAATGTATGATAGTAAATATGTAGTGCAGAATGGTTTATGTCGTTGGCAACTTTTGTTGCTCCAACAAACCCTACTGTCGTCACATGAAGTAAAACGTGAGCTGGGGTATAGGACAGAAATTTTATTTATTGCCTGTATGCCTTTATATGTTCTATCAACTGCGCGTGTAATCGATACAGTTTTTTGCTAATCTTATCAGGTAACTGCAAAATTTAGACTCATAAAAACCTTTAATGCAACCCTCACTTACAATGTGTGTTTTTGTTCACATATGAAATTTAGGGCACGTAATATAGAGGAAATGTTCATGGGGTTGAAGCGAACCCTGATTACCGGCATGATAGTTAGCCCACGGTCAGGCCAAGTGCCTTAGTGTAAAGTTTTTAATCCGATTCCAGTTTGGTATTATAAAGAGTGGACCATAGAAAATTTTTAGAAAGTAGGAAGTATTAAAAATGGTTTTCGAAAGTTTAAGGCTCAAACTTAAACTAAGAATTTCAGGAGTAATATGTGTAGCGAGGACGCCAATCCAAGCTTAGGTACGCTCATAGACAATTTTTTCTTCGAAAATGAGCAAGGAGTCGCTGACACCGTCAATAGAGAGCGCTAACGTGCCATACTCAGTGATTTTCGTTCCCAAACTTTGAAAAGAATGACATGTATCACTAATGGTTACAACAGGCCAGGGCTGTGTGCCACTCTGCCAAAGCTATTCTCTATATTTTGTGCACTGTGTTCGAAAACCGCATATTCAGCCAAAGTCCATTGGCCGCCAGGCTGCAACGATTTGACCCCCGTCAGTTTATTGAGGCTTTTAAAAACGAAAACTCCGCCAAGAATAATTCTTTAATTTGCATAACTTTTTGATGTCATATTCACTCTGACTGTAAAGTTGGATGAAATGTTTTCTTAGTGTACTTGCAATATTTTACCTAATGCCCAGAAATTAACAAAACGTTTGCCCATTTCCCATCTGTATGGCAATCCCTAATTATGACTCTCTAATTGTATGTTAAACAAATACAATTTCGGCCCCATTTTATAGATAATGATATCAGACTATTCTTCTCATTGTAATCACTGGAAATTGTTGAAGTCTACTCATATTTAGTCATATTATTTATTACCTTCAAACAAATTATCAACATTTTCTATATTAAACACCTGTTAATTTAAGCTCATTATTGATGATGGATTGAATTGCGATATCAGTCTCTGTGTATTCCCCGACAGTTTTTTTTCTTTAATTTCATTTCTTTTAATCGCTTTAATCGCCTGCAGGTGGGTGATTTCGTTTACATTTCTTTATCTTTATTATTCCTTAATTTAATTACATTGGAATTCGAACAGTGATAGTGGAGCATACGCCTTTATAGTTACTTGTCTTCTTTAGTTCTTTAATGCTTATCACAAGGGTCAATTGGCCTAAATGCAATGGAAGACATATTCATTTAAGCAACAAATCGTAACTTTTTGAAGGTCTATGAACGTAGTAAAACTTTCCTTAACGAGTGGTATTGCACATTTCGTAATGCTAAGTAAATAAAGTACAAGTTGCAGCTAATTTAAAGTTAATTAGATAAATGACAATTAGTTTAATTTTTAATAGATCATTAGTTAGCAGCGCTGCTATCAATTATTTATTAGCCTTCCAATAAGCGAGGCAAATGATGTGATAATTCGGTTGAAAAATTTTAATTTGCTTGTTGTTTCAATAATATTAAATGCCCATTATAAGCTTTAATAGCAGAATGTGCTAGAAATACTGATTACATAATAATGTATTAAGAAAACGAATTTATGACACATGAGCTAATTAAATTACAGAATTTTTGCAAATTAAAAAAACATTATTTATTACACTATGACCCCGGTGAGCGATAAAAGTAATTTAAATATATTACCATCATCGATTTTTTTTTTATTAGTTCAATTTTGTAATAGATAAAACAAGTTAAATCAATAATAAGCCAATTTGGTGGCATGTGCGCCACCTATCATTCCTTAATTGCCCTATTTAGAAGCAGAAGCCAAGAATCACATAATGCACATTTACAGACAATAAACAAATATTACAGTCTAACGTTTAAATAAGTTTTGGGCAGCATTGGAATTTACCTAGCGAGGTCTGATCTGCAATCAATGCCTAATTTTGAAAAGCTTCAACAAATTCCGGGCCTTTTCGGCCCAACATTGCACTGCATATGTTTCGCAACACTAATTAGTTGACACCAGTGATGGTATACAAAATTAGACAAAAATCGTCAATTTTAGGATTAAAAATCGTCAAAATCGTCAAAACCTGATTTTAAAATCGTCAAAAAATCTTTACACAAAAAGTTACTCATTTTATCCAGTATGTAACAAACTAATGCAAAAAAAAAACAAAAACACACATTTTTTTAAACGTTTTATTTTAAATAAGCATTAAAAATTAATTTAACTTAAATAATTCATTGAATAAAATAACTTAAAAAACAAACAAAAACTGAAAAAAACATAACAGTATTCAAAAAATATATTTTAATTAATATATTTTTAAATAATTTGTATTACATTGTGCTTTTGGGAAGCTATTACCTTTCTAGTTTTCTCAGTATTAAAAAATTATTAATACAAATAATTTTTAAGCAGATGTACTGTTATTTAAATAGATGTCACTATTAAACTTTTTAAGTACGTCTGGCTTTACCTTTAAATCATAACAATTTGCTTTATTTAATTTAAGGAAGTCTTTTGTGAAGGGAATACCTTATATTCACTTTCTAATCGGTTTCTATATTTATTTTTATTTAAATTAACTTGACTAAATGCTCTTTCTACATCTGCCGACGAATGTGGTAATGTTAGATTTTTATTTTAATAAATTTTTTTAAAACTGAAAAAAGTAGTTTAGTGTCAGTACGTATTAGCTATTAGACTGTTTTCCAAAATGTCAACAACTCTTCGCTGTTACTATTAACTATATTTTTAAAATCTAACTGGGTTACTTCGCGGAATTCGGAGTCTAAACTTTGCAGTTCATCGTATTCAATAAAATGTTGATACTCTTTTACAATAATAAAGAAAGACTGTTTTGGACCTTATATTAATACATTCGGATTAATTAAGTTTAATGATTTGAATTTGTTTTCAAAAAGTTCGATGTAAAAATTAATGCAGTTCATTTTAATTTCAAAAAAAATTTTAATTTTGTTTTAAGCTAAATTTCACTCGCATAATAACTTAAATACATTTTATTGTAATTTAGCATCCTTATAGTCTGTTAAAACAATATTATTTCTGTCAATAAAGTTATTACTTATGAAATTACTTATATTTACATTTAGCAGTCTTTCCATTTCTCTATACAAAATATGTATTTCTGTAGTTTCACTCTGAAAAATTTTATTTGTGGTATTAATAATAGAAATATAGGGTTACCAAGCGCCAATTCTGAAAAGAAAGCGTCAAATATACCATCACTGGATGACACTGTTGTTGCACGTCAGCTGTTGCAAATGCTTGTTTGTTGCTTATTTTGTTTGCAATTTAGAACGCGAAAACATTGCAAATGTTAGAGTGTATAATAAATTTAATGTGTGATGTTTGCATGTTTATGAATTTTCTATTAGTCTGCTCCTTGGTCAGATTGAAGTCTGGTTTTTGCTCCTTGATTTTTTCTAAAACTGTTTTTCCACAGGACCGGCCGTGGCATAGTGGTTAGAACACGCGACTACCATGCGGGAGATTGCAGGTTCAAACCTGGCTCCAGTCATCTTGAAAAAAATTGTTCTTTCATTGTCGGCTCCTTTTGAATGTTGTTGACAGCAACTTCGCAGTATTAGTGTCGGGTCAATCGGCGTGTCTAGTAAGAGCTACTCAAACAGTGACGTTCGCATTCGTCGATAAACAAGTAGGTGCCGTTATTTGTGAATCTAAAAATAGAAAGCGTGTTAATTCACAACAACGCGAGAAGCTATCGAAAGGGAAATTAAGTTTTTTTTTAAGATTTTCCACAGTACCGATTTTTTTCTTTCTGACACAAATTCAAAACGATGACAAATTAGAGTAAACTGTTTATTTATTAAGAAAGTTGACAAAAAGGGATTTAAGTCTGTGTTATCTGTGTTATCACTTCTTGTCCATGCATCCTATGAGTCGTATAGGGTGTAATATGTTACCCCCATGTTATGTTAATGAAAACATAACTGCTTTCCTGGCTCCTAACCCAACGTAAAAAACATATGTAGGCGGTATATTACAATTGAAAGCTAAAGCAAATCAGAAGCAGCTATTCAGTGGAATTTTAATGCTAGCCGTGGATGGTTGTGCTGATTTAAAAGGAGGATCGGTATACGATTGTTAAAGCAATGCAGAGAAAAGCTGTCGTCAAGAGTCGATTTATTGAAACCTTTCTAAAGAGAGTTTTTGCAACTTGTGTCTGAACATGAGCTTTGTATTGATGCAATTTGAAATGCCGATGAGATAGGTCTGTGTTGTAAAGTATTACCAGAAAAAACATGCTTTGATGCTGGATAAAAGAGTGCTCCAGAAAGAAAGATTTCTTAGGAAAGAATTTAATTTTAACGATATTTTCATTTTAACGATAAGGGGTGACACTATATATTGTCATTGTTATAACGAGATACTACTGTAGTATAATTGATAGTACCAAAAGGTATTTGTATTGTATCAACAAGTACTTTTATTGTATGAAATAGTGCAATTTGCTGTACATTAAAATGTACTAATTGTTGCACCAAATAGTATATTTAGTTGACTAAAAAGTATTGTACTAAAAATACAATTATTTGTACCAAAAACTAGAATTTATTGTACCAAAAAGCACAATTTATGGTACCAAATAATAAAATTTATTGTAAGACAAAGTTAAAATTATTGTACCAAATAGTAAAATTAATTGTATGAAACAGCTAAATTTATGGCACCAAATAGAACAATTTATTGTAATAAAAAGTAAAATTTATTCTACCAAAAAGTAAAATTTATTGTACGAAAAGGTACAATTTATGCTATTAATTAATTAACTGTACCAAAATGTATTTGTTTTAAACCAAAAAGTACAATTAATTATACTTTGTTGTTGGTACCAAAAAGTACGTTTGTTGTACCTAATATTACATTTAATTGTACCAAAAGTCATTTGTATTGTACTAAAAAGTACAATTTATGTTACCAAGTAGCAAAATTTATTGTACGAAAAAGTACTATTTATTGTACAAAAAAGTACAATTAATTGTATCAAAAAGTACATTTATTATACCAACATGTTATATTTATTGTACCAAAAAGTACTTTTTTATTTTCCTAAAAAGTACTTTTATTTTCCTAAAAAGTACTTTTATTGTACTAAAAAGTACAATTAAAGTATTATAAAGTAGATAAAGTATTTTAATTGTACCAAAAAGTACTTTTGTTGTTATAAACTGAATTTTATTGCTTTAATGCAAAATTGAATCTGAAAGTACTTTTATTGTATCAAAAATTCTGATGTTGTATCAAAAAGCTTTATTGCACCATGTAACACTTTTGTCGTGCCAAATAGAAAACAATTATTTCCCAAAAAGTACTTTTATTGTACCAAATAGTACAATTTAGTATTCCAAACAATACTTTTATTGTGCCAAATAGTACATTTTGTTATACTAAAAAGCACTTTAATTGTACTACAAAGTACTTCAATTAAAAATTACTTTAGTTTTGCCAAAATGTACTTCAATTGTGCCAACATTTCTCTTTTTAATCTGAAAGTATAGGATCAAAAAGTTCTGATCTTATACCAAAAAGCAAGAACTCATTTTTGCTTCGCCACCATTCTATTCTAGCAGAATAAGAAAAGGCTGACTTCAAAACATTCAAATGATTTACTGCATTCATTGACATAGCTGATAGTTATTTTGGTTTGGTTTTGAGAGCAGAGAGCAAGAAGAGTTCTTAGTGCGGTTTGAAAAAAACAAAACACGAACAATGCACCTTTTGTTTCTTCTTGCTTTAATGTACAACTGTTATTTTGGTAGCGAATGTCTAGGAAGCTTTGACACTGCAGTAAGTCATTTGTTGTCTTAGTAAAGCAAATTGCAATTTGTGCAGGGCTCTGGTATAATGCCCCTTGCTAACAAAGCTGCGCATGCTGTAAACTTGGCTTAATGCAGTTTTTTCCACGATGCAATTTCCCTGTTTACATGCCCATTTAAGTGATAGAGCTTTTTGTCTAAAAAAACACATGTTGGTAAAGCTCTCTAGCATTTCTTTAGCAAACTGGAGCCTTTAAGAAAGATCTTGAGGATTGCATTCCTCTACCATTTGGATTTTTTAAGGATGTAAATGTAAAGAATGCGGTTTAAAGATATTCTGGGCACATTTGAGACGCCAGACCGCTTTCGAGAACTGAGTCTAGATTGTTTACGAGCAGACGCTTATAGGTTAGCTGGATCTTGGTTTATTCATTATTGTAGCTGTCACCTTCAACTTCTGCACTTATTTTCGAATCAATTGAAACAATGAAGCTTGTATGCTGGAATAATCGTAACATTTCCATTTCGCTATAGTCGGTGTTTCGTATAAGGGTGAATCCGGTCTTTCTAGATGGGAGTTATCAGAAGGATTGGTACATCTAAAGTTTTACGCAATGAAACTGGCAACATTTGTATGTCCTTTCTATATAGCAGAAATTTCAAAAGGGGTGGGCCGAATGATTCAATAATGATCTGTGGAAAATTTCAAGATGATCTACAAATATTGACTATAGTTTTCGTAACAAAATCACGAAACAAATATAAAGTCCAAATATTGTTTGTTATAAAGTTCGAAATAATGCAAAATGTAGTAGAAGCTAATAGATATTTCCTTTTTGCAATTGAGGAACAGACAATTTTTTTAAGCGCTATTGTGTATTTTTGTCGTTTATTGTACAAAAATGATCCACAGAGACCAAAAATGGTAAAAATGTTAACTTTGTCCGAACTTTGCATCTTAGTAAATCGAAATCCTTATAGCCGTAATGCTAGATGGCATCCAAACAGTAATTCACTAGATCCCTCACAAATTTAGCCCCACAAAATTAAAACTGTTATATTTTTATTAAATTTTAGTAAATTTCTGAATTTCTACATTCGACTTACAATTTTCTCTTATTCCATATTTTCTATTTTTACTTTACTCCTACTAGGAAATGGCACTTAGTCCTACATCGCCGTCCTACGCCGGTTGGAAAGACTATCCCCTGCCCTTAAACTTTGATGTCTACCTCTTCAATTGGACCAATCCCCAGGACTATTACAAAGGATCAAGGAGAAAGCCACACTTTGAGCAATTGGGCCCATATAGATTTCGGGAGAAATCCGATAAAATGGATGTGGAATGGCATCCGCACAATGATACAGTATCGTATCGCAAGAAATCAGTATTTCACTTCGATCCCGAGGCTAGCAATGGAACTTTGGAGGATATTATTACCTCAGTAGATACGGCGGCGCATGTAAGTAAAAACGGCCCTCCTTTTATTAAATTCAAACTTTTATATGTATTTGTTTTTTTTTCTATCGTTTAGTCAGCTGCTTTGCGAGCCAAGGATATAAATGGCTTCCAAAAAGGTTTATTTTCTATGTTGGCTATGGGTGGACGCGGTGTTTCTATCACCAAAACTGCGAGTGAGTGGTTATTCGAGGGTTACACGGACTCCTTGGTGACATTTGGTAGCATTATATCGAAGTTTGTGAAAGAAGTGGAAGTGCCTTACGATCGCATTGGTTGGATGTATACAGTAAGTGAGATGTGAGATAAGATATTTTTTAATTGAATTATAAATTTGCCTTTTTTTTTTTAGCGTAATGGCAGCTCTTCGTACGACGGACACTTTAATGTCTTCACTGGTGCTGATAATATCAGCAAAATGGGCCAGATTCATGCTTGGAAATATAAAACTCACAATGGTGCTTTCGAGGGCGAATGCGGTGAGGTTAAAGGTTCCATGGGAGAATTCTTTCCACAAAATCTATCACCAGAGGATTCAGTGCGTATGTACATCCCCAATGTGTGTCGTTCAATACCGTTGGATTACATGGAAACGGTGACAGTCCATGGGGTGACGGCATTTAAATACAGTGGCACCGAGAGATCGGTGGATAATGGTAAGTACTGTCACTAATTTCGAATGTTTTTTTATATTAATGATGACGTCTATAGAAGTATTTTTAATTTGCTGTCTTAGCAACATCTCACTGTGTAGCCAACATTTCTATAAATGGTATCCGTGCCAATAGTCAATAGCAACATTGTGTTGCCGTTTCAAATTCTTAATTGAAAACACGTAACGACATAGTGATAATATTATCAGTGATTTGTAACAGATCGACCGGTGGATCCACATCGTACTAGTAATTTAAAATAGACATAGTTCTATATATGTAATACATTTGACAGATTTCTTTGTAGGTTTAAAAATAGATGACGTAATTAAATTCAATTAGTAATTTATGTAATAGCGACTCGCTAATTAATTAAAAATAACTGGAAGTTCGATTTTTTGGGACAGTGATTGACATGTCAGGACGTCTTTTGACGACTGAGATTTAAATATGTGGATGTATAGCGATGATGTTGGGAGGAGGGTTAACAAAATGCAAGAGTAACCAATGGGAAATGCTATCCCATCGATTCAATATATTAGAAAATAGGCCCAAAAGTTCGAAGAGACAGGTTCAACAGTCAATCGTGTTCAAAATTGATGGAGAAGGCGGAAAATCCAAATCAACTCCTGCAACTGCACCGAAATCGCCCCCCTAGATGGGTAAAATATATGAACGACCCCCAGTCATTTTTCCCTCCTAATGTTTTCCTTAAACATACCTACCACTCAGCTTCACTCACTATTGGGACTCCTATACAAAAATCTAATTTTTATAAAATTTGCTCCAACCACTCTTACTGCCCCATAGATGCTCCTAGAGAAGTCAAATGTTTGACCGAGCCCCAATATTTTTGCAACCCCAGCAGTTTCTTAGAACATATCTACTATCCATTTCCAACCCTTATGGTGGTCTTTATATAAACTTGTTTGCTTCAGAGCCACAGAATTTCAATGGTTTTAAACAACCATCGTTGGGTGCAGTCCGCGAAATTTTAAGGGCAAAAAGTCATATTCAAAAGTATTGACATTAACTGACCACCTCGGATCGTGTCTCCTGAGGAACGTATTCGAAAGGTATGGAGAACATATCACGCAACACCTGTCAAGTCGTCATTTAATACTTTCAGACCATGTTGCGGCAGTGTTTAGAGATAAATAAGTAATATCAATACACCTAAAGTAATTTTGCCTAAATTCTGTATTTAGTAAAGCTAAATTAGGATCTAAATTTTGGGGGAAAAACTGTAAGTCTAGCCGCGCCTCTTCTAGTACCTTCCATCAAAATGTACCACTCCGCCCACTTTAGAAAATTTTGTGTTTTATTGAAGATAAGTTGGTTTTCCCGACTGAAACTTTCTTACTGGTTTATCATCGTTTGTTCAATATATCTCGTCGAATTTCCACACCCATTTTCTTATCAATTGAGTCGATGATCCTTCATTTCTATACCGTATGTTGAAATAATCCCAAAATATCCGTTGCACTACAATCGATGAATCATTGTTTCGATACTATTCTCGTACACCTTGTGCTCTTCTAAATGATGGCATGCCACTGAATTCCCATTGGCTGCTCGACACAGATACCAATTCAAATGTAAACAGACTATTGTTCCACTCTGTATTTGTTAATTTTAAAATATTTTCGTTTTTTGTAGTAGTATATTAAAATTACGTTTATATTTTTTTCCCATTTCCAGGTACCATATTCCCAGAGAATAAATGTTTCTGTGTAAATGACAAATGTGAAGCGTCGGGCATCTTCAGTATATCACCCTGTAAATACAATTCCTCCATTTACATGTCCTACCCCCATTTCTTTCGAGCGGATCCTGTGTACCTAGAAGCCATCGATGGTCTTCAGCCGGATAAAGATAAACATGAATTCTTTATGACTCTGGAACCCAATGCCGGAGTGCCCATGGATGTGGGAGGAGGTTTCCAAGCGAATTATTTAATGGAGCCCGTTAAGGGCATAAGGTAAGAGCAACAACAACAGTTGAGCTTAACATAATACTTAATAAGAAATCTCTTTTTTTCGCAGACCCTACGACAATATACCTCGCACATTTATACCCCTTATGTGGGCCGAGGAACGTGTGCGAGTCACGCCTGAAATTGCCTCGGATATAGCTATAATTCCCACAATCGTGCTGATAGGTCAGCTGATAACGGGTGTCTTGTTTGCAGTGGGCATCATTATGATCTGTTGGTATCCGGCCAAGTTTGTAACACAACTGTGTCATGATCCCAAACGAAAAAATCTGTTACTAAAACCTTTGACCACCAACACTACAAAGACCATTAGTATTTCCTCACCCACTGGCAGGCGAGAGAATGTCGCGTTATTGGAAGGTAATGGCGGCGTGAATCTACTGCGTGCCAAGAACTCAATCACGGAGGGTTTACTAAGCAATGCTTCCTCTAACGAAACATCCACCGACACCATAGCGGGTAACACGTAATACTCGCACCGATGTTTTATTTTTTTTTTGTGTATACTAAACTCTTTGTAGTATTTTGTAAATATTCAAATTAAACAAAAAAGAAAAACGTGACTCCAACTAATTTGATCTATCAGATAATGCAACAACTGCGAGTTTGCGCAGCCATCAAAATGTTTCATAAACATTTTTGTGAGTAATTAAATTGTTATGTTTTTTGTTTTCGTAATTCCTCTTTTTCCTTATTATTCATAACACATTTAAGCTCAAAGTCATCAGATAAAAACAAAAAACCCTAATTAAGACTTGAGCTAACAGCAACAATCCTAAGAATCAAGCTTTAGCAACAACGTAACTATGCTCCACCACGTTTCATTTATTTATTTTTTAACTTTATGTAATTTTGCTTTATTTTTAAACAATTTATTATGTATGGGTTTGCCGGAAATGTTATTTATTGCTTAAAGTGGAGTAACTACACCAGAAATTTAGTTCGTTACTATTTTGGGACTTTATTTTTAAGTGAAAATTTGCCATATCTTTGAGAAAATGAAATTCCCATTTTCTGAGTCATTATATTTGTGGGGCCCTTACCTTTATGTTTTTTAAAACTATTTTTAAGATATTAAACTATAGAAATTTTTGTGATGCCCAGCGATTCTATAACAGAAACATGAATGCAAAGCCGGTCTTTGTTTCACAATGAGATTCTTGGACAGAAAAGACACTTTGAAATCAGGTTACTTCACAAGAGTCCTTACCTTAATATAGACATTATACAAAAAATGTATGCACTAAGGTAATTCACAAGTTCTAACATATAATGGTGTATGTATTTATTAAAAGCCAAACAAAATATATGAATTGAATTTTGAAATATTTCACAATAAATACCTTGCATATGTTAGGACTTTTGAATTATCTTACTTTACTTCTTATCAGAATCACATTTACAGATATAATGGTTTTTTTTTAGTTTCAAAATTGTATTTAATCACCTCAACATCAGTCACCAAGTATTCGTATATTATTAATTAAAAAAATAACAAGTTATTTTTAAATTCTCTTGTTATGTAAATAAAAGTAGCAGTTAGATTAACTCATAGCCCGTGATATCGTTGAAAAGCTTTCATTTATAAAATATGTACAATTGTATTAATTTATAAATAACAATATATATATTATGTGCATATATATATACATACTCTCTCTTAAGTCTATAATTATATAATCGCTTTTATATACATACATACATTACATTACATTTACTTTGCGTAAATATAAGTAATAAATAATGAAAATAATAAAATGAATTCAATGAATTGAAACTTATGTTGTTTTCTTGCTTAACAACAACATTGCTTTTTTTAAACTTGTTGTAAATTTACGTTTTGTATAGATTATAGGAATAAAAATAATATATCAATAAATTGCATAATTTTGCCTTACAGGGTGAATACTCGAAAAACTTCGCAACCATTCACTATGAGACACCATAGTGAATGAAACAAGTTTAGCAAATCGTCGGCTAGCCTGCAAGTAGTGTTATGTGTTTTTGAACAGGTTTTCAGGAGAGGCAAAAAACTGATTTATTTTGTCCATTAAAGATATTTTTTTTAAACATAGGATTAACTGAATGTCTACCACAAATACCAGAGTACTGCATTAAAAGATATCCGGAGTGCTATAGGTTTTTTAAGAAAAACTACACATCACTTTTTGTAGGAACTTTTTTTTTAAAATATATTCATATGAATTCGTACACATAACACTTTTTGTTTAGATTTTTTATTTTATTATATTTAAGTATTTTTGCCATTAAAATACGCCTAACGCTAGCAAAATTGGTGGTACAATATGTAAGATGAAATTCATTAACATAAACAAACTTAGATAACTAAACAAAGAAAACAAACAAATAAATTTTAATGTTGAAGATTATCATAAAAGAAGTGGTAATCTTTGTGCATATATTGCTTTAATCTATCCAGGCTCTTGTATTTAGATTCATCAATTTTTAATGGAGATTCATATAAGTTTCTTGGTTCATTTATTTTAAGTACCCTTGTTCGCTTTTTGGCTCATTAATCCACAATTATCGGTGTGGCGCAGCTTGAAATAAACTTCATTGTCTTTAAAAAGCAATCCACGGATGTTGTTTACTTTTGCATCACCTGCACATTCACCAGGTCTGATTGAGGTAAAGTTGCAAGGAACGTGTTCGTAATCCTTAAAAAAGTTATACTCTAAGTAGTTTACTGTGTATGAATGTGTTGGTCTTGCCTGTCTCATGCGACTAACATAATCTAGTGGCGAATATATTGGAGCTGTAAACAAATTTTCTAATAATTTGCTCCAACTCTTGTCTTTTTTTAATATAATTTGCTCCAACTCTTGTCCAGTAGCTACAGAAAGGTTTGCTAAAGCGCTACACAGTATCTTATTTTTATTTTGGTAGGTACATCCATCCGATATTAGCATAATCTTTACTATATAAAAAATAATAATTACCATATAAAAAAACACATAACAGCTATTGCAGGAATATTTCGTATATGGGTTACACATAGCACTTTTTGCTATCTTCTAAACCCATTAAGATATCGCAAAACGTCTTGGAAGGCTTATGTATGACCAGTAGACCGGGTCGGTCCCCATACAAAAAATTTTTTTCTCCAAAGTCGAGGGCAAATATTAAAGATAACCTCGAGACAACTTCAAAAAAAATTTTTTTTTTCCTCCCCCACCCCCGGAAAAACAGCCAAAATCGTTTTTTTATCACCGTTTTTTTGTTTGTGGCTCAATCGTTAAATCAAAGGCATCACTGTATAGGTTTCGGCGAGTACTACATTTGTCCTATAGATGTCGCTGACATACGACATTATCTTGTAATGATGGCCTCATTTAGAGCAATTTCTACCCCTAAAATTCGAAAATATTTTTTCCTAGGATTAAAGCCCTTTAAAAACCAAGAACATTTTGCTTTGGAAGTATACAGTTTTATTCAAAAACAAAAAAGTTACGAATGATAAGATGTATTTACAGCATCAACAAAAACATTTTTTTATGTTGTTTGCATTATTATCACAAATTATTGCATACTTTTATTACAAATAAAATCCCAAAAAGAGCAAAGATATGTATGTAATTACAGCAAATATTGGCGCGACTCAAGGTCCGTTCACTACTTTCTGTTTGGCAATAATTTGTCATTTTGATTAGTCTTCCAAGCGCTGATTCACTTAAATTTCGCACAAATGTTCAGTGTTGCAAATTGCATGGGAAGAATACAAGTGCATAATTATGTCTATATTTTATTATTAATACTTCCATTGTGGACCAGATATCTTTATAATTTCGTTGCTTGAATATTGGTGACGCTGAATAACTTCATCCGCATGTTTGAAAACACTGTTTGCGCTAAAAAGTATGCAATAACTTGTATTTTATTTTTCCAAACGCTAAGAAGTATGCAATAGTTTTCTGTAATAATGCAAACAACAGGAAAAATATTAGTGTTGATGCTGTAAATACATCTTTTCATACGTAACTTTTTTGTTTTTGAATAAAACTGTATACTTCCAAAGCAAAATGTTCTTGGTTTTTACAGGACTTTAATTCTGAGAAAAAATATTTTTAAATTTTAGGGGTAGAAATTGCTCTAAATGAGGCCATCATTACAAGATGATGTCGTATGTCAGCGACATCTATAGGACAAATGTAGTACTCGTCGAGACCTATACACCGATGTCTTTGATTTAACGATTGAGGCACAAACAAATAAACAGTTATAAAAAAACGATTTTGGCTGTTTTTCCGGGGGGATGGGGGAGGAAAAATTTTTTTTTTAAGTTGTCTCGAGATGATCTTTAATATTTGCCCTCGACTTTAGAAATTTTTTTTCGCGACCCGGTCTAATGACCAGTAGAGATTCACAATGGTACAATAAAAAAAAAAATTCCAAAATTACACATGACACTACTTGCAGGCTAGCCGACGAAATGGTTTCTCATAGTGAATGGTTGTCAAGTTTTTCGAGTCTATGCACTCAAGAAAGAATTCTCATTTCGTTGTGAGATTCTGGTTCATAAGACTTGATAAACAATTTTCAACCATTATACCAAAGTCTTCTGACGAGGATTCCTGGCTGAATCCGAAACAGCTGTACAGACTGCCTGGCATTATGAGAATATCATTCTGCTATAAACTTCTTTCAAAAACACTGGTCTTGAGCTTGAAATAAATTCCAAATCAACGTTCTAATAAACAGACCGAATAAATACTAAAACAATGATGAGTTTTTTGAAACCTTCTGCGTAAAGCGATCACCTCAACAAACAAAATAGGTATTGCCGAAAAGAATCTGTGGACTGGTTAAAAAGTAATAGCCTATGAAAGTTTGCATACAGAAATGAAGTTTTTATAAATATTTGATATTTGGTCTTTGGCGAAAGTGCAGAATATGGACCGGGAGCCCAAACGTATCCCATTTGCAATACCGTAAGCTTTGCCCCGCCCCTTCTGGTACCTCCCATACAAATACATCATTCCGTCTACTTTAGAAATCGAGTAATAATATCAATACACCCAACGGGATCGTACCCAAATTCTGTACTTGGTAAAGCTATAACAAGATAAAGTTTTGGAAAAAAGAAATTGGAAGTCTAGCCACGCCCCTTCTGGTACCTCCCATACAAATGTACCTTTCCGCCCACTCTAGAGATGGTGTAATAATATCAATAAATCCAACGCCAAATTCTTTATTTAGTAAAGCTATAGCAGGATACAGTTTTTGAGAAAAAAATTGTAAGTCAAGCCAGGCCCCATCTGGTACCTCCCATACACATCTGGTATCGCCAACCGTAGAAATCGATTAATATTATTAATAGACCTAGCCCTATCGTGTCCAAATTCTGTATTTAGTAAAATTCAAGCAGGATAAAGTTTTGGAGAAAAAATCTGAAAGTCCAGACACGCCCCATCTGGTACCTCCCATACACATCTGGTACCGCTCACTTTATAAATCGATTGATATTATTAATAGACCTAACGGATCGTGCCCAAATTCTGTATTTCGTAAAGCTATAACAAGATTAAGTTTTGGAGAAAAAGATTGGAAGGTAGCCGCACCCCTTCTGGTACCTCCCATACAAATGTACCACTCCGCCCACTTCAGAGATGGAGTAATAATATCAAAACACTCGACACGATCGTGCCCAAATTCTGTATTTTGTTAAGTTATAACAGGATAAAGTTTTGGAGACAAAATCTGGAAGTCTAGACACGCCCCTTCTGGTACTTCCAATACAAATGTACCACTCCGCCCACTTTAGAAATCGAGTAATAATATCAATATAATAGACAATTTTTTGTTTTACTGTTTTACTGGTGAGGGTATATGTTAGTCGGGTTGCCCGACTGAAACTTTCTTACTGGTTTTAATACATCTAACGCTATTTAGTAAAACTATAATACGATAAATTTTTGGAGAAAAATAAGAAGGCTAGCCACGCCCCTTCTGGTACCACCTATACAAATGTACCACTCCGCCCATTTTAGAAATCGAGTAATAATATCAATATACTATAAAATTTTAAGTTTTATAAAGGGTAAGGGTATATGTAAGCCGGGTTTCTCGGCTGAAACTTTCTTAATGGTTTTATATTTTTTTGCTTCCATGGTGCCTCCAGCCTCGAGAGGGGTACGACCACTAGGAGTTCCCTCCTAACATCTTTCCCAAACGTATATACCGCTATCCTTCAATCTTATGGTGGCGATTCGATCACTGACAGGAGTAAACCTAGAGGCCATGGTCCTTAAAACGTTTGCCGTGGTCGTCAACATTTTAGGGGGTTCTTTTTCTCTTATATCTCATTTTATTCACTGCCATTTTACTGGTGGCGGGTGGCAAGCCCAGCCCAAAAACCGGTTAACCGACATCAAAAAACCGAAAAAACCGGGTATTCGATCAGCATTTTGAAGAAACCGGCATACGGTTTCGGAGAAGAAAAAAACGGTTAGACAGTTTCGGTTTTGAACACTAGTTATAACCGATTTAAATTTTGGCTTGCGTGGGCCGTGCAACGCCCCATTATATAATTATGTTTTCATGTAGACTACGATAGAGGCCCTACGGATAGTACTAAATAGTGAACATTTTATTGTAATCGCTCCATTTATTTCGCCGAGATAACGATTTTTCAAAAGCGGCGTGGCACCGCCCATTTCCCAGAGTACCAGTAACATATGTAGCAAATCTCATCTTCATAAATCTAATGGCTCATGAGATATGACCGATTGAAATTGCGGTTTGTGTGGGCGGTGCCACGCCCCATTGTCTAACTATGTTGGCTAACTATCTAACAGAGAAAATATATTTGAATTCGGTCAATTTATTTGGCCAATGTAACGATTTTCTAAAAAGAGCGTGGCACCGCCCATTATCCACAAAAAAAAGTATTTTTTCCACCTATAATGGTTTAAGAGATGCATCCACATTAGACTTCGATTTGTATGGGGCGGAGCCACGCCCATTTTACCCCCTTGTAGTCCGAATTTCTAAAAAAATCCGCCGTAGTGCCTGTCTATGTCATAAAAGGAACCTCCAATCCAAATTTCACGGTTCTAGCTTTATAAGTTTGGGCTGGAGAGTGACCAGTCAGTCACCCAAGCCTATATATATATACACTGTGGGTATTTCCAAAAGTTTTGCTTAATATGTAAAGCAATAACAAAAATATAACTTACATAACTGTAAGAATATAAAAACAAAACATTTTCTAAACAAGACCATTGGCACACTTTTGCTCCGAAGTCTTGATCATCTAAATTTATTAATAAATCTAGTATACTTTTTCTTTCTTCAACTGATTCATACTATAATATACAGGCATTTTGTTTCATTCAAGCTGAACCCACTCCCACAGCTGATTAATATTTTAAGGGGCTTCTTCGTAATCTGCCAGCCCACGCTCTAGAAAAGCGCATGGGTTTTTGATTGGGTTCAGATCTGGACCACAGATGGTGTGGGACGACTTATACGAATCGAAGGCATAATGCGAAAGGAAGGCAATCTTCGCAATTTGCAAGATAATTTGCACCATAATCCTGAGCAAAATGACAGATAGATCAGAGAATGTCATCTTCCAATAGGACAACGACCAAAACATTCTGTAAAAATTGTCAAGAAATGGCTTAGTTTTCAGGTTTGGGGGTCAGGGAGTGGCCACTGCAGAGTCCGGATCTGAACCCGATCAAAAATCCATGGGCTTTTTTAAAGCGCGGGCTGGCAGAGTACGAAGAAGCCCGGAAAAGTATTAATGAGCTGTGGGATCAAAAATCCGATCAAAAATCCATGGGCTTTTTTAAAGCGCGGGCTGGCAGAGTACGAAGAAGCCCGGAAAAGTATTAATGAGCAGTGGGAGAGGGATCAGACTGAATTAAACAAATTTTCTGTATATTATGTTGCTAAACCTTGTCAATATACGTGTATGATTTTTGCATTGCTTCTAATACCAAATTGTTTGCCTACAATTGCAACGTTTTATATCCTACCAGCACATGGCAACCTCTGCCTGCGATTGTTCTCTCTTAGTTCTCATCATCATTATTAAAATGCAGTACCGTATAAAATAACAGCTCATTTGTTAAGTGCGCTGTGCGCGCATTCTAAATATGTATGTACTTCTATCGTTAGAGAAGAAGCAAGCAAACACTAGACTGCCGGCTGTTTTCACAGTGAGTTGTGATTGCGATTCGCGGAGAATATTGCACTAAAATACAAAACAAGTTACTATAAAAAATAACCACAATAATTCAATTAAAAGAATATCTATTACGGGACGAACAATAAAAACCTAACAGTATTATTTACATAACGTGAGTTTTGTCGTTAATATAATAATAATAAATAATATGTTTTGTAGTACTGACTGACTACTGAGCCATCTTTAAGTTGTTTCTTTTGTTGCTAAAATAGCGATACTGTGACGTCCGTTCGTTCGTTTGTTTGTTGATTTTTATTTTATTTTTTTGTTTAATCCCAAATCCAGTGAAAATGCTACTAATAAACCATAAAATTGTTGCTAATCAAACCAATAAAATAAATGTATTGTGCTTCAGCCTAGTAATTGGTGCTTTTCTCAATTTGGGTAAAGTATTTTGGGATTTTTTTTTTAGTTAATTTAATTTTCTATTGTCTGTGTGTGTTTACAATTTATGTGTAACTCGTGCCTATATTATTATTAATTGTGTTAACTATTTACTAATTGTATTATTCTGTCTGTATGATGTGTGTTAGTTTTGAATCATTTTGTTTGTTGTCGCTATGTTCATATGCCGCCGGTGATAAATTTGCATTCTCTCCTGTTGACACAAGAGAGAATTCATTTCGCGAAGAGGCGGCAGTTCGAACTGTTTATAGGTTATGCTATGTACAAAATGGGGAACGAAAATTTTTGTTGTTTTTTTTACAAAAGTACAAATACTTATACATATATTGCCTGAATATATAGGGAAAAAGCCAACTCAAGCCAAATACAAATATTCAAATATTTTCAGTAATTGGTGTCAATATTTGTATTGGGTCAAGAAACATTTTCGTACGACTGCATTGCATGCATTTTTTAAAAAAGAAATATTTTTTCTAAAAGAGGAAAAACTGATTATGATATTGTCATAGTTCGGTTTGAAATCAGTTCTATTGGCAATTATTTATTATTGCCAATAGGTTTTTAATCAAGAGTTTGTGAAATGTATTATGTTGACAGCAGGTTAGGCGTATGACGTCATTTCGACATTACCCACAATGTCTCGTCAGCGCCCTTTGCTGTGCCTTCTCCTCTATCATCACAAACCTTAAGGGAAGAAATCATCTCAAAGTTAATGAGAACTCTTAATTTAAAAAAAAAAAACAAAATTTAGGAAAATAATTGGAAAAATTTCTCGGTGACAGTTAAATAATATTAGCACGAAATATAGTACTATAGCTCAATTTATTAAAATAAATTCATCTTTTAGGCTGAATTGCACTTTACCGGTCAATGACGAGCTGGAAGAAGTGTAAAAACCATCCTCTTATTTTTATTCCTAGAAAAACGAAAATTAAGGACAAAGTTGATGCCGGCACTCAAATATCGGAAAAATTTACAGTTGCCAAAAATTCACATAAAAAATATTAAATGACAATAAAAGATAAAAAGATACTGAAGCAAAAAAAAAATTTACAATAAAATAAAAAAAAATTACATTAAAAGATCAAAATAATAAAAAAAATAAAGAAACAAAAAAAATCTTGAATTTCTGTATTAAAAATTAAAAGACTATTAAAATACTGCAAATATTAGTTTCTTAAAAATTAATTAACAAAATTACAAAAATTTACATTAAAAGTTAAAAATAAAAAAGGAAGAATTTAAATAACTAAAAGCTTATTTGAAAACCTTTTTACAACATCAACAAAAATAACGAAAAAATTAAAAAAAAACAAAGGTGCTAAAAATTCACATAAAACATATAAAATTACTATAAAAATCAATAAAATATGGAATACAAATATGATTACAATAAAGAAAAGGAAAAAATCAAAACAAATTTACATTAAAAGTTCAAAATAAAATAAATATGTAAACTTTTTTTGGAAAACAACATAAAATTTAAAAATTGTTACAAAATACAATCAAGAATTTATTAAAATTACTTTAAATTCAAATTCTTTCAACTTCCATGGTCCCCAGCGTACATATATTACAATTTCATAAAAATCGTATGAGCCGGACTATCTGTGCAGCCTTTAATAGTTTAAAAGATCAAAATAATAAAAAAAAATTCTATAATAAATTATTTTTATAAACAAATTTGTGAGTAGAAATTTGTAACCATATAAGGCCTTACGGGCTCGGTTATTGAAAAATATATAATAAAATAAAAATAAAAAAAAAAATAATAAAAAAGGTCCTGTATTTAAAATTATAATCACCCACAAAATATTAAAAAAAATTACAAAAATTTACATTAAAATTTAAATATAAAAAAATTATTTCAAAATTAAATAACTAAAAATTTAAAAATCAAAAATTTGATTCCAAATATAATTACAACAACAAAACGAAAAAAATACAAAGGTGCTAAAAATGCACATAAAAAATATTAAATTACTAAACAAATCAAAAAAATTTAGAATTAAAATATAATTACATTATAAAAAAAAACCGAAAAAAACTTTTCGAACTTTTAATTCAAACTAAAAAAAAATAAAAATTAAAACCTTTTTTTCGAACAATATTAAATTTGAAAATTGTTGAAAAAAATTATATAGAAATTATGTAAATTAATTAAATTAACTTTAGTTCACAAAAAAAATTATATAAAATATATACAATTAAAAAATATAAAAAAAAATAAATAGAAAAAAAATTAAAAACAAAATACAAAAATACAAAATACCAAAAATGGGGAGTTTGTATGAGTAGTAGGAACAGTTTTTGTCTGATCTCGCTCTTCTTAGAACTTAACCTTCGCTGTAGAAGGTTGCGTACCATATTTCAATCTTTAACTACGGATGTAATCGAATAAGAGAAAGTTTTTGCTCATACAATGGGGGTTTATATGATTAAAAGGTCCGTACTGTAGGCTCCCCAGGGCACCATGGGTTCCGGCACCAACTTTGACCCCATCTGGTAAAGACCAACTTTGCCAAAAGTTTAAGCTATTGTTTAATACATTCATGTTTTTCTAAAAATTCTCTTACGATAAACATTTACTCATTCATTAAATAAATTAAAAATTATTACTGCTTTAAATTTTATTTAAAAAGAAATTGTCATCTAAAAAGTCTATACTCTCTTAGCAATGTTAATATTTATTTTAAATTTTATTTTAAATTGTTATTTTTTCAAAATTAAAAATGTTACTTTTAAGTTTTCTTTAAACTAATTTAATCTTGAGAATTTTGGTTAAGGGTAAAAGGTTATGGATAAAATACGTATTAAACGGTAATACATTATACTCTTTTAAGCATCCTCTAGATGCTATGTTTTATTTCATCACCTTTGCTTTTTTGCTATGTTATCTTAGAAAACCTTTTGTTTTTATAGACGTACTGAAAGTACAAAACAGCGACGGGGAAACTATCTTAAAAATTGGATAAACTAAAGAAAATTGATTTTGCACTCCAAAAACATTTCATGAGGTTTGATAGCACATAGGCTATTTTCATATTGAGGGAACGAATTGCTTTGTAACAAAATTTAAATTTTAAAAATTTCTACGTTAAATAACATAAATTAATACATAAATACTACTAATACTAGAATCTCAAAGCAATGCACCTCAATCAAATATATCTTCGGTTTTTAGTCATATCGCAATCACATTGGTGCCAAATCTGCTTATTTCGTGTTATTAAAAAAATTATTCTTGCTTTTAAAGGGAGAGCGCGCTCACATTTTTAATAATAATTTTAATCATCTATTTGTTTGACTAATTGTTGTTTTCGCTATCTAACATTGTATTAGATCTAAGTTGTTTTGTTTCTCTGTTATTGCATCATCATATATTGTTCGAAAATCTGGCAAAATTTTGAAGAATTTAAAGCAATTGAACACAAAACATTTTAAAAACATTCAATACAAAAATTTTATAATTAAATACAGGCAAGAAGAGCAACTTTATAGAAGAAACCAAACAACTTGAAGCAATTTCACTAACATCACAAACTAGCAGCTCATAAATAAAATCATTTATTCACAATTATTATTTGCGGTAAGTGGTCTCATGTCATGTCATACATTTTGAATGTCGTTTAATTAATGTTTAAATTGATTGAAATTCTTTTTGTTTTCAATATAAAATTCTCAATTCTTAATTAATTTCACAGCTCTGCTGCCAACAATAAATGCTACCTCAGTGATTTTCTCACAGGAACATGCAGTGAATGCTTCGCGTTATGAGTACTCAATAGTTCCTACAGTCATGGTGTTGTTTGCATTTGGTAGCGTCGTACCTAGCGGCGCAAGATTGCCTCCCGATTTTCCATTTAAAGAAAATTTAACAGCTGTGACCTGGGCACATGCGGTCAACAGTCAAGATCAATTAACAGATGCACTCCAGAGTAAGTGAAAACGTGTGAATTTCATAAATTGGTAAATTGATACGATTTATGGAATTAAAAATTAAGTCCTAAATTTGGGGAAGTATTTCATTTAGTTTTTTTTTTGTTAATGCATAAAGTTTATACAATTTGTTGTATGTAAAATTTTAACAGATTTTTATAAAATTTGTCAAGTTTGAAAATAGATATATACAATTCATGGAATGCTTAAAGTGATTTTAATATTATAAAATGTAAGAAATTCCACAAATTTGTAGATTATACAAAATTCATAGAATTTACAATTTCTATAAAAATTTTATATTCAATTAAACCAAATTAAGAATGAAATATCATATAATTTATTAAACTTGATTTATATTAAGTTAACTAAATCTGTAAAAATTTAAAATTTTGTAACATTTATTAAAATCTACAGAACAATTAATATTTACAAAACTGACAAAGAAATAAAAAACTGAAAAATTTGCACAAAAAATACACAAATTTTTTTGAAATCAATTAAAAATTTTCACAATCCGTAAATTTTAATAAAAAGGAAAACATTTAAAAAAAACTTGTTAAATTCATATATTAGTTACAAAAATTAAACAAAAAAAACCCTATAATTTAAAAAATTACAGAAATTATTCATACTTTCATAAATTTTTTAATTTATAATCATATAATCACATTTAAAATATCCATAAGTTCACAAATTCATAAATGCATAAATTCGTAAATTCATAATTTCATAAATTCATAGATTCATAAATTCATAGATTCATAGATTCATAAATTCATAAATTCAAAAATTCATAAATTCATAAATTCACTAATTCATAATTCATTTACATGTAAAATCATATATTTGTATATTTTAAAATATATAAATCCATAATTTTGTAAACTCATACATTTTTAAATTTATGAATACATTAGTTCAAATATTCATTTTGCAAAAAAAAATGTTTTATTATTCGTATGTTACCTATAAATTATTACATAAAATTTGTTGAAATATTCATCTGTAATACAACCTATTGATAACTGATCTAATTTTATCCAAATTTCTATCACAGGTAATGTTGATATGATCGAGGCCGACATAGTATTGGGCAAACTCAACAATGCCGGCCCTAATATGCCCATAATGGCCCATCCACCCGCACATACATCGGACCTTTCGCTTGAATCATTTATTGAACAAATTAGAGAGCACAACCAAAGAAGAACGAACAAGAAAGGAATAAAACTGGATTTTAAGTCCATTGAAGTATTTGAAGGAGCTTTCTCTTTGCTTGAACATGAAATGCCAAGGGTACTTAAGTATAGAATTCCACTCGTTTTGTGCGTTATAATTCCTTTATACAACCCACTTTTAGATGAGCTTTCCCGTTTGGTTAAATGCTGATATTGTCCAGGGCCCCGTTAATGCAACTGACACGACACCAGTTGATCCGAGACGGTTCTTTGCCGGTTGTCTGCAATTCGAACAAGCTGTGCTCTCTGTTGGTTGGACCACAAAATGGACCGAAGAGCATAATGATGGCAGCTACACACCCGATCAGATCAATGCCATGGTAACTGCCATTAAAGACAATTATGTTACCGACTATGGTCAATGTATAACAATACCAGTTAGAGCTGGCATTGCGGCCAATAGTTTAACTGAATTGCATGAGATGGTTGAGCAACTCAAGCCGACGAATCCCGTTACATTGACAATATGGTCGTCAAAAAATGATTATGTCGATGTTTCCAACCTAAGGGAGTTAATATATTCATTTGGTTACGATCGTGTCTATTTGGATGTTCCCGAAGAGCTATTAAGTGAGTTGCAGTTAAAGCCGCTGGAGGATGAGGGCGGAATTGGTGGCGCTGGTAGGATAACTTTGACGTCATTGCTAAATGTTGGCCTGTTGAGTGTTGGCGTGTATCTAACGTATTTGTATATGAAACGATTCAGTTAGAAAAGAGATACAGATATTTAAAATTCTATGCGGAAAACTTTTATACGAAATTATAATATTAATAAATTAAATACATATTTATATTGTTATTATCGATGGTTTTTGATTATAATAGTTGTAAAGAAATAGGTTTGGATTACAGTAGAATAACATTCAAAGAGGCATAAAAACAAATTTGATATATAGCGAGATCAAACTTCGGATCCAATAGTGACCAATGGGAATAATTGAGTCATTGACAAAACATGATCAATGATATGCGTTTTGTTTGTTATGGATATTACACAAAATGACAAACAGGGCAAACACCATCCAAATGCATGGATTGGGATGCATGGATTGGGAAATATTTGGTATTATGCATAATGGGAACGAACAATTTTGGGTGTCGGTCATACATTTTTAAAATTTGATTTTTGTATGGGAGTCCCCTTATGGGCTGATGGAAGGGGATAGGTATGTTCGGGAAAAACTAGTGGGGGTCGGTCATACAATTTTCCCCTCTAAGAATGACTCCGGGACAGATGACTCCCCTTTCTCCACCACCTTTGACCACGATGCAAAGCCTTCAATAGCTCAGTGGAAGCGACGTAGACTAGCAATCCGAAGGTGCCGGGTTCGATTCCCGGCCGGGGCACTGGCCAAATCAACATCAATGAAAAATTAATTACTTTTCAAATACTTTCGAGTTATCCAGCCAACAAAACTCATCGTAGATGCTTCCAATACAAAAATCCAGATTGCGCAAGGACCAAGGAAAAAGGAAAATGATTAATCAACATCTCATATAAATCAACAAGCCAGCTGGCGCCATCTCTGGTGGAATTTGGCGGTATAAACTCACACCAACAACACCTAACAATCCTTGACACAAACCTTGTTATCTACAAAGGAACGAAACAGAGTTGCCAACAATGATCGTATGATAATCGGATTATATGCCCGATCGAGTGCCGATAAATTGAAAATCGGTATAAAGAATTATCACCCCAGCTAACCACCAGCTGTTACAACAACAACGAAGCACAGCAATTGGCCCCCACCCCACCTGGTTCATTTTTTGGTTCATGAAACTCAAAAAAATTAAGGGGTGAGCTGTAACCAAATCTTGTTACAAGAATCTCCATATCCTACCCCATTGGAGTATACCGTAAATACTCTTTAAAGAGAGAAAGGTCGTGATATAGAAAACTGTTTATAAAGTAACGCAAAGCTAAGGATGAACTTTACACAAAAACACTATGATATAAAAAAGTATAGTTGAAATCACATTTCACGTTGAAAATAATCATTTCATTATTCATAAAGACATGAAAATATATTTCGCTTAGAAAAACATCGTTGGAGATAATTTTTGGAAGAGGCTCACTAAAAGCAATTTGTTATAAAAGTGTATCTTTAGAGATCCTATCAACGTAATAAATTCTTTTTTGGATTTCATATACTAATGTACATTCTTCTAAAAAGAATATAGTTTAAGATATTTTCACATAGAGAAGTGCCTTTGAGAAACTTTTCATAAAAAAAACTTTTCTTTTTTGAAGAAAATTATTATTAAAGACAAAAAATATCCACCTCATAGCAGAATTTCATAAGAAACGCTATTCATATTAAAAATATCATAGAAGTCAACTTTCGTATACAAAAATATTGTGATAAGACCGTTTCAATTAAAGAAGTAACGATATTCTGCCCTTTTAACAAAAGAAAGTGTACATGGAACCACTTTTCATACAGGATAATATCATTGGAGATAACTTAAATAAAGAAAGGCATCGATAGACAATTAAAAAAAATTAATAAAAGACTTCAGACACACAGTAAGAAGTGTCTATAGGTATGACTTGTATTCCCAATCCCAATTTGATTGCTTCACAGTAAAAACAAGTCCCATAAACTTCGAAAACAGCAATTTGTTGAAATTGAATATTAATTTATTTAGAATTATTTGTTTATTAAATTGTTACAGTTCAGTTTTCGTAGTTATTACACTTAATTAAATGAATAAATACAAGGGTCTATGTATATAAAACTATAATACAAAGATGGGGTGAAAAAGCAAATAGTCACTTGAAAGAATTCTTTAATAGATTTCAAATAAAAAAAACTGGATGCAGCACCAAGATTTTAGTTACATAATTATGCCTACTGTAATAGCAGTAGTAGTTTAATATGGCGATGACTAAATAAATGAATATGCATATTATATGGTACTATTTTCATCAACATCATACAAAATTATAAAAAAAAAATATATAATTAAAAAAAAAATATATACCTTAAATGTGTACTTTATTTGCTTATTGTAATGTTAGAGAATAGGAGATCAAACGCAAAGGCGGGTGCTCTAAATCCACATCACGGAATTCTTCGGTAAAAGTCAAAATATAAAAACTAAAGACAGTGGCTATAATCCATTCTGAAATCGAGCTGCAAACATGGAAGTACCAACCGCCATCAGAAGGATACCTGTCGCAAAGAAAATGCATCGTAGTTTAACAAATGTCTTGCCATTTTTTTATTATATCTAATTCACTTACCATTTTCTTGGATTCATACCCTTAAAGAGTATATGCGACATAATGCCCGTCACTGCCAATAAAATGAAAAGGACTGTACAGCAGACAGCCATACCCAGCCTTAGGTGGGCATTGGGTTTTGTGCCCGCTATGGGATATATCATGTACGAAATCAATGCCTGCATCCAAAAGTACAAAGTGCCAAAGCCAAAGCAACAAAAGGCCCCAATAAAATGGACAATGCGTACATTTGTCTCCTGGAAATTGCCCACTATGCTGATGCCCAGACAGGAAATGAAGCCAAAATAGACGGCCAAGCGATTGTAGCGCAGCAGGTTATTGCCCAGATCAGAGTGGTGTTCGAACAACTGCAGCACTTGGCGGTAGCGTATGTATATCGTTATACCCACTGCAATGGTGTGTGAAAACAACCACATGTAATTAGATTAGAACAATGACTCAAGTCTATCAGGCGGGGATTCACCCGGTGCCGCCCTCACCGTATGTCTCCCCCCTATCATAACCATACTCACACAATACGCTGCCGATGTTAATGAGTTGGCCAAATACACAGCTCTCCGGCGAATAGGTGGCAGCATCACTAATGTAAGGTATTGTGGGCACAACATGACCTTGAAGTACCGCAGCTATGTAACTATTAAAAGGGAAAACAATGAACAACAACAACAACATAGTAGTAACACTTTCAGTGTCATTATATACACATAAATCTGTTGCGGAACAACAACAACCACGACCACTTGAAGTTCCAAAATTATATTCTTGGAATTGCGATTAGATGGAAAGTTTGCAACGCAAAAAAAAACAAAGCACTTCTTCACATCGTCGTCTCTACTTACGTTCCCAGGAAGGTAACCTGGAATATTAGGAAGACTGCTACCGGTATCAGATAGACTTTGGACATATTGTTTATGTTTGTTTCGTTGTCGTTAAACAGTTAAATGTAATGACAAAATGCACAAATCAAACGCACTGACTTGCACTCAGTACTTTACAAGAAAAAAAAACGACAGAATGGAGTGCAACAACAAAACTACGAGATACAACTCTTTGTTTACGTTTTTTTCTCTCTGTTGAGTGGTGGAAATAGCATAGAAGCAAGAGTGTTGCCGGATGCTATTGATTGAATGATGTTGCCAACGTAATAGATGGCGCTTACGATTGTTGTGTATAATTTTGTTTTAAATTTGGTGACTTTCAAAATTGCAAAACAAATGTCATGGGTGTTGTAATTAAGTTATGATAAAATATCACTAGCAATTGAAAAACAAAATAAATTGAACAAAAATTAATAACAAATCGGTATAAATAAAAAATAAAAATGTTTTGGAATTAAATAAGAGAAATGTGAATATTTCAATATTTAATTTAAATCATTTTGAAAATAATAATTATGTAGGAATTGAAAAATTTAAAAAAATAATTGAAATATAATAAAGTCGTTCCAAAAGATATGAAAAGGTAACCAATAATATTGGAAAATACTATTAATGAAATCACTAAATGTATGGAACCGTTATTTAGGTAGGTATAATTTTATCTTTCGGCATAGATTTTATTTTTAGTGACTTCCAAAGTTTGAAAATTATATAAAAAATATTGAACCTTTTACATATTATTTTGGTGAATTGGTTCCGGTTTCAGGCACAACATTTAATCACATTTTCATTCATTGTAAAATAAATTATTTCCTATGTCAAAAACTTTGTTTTACACTAAAATTTAATATATTTCCTGGTTTACTTTATCACGTTTGTTACTTTCATACGGCAATTGTGTACCTCCTTCACCAATCTCCGTAGGCTGGTTTATTTTTAAAACTTTTATATACACGAAAGTGGCACTTTATTAAAAAAAAAAGGTTTTCGTGCTAATAAAAAGTTTAATATAATTTCTTATTCCTCATTTACATTTCTAATATATTTCCACATTTTTTATTAATTTCCAATAAAATCAAAATAAAAATTTAAATTGTTTTAAATTTTTTACAACATTTCTTTTAATTGCTAATAAAAAGGTATACAAAGTGGACTAAAAGTCCGTTAACATTTGCATCAGTATCTGCGTCCAGCAGACACGACTGTGCATTTATGAAATGCAAGATCAGTCAATGGGAAATCAATACCATGGCGTAAGTCAGCGCGCAAGATCATGTTCACAGGCTCATGTTTGCTAACGATTAAAGGTTCGCCACCTTTATGGACATTTTTTTTATCAGACGGGGCACCCTTTACCGGAATAGTAATACAAAATGCAAAATTGCGGGCATTGGAGTGGCTACTGTAACTTTTTTGCTCCATCGCCACAAAATTTCTATGGTTTCTACCAACGATCGTTTTCTTAGCATGGTGCAGTTCGAGCAATTTTCGAAAAAAAAGTAATATTCAAAATAGGTGACAGGAACTGTCAAAATAATCGAGGATTACATGTGCCAGTTGGAATGACAGTGGTCAATTATTATCAAAAAATCTAAATTCACTGTACGTTTTAAGGTAGGCGTGGTTTCAGAGTGTGCATTGGCAAAAACAAAAACGAAAACAAGTTTGTTAAAATTATTTATTTAAATATGAAAACTGTTTATACAGCCAATACAAGGGAAATAAACCTTTAATTTTTAAAAATTTTGATTTTTTTAATAAAAATTGCTAACGCATTATTATTACGTACTTATGAAGATGTATTTATGAAATGAGACGCGTAGGTAGAGATTTGTAGTACTAATGGTACATAGGAGGAATATATTTCAACGGTTTCCAAACCCGGATTTAAGAGCCGGCTTTTGTAACTTTAAATTAGGGTTTAAGAACCGGTTTTATATCTGTATAGTCGTTAGCTACCTTGAACTAAATGCAATGGCTAACCAGTTTCAAAAATCCGGTTCCAAAACCCATGATTAAAAAACGGTTTGAAAATAAAAGAACTAGTCAAATTAAACCAAAAAATTTGATTATCTCATAAGGATAAAAATAAAATTCCTATTTTTGTATTTCCATATTAAATACACATAAGTTTATTTCAAAATGCTGTTGTACAGAGTCCGTATAAACTTTAAAGAATTAAATTTAAAGAATTAATGTATGCAAATACTTTTATTATTAACATTTACCCAAATACACACCTTTTAATATTTTAGTTTTAAACAAACTAACTGAGCAACTAATTGCATTAAAAGTGTTGCGTTTAAAACTGTTGTTTTATTTCTTAATTTCTAGCCTTTCAAAATACTCAATCTGGCAGCATCATTAATAACCAACCAACCAAACACTAAAATGTGTGCTGGGCATTAACAACCAACGAAAGGTGAATAATCACCAGATGATTTGCACAGAAACAGCTGATGGCCAAGCCACAAAAGGATAATTGCAAAGAAAAGCCATTGAGATAATTTTTTTTGGCACGCGTGGGCATCGGTTGTTAAAGGCTGCAGTCAGTTGTTGGTGATTAAATGTAATTTAAAAAAAAAACATATATTTTGAGAATAAATCCAAATTTATCTGCATATTAACAATAAAACAGTGGTGAATTTTAATTTAAACGTGCAACAAAAAAAGCCGCTTGCATTGCATTTTCTTGACAGCAGTGACAAAAAGTTGCCGACGTGATTTGTTGGCAATATCAAAATTGATTACAAATCAATCGGGGCAAAAAAATTCAAACGACCAATAATTTTGAGTTGACACAACGGAGAGCGTTTTGTTTTTACAGTCAAATAAATTGAAACCCCAAAAAAAACAAAATACGACACACATGTTGTTGTGGCTTTTTTGCACTTTTACTTAAGTTAACATTTTATTTCTCATTTTATTATCTGCAAATTTCAATGTCAATAAAACCTGGATGATCAGAGGACCACCAAACTCTTCATTGACGACAAATAAATTCAGCAAAATTATCTACATATGTGTATACACATGTGTGAAAGGGTAAGTGTTAATCCATATGTAGAGTAGGTGGCAGCGTCGAGGCCTAACATTAAGTGTAAGTGCGGGTGAATCGAGATAAATATGCAAATAAAAATCATTAATTGCAGAGGAAATTGTTGCAACAAACTACGACCAAAATCAATGCGAAAGTAAAATTTTAGATAAACACAAAGGCAGTTGTTGTGATAGAGAAAGAGAGCGAGTGAGAGAGATTGTGTAGATAATTCAAAGGAAGGGTTGCCATTTCTAAGGTGCTAAGTCCGCAGGTAACAAATTAAATTAATGCAAACCAATTTAATTGGTAATACCGGAAGCTAAATTTAACTGTTGGACATTTAGTGAATCGTATAGTTACTTAATTGGTTTGGCTTAAAGTAAATCATACGATATAATATACACAGCCGGTTTATAAAAAAAAATCAATCTAATTTTTAGCCATATACAAAGCCTCTTAAATAGAGGCGTGTTTGTTTATAATTTCTAAAGGCAAACGAGTGTATAATAGGTACTAGTTAAAACTTTTTCAGAGGTGTTAATTTTTACTATTGAAGAAAATAGGAAATATATCAGTGAGTTATAATTATTATTATTATTTTATTTACGGTTAGTAATTAGAAGCCTGATGGCCAATTAAATAAATAATTACAATATACATCAGAAATAGCTTAACACATAATTTTTACATGATAAAACTATTATACCAGAAACTACTCACAAATGTTTAACGTAAAGTGTAATAAAAATTAAACTAAATACAATTAAAAAGGTTTCATAAATACATTGAGTTGACATAATTAAAATGAGTGTCGCAAAAATTAAAAAGTTCCCATTATAGGTATGGTATGTGTTATATTATTTATTTATTTCTTAATTAAATTTCAATTGCCGAAACATAGTGCATTCTTTAACACATATATAAAAAGTTATAAATTACAATAAAATCAGATAGATATATATACAAATATAAAAAAACAGTAGCAAAAAGTAAGATGCGTTTCTGAAACTAAGATGACGGATGAAAATATTGTAGTAGGTGTTTTCGAAAACTTAACTGAGACGTATTTAAATTTTTTATGCTGACAGGTAACAAATTGTATAATCTCGCTACCCTAACAAGAAAAGATCTGTCCATGAGACATGTTATTTTAGGTATTATTAAATGTTTGCTCCGTGTAGACCGAGCAAAGACAAAAGATTGTGAAAAAAACATTGGACAATTAAATTTATAAGTTTTGTAAAAAAAACACTAGCGATCTAAGTGTTATAAAATCAAAAAAGGAACATCCAAGAAAATCTTTCACAAAAGGAGTTATATGACTGTACCGATTTTGCGAGTACAAATATCTTATTACAGCATTAAACGCCAGTTGTAATTTTCTCATATTGCGTTTGGAAGTTCCTGCATAAACTTCAAGGCAGTATAAAATATTAGGCATAACTAGGGCATGAACCAGTATTCTCTTTACATTCCGTGGAAAGACAAGATCCGTATTATATAGAATGCGGAGACTACTATAAACATTAGACACTACCACATTGACATGTTGGTCAAAACTTAATTTATTGTCAATAATAACAACAAGACATTTTAGACTTGAAACAAATTGAATCGATGAGCCATTGTAGGCCAAATTAAAATCACAATCTCCACAACTAGAAAAGAGCATTGCTTTGGTTTTTAGGGCATTGACGCTTAAGTTGTTTTCAGTCATCCACAAATATAAAAAAATCATTGTACAATCAATTTTAGCTGAAAAAACGTCCAAAAAATGTGTATGTGTAAATGTGTGGCAAGTGAAGCAGTCATATCTAAAAGCCAATATGATCGGTCTTAGCCTTAAAAATGTGAAAATACATTTTTTATGTTATGAAATGTAATCACATTTTTTTTGAACGAGAGTATTTATGTTGTTACAGTAATTTTCGCTAGAATTATTGTTCGCTTTTCTTGGCGTGTTTCTGCATCTTAATGGTTTCAGTTTTGATCCAATTTCGTATCATTAAAAGATCTTAATAGATTGTCTATTAAACAATTTTATACATCAAAAATTCTTTTATAAACAAAAAGGTATCTTCTAAAATCAAAAATATGAAAAATATTTTTTTTTAACATTAATTAAAAAAGTACTGTTATATTATTAAAACTTGCAAACCTATCAGTCTAGTGAACTACAAGTTAGTTAGCAATGTTTCCGAAATCCTCTATAATGTAGTAACTGGAGATCGCCGATTTTTACGTTATAGAGAAAATTATAGGGAACTAACAATAATTTGGTTGTACATGTAAACACCAAATTTTTATTTCATTTTGATGCTATTTTGACACATAGAAATTCATATAAATTTATATAAACGAAGAAAACGACGTTATTCTCGTTTGATTTAAAGTTTTAAATTTCTCTTCATCGACAAGACATCACATCTATTGACTAAGAAAACAATTTCATCCGGGACATTATTTCTTGATTCCATAAAAGTGGTTTGTATTCATTGAAATTTTGCGAATGCTAAAAAGATTAGATTTAGAGAGGTTTTTTGGTACATAAAGTACTAGCTGTGTTGTTAAACTCGCTTCGTTACAGAGAAAACTACGTTATTGACAAAAATTCGTTACAGAGGGGTAAAAATGTGTGAAAATGCATTGTGTTCTGATAAAACTTCGCTATAGAGAGTGATTCGGTATAGAGAAGTTCATTATACGAAGTTCGACTGTATTTAATGTTTTAACCGCAAACGTTCAAAACAGTTCTTAGAACTATCTCTCAAGACTATCACGCAATTCGCTTGAATTTCAAATAAATGCCAAATTATTCTACTGCAAACTACTTGTATTGCACCTCAAAGCACCTTTGTTGTACCAAAAAGTACCTTTGATATACACAAAGTTTTTTTATTTACAAGAAGTACAAATGATGGTAAAAAAAGTACAAATTATTGTACAAAAATTACTTTTATTGTACCAAAAAGTACATTTATTGTACTAAAAATTACTTTTACTTTTTTATTTACCAAAGAGAAAATTTGTTGTAAAAAAAAGTATTTTAAATAATTTTATAGTATCAAAAAGTACTTTTGATGTTAAATTTTTGTTAACTTCTTGATCATTTTGAATTTTTTTTTATAAAAGTTGTTCACATTTCAAGCATTGTTTCATATTATTAAAAAAATCTTTGTATTGTATCAAAAATTACTTTTATAGTTTAAAAAAGTACAGATAATCTTAACTTTTTGTTAACTTCTTAATAATTTTTAACATTTTTTTATAAAAGTTACTCCACATTTGTTATTTCTTTCCCCTACAAGTTTTTTTCTCCCAATCCTGTCCAAGTCTCAAACATTGGTTCATATTATTATAGAATAACAGACTAAATTGGCAATCCTGCAACTCTTGAGGTTTCAATTGTGAGCGGAGAACATTTGTTGGCTACCGGCAATTTTTGCTGAGAGAAAGTGGTTGTCCGGCCCTCTAACAAATGTTATAATCTCTTTCTGACTCTCTTTATCTAGCGTCTACTCTTTGTATCCACTCTCATTACCTTCACCTGTATTTCAATTGCAAATGTTTTTATGCTCGTTTGTGGCCATTACACCAATTAGTTGGGATGTCAGTCACACATCTAACCATTCCACAAATCCGCCGTCCGTACGTGGGGCGGGTGACGCATTTCGAGTAAATTAAATGAACACATTTTGATGAATGAAAGTCTTCTTTCTCAGCCACCAGGCGTACATTGTGTCTTAGTTAGTTGTATTGATAATGTTGTTGTGCTCTTGTCGTTCTCATTGTCGTCGACGCCGTCTTATTTCTTGGCCATTGGCAACAATAATAGCTATGGATGACCTTCTATTTTTATTCCCATTATTGAACTATTTTAATTGTTTAGAGTATTTAACAAATATGTGTCGATATGTAGCAAAATCAGTGTGTGTGTATGTACGATTTGGTCTTTGTGGTGTTGCAAATGAGGGGTGAGCTTAAAGTGAATGAGTGACTGACTGCTGCTGACCGTGGTGCAGAATAATGTGCGACATGTGCTTGCTGCGATTGTGCTTATTTACAAATGCAACTTGCATCATCAAGAGAGTATGCGGCAACAACAGAGGAATCATGCTAGACACCATAGCCAGATTAGAGTATGGTGGTGGGGAGGTATTTACAACGAGTCTAGAGAAGCGCATAGTAATTAGAGCAGTCATATGTTAAGAAATTCAAAAGGATTTCATGGGATTTAAGGACTAAACTTGCAGCTGAACTTAAAAAGAAGATCAATTTTAGATTACAGAAAGAAGCATACTTATTGATTATACTATCTAGGAGTAACTTTTCGAAATAAACGCTACTATTAAAATGTTACTGCAAATATTATATCAAATTTCGAGAAAATCTGAAACGATCAGAAAAGTGTTTTATTGTTAATGTTGATAGTCAATTCAGAGTCACGCACTGGGATAACGCGTTTCGAACTCCATGACGATTTCATCTTTATACCCCTTTGTGACGAATTGATGCACTATGGTGCATCATCACCTACAATTTTGTTAAACATGTACATGCGAAGTAGATATCAGCCAAAAATGTCCAGCTGCAATATTTGAATTGACCGTTAATATTCAACATGAGAATGGAGGAAGTTTTTTCCTCACAATTCCCTTTTCAAAGCTCCAGTTGTCAAATAACATGTTGGAAATTGGTTTTAAAATAATACTATACATCTTTTACTAGTCAACGGTCTACACAGCAATTTTAATTGCCAATAAAATCTAATCACCTGCGTCACCTGGTACTACAAAAAGTGAACAAGATAAATGATTAACCATGTGCCCCAGTATGATGAGAATATGTCAAATGATTCAAATAATAATCACCATAACTACAGGTGTTTACATGTTTTCATCTGAACCAATCTATTACTTTCCTCTTTGCAAGGGTCACCAGACATGTTGTACCTCTAAATTTCCTGCCATATATAGTAAACAGTAAACAATTTTCCCGATATAGATTTGTTTTCGTATTCGTGTTATCTTCGGATAACGCGTGATCGTTCCCCAACATTAGTTCTCCTGCTTTATCCTCTAGTACCAACATTAGAGAGCGAAATTTGGAATGCTAATTCACATCGACCGACAAACAGCCAAACGATCTAAGAAAAACAAACAAATACGAAAATAGTTGACTTTTGCTACAGACTGATGATGATCCGATGATCAATCGATTGTTGTGATACGAATTCGATTTGCTTTGATTATCTATACAAACAATAAAAGGGACCTTAAGACACACTCACACACAGTAATACACGAGACAACAAGAGAATAAGAAAAATAACCCACAGAAGCCACAGTATGTCTGACGATGCGTTCGCGCGCCATTGCTCTTCATCTTCAAGACAAAACAATGGACGCAGTAAAATGTAACCAAGTAAAAGAAAATGCTGAGGCAACTAACGAAAATCTTGGGGCTGTGCCACATTCAAAATAGATTAATTCAGTTGCAATTGCATTTTTTAACATTTAAGTTGTGACACAACGGTGAAAATCCAACGAAAATTTCGAAACTTAAATATTACAAAGCGAAGCGACCAATGACTCCCGACGAAATATTCATAGATTTTGAATAAAATAATATAAAAAAAGCAAACGAAGAAAGTAAATCTAAAGTGTTCCTACAAATTCCATTGACATTTTTAGAAAACCAAATTAAACGTGGAATAGTATACAAATATGGCACCGATAAGCGAGAAGAGAAACGCAACTCAGCAGCCTGCGCCACCGCAAGAAGTAATTATACAAGCATCTGCAGCCCCAACAGCAACTACGATGCTCAAGGACAACGCCGTTGCAGGCGGTCCACACGCCTTTATACAAAACGCCTTAGGTCACAGTCATAACCAACACCACCACCATCATGGTCATTACCACCACCAGAACCACCAGCACAGCGGAAATCACCATCATCACAACTACACTCACCATCATAGTAATCATCATCATGCCAAAGAAAACGCCAGTGGGCGTGGTGGCAAAGGTTTGGAAATTTTGGATTTTCACGAATCTTGGCTGGAGGAAATGGAGGCATACAAAGACATCATGCACGTGAAGAAGCTGGGCTCCCACAATCATGCCCATACGCCACAAGGTTGCCAAATCGAAATGGTTAATAATCATCATTTGAGTGCCAACAAGATGTCACATCTTACGACAACAACAAATTCGCTGGTTTCAGATGCGTCTTTGCCCGTCACGGTGCGGGCAACTGGCGGCGGCGGAGGTGCTGCAAATAGTAACGGTGTCGTCGTCAATGGCAATGCCAAACGTCGAATAGTAAATGAAAACAAAACGCGAGTGCGAGTAGCCGCCACACTGGCAGCGGTGGAAGCGGCAACGGCGGCTGTTATGGAAAGTGGACGTCCTGAGGCAACTAATGGTGGCAATAGTAATCAGGTAAGTGTATATTGAATTGAAACTATTATGTGAATTAAACATAGGTGTGTTTATGTGTAAGGTAAATAACAATTGTGTCATAGAAAAATAAATCGAATTCCTGTTGGTAAATTGAACGTTAGCTAAATAAAAAGTTTATAGAGAAATTAACATGTGATACAATTGTTGATAGCTTTAGAATGCAAAAAAATTCTTGACTTCCAGCGAAATTTGCAAATAAACTGTTTTTGTCTTTACATTACATTAAACAAATTCAAAATTCATCGAATGAACCCAATAAACATTGATGTAAACCGGCTTATTAATAAATGTTTTCCAAAAAATTAAATTAATTTCTCCAAATTAGTTTGCGAAAATTACTATCTCCAAACCTTCAGTAAATTATTTACAAACACTTTGTAAAAATTTGTAAAAATAGAAAAATACAATTGCCCATTAAACATTGATGTAAGCTGCCTAATGGATATATGTTTTCCAAAAATTTTAGTTAAGTTTTTCAAAAGGAGTTTGTAACACATTTGTAAAAAAATAAAAATACAATGCTTTTGTAAGCTCTCCTAAGCAGGCGACCCAGGCTAGTCAGAAAACATAAAAAATTATTTTTTTATTTACAATATTATTTTCGTCTCTGCATTTAATATCGTTTGTTGCTGCTGACATATTAACGTGTTTCGTGTAAAAAAAAACTGCTGGCGTAAGATATTAACGGACAAATTCGCTGAAAAATATTCATGGATGGGAACAGCAGAAAAAACACTATCCAAAGCCTCAATATTACAGCGGTCATAAAAAGTAAGTAATTACAACTCATATAAAAGTGTATGGTTTATGATATCGAAATAATTTTTTTTAACTTTTGAATAGGTGCTGCTATATGGCTTGGATAAGGGCCATTTCGGAAATGCCTATATAGTCATAGGCAAAAACAACGCGCTCAATATAAACAGAAGACCATGATTTCTGAAATGCGACTCTATTGAATAATAAATTTTAATATATGTACATATGTATATAATATAAATAAAAAAAAAAAACTTAATTTTAATATATGAAATAACAATGTAAATATGAATAAAATATTAAAATAATAACTTAATTTAAATTTTTAATTAAATTTTAATTTTTAATTAATGAATGTATAATATTATTGTACAATTGTATTCATGTTTGGAAAATATTTGGAAATAAACTTAATAATGCAATGCATAATCAATAAGTTGAAAAGCTTGTGCTAAATTTATGTTTTCATTTATTTCCAAATTAGATATTAATTAATACATAAATTTACCACAAGCTTTTCAACATCTTTATTATGTATTGCATTATCAATTTTATTTCCAAATATTTTCCAAACATGAATACAATTGTACAATAAGGGATCCATTTCGCTTATCCAACAATTGGAACTTAACAAGTTACAATGTTTCCGATAAAGATTTTCCAAACATCATGTTTACTAATGTAAGCTTATAGTAAATTTGTAGTAAGTTTATAATGTTTATTGGGAAGTTTAAAACGTTTTACGCATTAGAAATAACAGTACAACATTTTTCAGCTCATTGATTTTGGACACAATTGTGAGAACTGCATGTGAAAGTAGCCCCAAAAAGAAGAAGTTATAATAATTTAATATCGATTTGAAGTTATCGTATTGGGGAATTTTTCACGTTTTAGGCTGTTTTGTTTGACATAACTCGAGAACAACTAGTCCGATTTAGCTGAAACAAACAAAGAATTACAAAAAAGAATTGCAATTCCTTTAATCTGTTCATATAACGTTTCCCTACATAAGCCACAGTTTCACTTTTCCATTTATCAAATGGTTTTGAACTGGGTTTATTTTGTAGCAGTTACAATAAAACTGTTGTACTCCGTGGCGTATGATTTACGTGGAATATTACTTATACAAATCATACGCCACCATATAGTATTTATGTTATGTCAAATAAAAGAGACTTAAATGTAACAAATTCCCCTATACGATACTTACTAACTTCAAATCGATATTAAATTATTATGGCATGTAACTTGACAAAACGAATGATGCATATGGGTGGATAGCGTGTTAGTCATCCTTTATAGACCAGTGAACATATTTTTGACAAATTTGATAAATTGATTGATAAATACGTCTAATTACACAGTGAAACACACTTTTTCAAGGGTGAACCAAACCAATGTCAAACGATAGCATTAGACCAGTAGCAAAACTTTGAAATCACAATTTTTATTACAGTGGTTTGAGTTTTTTTTGGTCAAATTCGAATCAAAGAATATGAAAAATTAGTTCATGTTTTTGGAGACCTATATAAATATTTTCCGAAATTTCTAACCCTTAACCTCCTTCCAAAGTTGTACTTTGAGCTTCTTTTTAAAATTGGGTCTAAAATATAATATACCGGTGGGAGCTAGGCGATTAAAACGTTCCGAAGAAATATTCATTGAAAAATTTTAATAAAGAAGACATATTCCAAACTAACGAACTTCGCCAAATGTATTTTTACACATAATTTTTCATATTTTTTGACCAAATAGCAAAAATGGAAGTTATGCTTTTGTTTCTCAGGTCAAATGCTATAGTTTGACACTGGTTCCGTTCACCCCCGAGACAATTACATTAAATTGTTGCATGGTGTTATTATTATTAAACGTTTGCTTGGAAAAGTTTAAATGGTAGTACAACAACATTTCCTTAAGACACGCAGAATATAATCATATTACGTTATTCTACTTTTATAAATAATAGCGGTTTTCACCCTTTGAGTTAACTTTACAACCCTGTTTAATTTACTACCATTTTACACTACAAAGCATGAGCGTCCTTTTCGGATGTATTGTAAACTAATGGATCAGCTGATTTTTGTTTTCGTTTTTGTCAGTTTAAATGCTTAAATACGTAAAAACTTTACGTTTTTATCCATATTCTTCCAAATTCTTTTAATAGTTATCACAAAATTTAAAATTAAAAAGCAAACCAAATATTTTGCCAGCAAATGTTTTTGATGATCAGCTGTTCAATTCTGGTAAATTTATCCCACATGTTTACTACAGCTTTTTGTGTGATTTTTTAACCACGGCGTAGTAAATTGTAGTCTAGTACATTTTGTTGTTGCAGTGTTGTCAATGTTAGTACATTAACTACATTAACAAGATTAACAAGGTCTACAAGAGTACTTTACTACCAAGGGTGAAAACCGCTAATGTAGTTCGCTGAACAATTTTAAGGTTTCGTTGTCAATCTAAGAAATTATGTAGTTATATTTCTAATAGCAGAGGGTCAGAACGAATTTATCAGTAGTTAGAAAGTGTGAGAAGACTGTTTCATAAGAATTTTAATATTATTACAATTTTATAAAATCATTCATTTTTTTAAGATCATTTTTTTAAAATTGTCTTATCAGGAAACTGTTTCATAAGAATTTTAATATCATTACAATTTACAAAACTATTATATGTGTAACCTCTTGTTAGAATAATTGTTATATGTACCTCGTTAAATATTAAACAGTTAAAAACATAACAAGTTTTAAAAAATATAACCACCCCTTCCTGCACACACACTCATCAATTACATTGCGACTAATCTACGGCAATTACCGCAGAATAATTAAATCCTCTTGTGATTAACAACCCAACCCTTCATTGTTTACATGTTGTCGTTTTTTTCTCTCTCTCCCATTTTCTATGTCACTTGTTGCTTTTTGGCGCTTAATTAACACACTAAAGTTGCATTTAAAGAGACCACGTGAGGAAACACCCGCTAAAACGGCTGCAAGTGGCAAAACCACTACTTCATCATCCTTCTCCTCCTCTAGTCACCCTAATGCTAAGCGTTCAGGTCATAGCTCTTCCCATGCTGCAAACTCAGTACGACACGGCAGTCCTAACAAAACAGTGTCATTGGCCGCCGCATTACCACCAGGCGGTAATAACATTGCCAATACAGCAACTACATTGTCATCGCCCACGAGTCCTCAGAAAAATAATATGAAAATTGTCGTTAATCAATTCCATGCTAGTAGTTTGCTTAATGGCCACCAACTGGAGGAGAAAGAAAAAATACTAACACAGAATGGCTTAACTAATAATACGCCGGCTAGTGCTTACGAAGCCAGCTATTATGCTGCTAACTATTTGAATGCTGATGCACGTAACAATCATCATGTTTTGAATGGTATGACGATGCGTTCATCTCTAGGAGACCCAAGTAATTATGTTGGTGTTTCCTTAGCAAAAAACGGTGTTGGCGCTGCATCAAACGAGGATGACAATGCCGACGAAGATCCTTGTGCAGGTATTGAAAATGATATACTACGAAAATATAAGTGCAAATTACTAATACTCTTTTGCAGCTATCGATGATGTAAATACTTATTCGGACAGTGATTCTGACGATGAATATACCGGCGAACCTTTTTACCTGAAAGAAGATGGCAACGAAACGTTACAAAGTAAAAACATACGTGTTCCTGTGGCGACTGATGTCAGCCAAGTATGTGAGAATTCGGATGATACATCGACGGAGCCCTGTGACTACTATACACCCAAAACAATACTGACACCTAGTCTGTTTCCTAATGTGCCGCCTTACCTCAACTATTCGTCACATGCACGAACGGGACCCCCAATGCCACCACAGCTGCATAAGGTCTTAAAATGGAAACTAAGCCCTGTAATGCCCAAAATTGTCAAGAGGGTTGTACTTAACTCAGGATTTCGTATAATAAAAAGTGAGTAAGATTTCTTGTTTTTGTTTTAGCTTACATAATGTATTTCTTGTTTATATTATTCAGATACTATGGACTGGATGGCCGTTTGGGAGAAACACATGAAGAGTCCCGGTTTTCGTACTATACGTTCGCATCAGAAATATAATCATATGCCGGGTTCATTTCGCATTGGGCGCAAGGATAGCATGTGGCGGAGTATACATCAAAATATGAAGAAATTCGGTTGCAAAGAATTTGGTTTTATGCAAAGGTATGTGAAAATTGTAGGCGGCGAAGGATGAAGCATATAAATATTATAAACTTTAGTTGATAATTAAAATGAATGTTTGAATAGTTATAGGACTTTTGGTCCACACCATATATTACACAGTGCAACACATGTTTTGGGACTCAATTCTGAGAACTGCACGTGAAAGTGGCCCCAAAAAGGAGAAGTTCTGTGACATTCGTTTTGTCAAGTCACATGCCATAATAATTTAATATTGATTTGAAGTTAGTAAGTATCGTATAGGGGAATTTGTCACATTTAAGCCTCTTTTGTTTGACATAGCATAAATACTATATGGTGGTGTATGATTACACAGTGCAACAGTGAAAAAAACACCCGAACGAGACTATATAGGTTCGATAGTACAACCGGAGCTGAGTAAAACCCTAGCTCAGTTTGGCTAGATTGGCTACCAAATTTTTTTTTTGGCCCCCTAAACTTTTTGAAATCCCTTGGACCCCTTGGAAAAAGGTGACATCAATTGTTGGCCAACAGTTTCTACAGTTTTTAATCTAGCTCTTTCTCTTCTTCAACAAAGTTTTAGCTAATAGTCCGCTTTAGAAACTGATATACTAAAATTTCCCAAAAAAATTAGACTTCCCTCGTTTATTTTCAAAAAACTTCGATAAAAATTCTAATTTTTTCACTATTTTTTATATAAGTCGTAGGGAATCCAGATTTTTTGCATACTCCATTCAGTGAAATTGTAGTTTAGGTAACACCGAATAACTTCTCTGAACAAACCTATGCAATCTGAACAAGTCTAGGGATATTAAATAGCTCTCAAAACACACTATCTACTTTAAACAAATCAGTTTTTTAGGAGTTTTGGGCCATTGTGCAATGTTTTTACTTGCTATCTTTACCAAAAACGTACTTATTGTATAACTGAATAACTTCTGTAAACAACTAATATGATCGGAATACTCCACCCCCTTAATTGTTAACAAAGAGCATTAGGGTGTTCCTTATATGGCATTTTTTCGAATTTCGTTAGAAATATGTATTAATCGCGATGTTGGTCATCTATCTTCACCTTACGTTTCTTTTTGCCAATATTAGGAATATATTGTGAGAAATTTTGTATCGATAGTTGGACATTAGGGTGTGCCGCAATGAGGTTAAAGTATGAATTTGTTCTCAAATCAGTTTATTGCCGCTGAGTATTTTTCTTTCGTATATAGACTAAGTAGTAACAAGCCGTTCAATAGCTGAAATAAAGACCTAAAATAATATGTGTTTGCTTTTACCATATCTCTTATAGTCGCCGAGATATTTGATATAGAAGTTGGGGTATTTTTAAAAAAATTATTAAAAATGTTGAATTTGAATTTCGATGTAGATTATTATGGGCAATTCTATATTTCAACTTTTAAAGGTTAATCAAGTTAAAATCTATATGTTTAAAAAGTATATGTGTATATTATCACTATCTCTATCAATTCTCGAGATATCAGGGGCTTAAACAGCATAGCAATGACTACTTAACTTTTGTTTCACCTGTATATCCATTGTGTATGCTTACAAATGTCACCAAAACCATTAATATGCAATGGTCTTTTGAGGGAATTTTTTATTTTTATCGTATAAAAATCGTTATTGGTAAGTATTCAATGGGTATTCAGATGGAACAAAAGTTCATTAGACATTGCTATGCATACAGTCAAAAATTCAGTTTTTTAACGCCTGATATCTCAAGAATTGATAGAGATAGTGATAATATACACATATACTTTTTAAACATATAGATTTTAACTTGATTAACCTTTAAAAGTTGAAATATATAATTGCCCATAATAATCTACATCGAAATTCAAATTCAACATTTTTAATAATTTTTTTAAAAATACCCCAACTTCTATATCAAATATCTCGGCGACTATAAGAGATATTATTTTATATCTTTATCTTTATTATTTTAGGTCTTTATTTCAGCTATTGAACGGCTTGTTACTACTTAGTCTATATACGAAAGAAAAATACTCAGCGGCAATAAACTGATTTGAGAACAAATTCATACTTTAACCTCATTGCGGCACACCCTAATGTCCAACTATCGATACAAAATTTCTCATAATATATTCCTAATATTGGCAAAAAGAAACGTAAGATGAAGATAGATGACCAACATCGCGATTAATACATATTTTTAACGAACTTCGAAAAAAATGCCATATAAGGAACACCCTAATGCTCTTTGTGAACAATTAAGGGGGTGGAGTATTCCGATCATATTGGTTGTTTACAGAAGTTATTCAGTTATACAATAAGTACGTTTTTGGTAAAGATAGCAAGTAAAAACATTGCACAATGGCCCAAAACTCCTAAAAAACTGATTTGTTTAAAGTAGATAGTGTGTTTTGAGAGCTATTTAATATCCCTAGACTTGTTCAGATTGCATAGGTTTGTTCAGAGAAGTTATTCGGTGTAACCTAAACTACAATTTCACTGAATGGAGTATGCAAAAAATCTGGATTCCCTACGACTTATATAAAAAATAGTGAAAAAATTAGAATTTTTATCGAAGTTTTTTGAAAATAAACGAGGGAAGTCTAATTTTTTTGGGAAATTTTAGTATTTCAGTTTCTAAAGCGGACTATTAGCTAAAACTTTGTTGAAGAAGAGAAAGAGCTAGATTAAAAACTGTAGAAACTGTTGGCCAACAATTGATGTCACCTTTTTCCAAGGGGTCCAAGGGATTTCAAAAAGTTTAGGGCGCCAAAAAAAAAATTTGGTAGCCAATCTAGCCAAACTGAGCTAGGGTTTTACTCAGCTCCGGTTGTACTATCGAACCTATATAGTCACGTTCGGGTGTTTTTCAAAAAGTTTGATTTTGTGTCATAGTGTTATCATAAGTAATATTCCACTTAAATCATACGCCACGGAGTACAACAGTTTTATTGTAACTGCTACAAAATTAAACCAGTACAAAATCATTTGATGAATGCAAAAGTTAAACTGTTGCTTATGTAGGGAAACGTTATTAAAGGAATTGTAATTGTTAATTTTAATTGCAATTCTTAAGCTAAATCGGACTAGTGATTCTCGAGTTACGTCAAACAAGAGCCTAAAACGTGACAAATTCCTCTATACGATACTTACTAACTTCAAATCGATATTAAATTATTATTTTTTGGGGTACTTTCACGTGCAGTTCTCAGAATTGAGTCCCAAATCAGTTAGCTTAAAAATGTTGTACTGTGTTATACAAGAGATATTTGCCATCAGATATATATAATATGTCTGAATAATATTTCCTACCATTTTCAGATCCTACGTTATGCCCGATGATTTGGAAGAACTGCGCTTATCTTGGCCTAAAAATGCCTCCCGTTTAACCAAATGGATTGTAAAGCCACCTGCTAGCGCACGTGGCACTGGTATTAGTATTGTCAACAAATGGTCACAGTTCCCCAAAGACCGGCCTTTAGTAGTACAAAAGTAAGCCAATCCTCTAATATAGTAGTATATTTTTATCAACATCTCTCACTCTCTCCATCTCTATCTCTCTCAACATTTCAGATATATTGAACGACCTCTACTGATAAATGACAATAAATTCGATATGCGCATCTATGTGGTACTGACTTCCGTCAATCCTTTGCGCGTGTATATGTACAAAGATGGTTTAGCCAGATTCGCCTCGGGTGAGTGTTTCTACAAGAAAAGTCTTTAATATATTGACAATTTTCTTAAAAATATGATTTTATAATTTTTCAGTTAAATACAGTTCCGAATTAAACAGTTTAGATCAACGTTGCATGCACCTCACCAACTATAGCATCAATAAATTCTCCGAGAATTATTCTAAGAATGAAGATTTCAATGCCTGCCAAGGCCACAAATGGACTCTGCAGTCCTTGTGGTCATGTTTGGAGGAGCGCGGTGTCAACACCAAACGTCTGTGGGCCACTCTGCGTAATCTGGTGATCAAGGCCCTTGTTAGTGGCGAGGCGGGACTCAATCGCATGTACCGCCAGAATGTTAACTTTCGCTACAATTGCTTCGAATTGTTTGGCTTTGATGTACTGTTGGATGAGAATCTGGTACCATGGCTGTTGGAAATCAATATATCACCTTCTTTACATTCAGAACTGCCGCTAGACTTGCACGTCAAGGGTCCTCTAATACAGGCCGTTTTGAATACGGCTCTGTACCAGGTGCCTCCCAAGCTAAGTGAGAAGCAACAAAGGGAAATATTAGAAGAGTTGAAATTGAACGGACCCCTGTGCCATGATAGACGCATTTTCACAACATGCTTGAGAGCCGATGAAATTCGCAAACACAATCAATTCACCAATCGTTCCATGGAGTATCGCGAAGAATACTTGGATGCCATTTTGGATAATCTGAATCCGGATGATGTGAGATGTTTGCTGATCAGTGAAGATGAGCTGAATCGCTGTAGTCCCTTGGAAAGGATATTTCCCACAAGTGATACACATAAATATTTGAAATTTGTAGAGCATCCCCGTTACTATAATCGTTTGTTGGACGCCTGGGAGAATCGTTATGGTGACCGGCGGGAGAGGGGTAGAGAATTGCTAAGAGAATTGTGCAAAGACGGCTTTCATTTGGAGGTGTCAGATGCTGCCATGGAAAAGGTGAGAAATAACATCTCAACCAATAATGTTGTTTATCATTAACATATTTGTGTTTTTTTTTTTTAATAGGAACCTAACGTTTCTCTTACTGAGATTGATCTGTTACATGTTAAGAAGGAGGACAGCAGTACTGCCGCCAACGATAATCCTGATCCTGATGCTGCCAAATCTCCTTCACCTACTGCTACCTTAAGTGACATGGACATTATGGATAATCCTGCTGCTACCGCTGATGTGTCTTCTACTGTAGCTTCCAGCTCGCCGGATAACACTACCATTGCCCATATCACATCAACAGATTTGACCAGTCCATCACCACCTGCAAAAACTATAGATTCTTCGCCCACTGCGAATCATAGCAAATCTGATCAATATCAACAAAATCAATCATCCCATCTACATCATCATGCGAATCACCATAAAAGTAGTAACAAGGAATCTACTTCACACGCGATCAAACATAATAAATCAAAACAAAATGTGAGTTGTTCTCTAATCTGATTTCCCCCCTCCCCATTGCTTTCTCTTTGTCATAATCGAATCGAATCTTATGTTTGTTATCATTTTGCAGGAAACTGATCGTAAACTTAAGACTGATATTATTGCTTCTTCATAACATGACATGATACACACACACCCACATACACACACACACACGATATAATATGACAAATTGTATTCTGTATAAAGAAAATGCTGCGAATTTATTTGTAAATGTTTATGCAACATTTAGTTATTTATTATTAGTAATGTGCAAATGATAAAACTTAAAATCTTAATCCATACTAATATGGGTCAATGTAAATTCGAAGAAGATGATATGAAAGGCAACACATCAGGCAAATATGTTGAAAGAAGAGAAAAGAACTAAATTACAAAAATTAAGGAGTGACGTAATGGTAAATTTTAAACAATAAAGAAATTATGTATATTTAAATAATTGCTGAGTGTGTTTTTATTTTATTTTTTAAGATGTTTTGTAGGCTATTCTACTGGCAAATGAATACTTCTGAAGATGTGTGTGCGAAAAGTTATTCTATATTTTGAAAATATATAATATTAAATGTCATAGGTATCCTACAAAAAGGTTTACTTTTTTGTGAAATGGGCTTAATGAAGCAAAAGTGAAAGTCAAAGTCTGTGCCGTGTAAAAATCCTATATCTTTTTAAAATGGTTTTATCGTTTTTGTATTAAACTCAATTCATTTTATGAACAAAACACAAGCGCCCATAAACTTAAAATCATGAATAAAAAATCACGATAAGTGGACTAGAGCCCTTTCTGAAGGATACCGACGTGTTTTCTATGATGTTTTGTTACATAAATAAGAACTTAAGAGTGTTCAAAAACTATCAATTGAAAATCAAAACTCGTCAATAGAATATGAAAACTTGTTAATTAAAATTTCAATCACATCAATTAAAATTCAAAACTCACTATTTTGCAACAGCTTTTAATAACTAAAAATAATTGACTTCTGAAACATTTTTTATTTCAATATTCTACGAAATTGTAATTGGGGCTAAATGTAAGAATTAGAAAATGATTTAATCAGTAATATAATTTGGATCTTGCGTCATTTATAGAGCTATCATACAATGCTATTTTGAAAGTTCAGCTGCATCTAAATAATATTAAGAGCTTGGTAATTAAAGTAAAAGCACAGTTGAAAGCTGTGAAGCAAAAATTAAAGGCAATTGTATGGGATGGGCGACATCTACCACAACCGCTAACATACGCGTTGATTGGGAAACACAAACACATTGGTTGATGTCTAGGCTATACCGTAAGTGCAAGAACGTAATTTGTAATACAAGAATATCAAATCACAAAGAAATTTTGCCTCCAGAGGGTGCTGTACAAAAAAGGGCTATGGTATTGGTTTTAAATGCACTGACAAAAAAGTTGTATTAAGACTAGTGACATACACATGTATATAAATTCATATAAGGCGGGTTCTATTCGTCCCGTTTAAACGATACGGATACAAATCGAATAGAAATCATCGTCGTTTAACATGATTATGAGTGGCAACACCAGCATATTTTCAAATGTAACCAACAGGGCAACCGGAAATATGCAAATGCATACCTTACCCACGAGATATTAACAAATGGGTAAAGTTTTATACTCTTACAAGTGTTTTGACACTTATTTGTTAGAGCATAATTTGGCATTTTTTACCCATAGTCATATTTTAGCATATTTAAAAAAAATATAATTTTTTAAGCGTATTTCATATTTTTTAGAGCATTTTTTTAATGATTAATGTTTTGCAGCTCCATACATTTTAAAGGCTGCAAAGACAAAAGTAGAATTTTGTCCGAAAGTGACATCTATTGCTCATGGTCTCCATTGATTGCGTGAATGAATGTATTAGGAATTTATATGAAAACGTATATTATTGAAAGCTCCATGTAGTGTGGAACTTTTTAAACAATTGTTTCCAGATCTTGCATAACATCTAGAACCTATAACTACACTTTTGGGAACATGGATTGAGTCAGTTAATTAATATTTCAACAATTATGAAAGCATTTTAAAAGTTCTAAGTGCATTCAACGATGAAGAAGAAAATTTGTATGATCAAATATTTAAAAGCATATTTTTGTTGATTTAAGGGTATATTTTATGATTGGGGCATATTTTAAGAGCACAAAACACTCTTTTTAGTGCATATTTCCGGTCGCCTTGTGATCAATAACTAATCAGATGTTCACAGTAGAAAGAGTCGAAAAAAAGATGATTGGTACTCCTCCACATTTGTAGTTTGTCCAAAAACAATTTAAGGCTATCGAAATATTTTTGATCCGTGAACCCCAGGACTCCCCGAAATAAGACTTAATAAGGAATCTTTCTGCAAACTTTACAAAAAAACCTCTTATACCTTTATGTCATCCTTTTTAAAAGCTTTTACTGCGAAGTTGCTGTCTACAACATCGAAGGGGCTTCCGATGATAGCAATGTAGATGACAGAGACAGGAATCGATCCCAGGTCTTTCGCATGAATCACCATTCACCACTTACGTTACTCATATTCGTAGGACAAAACTCCAGATTTGAGTGAAGAATTTAAATACGTTTGAAGCATTGACGTCAAAATCTGCTCGCTCAATTCACACGAATTGTTTTCTTCATTTACCTTCATTGAATTTAGCGTTATTTATTCTGAGGAATTTATCTTTTAAAAACAAAAATTGATTTCGATTGCAGAACAACCTCCAATTTTTTGTGGTTGAAAAAATGCATAAGGCAAAAATTGGGGGAGTTGGTGTGGGATTGGATTGGTGGGGAAAGGAAAAAAATCGACATCAAGCCCCACAAGTCGACCCTAAGGGGGTAAAATGTTTGACCGACCCGCACAAATTGTTTCATTCTAAAATTTTTTTTCCAAATATAACCCTTAAGGGGTAAAGATGGAGTATATAAAATACTTTGCAAAAATCAAAAGTGCTCCTAGAGGAGTCAATGACTAAACCCCCATTTTTTTTTGCAACCCCAACAGTTTCTCAAAACATATCTACCGTTTATATTCAAGCCTTAAGGTGGTCCGCATAAAATTTTTTTATTTTTATAATTTTTTTTAGTTAAAAGTGTTTCCAGTGATGACATTGGAACCAGAGTGATCTAGAGCCCACCAGCATGTTTCTGACAATATTAAAAAACCGCGTTACGCGTTGCAGGAAGCACTCAAGATCACTTTCGTCAGTGTAGAATACAAGAATTTAGATTTTTCAATGTCATTGTGAAATAATCCCATTACGGATAATATTGTGACTTGGATCACTTAGGTTCTAGTGTCGTCAACTGCAGTCCAAATACGAGAAGAACAATAACTTTTGAATTGCTGGAGTTTTTCTCTCATATTAATAACATGTGCTACATGAACTGAATGAAGTACATTACCTTTATGGAGTACAACTGTATTCTTAAGTAAGATCTCCATAAGCGTTTTCCATAGGGAAAATTTGACTGAATTCAGTGTACTAACAAACAAGATATACTATGGAAATATGACGATGAATAAGGTCATTTGTATGGGAGATACCAGAAGGGGTATGTCATAGAAAAGTTTTTGGTTTTCTTAGGATTTGTTTGTTATTACAAAGTAATTTAACTGACCAAATTTAAATATCCTTCAGTTGTCCGTTTTAATGTTATGGAAGAATTATTAATTTTTCCAATAAATAGGTAATTTTGTATGGGAGGTACCAGAAATGGTAGGCCATATTCATTCTTAAGTAAGATCTCAATAAGAGTTTTCAGTGGGTAAAATTTAACTGAACTCAGTGTACTAACAAAAAAGATATGTCTGTAGAAAAATGACAGTGATTTAGGTCATTTGTATGGGAGGTACCAGAAGGGGCCATATTCATTCTTAAGTAAGATTTCCATAAGCGTTTTCCTTGGGCAAAATTTAACTGAACTCAGTGTACTAACAAAAAAGATATCTATGTAAAACTATGACTGGGACCGGCCGTGGCATAGTAGTTAGAATTCGCGAGCATCATGATGGAGATCCGTGGTTCGCTTTCCGGCTCCCGTCATCTAAATTTTTCTTTCATTGCCGGCCCCTTTGATGTTGTCGACAACAACTTCGAATTATAAGTGTCGAGATAATCGGCATGTCGCGTAAAAGCTTCTCAAACAGTGATGTTCGCATTCGTGGATAAAAATGTAGGTGCCATTTGTTGTGAATCTAAAAATAGAAATCGTGTTAGTTCACAACAAAGCGAGAGAAGCTATCCCTTACCTCATTCGTGGAGTGTAAACGGTAATTAAGTTTTTTTTTATGTAAAACTATGAGGTTCAATTCGGTCATTTGTATGGGAGATGTGACATAGGTTCTGGTTTTCTGAGGATTTGCAAGATTATTAAACCGATCAATTACTTCCGCTTGGAAGTAAGGTGAGGAATATTAAGTATCCAAAAATATGTAATTTTGTTTTGGATGTACCGGAAGGATTGGGGCTATTCTACCCATTCGCAATTTTCATTGCTTCATTTTGAAAAAGTTTAACACTTGTAAATTATTATAAGAATAAGTTAAGTTTACTCGAGTTATCCTGCTCACGAGCCATCCAGTCAGCCAACCAAATAGACGGACGGACATGACTCCATCGTCTTAAAAAGTCCAGTCATAAGATACTCGTTGTCTAACACGTCTTCTTCAATGAGTTACACTTTTGTTCGTATTAAATGATTTATATCTTCATCGCTATGGGTGGGGAATACAAATAATAATTGTACTTATATTAGCTTGTTTTATAAGAAATAACAGAAATGAGTCGGTATTAAGTGGACTTTCATTAGACTTTTACGAGACCTTTATTTGAGGAAGTTATGGAGTCAATTATACTATTAGGATTTAAATTTGAACTACCTTTTACCACATGAATGCATAGATGCCTTCAAAATGGCTCTTTTTAATACAGGGTTTGTACATATTATTAAATGTTGTTTATTTACGGTTTATATTATTATTTTACCATTTATATTTGAAATACAATTCTGACAGATTATTTCAATTTAAAAAAGAATCTTCTTTAGCGCCGATATTCGTGTTGACTTAACAAAAATCATTACTTCAATATCCGGCATCAATAGACTATTTATTTTTATCTTCAATTGTCGTTCAGTTAATTTCCGTTTTTTCCTAATGGCTTTTCATGACAATAACTTGCATTGAATTAAAGTACAACCACTTCATACAAATGTACAAATCTATCAAAGGATTTGAAACGTTTTTTTTAAATACCAAACAATCAATAATTCCAACAATTTCCCATGAACATACACGGCCAGCACTGTATCCATATATGTATGTAGTTATATATTTTCTTTTGCCCCCTCTATATGCATTTATGATAATCTGTCTTAAATCAATGTCCTTTTGAATCCTTTTTTGCCAATGCATCAAGTATATCATCACATGTTTGTTCGTGTGTGTTTATTATAATCATTACCATCCTAATAGTAGTTTATCGATATTATTAAATCAGAATTCGTATCATCGTCAACGTGAACATCGTCATCATCATCATCAGCATCAAAAACAAAAACATTTTCAAAGAGATGCCTTAACAAAAAAAAAAAACACGAAAACAAAGGAAAAGGATAAAACTGAAATGTATACTTTAGCCATTAGAAAACATGGAGATTGTGTTTGTTCCACAGCTTATCAAGAGATCTCTCGCTCTCTTCAAAAATCACTATAGGACATTCTAAATGTCCTACAGTGACGTCGACTCTTTGAAATTAAAAGACATTTGCCGCCAATCGGCTTTGGCTGTAGGGTCCTTTGGACTGGATGTCCTTTTTGCCATCTTCGGCTTGAGTGATGACAACACGACAACAGTGGCAGGCGTTAATGGGTCCTAATGAAGTGTCGCTGTGTGTGTCTTGCTTGGCCATAGGATAACATAAGGGATACCACATACAGCTAGCTCTCTTATCTGTGCAATATTTCATGTTGAACGACATAGAGTAATAGAGTAGATGTACTAACTCGTGTTGTTGCTATTAAAGTTAGGTAGTCCCCCCTGCTACTGATTAGTAGGCCTAGTTGCCGACTATGTGCAATCACTGAAGAACGTTAACATGATGACAGTGATGTTTCAATTTCTAGTTTTTTCTTTTTCGTGTGTGGTCTTAGAGAGTTGTAGGCGATTTTGGTTTCTGTGTTTTATGAAAACATAATGATAACTTTATTGCAGCCGGTGTTATCTCTCGCTATCGGTAATGAATGTCATCATAGTTAGTTGGCAACTAACGAGATCGAAGTTGGTGGTCTTTCGCAAGGGTGGTCCTTTGGACAAAGATTTTTTCATAAATCTTTAAAACAAATCTCTATTAATACTATCGGCTTCGGTTTATTTTACAAATCATTAGTAATATTTTTATGATTATTGTAAAATTTGATTTTATGTTCATTTCTGTGCGTGCTAAGATGATCCTTATGTGGAGAGGACTCCTGCTTTAACTTTATAATTATTAGTTTGTTTAGTTGGAAAATAAACAAATTACCGGAAGCTCTTCCATTGCGTGTAACAGGAGTATATTCGAGTAAACCACACTATGTGTTTACACTATAATTATTTAAGCAAACCACCAAACACCCGCTGGTTGGTGATGGGGGAAGATATTTGGTTAGCAATCAATAGTTTAGATTTTCATATATTTTAAAATTTCTATTGTGTTTTGTATTAAATGTCCTGGGGTGCTCAACATCAACGGTAACGGAGGGACATAAGATAGTGTTTGAAGGAATTTAAAATGGAAAGAAAAGACATTGGTATTTAACAAGGTATAGCTTATATGAATATTTCTTAGAAAAAAAAATTGAAAATAGGACGTGTTATTATTGTTATTTTTATATTTATATTTAAAGTTTAGTTTAATAAAAATTATTTTTTATTAAACAAATCTATACTTAATTAACTCGAAAAATTGTTTCTACCAAGCCTATCATGAACTTTGAAACCATCCAACAGAAATGTCCAAACGAGTTTCATTAGAAAGGCAATGATGCGAAGATGGTTTCAGACCACTAAAACGATGCTTTAGGCACATTCGATCCATTCATGAAATCGATTTTTGACTTTTCTTATACAAACGTTTGTCCGAAGAGCCTATTTTTGATAACGATATTCCTGAAGAACTATTATACCATTTTTCTTGAAATTTGGTATGGAGTCGTTTAAGATCAGTATACATATTCTAAAGAAAAGCGCGGGATTGGATAAAGGGGTGTGGCAACTCCCATACGACGCTATTAACTAACACTTTATATCTGGCGTACTATTTTCCCGGGGGCCCTGAACAGCAATATGCGTGATCAGACGAAAAATGGGCGATATTAGTTAAGTAAGAGTGGCCACGACCATAGCACTCTATCTATCAAAACACAAATATCTGAAGGACTATTGCGCCAGTTTTCTTCGAATTAGAATGGATTCATTTGAGATTAAAGAAAGAATTTTAAAGAAGAATAGGTTGAACCGAATCTAGGCGTTGAGGCTCTACCCAAACAAAATATCGATAAATGGCTTAATATATAAATGAAAGCTTTGAAAAGCTTTGCCAGTTTATATTTCACTAATGTGTTTAATTGGCCGAAAAAATGGGCGAAATCAGACTGGTAGTCTTGCCACCTTCTATATAAAATAAAAGCTACATATCGGATATTAAAAGACGTGGTCGTGGTATGATGGATTGAACACGCCACTATTATGCGGAGATCCAGGTTTAGATTCCTGTTTCAGTCAACTACATTACTTTTATCGGCGGCCTCGTCGATCTTGTCGACAGCAACTTCGCAGTAATAGCCTAGTAAAACCTTTTTAAATAGCTGAGGTTCGCATTCGTCTAAAAAAAAAGTAGGTGCAGTTGTAATGGACCAGTAATAGACCAATTGACCAATCATTACACAGTACAACAAATGATTTTGGGACTCAATTCTGAGAACTGCACGTGAAAGTAGCTCCAAAAAGATGAAGTTCTGCATCATGTGTTTTATCAAGTTACATTTAATTTGTACAGTACAAAACGTCTTCACGCATACATAACTTTAAAGGCGAGACTGCCATTTCAGATAGTATAAAATTTAATTAATATCTTCGTTGATTCCATTTTCGCCCCGGTGTGTTTGGGCTTCTCGATGGTTTCTTGAAGCTTTTAACACTTAAGGTTGTGATAACGTGTTGAGAAGGCACAGCAAAGGGTGCTGATAAGGTAGTTTGGCAACAATCGAAATAGCTATCCGCCCTGCCAGCTGTCAACATAATCCATTTCACACAACTATTGTAAAACAAATTCTATTAGCAATAATAGATTAGATCTTGAACCGAACGATGAAAACACATTCGTTATTAAAAAACTAATATAAAATTTTTTCATTAAAAACTTAATACAAGAGTAGTCAATAAAAAATCCAGTGCCATGACATTATTCAGCGGAGTACAACGTGATATCGATATAACGATTCTTTTACAGCCAAAATATCGCGCTCATTACACTGTACTGCATAGAACTGAAGCTGCATCGATAAAATTGATTAGAAAATGCTGGAGTTCGAAGAGACAGGTTCAACAATCTACGAGAATTTGGGGACCTAGAACTTCAAGGCATCCTGATAACGTAAAGCTCAAAGAGCATCTGTTTGGCAACTTCATCGAATATCTACTATATTATACTCAGAACATTCTTAAATCACATTTACTAAATTATACTCAAAACATCTTTGAATCACAGTTCACACAAAGATATTCATTTATGTACTTAAACAAATTAAAGTGATACAGCATTTAAAGCCTCATAATCATGCTCACACTCCCCCAGTATACTATCGAAGTTCTAGAAAGGTTCACCAAAATTGTAGGTATTTGAGTGACAATTACCCTAAATATAAGCATTAATATCAGCTTTGCCAGGCAGATGCACTATTGGTCTATTCTATTATGAAGATAAATGAGGACATACAGCCGTATATCGCCATACCGGCCGTGACATAGTGGTTAGAACACGCGACTACCACGCGGGACATCCGTGGTTCGATTCCCGGCTCCAGTCGTCTACATTTTTCTTCATTGCCGGCCCCCTCGATGTTGTCGACAACAACTTTGCAGCATAGTGTCGAGTCAATCGGCATCGGCATGTCTTCTCACACTGTGACGTTCGCATTCGTCGGTTAACAGTAGGTGCCGTTTGTTGTGAATCGAAAATAGAAAGCGTGTTAATTTACAACAGCGCTAGAAGCTATCCCCTAACTCATTCGTGGGGAGTAAAGGGGAATAAAGTTTTTTTTATATACATAACTGTTTTGCTTCAACGCTACAGCATCACAATGTTTTATCCGAGGATCGTGGTTTCAGTAGCTTAGGAAAAGTTGTCAAGCCTCCAACGACTCATTGGGTACAGTTCACTAGGTGTTTAGACAAAAAGTGATATCCAAAAGAGGTGACATTAACCGGTCACCTCGTAGGGCAGACTGATTCCAATAAACTTTTTTTTCAAAAGAATTGCTTAAATGTAAAGTTTTCAACAGGAATTAAAGGAATCTATACGTGAAGAAATGCACAACATTTCACAAAACAGGTTTATCACCAGTTTTAATATTTCTACTAAAATAATATCCTTTATAACGATTGGGTACCAACATTTATATGATCCCTTTGAGAGCGCTCATATTCACCTCATCTCTTAAATTCATTGCAAGTTTCCCTTTCAGTGTTTTCATTGAGGTTTTCTTCTAACTTTTGTGGATCTTTTCCACCACACATATTCCCCAGATTATTCGCACTGTTGTTTCGTTACCCCAGCAGCACTGGCGGACATTGAAATATCTTGGGGAATTGAAATTATGCCAATTTAAATCATTAGCATCCACTGCTCTGGTAAATAAAACACAAGTGTAATCCTTTGCAGCAACATCGCCTCCTACGCCTGAGTATTTTTGTTTATGTATTCTAAGGCACAATACCCATTTCAATCCCAGGGGAATACCCGTTTGGTGGTTCAGTTGTCGCTTGTTGCCGAAAAACAAAATTGCGTGGTAATGTGGTAATTGGATGGCTTAAAGCAAAAAAAAAAGTAAAATAGAAATACAAAGAAAGTGGCAAAATTGATAGGGTGGCGTTAGATATTCTCTGTGATGCGATGATGATACGGGAAGTTATGGCAAGAGAGAGAGGGAGAGGATATGCGTATATAGTATTGTTGGGGAATTTATCAACGAATCTCATAAATATTGGTTGGTAGTGATTGAAAGGCTGCAAGACGATTTATGATAGTCTATGTTTATTTTTAAAAGTCTATCGAAATATAACAATTAAAAGGATTGTATTACGCAATCTCATTGAATGACAATTATAAACCAATACAAATAAATATGTTATTTTAACTTTGTGATAGTTTTCCTACTTTCAACCTAAAATGTTTTATTAATCGCTAAAATTGTCGACGCCTTTAAAGCATTTTTATCAGAGCTCTAAGAAAACTTGTCTCGATTTCGTACAAATTTTGTTTTTTTTTTGTTAATTTTAGATACAATTATCTCTATTACCCATTTTCGCTTAGCATCTCAAGAATGAGACATGGAAGAGCTTTCCGCATTGAAGTAAGTTACCACATTTCTATTTTTAATCTCACAAAACGGGATCTACAGACTAACGATAATTCCGAACGTCAGTTTTTTGAGAAGCTTTTAATATACATGACGATTAACCCGACTACTACGAAGTTGTTTTATCTACATCACCCAGGATATATCGTCTTCAGGGGATTTATGTGCTCTATACTCCAGTTTTCTCGTGCTCTAATAACAAATTTGTTGCAATTTGTTTTTGGCTATCTCTTCTAGAAATCGAGATATTTCGGGTCCACTTCGCTTTATATCCTTTTGGTCTATAAGACTTTCAAACTTTAACTTCGATTTACACAGAATGTATTTTTGGCACATAGAGCATATGAATCCCTTCTCGTAAAAAATCCGTAGGTACATATTATTATGCATTTTACATACATACTGCAGCAACATGTTGAAAACTAGTGTAGCCTATAAACTTTTCGACAAGTATCCCTTCCCTTTAAAATGTTTCATGGGCCATTAGTTTGTACATCACTGCTGTCATATCATTGTAGACGGCCAATTATATCCATAAACTAATATCTACAACAACTATGATTGAATACAAGTGGAACGATTTTCCAACCAACATTCAAAATATACGTATACGGCGAGTACGAAGTGTTGCCCCCTTCCCATTGTCTCCTGCGTGCTACGTAGCTACGTGTGAATATATGAAATAAGCACTTGCGCTACTAAACGCTCAACAAACGCGAGCCATCTTCATTGAGGACACACTTACACACTGCATTCCCCACCCGTAGCGTAGATTGTCAGGCCATTTAACTTGTTACAGTGTAGAAAAAAAAAACAAATTGTAACTTGTATTGTCATTGTCCTGCTGGCCATCGATGTTGCGAGCACTAAAGTGGTCACATATGGAAATGTTCGCACCGGGTCATCAGTGTCGTCAATTATTAGCCTCCTACGTTTTTTTTTTATATTTTTTTGATTACAGCTATAATGGAAACAACAATGCCACTGATGTTTGTAAATGTTTCCCCTCGTCAATGTGTTTTATTGTATAATTTTAATAAATAGAATATCCTTTACATCCTGCAACGACAATAGCGACAGAGATTGCAAGCCAGCAAGTGGTGGGGCAGGGAGGTTAGACTGGGGGACTATTGAAATATTTATAATAGAAAAAAAGTATTATGAAAAGCAGTTTTCTTTTGAATTTGCCAGCTCATTACGGGGTAGAAAGTATCATACGAAGCACCTGTGTTAGCATACAGGATATCAACAGAGGTCATCCTTGTCACTGGCACACACAGAGGCATGGCGATATTTTTACTTGCTTGCAGTCTTTATTCACATGAACATGACGCTCATAGGTATCAATTATTAACTCTATAATGGAAAAGTGAGTCAAAACATTTGAATGGTTGTTTGGAAAACAGGATGTCTGATTGTTTGGTAATACAGCAAAAACAAGAGAAAACAACGAGCAAAGAAGGAGAGCAAATAATATATTACATATCTGTGTGAATTACACACATGTGATGTGGAATATGAAACCACATGTGTGAGTTTCTCTAGTACGCTGTACACATGGTGTCCTTCTTATCCTTTTTTTTGGAGTGAGCTTAAGAAAGTGAAAAAGTAGGCGTATTGCTAATTAGTTTACACATTTGTTAACCCCGTCGAAAACCCTTTTCTACTCTAATCATATGTGCCTCTCCTAGTAAACTGATCTGGAAAATCTTTTAATCATTATTTCATCAAAACGTCGTACGATGTCGGTGGTGGGGGGTTCCACAGCCACTGTACTCGTTGTGTGGCTAACAATGAAACGGTCTCATGTTTACCAAAAGGTGCCGAATTTACCAATATTTTCGACATTAAAACACCACTGCCAAGCGAGTGTTTTGTAAATAGCAGCCCAACAATGAGGCAGCGGCACAATTTAACAAACAAGAACAAAGGATAAAGAGAAATTAGTTAGATTCACGTACCCACACAGTGTAAAGTGCAAAAGAGGCTAGCAATGTTTGTTCTTTGTTCGTTCGCACTACCTATTTTTGCAATAATTCGTTTGTTATCTGCCGAAATCTTTCGATCGAATCTATTGATCTTTTCCATTTGCCACCGATTCGAATTGAGAAAAGTTTCTTCTTACCTTTCGGTCTTTTGACAAATTGATTGCGATTAAGTAATAAGATACGATTGAAATTGCATGTCCTTTTGTGTTCCACTTCAAACGAAGATTGGAGGCGAAGATCCTTAGATTTGTGATGTAATCCTAGATTTTTTGCGTAGCATGTGTAAATGAAGTGTAACTCGAGCAGTTGCTCCATACGGTTGGGATGAAAGGATTTACCTTAACTCTCGCCTATATCTTGCTAATGGGTTAGGAGCCGAGTAGTGGTGGATAATGTATGATTGTGGGGAAAGGTGTAAATAATCCTAATGGTTACAGCCCGCCAATTTTGTGTGTGTGTTTATGTGTAAATTCATTGTATTTCTTAAATGAATTATCAGCAGTTTTTTTTGCAGCATTATCAATTAGTTATTTAGGATATGATACTCTGTCATAAGGCAGATGTTATTTGGAGGGGGGTTTTCTTAAGATTTTTGTAAATCCTTTCAAAGATACAAAACAAAGAGAAAACGATGAAGGAGATATAGAGATTTTCTTGCATTTGTCTGAGTTTACACGACTCTTTTTCTACACTCAACGAAAGTAGAACTTTAGTTCCGAACGTCAACTTTTCGAGAAGCTTCCTCTGCTTTTTTTACGGACGTTTTCATATTGACATGGGTAGTTGTTGTTCTGTCTTTACCAGATTAAACCGCAGGCCAAGATGCCTCTTGCCAACTATGTAGAGACACGTTATTATCAGTTTCAGTAACTTCTGTTTTGTACTCCTTAAGACGTATCGGTGGAATCATGTCAACTAGGTAACTAAACATTTCACTTTCTCACGTTGACTACCACATAAAGAAGGTCCTAGGAAGTAGGTAACAGAAGTTACTGAAGCTCAACAAAACGGCTTTGGCAGCCCCTCAAATGTTGACCATGATTAAAGGATATGCACCTGGAATATCCGAACTCTCTACAGAAAAGTTGCCTCTATCAAACTGGCGGATGTCCTCGACAAGTACAAGGCTGACATCACCGCCATACAGGAAATGTGATTGACGGGACAGGGATGCACACTTTTATAGCTGCCATGCAGAAAGACGCAAGTTTGGATATGGAATCATAGTCGACAAGAGACTTCGCCATCTTGTCTAGCATTTTAACCCGGTAAGTGACCGAATAGCCACTATTCGCATCAAGGCAAAATATTTTTACATTACACTGATTTGTGAACACGCCACGACGGAAGACAAGGACGATGACATTATAGATGCATTCTATGAGCGCCTGGAGGAGATGTATGATCGCAGCCCTGCACATGACACCAAAATTGTTCTGGGAGATTTTAATGCTAAAAAAGGAAGATGCTCTTAATTCAGCAGGCGGATAACGGATTCCGACTGGTTAGTTTCGCGTCTGCAAGAAACATGAAAGTGAGTGAAACCAGATTCCCACATAAAAATATCCACAGGCAACCTGGATATCCCCTGATCAAAAAACAAGAAACCAGATTGATTACGTGGTAATTGACTGAAAGCAAGTCTTAAGCGTTATGGACGTGCGAGTGATTCGCAAAGGAAGCTATACATCACAAAGTTGCATACCACCGAAATTGCCAATGCCTACTCCAACCAACTCTCTCAATTATGATGTTCCCGACACCCAATGACAGCATATTGCGAATTCTATGACCACTGCCGCAACGACCGTACTGGGTTATGAAAAACCACGCTCAGACAACCCCTGGTGCGATGAGGAATTTCGCGAAATATCTGAAGAAATGGATGCTGCAATGACAACGCATGCAGTAACGGAGCGTTATGATAAGAAAAGGAGGGAGATGAGACGCCTCGCGGAAAAAGCGTTTATGTTGCAAACATGGAGGAAACACTTTCGTTTTCATCGTCGATGGATTAGACTGTCCACCACCGAGCCAAAACGATATCAGCAAGGGAATTGCCCGGCTTAAAAATAACAAATCTGCGGGAGCCGATGGATGCCAGCAGAGCTTTTTAAAGACGGCGGCGATGTGTTGGCACCAACTCAAAAACATGATTTGGCTCAAGGAATGCATGCCCGATGATTGGTATCTTCTTGTTCCATGTTCTGTGCTTAAAAAAGGCGATCCAAGTGTGTGAACCAATTATCGCGGGATCAGCCTAAATCCATTTTAACGAACATGATTGGACCTTATCAGCGTGGCTACAGACCTGGTAAATCCACGACCGACCAGATACGACAGATGACACTGACTGATGCGAAGTCTTCAATAAAAATAGGCACAAATCTAACAGAGCCATTTTCTACCAAGCGTGGCTTCAGACAAGGCGATAATCTGTCGTGCGATCTCTTTAACTTCATAACGAAGATAATCATGCGGAATGCAGCAGTAAACACGACTGACACAATCTTTAACAAAAGTCACATGTTGCTCGCGAATGCCGATGATATAAATATCATTAACCGAGGACTACGGGATGGTAAAACGGCCTTTTTGAGCATTCGGTAGAAGTGGGTCTTTTGATTAATAAGGACAAAACCAAGTTATGTGTTTCAACGAATAAAGAGTCTATTCGTTTGGGACGCTGCGTGAACGTTGACAATAGAGTTTCTCTCCCGGGATTTCCCAGGCGGGAATTCCCGGGAAATTCGTCCGGGATTCCCGGGAAATTGAAACACCTTTGGCAGAGCAAATTTTAGAAGCTTTAAAGAAGCGAATTGAAGAAAGAAGGGACAAGCGTCTTTATTCTTTAGTAAAGTATCTTAAAGATCCAACAGTTTTTGATAAGAATGCTAATAACTTATTTCTAACTGCTTATTTATACTCGACTTTTTAAAGAAGACGTTATCGACAAGTTCTGGAATCGGACGAAATTCCTATTTGTGACATTAGTACCGAAAGACCATTTGAGGATATTTTAACCGATCCTATCACAAATGAAAATGTTGCATCAAGTAATAGACTACTTAATAACTCGATAAAAAAGGATTTAAAATTTTACGAAGCAAGTGCAAAAGCAACGGAAAATGTCACCATTTAATTGAATGCTCTTCCGACAATAAGCCCAACATCAGTTGAATTGTTCATTTAATCATACTCCATGTTGTATAAAAAAATCATATTAATATCTTTCATACACACCGCATGAGAGCTTTTTATATTCCTCCATTTCGTACAAGTTGGGTGTAAATTGAAAACTTTAAACGCGTTTATCTCGAAATCGATTTTTTTTGAGTTATGTCGGTCCTGCAGCAAATGAACTATATGTATATACTGCAAAATTTAAAAAGTTAACATAGTTTGTCTCGTTTTTCTACTGCGCGAAATTTCCCGGGAATTCCCGGGAATCCCGGGAAAGGCAAAAAATTTTCCCGATTTCCCGGGAAATGAAAAGTCCGGGAAAAAGAGAAACTCTAGTTGACAACTATAACTTTGAAGTGGTAGATAATTTTGTCTACCTCAGCTCCGCCATAAACAATGTTAGCCTAGAAATCAAGAAACGAGTATTGATCAGAAACCGCTGCTACTATACGCTGAGCAAGCTTTTTAATGATAAAGTCTTCTCTAGACGAACGAAGATCCAACTCTACCAGACAGTGATGCTACCTGTCTTGCTGTATAGCGCAGAATCCTAAGTAAAGACGCAGGCGGATCAATCTATTCTGGGAGTTTTAGAGAGAAAAATACTTCGCAAAATATTTGGAACCCCTTTTCGTTAACGGCGAGAAACGTCGTCGAATTAATCATGAGCTGTATGAGCTATACAACGACATCGACGTAGTCATGCGCGTTCAAATAGACCGAAAGCGCTGGCTTAGACACGTTGTACGATTGAACGAAAATGCTCCGGCTCGGAAAGTCTTCGGCAATAAACTCGATCAGCGGCGCCGGAGGAGGCGACCAAAACTTCGATGGATGGACCAGTTGAAAGAGCTGTTAGCTTGTTTTTATTTTAAAATATAGATTTAATTTCAATTTCAAAATTAATTTATAAAACAATTTATATCAATCAATCAGAAATTATTAAAAATGGCACTGTTTTTAAGCCGAAACAATTATAACAGTTATTTAAAAGAATGGAAGCGGCAGCTACAACTAAGTCACTTGCAGTTACATAAATACCCTTGCCCCCTCTCTAACCTTATGCCAAAACATTAAATTACAAATTATAAATACGATTGAAGATCATTCATTCCACAGTCATCGCTATAATTTATGTGACATCAATGCAAATTTGCCAGCACCCGGATTTGTTGTGGCTATTTATATTTAAATGTATTTTGTGCGTTTGACTATAGCGCGTCGTCCACTGCCGCCTGGGGGTTAATCTCTCATATTTATTTATGCTAATAAGTTTATTTTATTTTGATATAATTTCATAGTCATAAAATCTTATCTTGAAAACGATTAAAAATGAACCTGAAAACCGTCAAACATCAGTGATTTTTATGTTGCGCTACACTTTCGTTAAATGGTCGGCCATTAATGTGGTCTGTGGTCTGTCGTCGAATGACAATCGCTGCTGCTGAAATTGCGGACAACAATATTGCTGTTGTTGGTGTGTCCATGATCATTGTCACATTGTATGGGTTAATGGGGTAAGGGGATTTTATCGTCAACACACATTTACGACTACGCAAATTATATCAATATACTATAGAGACATTATTAAACTTTAATCATGGCAGAGACGTCTTTTACCCGACCATAAGACAGTTTACATGAAAAGAGACAGCCGGACAGCGGGAAAGCAGAGAATAAAAACGTAATATCAACAGGCAACAGACCATTTGATGTTTTATGTTAACGAACCCATAATGTTTTGAGTTTTTAAATACTCATAAAAATTATTAAAGTGCACAAATATTTAAAATTAGTATGAATAGCACACAGTAAACCATGAAGGGGCGACCATAGAGAGAAAGAGAGAGATGAAAAGCCTTTGTCATTGTAATATAAAAGTGGGCGCATAGTTTCCCTCTACCACTAACTCCATTTAAGCTCAGCCCGAATGTAAAAAGCTCCCAATGGTTTGCATCTTAATGTGTCCCCATGTAGCCGCTTAATAAAGACCAAATGTAGGCAACATTATAGCCAGGTAGCACACAAATATTTATATGTAAGCAATTATTGAGATCTACATATGAATGCTATCAAACTGTATCGTCACTTTGTGCTCTCTTGACCATTGTTATGGAAATTATGCACAAAATCTTATAGAAAAAACACTCGTAAATTAAGATATTTCCCTGTGCTCTGACTGTCTGTTAGGTCTTTTATCTGAGTGTTATTCTGTCTATTAGTTTTTTCTGTTTTAGGTTTTCTAATCATAATGTGTTGATGTCTTGTTTCCTTTTAAGTTGTTTGGTGGCGGGGGGGAATATAATCTACCACTACCCTGTGACCATCCCGCTGCCACTTTGTTGTCTGCTATTGATTGAAACTGAAACAAAACGTTACCGAAAGGTAAATATAAATGATAGTAGAATTTAAATTATTAGCTTATAATAGACAGTACAACTAGTTGGATGCTGGGATTGACCATAAGTTGCTGGACCGTCCATTTCATATACAATTTAGATGAACTGATAAGCCTATTTAAGCACTATGTTGTCACCAACATTTTGTTTTGTTAGGCTGTTTACACCACCGAATATAAATTGCTTCAATGATGTGTTGAATCGTTGACTGGACGCATGTATAGATGGATGGATGGACAGATGCTGGGCCGTTGATGCTACTAATTTTTTGTGTTAGCCTCAAACAATAATGCCGCTTGGCTTTTGGCCTGGGAGTTGGGGCAGAAACATTAAGTGGTATGATAAAGAGTCTTACAACTTTGGAATTATTAGTACAGGTTTCGTGTTACTCAAGTGTTTCCAGATTGGTGTGGTATAAAGGGAATTATTTTTAAGAATTTTGGGAAACTTTTTGTGTAGTTGTAGTAGTTTAGTAAAAAAAACTTTTATCTCTAGTAAAACAAAACTCTTGTTAGCTTTCGGCTAAAGTTTCGACTTTGTATAAAAATGTTAATAAAAGTTTTATCAGTTGATCGAAATGTATGAATTTTGTGTCGCACCCGTCACAGTGCAAATGACCAAAGTATAATAGAATTGTTACATTACATAATAAACCCTTAATACTAGTGAAATTTTGTGAACATTTATTTTAGTATTTGAGTATTCAGTTACAGAAAACAGTTGGTCACACCCGTCACAGCAAGGGTAAGGTGAATTTTAGCAAGGAATGTTATCGGCGCAACTGTAAAAAGAACAGTATGCACAGCGATTAATGCTCGAGAATGTATTATGAAAACACAACTGGAATGTTTAAAGTAGATTTTTGAAGAAGAGAATCAAAGCAACATTCTCGTTTTCAACGAGACGATGTTGAGCAGAAAAGTGATTTTTGGGAAGGCGTTAATCCAATTTATAATAAAGGGTTTTCCAATGAGAGGTGTTATTGTGAATGGCACGCTATTTCGGTAGCTGTCACTTTTGAAGCTTTTACTTTTTGAAATTTGACAAGTAGAAACTTCGCCATTACTAAAAATGGAACGATACGCGCTTCAACAACTCATTGAAATTATTAAAATACACTGCAAAAATTGTGAAAATCTTGCAGTCACAGTTCGCACAACTAAAGCATTTTTTGGTCGTCGTAAAGCACCTTGTCGGACCACAATACTGAAATTGGTGGAAAAATTCGAGCTATTGGGTCAAGTTAGTAATGTGAAGAATAAAACCAATGCACGTTGCTCAAGAACAACTGAGATTATTGCTGCTGTAGCCGAAAACTCAGGTTTGTCCATTCCTTGTCGTTCTTTGGAATTGATCATTCAACAAACGTCATTACACCGTATTTTGCATAAAGACTTGGGTCTTAAGGATTATAAAGTTCCGTTGTGACAAGAAATCAAGCCGGTCGATCATCAACAACGTCGTGTCTTTGCTGATTGGATCCAAAAATCATCCTGACTGATAAAGCCCATTTCCATTTCGGTGGCTACGTCAACCAGCAAAATCGTCGCATCTGGGGCTCGGAAAACCCAAGAGTTATTGTTGAGAAGCCTCTTCATCCTCAACGTGTGACTGATTTGTGCGGTTTATGGCCAAGTGGGGTCATTGGACCTTACTTTTTTGAAAATGAGGTTGGATCAACAGTTACGGTGAATTGATTGCGCTATCGAGAGATGATAAATGATTTGTTATGGTCGGAGTTGGATGGTATTGGTCTTGACAACGTTTACTTTCAACGAGGCGGTCCTACGTGCCTCACAAGCAACGAAACCATTGATCTTTTACGGGAAAAGTTTCCGGACAATGTTCTCTCTCGAAGAGGTGATCACAATTGGCCTCCGAGATTTTGTGATTTAACACCTTGAGACTTCTTTCTTTCTTTGGGGCCACGTGAAAGATAACAGCCCAGCGTCAATTCAAGATATCAAAGATAAAATTTGTGAGGCTATCGAGGACATAGGGCAGCCACTTTGCGATTTGGTAATGGAAAATTTCACAAAAATAGGATATGGTCCTGTAAGCGTGCTCGTGGTGGCCATTTGGCTGATGTTGTTTTTCATTATTAACGGCATACCTTCCTCTTTATTATGAAATAAATATCCGATCATTTATCTCAAAAAATTTCATTTTTCTTTGAATACCAAAATAACACTTCTTATTGGAAAACCCTTTATTAAAAAATGCATAGCTTTAAAATAGCAGGTGTAGCCTCTGTGCTTTTTGCCGTACACACTTATCTGAATTTAGAAGAAGTTCTTTCCTGCAGTATACTGATATACACAATATACAGATAACGAATAACATATAATTCTTATATATTTGCCTTAATGTTGGTTATATTAATGAACTTAATAAAAACATTAACTTCTTTTTAGATTTTGGAGTTTTTATACTGGGTCACACCCGTCGCAATTTGTTGTCACACCCGTCACATTTTCACAAAAGGACAAAGAATTTAACACAATCAAAAATACTTTAACCAATTACCTACAGCACAGTAATTGTGCACTTACTACGGAAAATTTTACAGAATTGAACTTGAAGGCCATAATAACGCAGCCATTAATATGGAAATGTTGTTTTTTTGGTGTTTAACTGTTATTAAACGTTTTAAAAATAAACATCCTTGGGAATTTCAGCTATTTTTAAAATAACAAATTTTCTATTTTTGAATTATAACCAAAAATGTGAGTAACATGGTTACACCCGTCACAATGGAATTGCCATTTTATTAAAATGTAAATAATATTTTCAAAGTTTATTTTGTAGCTTTTTATTTTATCTAAATTCCAAAGTTTTGATCGACCAGCAGGAATCAGTTAACATTCTTTAACTCAGTCTATGTGATATCCTTTCTAGCTTCCCACTACCGATTTATAATTTTATAAAGCTGGTTCATTTTGATAATTCTAATCCACCGTGATTAAAAGTTGTTAACAAACTGAGACAGAAATCAATCTATTTAATACGAAATGTATATCTTAACAGAACTTAATTTTTAAAGACGGTTACTTTTCCCAAGAAACCCATTTGTCCCCACCTTCACCATCACCTTCAGTTCTTGAACTTCTGTTTTTTTCTTCAAATATGTGGCAACATGTGCCGATCATTCATCCACTTCCCACAAGCGTTTCATAATTGTATAAAGTTGTTTCATCACATTATTAGGTGTTGTTGTCATTTGGACATTTCTCTTTTCATCACTGTTAGTGATATTACTTAGTTATGCCGTGATGCTGTCATTGTTGTTGCATATTAGTATGACCAAGTTGTTGATTGTATTAACTATAATAATGATATGAACTGGCAAACGGACGGTTGGACAAAAGGGCGGTGTCGTGCACACACACATGCACACACTAGGGACGCTGTACAAAGTGGTGTAAACCTTTCTTGAACCTGGTGCACAGATTCACACTAATACTTTGTGTGTTTGTGCAGCCAGACGACGACGGACATTCATTAAATTGGTGCATCCCAATTTTTGTTTGTATTGTATTGTTGTGTATAATATTATAATTCGGGATTTGGATGTGGCCTTCTTTGGGTTCCCAGTTTAATCTTCAGGTGTGTAATCATTTGTGCTTTTCTTGTGTTGTAAACATATCACGATCGTACATAAAGACCCCAATGAATGCATTCGATGGCATTGTGTTGTGTTGTTGTTGTTATTGCTGATCCAAGTGTAACCCAAAAGGAAAATTATCCAAAAGCCAACTGAAAAGCGACAGAGCGGTACGTTTGATGCAGCATCAACAATATTATTATAATTATTATGTTGTTGTTGTTGTTGTGTATTAAGACTAGTAGAATCTAAATGCAACGACACCGACACTACAGATGCTGCAACTACAACAACAACAAACAGCGGCGGCAGCCCAACATAATATCAGTCCAAATAAAGACATCATCAAGCGAATGAAGACAGGCAGACAGACGGACATACAAGGTGGAGGACAGACAGACAGACTTCAGTGCAGCAGTTTAATAATTATGGAATTTAATCTGTCGGTTATTCTGCTTCTTCGTCTTTTCAACAACGTGTATGAGAATGAAATCATTTAATATTCAATACAAACATTCCGTAACATACAATCGTAAACAAGGAAACGAACGCATGCGCATGGTCATCATCATAAGTAGAGATGGGAACGTGGGGGGTAAAAGGGGTAATTCTTGTATTAACGTTTGTAGAAGAGGGTTCAAACAGTAATGAGCTAGTTGATGCAGAACTAATAAGAGATTTTAGTATTTGGATGCAAGGATTAAAGAAAATTGTTTTCACTTTGATGAAAATAGTTAACGGCCTTTGGGCGATCAAAAATTCGAAGAAATGCCCCATATTGCACTTGTACATTAAAATATGCTTTTATTCATTAAGAGGATATAGCGAGAGTAGGGTAATTTTGCCAGTGGTTATGGAAAAAGGACCCAAGGGGTAGCAAATATTTAAAAAAGGTCCTGGAGCATTGTAGAGGCTTTCAATAATTTTTCTAGAGCATGATATTGTATATTGGTTAACGGATTTCTATACACGGAGCCACTCCTCTCTTTCTGATCCCGCCCATTTTCTCTAGAAAATGTATACTGATCTCAAACGAATACATATAAAATCTCAAAATAATGGTGTTAAAGTCCTTTAAGTATTGCGTTTTTAAAAAATAGGATCTTATGGGTGGAACCACGCCCACTTCATATATACCTGCCAAAAAATCAAGAAAACCAGTTGAATGGTATAGTTTCCATTAAGTTTCACATTAACATAAATTTGAAAATCGGGAAAATATTTGTATGAGTTAACAAATCGAAAATTAACATAGTGAATGGATCGATTGTGCCTAATGTATTGTGTTAGTGGTCAAAAACCAAATTCGCATTGTAGCATTTCTAATGCATCGGTTTCAAAGACTATAATGGACATAGTATATATAGATTATATGTATATAAGAGTATCCTAAATCTATTTCAATAACTTATAATTAAAAATTAATACAATCTTTATAGTTCCCAAACATTTTGAAATTCGACTTCATCTTCTGCTCCAACTGGGCCCTGCCAAAATTCGATTTCTGAACTTCGTCTATAAATCTCAGTTTTATCCATGCGCCATACGAGTTGTAATGTTAATATAACAACAACAACAAAAAAACACGAGAATTCCCATGAACAATTTCATACTTCCACAATAATTGGCACTTTATTTGGTACACTTAAGTTAATATCTTATTCTCAAATGTCTGACAGTACCGCTTACTGCTCTCACTGCTCCAGCTTCTCGCACAGCATCAGGCATCAGCTATTAACGTGGTAAGTAGATGGATTTATTTGGTTGAGGCTCCCTATGCCGCAACCATCACCTTGATCATACGCGGCAACGGCATCCCATCATAATCATCATCAACGTCTACGTTGTCGCCGTTGTCATCGTCACCGGGTTTCATGGGTCATTCATTCCTTTTCTGTTGCCTCTCATTTTGGAGAATCATTGTTATTGTTATTAACATTTTGTCGTTTGATTGTTGGCCGTTTTTGTTGATCTTCGTTAAGTTATGTTGTATTTAATCGGTTTCTTACAATTCGATGCGGTTCGTTTTGAAAGATACGTTTCCACGGGTTTGTTTTTGTTATTAATGTTGCCTTAATAAGCCGTAGATTGGCATTATTGTCGTTCTTTTCTCTGATTTTTCTGAGACTGTCGGCTGTCACTGTCTTCCTCTGTTGCTGTTTAGCTGTTTGTCGCTTCTGAGAGGTATTCAGTTGAATGTTATTAGCCTAAGGTATGTATTTACGAACAACAAGAGCATTATGTTTTGCGTATTAATTTCCCCCAGACAACAACAACAACAAGAATAACGTTAATAAAAATTGTAAAGAACTGAAATAACTCTATTAAAATGTGTATGCAGATTTTCTACAAAACGGGTTTCAAATGATTGCGATTTATTTAGTTTTTTGTACAAGACAACAACAACACCTAAAGGTTTATCAATTCTATTTAGGGTCTTCTTATCAGAAAAGCCTACATGACATTGTTTCGGATTTGGAAAAGTGTCAAAACTTTGTTGAGGATTAGGGGGAGCGTCTTCACAGAAATATTGAATTTATGTCTTAACACCAATTGACAAAGGGATTTGGATTAACCCCTTGCGGGAAGTGAATGGAAATGTGGGACGTAAGCTAATTTTTTAACACAACTTGTATATAATGCATTGTCAGTTTCAGTATCCTTAGCGCAAAATTAAAATGACATATTGACCTACATAATTAATCTTAAGATCGTAATAGATATATAAAGTCGAAACTCTCTATAAGGAATTCCAAGGGACTGGCTATTTACTTCACTATAAAAAAAATTCGCTATATAGAAAATAAAAACAATTTGGTTCTTTTTAAAATTTTTTATTTGTAGTAGTCAGTTATTTTGGTTTGAAGTAAATGTTTCACTTTTCTTTTTCAATATAATTTTCTAATACATTTAGAGAAGTAAACACAGTACATAACGCGATATGCAAAGGCAAACTGATAGCGCCTGCAAGAAATTTGAGAAATGGTAATGATTTCAGTTATCACTTGCATAGTTCGGTGGTTCCCCAAAATACACTTTCAATTTACGGTATATAAACGATTTAAAGCATCACACACCGTGCGACAATAACACACAACAAAGCGACGTTGATTTCTTTTTTGTGTGTGTGCGTTCGGTTTTGCCTAAATTCGTTATATGGAGATTGAAAACCCTTCAATTTTGAAGTTACGGTCGCAAAAATGCTTCGTTAAGAGAAATATTTGCTATAGGGAAATTCGATATATGGAGATTATAATACACTCAAAGTAGATCCAAAACCCAGTGTTCTTATAATTGCTTCGCAATAAAGAAAACTTCGTTATATAGGAGTTCGTTATAGAGAGTCGTTATTTCGGAATTTGGTGGAACTTAATACAATAAGAATCAAATTTTAAAATATTTTTGTATAATTGATAAATTAAATTAACGTCTTTGGTTAATAACTTCACATCAATGGCCGTATGGAAAAACTAGGTAACTGTTTTTTTTTTAAATTAAAGTTGTAAACATACTTTGTTTTACATATAAATTGGGATTTTTCTGATTTTTATTTTAAATGCGTAACTATTTAAAAATTTTGATCTGATAGTAAATGAAACACTCTCAATTATTGTAGTTATCTCAATTTTCCATGTTTTTTCATACGGCCATAGATATAAAATTTTTTCTAAAAAATTGTTATTTTCTCTAAAAACACTTTGCTCAGCTTGGATTGATAAATGCTTTATGCGTAATAGAGCAAGTAGATACATAGAGGAAACATTAAAAAAAGAAACCATGCCTTGAATATTTGGCATACTAAATTCACACATGCTACAAAAAAAAAGTCTGCCCTAAAAAGTTGTATCGATAATTTAGGTACTTCAGTCAAAATTCTAGGTCCTTCAGGGCAATTCTACAGAAAGGTCTACCGTGATCGAAGTAAAGACAAATACTTTAATTTAATTAAATTTAAATGCCCAAAGCTTATCTTAGTTTCTTTTATGATTAAATGGATTGCAAAATTTTATTAATAATCTGAACATCTCTTTGAATTTTTAACGACATTTTTAGTGATGATGCAAGTGCACTTTTATCATAAAATATTTGTTACAATAGTAAATAACTCCAATAATAGTAAAAAATGATCAATTAGCTGACAATTTTGATTATAATTTATCGACGTTTTAGTGCAACATTCGCGATCAACAATTTGTGGCACACAAACTTTATTAAATTCTCTAATTTCGCAAATAAAAAAAAACACGGAATTGCCTATATATAGATATAGTCATAGAAAAAATGTCACGTGATAAAACAACATGATAACTTAAACTTAAAACTTAATTTCCCTTTGCACCCCATGAATGAGGTATGGGATAGCTTCTCGCGTTGTTGTGAATTTACACGCTTTCTATTTTTAGATTCACAACTAACGGCACCTACATGTTTATCGACGAATGCGAACGTCACTGTTTTGAGAAGCTCTTACTAGACACGCCGATTGAATCGACGCTTAATACTGCGAAGTTGCTGTCACCAACATTCGAGGGGAGCCGACAATGAAAGAAAAATTTATTTATTTTTTTTCTTTAAGATGACTGGAGCCAGGTTTGAACCTGCGATCTCCCGCATGGTAGTCGCGTGTTCTAACCACACGACCGGTCCCAACATGACAACTACCAATAAAAATATTGTAGTAAAAAATAAATATTTCAATAAGATGAATTTAGCATTTTCTACATGCATTTAAAAAAACTTATATTTTTTGTCGCGTCCGCCATCGCATGTTTTTTCCTCATATTTTGGATACAACAAATTTACAAAAGCTAAATTTTTCACTTAGCGGAATAATAACAAACTTTGTTTTTTTTATTTAATGAAAAAACAATCAAAACAAGAAAGAAGTTAAGCAAATGGTTGTGAAGTTTTTCGAGTCTATGTACTCAAGAAAGAATTCTCATTTTGTTATTAATTCCAAAGTCTGCTGATGAGGATTCGTGGCTGAATCCGAAACAGCTGTACAGATTGCCTGGCATTATGAGAATATCATTCTGCTTTGAACTTTTTTCAAAACCCCTGGTCTTGAGCTTGAAATAAATTCTAAATCAATGTTCATACAAATAGACCGAATAAATACAAACACAACGATGAAAAACTTTATCGTAGATAAACAAATTTTCGAATAATTGGAATCAGAAGGCCGTTTCTCATAATTGCATGTGATTTTAATCAACTAGCATTTTAATTTTATTACATACACATAAATATATTTTATTCAATACACCATTGTCATAATAACAAAGAATTTAATATATTCATTTAAACATAGTCATAATAAATTTAAAACCACTTACCTTACATACTTGTTGATAATTAGAGTTCCTATTGTTAATTCTAAACCAACATTATTTGAATGGTTCATTTTATTAGGTTTCGAAATATTTTTTTTCCAAATTTTTTTCATATGTAGTATTACTCTTGTCAGGAGCAGCAAATTTTGTTAGTTGAAACTAGGGAAACAATATTGGTCTCAATCTAATTTTTATTAGTAAAATGGCGAAAGGAAGTGAAAATTTCAAATAAAAGTGGATTGCATGTTGCAACATTATGAATTACATCTATTTAAAAACTTAAATAGATTGAGAATGAATTAATAGTATGTACTATTGTGGATCCTAAGGGATACCAGATAAAGTGAAAACTCTTATATGTAGGTATGTAGTTTATTGAGACAGCATATCTATATTGCACACAAATATGTATATTTTAAAATCTTATTGAATTTGTTTAGCTTATACTAATTAGATTTCTTTAATACATTACATTATTCCTAACTTTTTTTACCTTTCCTGACAAAAGCAACACCATGCACAAACTTGCACTTGTCACATCTGCATAATTAAACACTTTTTTCTACGTTTTCTTATTGTATTCACACACACACACGCACGCGCCTTTACTGCTTCGTTCAGTTAATTTTATTGAAGAAGTTCAACAGAGTTTAAAGGAAATTAAAACATTTAATTTTTACACTTTTTCACGAACTTCTCGATAAGATTTTTACATCCACTTGTTGGGAATTTCATAAGTAAGCAATTGATCTAAAATTTAAGACAAGTATCCAAGTTGTTCTATTTAATATTTGCGAAAAAAGATTGCACCGGCAGAACGCGACCGAACATTTTAATGGCGAAGTGAGAACTAATTGGGTGATTGAGTGCAAAAGAGAGGAATGCAACAAAGATTAGCGGTTTAATGTGACACTTGTCAATTAACCCTTTGATGATCTGGGTGAAAAGTTAATTAAGTACTGTACTCGAATGCAAATAAAGTACATACATAACATGTTGGTTATTCCACGTAAAATTGATTTAATTTTTTTGAGTGCTTATTTTATATGCTTTGACTTGTACGTTTACATGGTGGATTCATAAATTATTAAATTGTTACATAACATCTCAGCGTATTAGAAGTAGTTAAAAAACAGCATTATTGATTCAAAATAGATATGTGGCTGAATCACGAAATATTTCTTTGGTAATGCTGAAATATGCAAGAAATTTAATACATACTTAGCTACTCTTCTAAATTTCTCAATTGGTGAAATGCTTTATAAAAGTTAGTTTTTATAAAATGATTCTTGTTTCGCTGGCTTGTATAATCATCTTATACATTTAACATTGATTCACTAAATTTTTGATCAACTGTTTGGCCATCTGCTCGTATATTTTTGCAAATACAAAATACAATACGTAAAGTTGAAAATACCAAGTAAGTATGTTCTTAAAAAACTAACAATTATTGTTGACGTGACGAAATGGGTAATTATATTATTTGTCATTTTATATTTAAAACAAGTTAATATAAATTTAATTAAAAACTTGTAGTTTGTTTTAAGAGTTGAAGTTTAAATTTATATTATTATGATAATAAAAGTACATTTTGGTAGAAAAGTATTCGTCGCTACAATAACAATACTTTGAAACAATAAAAGCACATGTGGGAAAAACAAAAGTTTTTTTATAATCTATGGCAAAAAGTACGTGTCAGTACAACAAAATTAATTTCCACTACAACAAAAATAGTTTTTGACGCAACAAAAATAATTTTTGGTGCAACAAAAGTACAAAAGCAACTTGGAACCATAAGAATACTTTTTGATAACAAACGAACGTTAAATTTAGTACAATAAAATTACTTGTTGCAATACAAGTTTATTTTGGTACAGTTAAGGTCCTTTATGGAACAACACTTAATCGACTATAAAAGTACCTTATGGAAATAATATTTGTTACAATAATAATAATTTTTGGTGCCTCAAAAGTACTTTTTGGTACAAGAAAAAAAAATTCGGTACAAAAAATTATCTTTTGATACAATAAAAAAAAAACACTTTTTAAAACAATAGAAGTACTAGTTGAATTAAAACTACATCTTGGAACAATACTATGAAAAATAAATATAGAAGTAATGATACAAGAAAATATTTTTGGTACAATAAAATAATTTTTGATACAATAATAACAATTTTCAGTATTGAATTTATTTTATTTATTCATTCTAATAATACAGGAAGCCTATAAAGCCAATAATATCGCTCGTTTTCTGCAAGACCGTCATAACTCAAAAAACGTGATTTTTGAGCTAATGATGTAGAATTGTTCATTTCATCATACTCCATGTTGTGTAAAAAATTCATGTTAATATCTTTTATACACTCCGCATGAGAGCTATTTGAATTCCTCCATTTCGTACAAGTTGGGTGTAAATTAAAAACTTTAAACGCGTTTATCTCGGAATCGATTTTTTTGAGTTATGACGGTCTTGCAGAAAACGAGCGATATGTATTACAAATAAACTACAACAATTTATTTCAAGAATTGTAATGTTTAAACATATAACTATAACATGAGTAAATTTAATACTATGATTAAATAATAATACAGTCGAAACTCTCTATAACGAATTCCTATATAACGAATTTTTCTTTACTGCGAAGCAATTATAAGAACACTGCGTTTTGGTTCTACTTTGAGTGTATTAAAATCTCCATATAACGAATTTCCCTATAGCAAATATTTCCTTATTACGAAGCATTTTTGCGACCGTAACTTTATGATTAAAGCGTTTTCATATAACGAATTTATTCAAATAATTTTTCGTTATTATTTACATCTTTTAACAGATTCAGATAACTACGAAGAAGAATCTGCCGATATTGTGAAACCGTTACCCACATATGGACAACTTCCTTCATCAGTTGAAGGTTTCCGTACCTATTTGGAAATGAAAACCAACGTACAAATACTGTGTTATTTGAAAATTATATTGAAGAAGAAAAGTGCGAATTTTCTTTATAGCGAAGTAAATATCCAGTCCCTTGGAATTCGTTATAGAGAGTTTCGACTGTATATGAAATATGGCTCCCCAGCCAACGAAAAAGAAAAAATTAATTTGACAGTAAATAATAAAAAAAGTGTAAAGGCCTAGTTAGCAATGACAGAATAAAAATATAGATATCAAGATTCATTAGTTGAAATGTAGGCAAGACATTTTTGGTGAAAAATATAATTCGAATAAGTAAAATTCCTTAAGTGCATTGGTAGTTGGTTTCAAGATCTGCTAAGTCGGCCCCTAAAGAAGCGTTCGAGTATTGAGGAGGAAATACGAGGCAAAATTAATTGTGGATTTCTGGTGTATCTAGAAAATACAAATTTACTAATTAGAGATCGTAGAAAACCAGTCAAACTTATAAAAGATCTGAAGTAGACGTAGATTAACATAGGGTCGAAAATGAAGCCCCAAAAACTGTTTAGCATAGTTAGATAAATGATCATATCGACATAGTCCATACACATCTAACTATCATATTAAATAACTTTTCAAGCTTATGGAAATTTTGAATAGACGAGCCCGAAACTGCTTCAATACAATATAGAATTGTAGCCATTAATAGAGTGAACGCTAACTGTTCTTGGTATGAGTGGGCAAAAACATATTAACACTGTATAACTGTATAATCTTCTCAATGTGAGTATTAATTTTGCATACAAAGAGTCAATGTGATGTGTAAAATCAAGTTTATTGTCCAAAATTATACCAAGACATTTCATGATCTACAAAAACTACTCTCTCACCATCCAACCATATTCTCAAATTATTAGGGGATAAGCCGATAATTTTGTAGTTAAAAAGTAGACTGAGTTGTACTATGAAGTAGCTGAATTTCAACAATTTTGCTTTTTGATGTAAAAAGGCTGTAAGTAAAGCATTTTCGGTACAACAAAAGTTCTTTTTGGTACATTAAAGTTATTTCAAAGTTCGTAAAATTTTGTTAAAGTAGGTTTTAATATAACTTGTATTGACGTTTTTGAAAACGTTATATTTGGAAGTGCACTATCAACAATAACTTACTGAATTTGAATTTTATTTATTTCCATTTCTTCTTCTTTATAAAACAAAAACAACTCTATGATCTGGATAAAATGTTCAAAATTAAACAGTAAATAATATTAATTTAATCTTATTTTTATTTTATTTATTATTTTTATCACTCATAAAAAAATTGAGGAAGAAACAATAATTTAAATGCTTATCATCTACATTGTTTCTAAATGCTTGAAAGTAAAAGACAAGTTGTAAAAGTTATGATTCTTTTAAGTCTAAGTCGAAGCGTTACTATTAAAATTTAAGTTATAAAATGTGACTTAATCGCCTGTAATGGTTCAATAAATTCAAAGTTTACTTAAATTTCATCCGATTTCGCCTAAAATTGCATCTATGGCTATAGGGTTTATTTATGCGATATTTTATACATTCAATCAAATTTGTTTGATATTGTTGTTTAACAAAATTTATTCACAAAAATATTTTTTTTTTCTTATATGCGTAATTTTCCTTATACATAGCAGTATTTTATATAAGCGTTATCTCCTCTATACCACCAAATTTGGTTCAACAGTGCTTAAAAAAACCCTTAATAAACGTTTGTCTTAAGATGAGCTTTTATTAATTTTTTAAATCAAGCTATATGTATATCAGTTACCCAGCGTTCTTGTACAGTACCAAATTAACTTTACACGCGGACCATAAAAGGGTTAATGACGTATGTCAAATTCGGACATTGATCTTTTATGCATTCCTTTGTCTTATCTGTCAATCTCCCAATTAGTTCTCACGTCGCCATTAAAATGTTCGGTCGTGTTTTCCCGGTGCTATTTTCTTTTGCAAATATTTAATAGACAAACATAGTTTCGTGACCCAAATTTCAGATCAGTCGCTTACTTATCAAATTCCTTACAAGAAAATGTAAATATCTTATCAAGTCGTCAATGAAAAAGTGTGAAAAACATGTGTTTTAATTCCCTCTAAACTTTGTTGAACTTCTTGATTTAACGAAGCAGAGGAAACAGAAACAGTGGAAGCTCGTGCGCGTGTGTGTGTATAAGTAATATAACGAAACTTTCAAAATTACGATGTGACAAGTGCAGGTGTGTGTATGCAAATTTGCGCAAAGAAGAGACTGTTTGATCTATTAATGTTATGGATGGTAAATTAGTTTTTGCACCATTGTGAATTCTATTCTCTTACAGTGAAATAAGTGAACACATTTAATCGCGTTTAGTTGTAAACAAATAAGTTAGTCGACAAATAGTTTAATTATTTAGTTTGGATATTTTTATGGATTATTGCAAGTAATTCATTTATGTAATCATATTTCATACACTTAAACATTTTTAAAGTGTAAAAGTGCCGTTCTAGGCAGTGAGAACTTCATCATAATAAAGTTGGTTTAGAATAATGTTCCTGTTTTCCTTATTAATTATCATATCCATGAAAGGTAAGTCTCTATGCCATATAGTAATCAGTGAAAACCCCTGGTTTTAGGTGTTATATTTTACGTAATTAAATATATTATAAAAAAAAAACACGAAACACTTTTTATATATTTGGAGATATTCAATAGGACTTAAATGAGTAAAATTTGTATATTAGTGCTAAACCTTAAAAAATATTCAGTAAATTGTAAGACCGTTTATAATTTTTTTGGATCTTATACCTAGAGAAATAGAATTCTTACAGATGTACGTTTTCAGTACATACTTCCAAAAATCAACGAATCTATAACACATTCTTGTGAATATTATCTATCAGAATAGATGTTATTTTAAAAGACTTCAGAAGATATTCATCATACCTATAAGTTTAGTCTACTTATTATCAAATCTTTATATATCCGCTTAAATTTGTTTAAGAAAATGTCCGGGGAAAAATAGATTTTTCATATAATATTCGCTAATTTCTTATAAGCGATATCCACTGTATTTTACTAAGTTTGGTGTAACTCTAGTCTAAAACTCCTTCTAAATACGCTTGTCTTTTGAAGAGCTTTTAGTTGAGTACATTGATACAAAATTGTTTTCCGTTTTTTATATTAGAATTTTTTTTCTTTGTGTAGTTTTGCCGAAAGAACTGTAGTAATTCAAACAATGTATGACGCGATATAATTTTTCGTTTAATATAAATTAACCGTAATGTCTGTTTTCTAGTACAGTACTAAATTAGCTATACCATAACAGGGTTAATGACGAATGTCAAATTCGGACATTGATCTTTTATGCATTCCTTTGTCTTATCTCTCAATCTCCGAATTAGTTTTCACGTCGCCATTAAAATGTTCGGTCGCGTTTTGCCGGTGCGATTTTCTGTTGCAAATATTTAATAGACAAACATAGTTTCGTGACCTAAATTTCAGATCAGCCGCTTGCTTAAGAAATTCCCCACAAGAAAATGAAAACATCTTATCAATAAGTTCATGAAAATGTGTAAAAACAAGTGTTTTAATTCCCTCTAAACTTTGTTGAACCTCTTGACATTATGACTTAATGAAGCGAAGGAAACAGAAACAGTGGAGGCGCTTGCGTGTGTGTGCGTTTGCATAAGTGAGATAACGAAACTTACAAAATAAAGATGTGACAAGTGCAGGTGCGTGTATGCAAATTTGCTAAAAAAAAATAGAAAAGTTGATCTATTAAAGTCAGGGATGGTAAATTAGTTTGTGCACAGTTGTACATTCAATTGTCTCATGATGAATTGTACATATTTAAAACATCTTCATTGAAATAAGATACAGTAGTTATTTTTGCAGTTATAATTACTGTTTTGAACTCAATAAATTGTGAAGTTAAGATATTGTTATGAATTTTCAAAAATTATCCACTATTTGTTGAATTGCTTTTTAAACGAAATTTCATATTAAACTTTTTATAGCTCAACGTTTTCCAATATGTGTTAAAATAACTCAATTTACAAAGCTATTAATTTGATTAAATTTTAAAGTAATAAACGTTTTTTCTGAAATCCGATAAGTACAGATTCATTTACCATCCGGTTTTAAAAGTAACAATGCCATACAGATAGAACTTCATCCTAATAATGTTGGTTTAGATTTATGTTCCTGATCTCCGTATCAATCATAATTTGGAAAGGTAAGAGTGTCATGAATTGAATAAAATTCTAAATGAAGGTTTCGTATTGTTATTATTTCGACAACTGCTTGCTTTACAAAAACACTATGAGACAAGATGAACTTCGACATTTGTATTTCCACTTTATGTTTTTGATGCAATATGGTCTTCCGATTACAAAAATAGCCGAAATTGTTTTATGTATAGTAAAGTGATACGAGTGCTAGACCCCAAGTATCCAACAACCAAATTAGTTTAAGGCAGAATAGTTTTAATTACCTTGTAATGACAGACATATCCTCAGAAAACCAAAAACTTTCTGGTACCTCCCATACAAATGACCGAATTGACCTACATAGATTTACATACATATATTTTTCGTTAGTACGCTGAATTTAGTCATATTTTGCGTATTTGCCTTTGCCACGCCCCTTCTGGTACCACCCATACATATTACCTAATTAATTGTCATACATAATTTTATATGATATCTTTTTGTAAGTTCATTGAATTTAGTCAAATTTTGCCGAAGGAAAACGCTTATTGAAATTTGACTTAGGAATGAATACGGACTATATTGGGCTACCCCTTCTAGTACCCCACATACAAAATTACCTATTTTTTTTGCAAAATTAATATTTATGACACAACATCCAAACGGACAACTGGAGGATATTTGAATTGGGTCAGTTTAATTATATTGTAACTAGTGCGTCCGGAAATGCTTCGCTAATGCATAATTGACGAAAATTAAAAATATTGACTTAATATAACATTTTTCACGGAATTGTTTATAATCTTTTAAACAAACTTTGTTTACTTTGTTGTTTGGATTGCTTAAATTAAAAAATAAAATGTTCGTCATCATATGAATAACAGGATCTATGAAAAATGCCCCAAATGCAAAATTCCAAAAAAAAAAAAACGAAAAATTACCCAAAATAAAATTGGGCGGAAAAAAAAATGAAAAATGACCCAAAACTCAAGAACGAAATTTTCCCCAAAAATTATGAAAAATAACCCACAAAATTTATGAAAAATACCCCAAAAAAATATTCTTCTAAACAAATCTAGCATTATTAAAAGAAGGGCACGCCCCCCGCCGCATACGTCGTTATTAGTTTCGCTACTCTCTCTGTCTAGAATTAATAAAAGACGAATGCGACATACGTCGAAGTCAGTATCGTAACTATCTCTCTGTCATATTTCATAAGTCGAAAAATAACTGAGGGGAGGGGGGGGGGAGGGGACGTCCGCGTCCGAATACTAAGAAATTTCAAATCTCTAGGGGTTAAAAACTTTTTGCCGCGACCCATAATCGAAAATAACATGTACTGCGGAGTACTATCAGTATACCAAATTGCATTTCCCTATGGCTTAAATACAATTTGGACACGCCCACTAATCAAATTACCATTTATTATCAGATTTTATCACACTAGGGCTAAATAAAGTTTTTCCACGCAAATTCAATCCAGTCCAGCCAAGTTCTAACTGTGTATGTACCAAATTTTATCTCTATAGGGTTAAAACATAGTATTGTCACGTCCACTCCGCCCACTGATCCAAAATAAAAATTTTTGCATATTCTTATTTGAGTTTCAAATTTTATCTCTCTAGCTTTAAAAAAAAAATTTGTCAAGCCCACACCGCCCATTGGGTCAAAAATTCATAGCATACGGTATTTCCATACAGTAGTATACATTTGTAATATATTTTATAAGAAACGTTTTCGTGTAGATTGGAATATTTGATATATTGGTCCAAAACCTACCATACCAATGACTGAAATCGCCTCATTAGTAATTTTTGTTATTACACTGATTTACTCAATTTTTTTTTTCAAATTCAACGTTTATAGAATATATTTAGTGCCTCAACTGGTTCCTCCTATAAAAATAGTCAATTTTCCGAAAATTTATATTTTACAGTTATTTTTAAAAGTAACTCATCAAAACATTGAAAATATTGTAGTATTTATAGTTGAAATTTAAGAAACCTCTAGGTTTACCCCACCCGTTATTAAAATTTATTTTTTAAGGTTTTTGTGCGAATTAATTAGAGCCTATTTCCTTGATTTTCAAATGGTAACCTGAAAAACCATTTCGGTTCCCTCATACGAAACCATATGCCCTTCAGGGTATTATTCAGAAATTTCTGTACTGCTTTGGACTAAACTTTTTTATATACACATAGAAGATTTTTTTATGCAAATACCATTATCTTTCTTTCCCTCTTTTACTTTAAATTAATACCATTTGTCTCTTCCTCAAGGGGTTAATTATTATCGCCAAAGTGTTAAATTCATTGTTCGCATTATTAGTCGTGTATTTATTTTTAATCTCCTAAATGTCACCCAAAAAAAGATCTTGCCGACATAAAATTTTTGAGTTTAAATCTTTTGACAAGACTGATTTGTAAATAATAACATCGTTCGTTTATTATAAAGTGACAAACAAATTAATTCGCTCTTTTTCTGCCTGTTGTCGGTCACCTCGCCCTTGGCGGGGATTCCACAAAATAATTTGATCAATTTTCTGTCGAACGAATTGGATTGAACACCCGCTGGTTGTGGTATGGCTTCTTAAATCACCGCTAATGTTGCGTTATACAAAATCATTTGGAGGCAGCTCTCGTGAGCTCTGCGTAGCCGGGGACGGTCATGAAATTATGTTGTGGGAACGTGAAAAAAAATCCAAAAAGGCTATCGATCTATGACAGTTGAAATTACAATGACCCTTAATACGATTGTAGGATATTCGTACATTCCGATCCAAGAAGCGTTTTAGTCCCTCTTATAAAGAGGCAATAAAAAGAGAGAGATAGTAACGGGGCAAATGTGCAGGGACAAGAGGCAGCAGCAGCAGCAGCAGACGTCCTGCTGCTATTGTTGTCTCTCGCGAATATGATAAATCGCTCACCAACAATTTTAAGATTTTAATTTTATTTTGCCATCATATATCGGACTTCCTATTCTGATGATCCTTCATGGATTACAATTTCTTGTAGTGAAGGCTTTTGCAGTGTGGTTGTTGTTGAACTATTTGCACTGTCTTTTGTTGTCGGATAGTTGTTGCTGTTGTTGTATTAACATATCGTTTAATGATTAAAAGTGACATTTATGCGATGCCCAACTCATTCAAGCATCTCACAATTTGCATCCGACGACGACGACGACTCCTTTGTGTTCCTTAGGCTGTTGTGTTTCATTCTGTATGCAATGCGAATATGCGCGATGACGTCGACAATGACAACAACTACAGCAGCAGCAGCAACGGCAACAAATTGTGGCTGTTGCCGTGACTGACTGGTTAGCTGGTTCCTGAAGTCATGTACGCTCACACGCACTCACGCACGCTTGCATAGTAAACGTGATGGACCTGGCCCCAAGCAACCGCGACTGTTCGAACAAACGTTCCAAACATGTTGTTGACCATGGTCGTTGTTGTCTCAACAATCCAGCCAGGCGCTTTATATTTGTACATTTGTTCAAACGACATCATGTTTGTCACTATCGATTGTATGTTCCGTCTGTCACCGTCTTGTCATTTTTCTATGGTGTTGTTGTAGTTTGTCATTGTTGTTGCGCACTCAGTGGGAAAACTCTTTTGTCTCGTTGTCAGTCAAGCCATCAGAGAGGCTACGAGTGAAACTGAAAGATTATTTTCCTGTTACTCTCTTGAGGTGAGATAGATGTTATTCGAAATGTTAAATGTTGACATTTGGAGTTTAACTTTTACATTTTTCATTGTTATTTTTACAGATAACTCTGTAAATGGGGAAAATCATTGGAGAGTTGAGGGGATTTTAACAGAAAGGATATATTTCGCATAATAGTGTGGTAATTTGAATAAGGATATCACCAGAAGATGTTTTCAGTGTTGTTAGAAAAGATTTTAGGACAATATTTTCCATCACATTCTATGAATGATCATGGGATCCAGCATCTCTACTCGAAAGCGGTATAGCGTCTTAAATGTGCCCAGAATATCTTTTAACCGCATTCTTCATAAAGATTGGCTTTTACATTCTTACAAAATTCTAACGGTACGGGAATTAATTAAAAATTAAAAGTGGACAACAATTATATACAAAAATTGTGATATTAACTGGTCAGGTTGTAGGTCAGACGTATCGCCAATGGACTTTTTCTATAGGGATACATTAAAACTAAAGTTTTCAACAGCAACGCAGTGTCTCGTGAGAACTTAAAAGGGACCTATTCGCAAGGATATGCAGAATATTTCACAAAACAACTGTCAAGCCGCCATTGAAAATTTTCGCAGTGTCAAAATAATAGAGGGTCACATATGGATGACGTAAATTTTAAAAAATGTAATCCATATTTGTGTACATTCATAATAAGTACAGAGTTTTATCTTTTGTATCTAGTTTTTTTTTAAGATCGTTTGAAAAGTAAGCAGACCTTTGGGTCACACTGTACTTTATTTTCAGGGTGTAACAAACTTTTTATTAATTTATTATAATTTTATTAAACATATAATATTTTCCCGCAGGTCAAGGATCATTTTAGTAATTAAAACATAAATTTTTTAAAACGATCATTGAATTATTACAGCAACAAAAATTTTTATTTATTATTCTTTTAAATAGTTCCATTTTATACAAATGACTGCCATTAAAACAAATCCTTAGCGTTATGCCCCATATCCCTTACTTGAAAATGTCAATTCAAAACTCCTGCCCTTCTTCGTTAATTACTCGAACGTGTGTATCCATTTACGGTGTCAAAGTTACTATATCAAAATGTCGACAATCATTCTTGTCATACTTGAGTATATATTGAATTGTGGATATGGAAGGACATCATCTTGTTTTTGTTGGGAGCTGGGGGGTGATGGTAAGCGGCATTGTTTTATGCTCATGCTCATATTTCAACTGTGCGACTACGCAAGTTTTGTTTGGAGAATTTTAATTCATGATGGATGCTGTTGAAATATATTACCCCAGCACAGTTAATACCGACGTGGTGTCAATCAGTTATCAGTCAGGTTTTGACTTGAATAGCTCGCAGTAAAGGCGGCAGTAGAATTTTATAGATATTGTTCCCAACACATTTTAACTGTTTTTTTAGATTAACATTAGAAACAAAAGTATTGATTCGTTTTTATGGGGTTTGAGAAAGTTGTTGTGGATGTAGTATCTTTAAAATAAAGAGATTTGATTTTTCGCACTTAAAACTATATTATAAGCTTTAATTTAGGTAGACATTTCCTATTTTTTCTTGGATTTTGAAGTTTTTTTTTTTAAAGGATGCTATATTAAAGTGTTATTAAAGTTACGTGTTGTTCATGATGTTCTAAAGTTTTTTTTTTAAACCTGGAATAACAAAAATAAATAATCGAGAATCAAATATACCGTCTCAAAAAAGGATTCAAGCATCCAGTCCAAAAATTTAGAGACAGTAATGGCCACCCTTTTATAATTTACCTCCAAACAAATTACCAATGTCACCATATATTATTCCACATTATTTCACATAAAAGCGTAAGCTGTTTATAAATCATTCCTTTTGGCCTAAATTCTCATTGTCCTTGGAAATTTTGGTTTAAATAGAGGGAAATCACTTGTATAAAACAAGTTTAAATTATATTTAAGGAACTCTTAGTAATAATAAGATACGGAATCATTTGATTTGTCACCCGTCGTAATTCATCTTAATTCAGTTATTTTAACTGGTAATCGCAGAAACTTAAATTTGAAACTGCTGGCTGCAACTGTGTCTTGTAATTGAATAACAACTTTTGATATGTTAAAGATGGCAATAACGAATTTGTTGTCCTTTTTCCGGAACAATTATAACCAAATACGAGTATAACTGTTTTGTGCAACAATAATCTATTTATATCGATAGAAATTTTTTACAGTGTCCATAAAACTTAAATACCTATTTCAATTTGCATACCATGAATAAAATAGGTTGTCATTTCAATATAACAGAGTATAATAGCTATTATTATCTTGAGGGGACGATGTGGAAGAATTTCTTACATTTTGTGTTAGATTACACGATTCTATTTTTGACTCACAAACGGAACCTACAGTTTAACGACGAATCCGAACGTCAGTTGTTTCAGAAGATTTTACTAAACATGCTTTTCTGTACTTTTGTTGTATTAAAAAGTAATTTTGTTGTACCAAAAGTACTTTTATTGTACAATAAAGTACTTTTATTGTATCAAAAAGTACTTATATTGTACCAAATAGTAAAATTTATTGTAGCAAAAATACTTTTTTTTTAGAAAATAGTAAAATTTATTGTACCAAAAAGAACTTTTTATTGTACCACAAAGTACCTTTGTAGTCATTTTATTGTACTATTTAATTGTACCAGGAAGTAATTTTATTGTACCAAAAAGTACATTTATTGAACCAAAAACTACCAAAAAATATTTTTATCGTACAAAAAAAGTAATTTGATGGTATTAAATAATTCTATTTATTGTACAAAAAAGTACTTTTATTGTACCAAAAAGCTACTCTATTTGTGTCAAAAATTCTTTCTATTGTATTTAAAAGTACTTTTATTGTACTAAATAGTACTTTTGCTGTACTTAAAAGTAGTTTTGTTGTACAACAAAATTACTTAAATTACAACAAATAGTACAATTTATTGTACCAACAAGTATCTTTTTATGCCAAAAAGTAAAATTTTTTGTAGCAAAAATACTTTTTTTTTACTATATAGTAACATTTATTGTACCAATAAGTACTTTTGTTGTACCAAATATAATTTTTATTGTACCAAAAAAGTAATTTTATTGTGCCTAAAAAAACTTTTATTTGATCAAAAAGTTACGTCCCAGAAGAAGGAACCACATATTGCTTCTCCCCCATGTACAACATCGACAGCACTGATTGTCATTCTTCTCTAGCGAAATTGGAAAAGGCAGACTAAAACATTCAAATAATTTACTGCATTCAATAATTGTTATTCTTTTGGTTTTGAGAGAAGAGAGCTTATCGTAATCAAGAGGGGTTCTTAGTTTAGTTTGGTCGCGAACGTCTTACAAGCACTGCTCACTGCAGTTAGTGATTTGCTGTCTTAGTGAAGAAAATACATTTGTGCAGGACTCTAGTTCTAAACGTAATGCCACTATCGGCTCTAAAATTCAAAATTATTCTTTTTAACAAAATATTGCACACCAAAGTCGGATTACGGGAACTGATTGTATATGAGTAATTCCAGCCTTACGAATGTTACGATCGTACGATCCAATTGGAAAAATAGCACATAATAGTTGAACATTTTTGTATTTTATGTTATATTTCGAATAGCTCCCTACTAGCTCTACATTACGTAAAAAAGGCGTCATAGTTAAAAAAAACTACAATCAAAGATACTAACAAAACACATGCCTACGTTATGCTACACGAAATAGAAGTGCGATTTATGTTAGTTCTTTAAATTTCAAAAGTCTGCGAGTTGTTTAAGATTTAGTATATGCACTTAATTATTTCATAAAACAGACCAATAGCGCTTTCAAAATATATTTTTGTTGGGCAAATTTGTTCCTCTGGTTTTGACGTTATGTGACAAAATATCCCATAGCTGTGAAATGCTTAAAAAAATGTTTGCTTAAGCCATTGTTTTATTTGCGAAATTAGGGAATATTATAAAGTTTATATGCCACTAACTGTTGATCACGAATGTTATATTAGAATGCCAATAAAATTAAATCAAAATTTTGCTGCTGTAGAAATACCCATATAGTAATGATATAAGATATGCTGAATTAAAGAATTAACATTAATTTGTGTAATCTACCACAAAATTACCCTCAAAATATTTGTTGACCGCGCATGTTGACCGCAAAATTGTATGAAAGATAGCATAGATTACCTTTATCTAAGACCTCGGCTAGATGAGCCAATTGTTTACGATTGTGATAGTGTCAACATCAGATTACTTGTTGTCCGAAAACACAACGATAACACTGTTCGACAAGGGTTTTTTTTTCTTGTGTTCCATTATGTGTTTCTAAGAGTTTTTGATATGGCAAATTCAAATACGTAATCAGAATTTTGCTATCAGGCATAGTTTTTTGGTAATTTAAAAATAAGTTTTATTTTCCATTAAAAATTTTGTATGGAGGCGATTGTTTAAAATATTTAGTAGAAACAGGTGGCGATATCAGCAACATGCCTTTTCGGTTGCAATTATCACCCTATTCTATTTTATAATCACATTATTCTCTTTTTAATATTATACGTAAAATTGGGATGCAACATGTCCTTAAAAGTTAATTTTTGACCTTTTATTTGGATTTCTTTTATAAATGCTGTAGCGACGTGCCCGATGAATATGGTGCAAGGTTCCACAAAGACATTTTAACTTGAGAAAAGCGTTACGAAGGAAAATATATGCCTACTATATTCGCTGACTGCTCCTGGAACATATTAGGAGACTGCAAGGATATTTAGCATAAAATAAAATAAAAACTTTGTTAACTAATATAAAATACATATTTGTTGTTCTTATTTTTCATGTTTTAGGCTCTACTAGTATCGGTTATTGTATTTATAAAAAATGCTGTTGGATCAAATAAAGTTTTCATTACATTTATGCAAAATGTATTTTTATGCAACATAAAGAATGCTGAAAAAATTTAATTCCAAATAACTAAAAAAATGTGCCTAATGAAAAAAATCTGAAAACATATTTGAAATCATGATATTAATAATCATAGGAATCACAATTCAGAGACCCAGAAAAATTAATTCTCTCTCATATACATAGTTGGTCCGGAAGCAGAACCGAGTATCTGCGTGAAACATAATTAAAATTTCACTCAAAATTTATAAATACTGTGAATATATTTCTTAAAACTTTTAATTTTTTTTAAAATAATTTGTGATGTTCATTGACTTATAAAATGAGTCTTAAAGTCCATGTTGGATCTTCCGCTAACATATTTAAGGATGCTCTAGCACTTTAAAATATAGTCCAGCTTAAAAAATGTTTCAGTGTATCCCGCTACGTTCTCTTCATGTGGAGAAACCTTAACAAAAGTCAGCAGGCACAAAACTCTCTTCTGGTTTCACAATCAAAGAGCATTTCCACTTTGGCTAACTGGGATTACATTTGTTTTCAGCAAAAGGAATGGCATGGAATACATACCTATGATTTATTAACCATACAACCATACGGTAACAACAACAACAAAATCCACGGCACTCTCACACTCTCAGCCCTTTTAATTGTTAAAGGCAAAAAAAAGAAAAGAACAGAAAAATTAACAGACATCGTCGGTTGGTTGGTCGTTTTGACTTTAGATGGATGCATACGGTGATTGTTGTTGTTACTGGCTGACTAAAAGAATGGATGGATGCCGGGATGCATGGGATGGTATTTAGCCAGGCTGGCTGAATATGCGAATGCGAGTGCCTTTTGTATAGTCCTTGTGTATGCGTGTGTGTGCAACAAATGAGCAATATCGCCGCTTGAGTTTTGGTTGCTGTTGTTATTTTTGCCTCCACATGTCCGCAAATATGGCCCATGAATATATTCTTCCTTCTGTTTTTAGTTGTCCTCAGGGGATCGAAATTATGACGAAAAAGTAGCAGCAGCAGCAGCAGTATTTATTGTTTACTTGATATGTACCATAGTTGTGGCACAAGTTTTGTTGTTCAAATTTGTTGACAGCATTTGGTAAAATGTTGATGATAATCAATCATATTTCCATAAATCCCAAATGTTTATGGTTGTCCTGAGTTGTGCTCTCTCTGCCCGGCTGTCTTTCCTCTGAGACTGTTACATTTGGCCAACCCACCAAACGGAATTGTTGTCCGACATGGAGAACAATTGAATGTTTGATATGAAACATCTTCATTTCGAGTGAATTGCTTGATTAGCAAAGAGGGAAAACAGTGTCCAGGGAATTCATATAGTTTGAATTGATAGCAACAAAAAGAAAAAGGGAATTAGAGAGGCGTTTGCCAGACTAACCGCATTCGACGTAACTCCAAACAAAGCTATATGATGGACTGTGACAGGATGTGGAACAACCAGACAGACGATGGGTGCAGATTTAAATGGAAACTAACAACAGTTAGTCAAAACAATGGCGCTATTGTAGTGGCCACGCTGTGGCATTACAAATTCTCAGAGAAATAACAGAGTAAATTGGCAAAAGGGATAAAACGTAGGGGAAAGAAGTGCAAACATATATATTACGTACATTGTGGTATTAAACAGAATATCTTATTTTTGTATAAATTGCACTTTTAATAGGATGTAATAAAACTTAATGATTTCTGGAATAAGATGAATCGCCTCTAAAAAGGAGTCATTTTATTTACACAAGTATTTTACAAAAATACCTTACACCTTTCTTCCGTATTTTCCACATATGTGTATTTCTAATCGTATTAACACAAACAGCAACCAATGCCTAAGCCTGATGTCATTATTTGAACATTTTATTATAGTTTTGACCCTTTCTTCAGCTAAACGCTCGTACATCATAATCATCATCCACAGTCGTGGCATTATTCTTCAACATTAATAAATAATACTTACCAACTGTCTTGGCCTGGTCGACTTGCTGCATGATGAGGCATGTGCTGCATGCTGTTTAAACAATTAAATTTGACACTTGGATGAGTGTAATCGTTTGCCCCGTTTGTTGTTACCCAAAGCCCCGATCAGTTGGGCACGTGAAGAAGTCTTCGATGAATAAAGCACAGAAGAATAGATCACTTGGGGTCGAGCGCGCGCTTTATCTTTACCCCCAGCCCAAGTTTGCTCTATTATCCCTAGTCATGGGTCCAAGTCACCTCGGCGGCGTATGTATTCCATATGAATAATTACTTTTTAATATGGAAACAAAACAACAATAATCGGCAGCTAAAAAAGCGCTATGCCGCTTTGATCGCTCACAAAATCTACAACAATACATGCCAAAATACAAAACAATTTGAACAAAAAATATCAACCGCACATACCGCCGCGCGCATGCGCACGTACCCACTGCAAACAAACAAACTTCCAATACAAACCATTCCATCATCATCATCATCATTGGCAACGCCATCGTCATCATCATTACCTCTCCTCTGCAGCGGGGCATTCCTGGCTTTGTGAGCTTGTAAAGTAAACATGAAACCACAACGAATCCGATCCATCCATCCTAGCCGTTGAATCTCTCTATCTATCTATCCACAACGTCTGGTCCACATTCCAACAATGCGTCAAGACATAAATGTATCCCCACACAGACATGTTGGAATTGTTTTGTTTGTTGCCCATGTTCAGGGCATTAGTTCTAGGTACACTAACCATAATAGATATGGTGGTGGAGCACGATTTGTAAACAAAACAACAACATTTGTGGTAGTTGTTATTGTCATGATGGTGCCGGTTAAAAGGAGATGAAAAACAAAAATCAGTTGAATTGAATAATGAAAAAAAAAGAAAAACATCCAAACGTACATCTTGTTTCGAGTACTACGAGAACGTGTAATAAGCAATGACGTTTTTACTTTCATAGTAAGCCTCACTGTAATTTTCATAGAACAGACCCAATCAGACCATCATCATCATCATCATTGCTTACGTCGTCATCATTTTCGTCATATGCACATGCATATGCAACTGAATGTGTTGCTTGCGGTCTTTTGTGTGGCAAGTGGCTGTAGCCAAAATGTAACAGCAGCAACTCAAAAGAAACCCAACCAAAGCAAATAGTTTAATAAACGTCAAAGACACCTCTAATGCCACATTTAATCTGATTCAGGAGCGTAGCTTTTTGGAGGGCAGCAAATTAGCCAAACATGTGATGTAACAAATGCAGAAAGTACTCACATCAATGAGTGATTCACTGCCGATATTTATAATAGTTATGAAATCCTGGTGGTTCTTTATATAAGATGTTTGCAACGTTTCTTTTTAAAATAGACAAAATACAAATTTAAAAATTCTCACAAAAATCTTAAAGAGATCATAATATCTAATCGGTGGGAAAAATCTAACGGTTTCTTAGGTTTCTCCAGTTAGTCACACCAAATTCCAAAAGGTTCTGAGAAACCTGGTATTCCAACGAACCTGCGCCGTTCATCGAGTCCATTATCGAGGAATTTTCAAGTTAAAGCATTCCTTTGCAACTTAATGCGTCTGACCACGTCAATGTCAGTGTACAGCTCGTACAGCTCATGATTCATACGACGCCAATACTCTCCGTTAACGATGATGGGTCCCATATATTTTACGGAGTATTTTTCTCTTGAATACTGCCAGAACCGATTCATCCGCTTGTGTCATAACCCAGGATTGTGAACCATACATCAAGACAGGTAGAACCAGTATCTGGTATAGTTGGATTTTTGTTGGTCGAGAGAGGGCTCTGTCGTTGAATCGCTTGCTTAGTCCGTAGTAGCATTTATTAGCAAGCAGATTTTTGTGACTGCAGTCACATCCTGCAGTTTTTGTCCGATGATGTCTACGTCATCAGCGTACGCGAGTAGCAAGTGGCTTTTGTTGAATAAAGTGTCACACGTGTTTACTGCGGCTTTCTTCATTACCATCTCCATCACATCACTTGAAGAGGTCACACGATAGGCAGTCGCCTTGTTTGAGGCCTCGTCTGGTATAGAATGGCTCCGTAAAGTCCTTGCCAATCTTCACTGAAAATTTCGTGTCAGTCAGCTTCATTCCGCAAAGGCATATTAGCTTCACTGGAATACCGAACTCAGTCATGGCTTCGAGACATTTCTGCCGTATCGGGCTGTCGAAGGCAGCTTTATAGTCGCCGAAAAGATGGTACGTGTCGATCTGTTACTCTTGGGTCTTTTCTATGATTTGCCGAAGTGTGAATATCTGGTCAGATGTTGATTTACCAGGTCTAAAGCCACACTGATAAGGCCCGATCAGGTTGGATAACATTGGCTTTAGTATTTCACATAACACAATCGACAGGACCTTATATGCGATAGGTAAAAGGATGACATAATACGGTTAGGTTTCAATCATCCGGTATACACTCTTAAGGCCAAACCGTGCGTAGGAGCTGGTACATGCTCGTCATCAGCTCCTCGCCATAGGACTTGAAGAGCTCTGCCGGAAGTCCGTCGGCACCGGCTGCTTCATTACTTTTCACCCGCGATATTGCTCTTTTTACCTCGGCTTGACTTGGTGGTGGGCAATCTAAGCCGTCGTTGACAATTAGCGTGATACCTTCACGTGCGCTGTCTTCCGCAACCAAAAGTTGCTGGAAGTGTTCTCTCCATATATGCAGCACACTCTGCCTATCTGTAACTAGATTTCCATCCTCGTCCTTACAGGAGGGGAGCCCATTATCGTAGCCTTTTGCTTTTACTTTCTGGAAAAATATTCGGGCCTCACCGTCGTTCTCCCGTTCCTTCATCTGACGTTTTTTTCGCTTAAATAGCTGACTCGCCTATTTTACTGTCTCCTTGTGCCGTTTCCTAACAGCCTGAGTTACAATTGGGTGCAGCGTTGCCCTATAAGAAGCATCCTGTTCCTGTCTGAGCGCCGTTTTTCATATCCTAGCACGGTTGTTGCGGCGGTTGCCATTGAATGCACAAAATGATGCCACTGTGTATCGGGAACGTCAGAAGTAGAGGAATGGTGTCGTAGTAGTTAGAAGAGCCGTTTGAAGTAGGCAGTGGCTATCTCTGCTTAATCTAGTGCGCACCTTGGCTGCAACCAGATAATGATCCGAGCCAATATTTGCGCCACACTAGATGCATGCCCGCCATCAAGTACCACATGATCGATTTAATTTTTTGTGTTTTTGGTGCTGGAATCTGGTTCCACTCCATACATTATTCCTTCCCGCTGCGAAGCTAACCAGCCTAAACCTGTTGTCTGACGTGTCGGTAAGCAGGCTGAATTTACCGATCCCATCCTATTTTTGTAGTAAAGTCTCCCAAAACAGGGCAGCGGTCGTATGTTTCGGATTGTGGCTTTTTCTTTCTCGTGTTTTCATATTCAGTAAAGGACCTGAAGGCGGTTGGCTAACCCAACCATCAGGATTCGTCGTTCACTATCTGCCATTAAAGACAATCAATAAAAATTAACACACGCGCATCTCTATAAACGGAAGCCATAACCTTGCCTGCAGAGGGAGCTGTCTTCGCCTTCTCTGGACACATTTCATTCCAGTTCCCTGCTCCCATTAAAGATGGCTCACGAACCTTCAGTTGACGATCATCTAATGATATTTTGTGGATATTTTTAATCGATTTTGGGGTGGACACTTTAATTGGTCGCCTACGGGACCGGCCGTGGCATAGTGGTTAGAACACGCGGCTACCATGCGGGAGATCGCAGGTTCAAACCTGGCTCCAGTCATCTTAAAAAAAACATGTTCTTTCATTGTAAGAGCTTCTCAAACTGTGACGTTCACATTCGTCGATAAACAAGTAGGTGCCGTTAGTTGTGAATCTAAAAATAGAAAACGTGTTAATTCACAACAACGCGAGAAGCTATCCGCACCCATACCCATACCTCATTCATGGGGTGCAAAGGGAAATTAAGTTTAAGTTTTTACTATAGTGTTTGTCTTAGCAGCTTATGAGGCCTAGTTTAAACTCTGCCTCTAAATAATTTAGAGTCATTAACAGAAGTACTTACTTACTTAATTTGCCTTTACACCCCATGAATGAGGTATGGAATGCTTCTCCCATTGTTGTGAATGAACACGCTTTCTATTTTAGGTTCACAACAAACGGCACCTAATTGTTTATCGATAAATGCGAACGTCACTGTTTGAGAAACTTTTACTACACTTGCCGATTATCTCGACCACATCGAGCTCGGCATTAATATATAGTCTCGACTGAATTACATAGCGGTGACCAATTTTTTCCGTATTTAAAAATTCACTAAGGCCGTTTTTTTCAGGAGTCTCAGAAAAAAAACAACGTGGCCCTTGAGATATGAAATATAATGTTGTATAAGGTTACCTCTTGTCACTGAAGTATTTTTTTTCAACATACTGGCGCCATCTGTTTAAATAAGACTTCAACGGACAAACAACTAAATTTTCCAGCTAAGAATTAAGTATATAATATGTTCAAGCTTTTATGGTCCTTTCATCAATGTACATAGATCGATACCTTCAAAAAACTTTTATTTCAAAACGTTCTTGGCTCACTCATGTGTAGTTTTACGTTGCATTATCCTTCTCAAATTGACCCCATCCAAATGTTGCCACCTACGCCCTTGTCCCTATGAAATAACGAAAATAACTGCTTTTGTTGCCGACCATGCACAGCAGATCTAGACCATCGTACAAATGTAGGCTTGTATGTATGCATGTATGTATTTTGGCCAACAATCACTCATAAGACAATAAAGTATTAAAAAAAAGTTTATTCAATAAAAAAATCTATTTTTACTGTACAATTGTGTTGTTGGTGGCTCTGCCGTCGATGATGCTGTCTGTTGGCGTGTTGCTGTAACTAACATTGTACAACAAGGCAGAAAAATCAACAATGAGATATTTTGTGGATTTTTTTTCTCTTTGTATTTGTTGTTAGTGTAAATCTACGTACATACTTCTTCTTTTTCTTCTTTAAAGTGCCCAGGAATATAGCTCGTGTCAAAAGACTTTGATCCATTAATCAAAAGAAACAAAACAGAAACGAATCGTAACAAATCTGACATATTTTTTGGTACACTTACATGTGTATTTTCGTTCGTATGGTACATTCAAACTTACCTACATACATAGATATTATGGTTGTTATGGCGTTTATTGTTTGTTTGTTGGTCAAAAAGTCGAAACACAGATATAGACTATGTAGTACGTGGTTCCTTACCAAACTTTTGTTTGGTTGTACAACCAAACAAACACAGATGTATCACAGATACAATTACAGCTAGACCAACAAACTTTTGACGAGTATCACATTCGACTGCGCTGTAACAAAAGCGCTCTCTTTTTTGCTTTTGTCTGAACTCAATTACCAAGAGATACAAGTAACCGAGTGAGTGAGTGAGCCAAGAAAGAAAGTGCGCCGGTAACGAGTGAGCGGGTGTACAATTGTGGGGGTCTTTGTGGAGACCCCTACTGTGTCAGTTTACACATCTAATTTCATGTTTTTCTATTTTGTGTTTTGTTTTCGAGAGTTTAACATCGATAATTGTTTAAATAATCATTAAAGTAATACAATACATATAAATACAGATGTAGGTATGTTTATAAGTATATAGCAAAGTCAAGCGTGAGTAATGGCTACATAGACAGTAAGTGGATTTTTAATTTTAACATTTTTATCCGCTCATAACAGAAAAATATGTCATACTCGGTGGGGATGGGGAGACATAATGACATTATGATAAAGGTAACTCTATTGTATTGGGATTGTGACAATTTCTTGTCATCAGGTTTATCTGCTATTATTTTGGTGTAATATATGGTCATACATATGGTTTTGTTTTTGTGATATGGCTTTTTTAGGTTAATGTCATTACTGTGTGTTTTGTTGAAAAGTTAGTTTTTTTTTAAACTTAAAAGCGGATTTTGAGAGATAATTTTGAATGGTATATAACATCGTGTGATAATTTAAAAAAAAAATGTAGACTTGAACCGGGTGATATAACATACTTGTCAAACTATAGGCAGACTGGAGTTAATTGGCTTTTTTAGTTTTTCAATTACTCATCCCGTTGCCCCTTAAAAGGACATTAGAGTTTCAAAGGATAGTATTTTTCAAAGCAATGTTTCAAATACTTATTTGCACCTTACATTACAGTAAGGTATCGTATCAGCTTTGTAATCGATAGAATCGACAGAAACTATTAGATGTTATGGCTGAGTCGAAGATGATACGACTTTTCGGAATGACACTGACTGACACGAAGCCTTCAGTAAAAATATGCACAAATATATCATAGCCGTTTTCTACCAAGCGGGGCCTTAGACAAGGAGATAGTCTGTCATCCAACCTTTTTAACAGTAAAGTTAAAGTTAAGGCTGTAAACACGACTGGTACCATCTTTTATTAAAGTCACAGGCTGCTTGCGTATGCCTATGATGGCTGACGACTGAAGGATGTTACTGCAACCTTTTCAAGTATTGAGAATCAGTCGGCAGAAGTGTTTCTTGTGATAAATGAGGACAAACTCAAGTTATTTGTTACAACGAACAACGGGACCCTGCTTGAACGTTGACAACTATAACTTTGAAGTGGTAGATGATTTTGTCTGCTTCTCCTCCGCCTTAAACAAAAATAATAATGTCAATAATGCTAAGCAAGCGATATAGTGATAAAGCCCTAATTCGGCGACCAAAGATATAATAATGATCGTATAAATATAATAATAATGATCGTATCTGTCTTGCTCTACATCGCAGAATTCTTCGTAATGACACAGCTGATTAGGAGCATGCATCAGGTCATGAAGAACATCTGGCTAGAGAAAAGCATGCCGGGGGATTGAAGGCTCAGTCTGTTATGTCTCATACACAAGAAAGGCCTATTACCTATTACCAATTACCAATTACCTACAAGGTCCTTTCGAGCATATTGAGTGAACGTCTAAAGCTAATTGCAGAAAAACAAATTGGACCATATCAGTGCGGCTATAGACCTGGTAAATCTACGACGGATCAAATATTCACCTTACGACAAATCCTGAAAAAAACTCATGAAACACGACATCGACGTAGCTATAAGATTCAGAACCCAACGACGACGATGGCTGGGGCATGTTGCCAGGATGGATGTAAATGCTTCAGCGAAAAAGGTGAAAGGAGACCCAAACTGCGTTGGAAGGACCAAGTGGTTGGCCACGTGCTACCATCTGGTAGGACTAACTTGAGAACGCACGCAGTAGACCGAAGCGTGTGGAATTCTTTTATACTTCAGGCCTCAAATTTTTGAACCACGTTCGAATGCTGTAATGTGCCACTTAGGTAAGCGGATCAATCTATTCTGGGAGTCTTCGAAGGAAAAATACTTCGTCAATTGCTTGACTACTCGAAGTGCCGACAGATACAACCAAAAGACTTTCCGCTTAAAAGACTTTCAAAGACTTTCCGGTATTGACGAGGCTCGACCCCGATCATTCACATTATAGCCGTGTATTCTAGTCATCATGTCCCGACCAGTCTCTGTTAAAATTATGAAGGGTTATGATAGCTGCATTTATTTTTATATCATGTAAAGTTAAGATAGTTGCATATCCTTCTGAAGTCCCGCCAAAACTCTATGACAATTTTGATAATATTACCACATGTATTTTTTGTACCCTCAACTAATATCGTCTTAGCTTAATTTATTGAAACAATGTTTTTCATTCAACCGCTGGCAATAAATGCGAAGTTTTCAACTTTCATCTCTTGAGAATAGAACTTCAGGCGCTGTCCGGCATCTAACCAAAAACAAAAAGGGTCGCAGAGAAAACTTAGAAGGATACCGGTACGTCAAAGAGTAATAGATGCGACCACAATAAAACACAATTAAAAAAGTGCAAAAGTAGAAAAATAATCAGGAAAATCACCAAAGAACCAACCACCTGGGAATATCGACGGAAGCCGTAGATTTACAGGGGATTTTACTACCAGCAGTGGGTGTCTGTGTGCGTTGCGTTGGCGTGTGTATGAACAACATTTTAACGGTAATTTGTACTTACTTATGCATGTTATTTATTGTTGATTACTAATTATATATGACGAGGATGATGACGATGATGATGACGATGGCGTTGACGACGACAACGACGTTGACTACTGGTCTACTGGTAAAGGCCTGAGCTTTAGTTTCATATGAAACCGCCACAATTTTGGGGGTTGAACAGCCAATGCTCACACAAAAGGGTTCCGCCGCACTTCCACCCATACCACCCACTTTAGTTACGGCTCAGTGGCTATGCCACAACAAAAGTCACAAATTGTTATCAATTTGCAGACACAACAGAACTTAGATAAATCTCAACCATTTTCCTGCTTGAAAACGTTATTAGAGTATAGAGGAACAACCACAGTGGCGACCGCCACGACAACAACGTAGAGATTACAAGATTAGTGAAATATAAGAATCAATAATTTGACATGAGATGAAAACATAATTAAATAATAAGACTAATAAGGAAGTAATTAGTAAAAAGGGAAGGAGGAAGGAAATGTAAAAATGATGGTTCATTCGACGACAGTACTCGCCGTTAACGATGATAGGTCCAAATATTTTGCGTAGTATTTTTCTCTCGATAACTTCCAGAAAAGATTGATCTGCCAGGATTCTGCGCTGTAGAGCAATACTGGTAGGATCATAGACTGGTAGAGTTGGATCTTTGTTCTTCGAGATAGCGCTTTGTCACTAAAACGTTTGCTGACATTATAATTTTTGTTTATGGTGGAGCCGAGTAGACAAAATAATCTACCACTTTAAAGTTTTAGATGTCAACGTTCACGCAGCGTCCCAGACGAGTGGACTCTATGTTCGTTGAAACAAATAACTTGGTTTTGTCCTCATTTATCAGCAGATCCCCTTCTGCCGACTGCTTCTCAATGCTCGAAAAGGCCGCAGTAACATCCCGCAGTCCTCGGCCAATGATATCTATATCATCGGCATACGCGAGCAGCATGTGGCTTTTGTTAAAGATGGTGCCAGTCGTGTTTACTGCTACCTTCCGTATGATCATCTCCTTTATGATATTAAAGAGATCGCACGACAGACTATCGCCATGTCTGAATCCCCGCTTCGTAGAAAATGGCTCTGTTAGATTTGTGCCTATGTTCACGGAAGACTTCGTGTCAGTCAGTGACATCCCGCAAAGTCGTATCAGCTTCTTGGGGATACCAAACTCAGCCATAGCATTTAATAGTTTATGTCGTATCGGACTGTCGAATGCAGCTTTGTAATCGTTAAACGGATGGTAGGTGTCGATGTGCATTTCTTGGGTCTTCTCCAGGATTTGTCGTAGCGTGAATATCTGGTCGGTGGTGGATTTACCAGGTCCAAAGCTACACTGATAAGGTCCAATCAGGTTCGCCAAAATGGACTTTAGCCTTTCACATAACACACTAGACAGGACTTTGTATGCCATGGGTAAAATGCTGATCCCGCGATAGTTGGAACACACACTTGGATCGCCTTTCTTAAGCACGGGACATAGGACACTCAGATTGCAATCATCGGGCATGCACTCCCTAGCCAAATCGTGTTTATGAGCATGCATGTTACCAGGTCATCGCCGCCGACTTTAAAAAGCTCTGCCGGCCGTCCATCTGCTCCCGCAGCTTTATTATTTTTAAGCCGCGCTATTGCCGTGCTGATCTCGTTTTGGCTCGGTGGTGGACAGTCTACTCCATCGTCGATGATTGGTGCGATTTCGTCACTTATGCTTTCTTCGGGAACGAGTAGAGATTGAAAGTGTTCCCTCTATATTTGCAGCACATTATGAGTGTCAGTGACCAGATTTCCGTCTCTGTCCTTACAGGTGAGGACCCCTGCTCCAAAACCATTACGTTGTTACCTTTTGGTAGAACTTTCGGGCTTCACCTCTATCCCTGTATTTTTCGATATCCTGGCTCTCTGGTTTCTCCTATAGACATTTTTTTCACCTGAGGGGGCGTGTCATCTTCTTCCTCTTCTCATTATAACGCTCCGTCACTGCACGCGTTTACATTGGCTGCAGTTTTGCCATGTATGCAGCATCATTTCGTGACATTCCTCATCGTACCCGGACTTGTCTAGGCGTCGCTTTTCATAACCCAGTATGGTCGTGGCGGCAGTGGTCATAGAATTCGCAATATGCTGCCATTGGGGGTCGGAACTATCAGAATAAGTTGGGGTTGGTTCAAAGAATTGGAGAGAGTTGGTTGGAGTAGGCATTGGCTATCTCGGCGTTATGCAGCTTTGTGATGTCTGTCTTCCTTTGCCTTTGGCTACGAACGTTTTGGCTGAAACTTGTTGATGATCCATTGGTCCATAACGCTTGAGACATGCCTTCCATCAATTACCACGTGATCAATCTGATTTCTTGTATTTTGATCGGGAGATATCCAGGTTGCCTTGTGGATATCTTTATGCGGGAATCTGGTTCCTCTCACAACCATGTTTCTTGCCGACGCGAACCTAACCAGTCTAAATCCGTTATCGGAGGTGTTTTTCTGTAGACTGAATTTTCCGACTGCTGAACCAAGAGCATCTTCCCTTCCTATTTTAGCATTAAAATGTCATAGAGACATCTATCCAGCTGGCGGATGTCCTCGACAAATACATGGCTTACATCACCGTCATACAGGAAATAAGCTGGACGGGACAGGGATGCACACTACGAAAGAACTGTGACATATTGTACAACTGCCATGTAGAAAGAAAGACACTCTCGCGGTTTAACTCAAGTAGTGACCGGATAGCCACTATTCGCATCCGGGCGAAATATTTTTACATTACGCCGATTTGTGCACACGCCCCGACGGAAGACAAAGACGCTGACATTAAAGATGCGTTCTATGAGCGCCTGGAGGAGATATATGACCTTCTCTGTAGAGAGTTCGGACATTCCAGATGCATATCCTTAAATCATGGTCCTTGTAACGTTTGCGGGGGTTGTCAACATTCGGGGGGTTCTTGTTTTCTTTTCTTCGTGTTTTCATAATAATTGTTTTGTTTGAGGATAGTAGCTTATTAGACCACCGCGGCCGATCATAGTTTATTGGGGCTGCCAAAGCCACTAAGAGAGCCTCTGTGTTCCTAAGACGCATCGGTGGTAGCATGCCGATTAGATTACTCAACATTTCGCCTTCTCACATATGCTGTCACTGAACGAATGTTCAGTGGCATTGCCCGGGGAATACGTGATCGCTTGCACGTTGTGAGCTGCTTGGGAGCCTCCAAAGATAGCTTCTGGTTATTCCCAGAAGAATAACAATCAGAAAGACTCAAATTAGAAGATTTCCCCATTCATAAAAAAAACACATTTTCATTACATCATAAACAATTTTCCAGGAATAGTGAATAGTCATCATGAAGGATTAGCCTACACACTATGATAAGCTCCCCTTTAGTCTTGCACCAAATTTGATATACGTTTAGGTTCTTATATATACTTATTTTGCTCTTTTATGACGCCTGAAATGCACCGCACCAGAATTATCCCCAGTTTCCACCGCCTTGACATCATTCATTCATCAGTTTAAGATGCAATATCCACAATATACCGTAATGACGTTCCCCTAAACTCCTGCCAACGCATATAGTTTTATGCATTTCACAATTTGTGGAATTCAGTTTTATTAAACTTCTCGGTTAAATCATTGTAGGTCATTGTTGTGCATTACAAAGTTTACCATCATCAGCTTCAATTAAGTTTGTTAAGCAAAATTAAGACAAATTTGAAGATTTCATTACAGTCAACGAGAAACAAGGCACAAAACATTCAAAGCCAATCATCACTAAAAAATATCCAACCAAAATGGATTTTTAACGATCCATCCACTAAAGTGCCATCATAAACGAAGAAAACCAAAATGATTTGCCAAAAATCGTCAGGCAATCTTGCTAAGATCGGGGGAATTCATAATCCATTTAGCATAAAGTCATAACTTTCTTATGATCTGGTTGTAACAACTTTTATAGTGTCACTTTAGATAATGCTAATCATTAGTTATTTAGATACGAATGTCAGAAGCATAAACATCTGCTTTAATGAACGCAACGTTTCAAGGATCACCAATCATAGCTAATAAAAACTGAAGCTATGCTCACGCAACTAAGTAGGCTCGAATGAATGAATGAAAGAACGAATGAATGTTTGCCGAACGTATTATGTGATCGTCAACATTTTAATCAGCCAGATGATGGCTGATGATTAGGTCATTAGTATACCCGGGTTGATGATTTGGGCTAAAAAGGACATTGTATGCGAGCAGAGAAAGGATATCACCAGATTACGATCAAAGCTAACTTGTGTTGTTGCACAAAATCAACATTCTTTCGCTGTTTGCTACCTTTGGAAGTACATAACATACATAGCTAAGAATGGCCGTCTCTCGCTCTCTCTGTCTGATTGCATAAAATGTATTGAGTTACAATCACAGATAAGCTGTACAAATATTGCGATACAAAAAGATACAAAATTATATGGCAACAACAAACAGAAAAACGTACAATCCTACCAATCTGCAACATTGAAACATGACCGACCCAAACGAAATCCAGCAAAAACATAAATAATAACAATAAGCGATAAAACAGCAAAGCAGCAAAGTATAAAAATAAACAAATGTTTGAAAAACGAGTATTAAATAAATTTGTAACGATTTTCGCATTTCAAAAACATTTTCAACCCCTCGCTCGCCCCAGAGTCAACATAACGTGGGATAGACGGACGGACTGACGGACAGACAAACGACCATGGCCATGGCCAGCAAGGACCCACCACAAGGACTCTGCTACAGTTCACTCAATCAGCAAACATTGATTGGTATCTGCTGGCAACAACAACAACAGCAGTCATATGATTAGCTTGTTCTTATTGCAAATAGAGATGTAAAACAAGGATTTTGTTGTTTCACTTTTGGATTTGCAAGAGTTTTACGGATGATAATGTCAGTCAGGGTTGGGCCACAACAATTGTGCTACACAATACGAAAAACAAAAGACACGGAAAAACTTTTTTCTTTTTTTCATTTTGGAATTAGGCTGCTTATAACGGGTGTACAAACAATGCGGCGTTATATCATCGAATACATTAATGAGAATATTGTTAAATTAGAAGGCTTTGAAATGTGATACGCCCAACCACAAAGACAACAGCAGCAGCGACAGCAACAGCAAAAATAAGCGCTTGTTAAAATGTACAAAACAACAAATGTACAAATTGCGTACATCCAGACGAAAATAGAATTATAAAATTGTAGTACAATTGTCTGTATACAGTAGCGGGCCATGGAGTAGGATACTAGTGGGTTGTTACAATTCTACTACAAAGTGATGAAAAGTGATGGCTGACAACAATTTACAATATATCCTAACCAAGTTGATTGATGCCACCGATAGAATTTTACTTGAGATATAAAATACTATCAACACAATTTTTAAAAATTTCCTCAAATTTGTAAATATAACCAATTAAGACCATGGATTTCTTTGGTCATAAAACAATTCGTTTATTTTGTTAGGTTTGGTTTTAATGCGGGAGTCTGAAAATCAGACTTATTTAGACTATAAAGTCTATTGTCATACCACGAAAACTGGCAAAGGTCATAGGTCCCTAGTTTCCTCGGTTGATATATCATGAGCTACTCAAAAATCTCCTGATCAAGGCAAAATCAATATTGGGCAGATCACATTGTACCCTATAGAAATAAGAGGCCACTATTGATCGAAGCCCATTTACCAAGTTAGGGTAAGTGCAAGGACTTGCGGCGAAAGAAAGGACCTACAAGGCCTTATAGAACGCATTTAAGAGCAGGCAATAATCCTTCCCTCTCCATTCCCTCTTTCTTTCCATATAATACTAGGTGTCGTTGGAAGACAAGGCGGGCCGTGGCGACTACCATGCGGAAGATACCGGATTCGATTCCCGACTCCAGTCATCTACATCTTTTTTTTCATTTCCGGCCTCCCCCGATTTTGTCGACAGCAACGTCGTAGTGTAGTGTCGAATCAATCGGCATGTCTAGTAAAAGCTTCTCAAACAGTGACGTTCGCATTCGTCGATAATCAAGTAGGTGCCATTAGTTGTGAATATAAAAATAGAAAGCGTTGCAATATATAAGAAAGCCTTATGACATGTCTGCGTTCACATGAAAAGAAGAACTTCCAAATTGAGGTATATCCCACTTTTATAGATTTCTCTGTGCATACACTTATTTTTCTGGGATTCGAATTGTGTGTCTAAAATTAATCCTTCTTATGGAAGGAAGACGGAATGTGTACACACACGGAGTGTTGGTATAACAAATCATCGAAAATATGAATCTACCTTCTTAAAGAAGGTCGGCAGCATAGTGCTTGCGATATTTCAAAATGGAAAGAGAAGGCATGTGGAAACAAAGCCTGATGACATGACGTCGGAGTGTCTCAGAAGGCCTTGTTGCATGCCAGCTTGTAGAAACCCTTGTTAATTCCGCCGCTTGGATGGACTCTTTCCTCACTTCATTCCCATTCCCTTCATGGTATTGATTCTTTCCTCACTGCAGAAACAATTAGCAATCTTCAGTCTCAATGCGTGTCTTCCAATCGGGCCGTGTCCCTGATGGACATAAGTAATGAAATGGTGGGTCTTGATATCGACAGCATTACGTAAGAATGCTTTATATGTAATCGAGGCCAAATCGGATTGTATAAGGCCTCGGACAGACACCCTAGGCCTTTGGAGTAGACCCCGAAACCTGCTTGGTTATTTAATATTGAGCCTTCAGTATTAACGGCAGCATACAGGCTTGATGTTTACCATGGTGCCACCATTGTGGCACCTTTTTAAGTCTAAGTGTCCTAGGTACCCATCAAACCAAAAGCTCCCAACAAACTATTTCTCCGAATTAGACCAGATGTCTGACAGAAAGTCTCCACAAGTTGCCGATGTCTGTTAGAACTCTGTCCGAAAGTTGTATGGTTGACAAGAAGAAGAGAACAAAAAACTGACTTTCGAGAATGTGCAGACGAAATCGTTTAATGTGTATAAAAATTCAGACTTCGTGCCAAGCACGCCATACGTTTTAAGTAACGACTCCGGATTTCGGATCCGATACCAGAAGATATTTTCTTAAAGTTTTTGTGCAGAAATAGGTACGACGCGTCGGCAAGAATCACTTCAGATATTTGGTGAGATATCGGTTTGAAGTCGTAATTTAAAGTCGAATTTCCCTCGATTTACATTCATAAATCGGTCAGACGTCGGTACGACATGTTGTACCTACATCAGATTTCCCTCAGCTGCGACAGTCAGACTTTGTTTCAACCACTCCATACGTTTTTAGTAACGACTTCGGCCCGATTTCGGATCCGATCTCGGAAGATTTTGCCGATTATTGTACCGATTTATGACCGATGTCTTAGCATTTTGTTTAGTAGACTGTATTCTTATTATGTCTAGGGCTAGCAAATGAAAGATTACATTTAGTGCATCGGTTGGTGTGCTGCAGAGCGCACCAGTGATATACAGACTAGCCATTCGTTGGACCATGTCTAGTATCCTACAGTAACTAGACTTTTGAACAGCCTTTCTCTTTATTATGAAAGTACACAAATAGGATTTTTATACCATCACCCTTAGGGCTGAGGGTATATATCATTTGATACGACCCAAAAGTGTAACACATAGAAGGAGTCACTTTAGAGCCTAAGTTTCTTTTAACCAAATTCGATTCATGACTTTTTAAGTCGTTTGAGTCATGTCCGTCTGGCTGTCCGGCTGGTGCGCACAATTACTTTCGAAAGACGCAACCAAATGTTTTGAAATTTTGCACGAGTTAATATTTCCCCAAAACTACTTACAGTATTGCACGGGCCACATGGCCCCGCCCCTTCTGGTACCTCCCATACAAATTCATCATTCCGCCCACTTTAGAAATCGAGTAATAATATCAATACACCCAACGGGATCGTACCTAAATTCTGTACTTAGTAAAGTTATAACAGGGTAAAGTTTTGGAAAAAAAAATTGGAGGTCTAGCCACACCCCTTCTGGTACCTCCCATAGAAAATCGGTAATAATATCAATATAATAGAAAATTTTTTGATTTACTGAGGGTGAGGGTATATGTAAGTCGGGTTGCCCGACTGAAACTTTCTTACTGGTTTAATTAAAATTATATCATCCATATGTGAACCTTAATTATTTTGACACTGCTGCACACTCGAGCGAAAATTTTCATTGACGGCTTGACAGGTGTTTAGTGAAATGTTCTGCATTTCCTAGCGAATATGTTTATTTAATTCTTCAAAAGACTCAACGTTGCAGTTGAAAGCTTTACTTTAAATCAGTGATGGGCATCCCATAGCCTCGCGAGGTCGGCAATAATTAAACAGTCACGATCGGCAATTCACACATACTAGAAAGTTTTGTTTGTTTTCTTTACTCTCTGTCTATACTTGTGTGTCAAAAGCATATACAAAGAGACAATGTTCAACGATTGTTGGGAGAGCACAACATATCGCTCGTTTTCTGCAAGACCGTCATAACTCAAAAAACGTGATTTTTGAGTTCATCATACTCCATGTTGTGTAAAAAATTCATGCTAATATCTTTTATACACTCCGCATGAGAGCTATTTGAATTCCCCCATTTCGTACAAGTTGGGTGTAAATTAAAAACTTTAAACGCGTTTATCTCGGAATCGATTTTTTTGAGTTATGACGGTCTTGCAGAAAACGAGCGATATGAACTGCACATTAAAATCACCCCCAAAAAAAGTTATATACATTTATAGTGGTCAAATCTGGGCTACGAGGTGGCCAGTTAATGCCGTCTCTTTTGGGTATCATGTCCCCTGTCTCGTTGATTGAAACTATTGAAATTCTATAGCTCTAAGGGAAAAAAGTTATGTAGCATGACAATATATCACTTTGTCTAGATTGGTCACAAACATACGCTCTACTTTTTAGGGGTCTAGGTCAGCGAGATTGTGGATGATGCAGCGTTAAACCTGTCTGCTTGAAATTCTGCACATATTTCTAATATATGAAATCGATGGAGCTTCTACTCTACAGTCGAAGATCGTTGTTTCGATTGTAGAAGCTAACTTAAGACGCACGAAGTGCTTCGCTGTATGATGCCATGGCACCGAATTGCACGCTCTTGCATTTCGTAACCCCTCCACACACAGAATAAACAATCTCAGTGAATTTATAAAAATGGAAAAAATTGGTTACCGTTATGTCATTCAGTACTTTCAAATGTACGGTCAAACTAATATTTCATTTGATCTAGATCCTACTTTGGGTGAGACTCCTCCCTTGATAGCGAATATAAAATATTGGCTCTCAAAGTTTATACGAGGTCGTACTATCTACCAAGGCGAGCAATGTAGTGGTTAAGAAGTCCACAAAATAGTATTGGAAGATCGTCGACTGAAGATGCGTTAGATATCTGATAACGATAAACATTTCAACAAATTCTATAGGTCGCCTATTTGCGACTATTTAGAGATAAAAAAGATGTGCGCAAGATGGGTGCTCAAAAATAGTGTTTAAGTGGAGTGTTTGGCAATGTTGCACCTCAAAATAGTCGAGATTCGATTCGTAACCATGGATGAGACATGTCCAGTACTACATACCTGAGACAAAGGAACAGTCAAAGCCATGAACTGGATTGATATTTTTGTAGAGTAAAATGCAAACTTCATCCACGTCATAGGGTTCAGATGCCTAAGTCAAGTTTAAAAAATTCAATCTGTTATAAAAAAAATGCCATCAGATATTGTTTTGTAAGAGTTTTGTTTATAGTTGCTCGTAGTACACAAATATAGATACAATTACATTCATCCATACAATATGTTTCCTCATCCTGACGCAATTTCTTAAATATTGTCATCTACAAATATATCTGTTAATATCTTTTAATATGTTGCATTATCTCACATTTCATATTTCCAATGTAGTTGTAATATTTACACAGGATACTGTATTATCTTGTACATGCCTACATCACAGATCATTTTTCATTTCAATACACTCAGTCATTCACTCACTCACTCATTCACTGCCCTCCGATGGCATCAGTAGAAATATTTATGTATTCTTATAATCCTTCTTAAAGGGAAACATTAGCCTACCAAATACAGATGTTTGACGGTCGATTGCACATCAAATTGTACAATTTTGCATAAAATTATGACTAAATACGCACATAAACACAGCCGGCAGTCAGTCAGTATGTCTGTCTGTCGGTCGACTGGCCGGACCAAAAGACGGTTGGTTTCCCCTTACTCAAACCTAATCGAACGCATTCGTATTTCACCCACAAAAAGTCAAACCATTATCGCTGGATATTTGCTTGTGATGTTGTTGTTGTTGCTGCTGCTGTTGCTGCTGTTCCTGGTGGTGGTGTTGTTGTGTCTGCTTTGCTGCCTCATGTCCACAATGCCAGTAGTAATACTCCATTTGGCCATTTTGGAACAATCTTTAATAGGCTTATATTCTCTAAATATGACACTACACTACTCGAGTGTCAAAGTTGGCTGTTTTGTCGTCTGAGTGTTTGCACAGCTCACGCTGTTATTGTCAATGCAGCAGCCACCCTGGCTGAGTCTGTTAACATGGCTAGTAGAATAGCGAACGCGCTAAGGCCTGACTGTTTGTCCGTCTGTGCATATGTGAGAATGCCTTCAAATTGTTAGTTGACACTCAATTTGACTTAAAGAGTCCCATTTCAGCATATGTTGCTATTTGGGCTACTATTATTCCCTGTCACTGGCACAGCACAGCTACTGCTGTACTGCCGACTGGGGCTTCTACTGACTTCTGTCGCTTAAGTTGCATGCCAACCATTCCAGCTTCGTTCCCGTGGTGGCAAGTAACCTCAAGTGTTCTCAAGTTATTCAACTTCGTTTTTGGTTTCTTTCAATTTAATGATGTCGTTGTTGCTACTGCTGCCGTTGTTGTTGTTGTGGGTATACAAATTATGTGGTAATAATGTAACGGTAATACTAACACTGCACCACTCTTACCGGCAAGCCGACTTGGTTTCGCACTCGTATAAATGAAGAAGTCGCTCTCGACCATGCGCTTCATTAAATGCACCAGAGTAATATAAACATGACACAAAAGTGGTAAACTTTTAATCTCATGAAACCTTGAATGCGACATCGAGACTCCTTATCACATGGGTTTTATTTTGGTTTGATGTGGGTGGGGTGTGAGACAATTTTAAGGAAATTACTATTGCCTCAAGTGACCATTAAGTAGGGCTAAATATGTGTGAAAGGACGACAAAGTTTGTTGTCGGCAATTGAAGGAGATGGGATGTTGCGATTGCCGAGGTCCTTTAAGGTGATGTAGTAAGGGCTAGTAAGTTGTTGTCAGTGGATTTTGAAAGTTTGCTAATAAATGTTTGTTGGAATTACAGGAGGTGGCGGAGGGAAGGTTCTTTTCCAGATTCAACATTTTTACAAATGGAACGTTATAACAAAAAAAGCTTCTATGAAGAAGATGAGAGGGAGCCATGATTTCGAAAAGTACATGATCAGAGGATGGCCAACTCCTCAATTATAAGGCAATAAAATTCCCTAATTAGACATACCTGTTTGGTCATTAAACAGCTACTTAGGTGATACGTCTTTACTGGTGTAGAGAACTAATGGGATTTTGTGTCCTTAACTGGTAAAACGGCTGTCGTTTGCTGTGGAGGTGCAATGATAGTATAAACTATTATTTCAGGATTCCAGCACTGGATATCTGTTGCATAACATAACATAACATCTGTAGCATCGTGCGTTTTTTTGTCTTGGTATATAATTTTATTTCAGATTTCGTATTTCATACGCATTTTTTACTTTTGGATTCAAATCAAGGATCTCGAATATAATAAAAATACCGTATTAAATATGAATACTTATTACTAAATAACTCCCCCCCAAAAGTAAAAGTTAATTTGTCAGCATTTCACATTGTGATTTCTTTAAATTAGAATCTATTTCGTTGTTTCGCTGAGTCTCTGTCGTGTCAACTTATGTTTTACATGAAATTGAAAGGGCCGTCGTGACAGCGACAGAGACAGCGACACAATTTAAAAACACGCACAATTACAAATGTTTCACCACTTCCACTTTCATTTTTATCACATTTGCTTTGTCTATATTTAATATCATTGCAGGATATTGGGTAAAGGAAGGGGCGGTGGAGGAAGGAGGAAGCATTACGTTTACATTAATTAAAAGGCAATGATGCCGCAGTGTTGTTGTTGTTGTTTCTACTATGCCATGTCGAAAAAGGTTTTAAGTACAATTGCACTGTGGTGTTGTAAGGTTAAAAAAAAATATGTACCGAGTGGACCAACAGTTTATTAACTTCTTAAACTATTAAAAAAAAACTAGATAACTGAGATTAAAACTATTAATTTATTATGAAAGTACACAAATAACTATTTAATTGCTTAAAAATTTCATTATCCACATAAGATCCTTATTTATTTAGATACTGCTGCAACGTGGGACAACAAATTTTCAATGACTGTAAATGTCACTTATTTCGGATATCACTTATTGCCAAAAATGTTGCCCCATCTGGCCTCGCGAAGTCGGCAATATCAGTTTTTTCTTTACACAGACACGATCAGCAATTCACACGTACTCGAAATTTTTCTGAGATTAAAACAGTGTATTTATTATGAAAGTACAAAAATAACTATTTTATTGCTTAAAAATTTCATTATCCATATGTGATCCTTGATTATTTTGATACTGTTCTTACCTGCGTCAAAAATTTTCACTGACGGCAAATGTAACTTATTTCGGATATGACTTTTTGCCAAAAATGTTGCCCCATCTGGCTAAAACCACTAAAATTGTTTAAAACCAGTGATAGGCATTCCATAGCCTCGCTAGACAGGCACTGTTCCTTTTTTCTATACACGGACACGATCAGAAAATCACACGTCCTCGAAAGTTTTGTGTGATTCAACGCAGTCAGTTTCTGCTTGAGTGTTATGAAAGTGACACCACATGCTCTTGTTTCTTGTTCAACACAAAAAACAGATACAATGCACAGACAGAGAAAAAATGTTCAACGATTGTTAGGGAATCATAAGAGCACAATTGTTGGGAGAGCACAACATTTCCACCGTGTGCACCAGTGCTGACACTTCTAGTGTGACCGCACAACATATTGTTGAGTGCTTGCGTTCTGTTATGCCAACCACTGATTGAAACAACTGAAATTCTGAAGCGCTCTAGTAAAAAGTACTGGAGCATAGCAATATACCGCTCTTCACTGTAACAGCATATCCGCTTTGATGTTCGTAAGAGAATGGACCTATAATGTCTCTTACTTACAAAGCTGTTCGTACAGTAACCTTCCTTCAATATATGATTAGTGTCAATCGAAATCTGCAATTTTGGCCGTTTACATGCAAATTTTGGTGGAAATTTTACCCGCCTGAGAAAATAATTTTGGAAAAGCTCGTGTACATTACTAGAATTTCGTTGTTCACCAATCGTCTCTCTTACACGGTTAATTGTACGCTCGTTGTGTTCAACTAAATGGCGCCATGGTACTGAAATTCCTATGGCTGAACTTGTATTTCTTAAGCGTTCCGATTTGTAAGTACATATCTCTTAAGTGAGTTTGGACCTGATGCAATCAACTTCTTAAAGAAAGAGAGTGGTTTCTTTATAATAATTCCCATTACATAATCAGCGATTAGTGATGATTCCCTCGCTCATATTTCCCCTTAAATGTAGCATAGCACTGTCATAGGCCGTCTAATCGGTGCGCTCTCGCTTACAAAGTAAGTGACGATATCAGTAAGTGCAATTTCTGTTACAATTACGTTATAAGCGGAGTTTTTAACGTGTTTGATAACACGCTTGATTACGCAGTAATTGACGATATCAGTAGGTGCAATCTTAATCGGAGCTATAATGAGTGGACGAATTTTTTTACATTACACACGCATGGCATTCTAAGAACTTAGGTCTCGCGCGCTTACAATGTCATACTGATGTCAAGGAATTATAAATAGGTACTTCGTTTCATTTTCCGCTGGGTATTTTACTAGTTGAAAATTTAATACTTTTACTGAAAATTACTTCACTTTATTAATCACCAAGAGCCAGTGAGAAAAAGTTTGTCTCATTTGTGAATACATCTTCTCCACATTATGTAATATGTTTGTTCTTTTCCTTCCAATCGTCCGCATCAGTATCAATCCAATGCACTGTATCACCCATACCCTGTATTGACAGCTTTCCGTCTATTCATCTCTTTGCACTAAAGGCAAGACTAACACGAGAGTGAGAGTGAGTACCATTTCCTATTTGCTTATCTTGATGGCACTCCCCTATAATTATCAATTATCACTTTGTCAACTGCGGCTACTACTCCACCGACGCTTTTTACAGCAGACCAGCAGCGCTACGATGTTAACGATGTAATAGACAACTATGTTCCTGCTTTTGGTTGTGGCTCAAAGTGTTTCCCAAACACTTTGCCAAATTATAAACACTCGTTGCTCTAAAATTGTGTAAAATTCGATTTTCGAGTTTCGTTCTAGGGAAATCATATTAAAATGCTATAATTGTATAATTATGAGATACATAACCTACAATTCCATTTGCTTTTAATTCGTGCTGCTCAAATATCAGCCACGGCCTTTTGGTGGCGAAATGCTCAAGATGCGAAAAACACAACACATGTCAAAGTTAACACATGTTCGGAAATTGGATCCAAACAAGTTGTCAAATTTTGGAAAATAAAGGACACTAAGACAGTCGTACTCGTACCCACAATCGCACTCTCTCCTCCTCTCTCTTTTAACACAAATGTTTTAAGTAATTGCTAATCTTTGTGCTGCTTTATTGTTTTACGTTTCATTTTGGCTGGGATGAGGGCGGGGAAAAGCGTCAGCACAAGAAAAAAAAACACCATAGATCCTTTTTGCTTGTATAGCATTTAATTGTATTTGCATAAAGTTCCATTGTCTCGCTGTTTGAATCTGTTGTCTTTTGTTATTATCTGGCGCATCCTGTACATCCTGTTATTTGTTTGTTGTGACTATCCTTGTTACGGAGGCTGCTGCCATTTGTGTTGTGGCTCCTCTTGTGGGGGGTGGAGGCGTCCCAATGCTATAGCTAAAGTTCTGCAAAAAAAAAATACAAAAAATAAAATGAAACAGGAGACGTGAAAGACGACAACTTGAGTTTTGTTTATTCAACATCGAAATGAATTAACACATCATAATAATACAATGGTGGCTCATATTTAACTAAAGCCACGACAGCGGCAGCAACTTAACTATGGCTACAACTACAACTAAATGTTAAAATCATGATTTTCCTCTCCAAACTTTTTTTTTAGTGATTTCTGAGTTGTTTGTGTTTGCTGTTACTTTACTACAGCAGCAACAGGAGAAACAGCATAAAACCTTTAATAATGAATTTATTTGAATGTGCAAAAAGACAAAGGCAGTTAGTTGGCCTGTGAACGGAGAATCCAATGCGCCTTTTACTGCTAGCTGGCTGCTCATCTTAATGTGGTGTGCACCACCGAGTTTAATGGAAAATGTATAATCACAATCGAGGGGGAAGATGCCTAAGCAACGTGCAACGTAGTTGTAATAGTCAGTAGTAGACAAAATTGATAAGTATATTAGTACATTGCAAATGTGATGTTAAAAGTTGATTAGGTGCAGTTTACATAATCGGGTAAATTTTTTTACTTCTGGATATGCAAAAAGGAGTGCCAAAAAAACGCTTGTAATCTAACGCAAAGGAAGAAAGATATGGCAAGGCTGTGTACTACCGAGATAGCCAATGTCTATTATTAATTACTGCATAAAACCCTCCTATATGCTACCACACAATGGGCAGCATATATGCTTTCTTTAACCACAGCGCACCGACTGCACTTGAGTATCAAAAACTACTCTCAAGATAAAGTTCTGGTATGATAAAGACTGTCGCGTATTGTGTGAGAAAAATTATGATACAATACAATACAATACTGTAGCCAAGGGTAACAAGATATGTGAGGGAACTTCAAACCGAAAAATCGATTATGGGGGAGAAAATAGAGCGAAAGATCGAAAAGTACCTTGAAAGAGGTGATGGTCTACCAAGAGGTAACAAGTAAAGATTAAGCGACAGGGATCCCCGCCTGTAAAGATAGTGATGTTAATCAGGTTACGGACAGATGGAGTGTGCTGAAAATATGCATTTTTATACTGTACTCTATCCCAAAGACAGTCGTTCGGTGAGGAACCTTGCGGGGAACTACATTCAACGACAGAAAGTAATTGATGCCACCACAGGTCTGACCAAGCGGTCGACCGATTGTTTTCTCAGATACGTGGGGGCAATACCAAAAAAACTCTTTGCGGGATCTGCATTTGACAGTTCGATACGACAAAAAACCAGTATATGCCATGTCTGAGTTTGGAATCCCTGCAAAGCTAATACGACGCGATAACAGTGACCGGCACAAATGATCAAATAAGAAAGGCAAAAGTCTGATGGAATCGATTTCCACCAAGCGAGGCTTCAGACAAGGCGATAATCTTTCATGTGATCACTTTAGCTGTCATCTTTAATAAAAGGCAAAAGTGTACGATACGACAGAAAATAATAGATGACACTGCTGAGTTTGGTATTTCGGCGAAGCTGATACGACAGGATGACAGTGACAGACACAAAGTGATCGGAAAAGAAAGGAGAAAGTCTGATGGAATCGATTTCCCCCAAGCCAGGCTTCAGACAAGGCGATAATCTATCCTGTGATCTCTTTAACATAGTAATGGATATGATCATGTGAAAGCTACAGTAAATATTACTGTGGTCATCTTTAATGAAAGTCAAATGTTGCTGACGTACGTCGATGATATAGATGTTATTGACCGAGGACTGCAGAATGTTACTGTGGCCTTTTCAAGTATTAGGAAGCAGTTAGTAAAAGTGGGTCTGGTGATAAACGAGAACAAAACCAAGTTGTTTATTTGAACGAAAAAGGGCTACTCGTTTCGGACGCTGCGGGTACTTTGACAACCGCAACTTTGAATTAGTACATGATTTCCACTTTAAAGTTTCCGTAAAGAAGAAAGAGTAATACCGGCCTAAAACTCAAGAGGCGAGTATTGATCGCAAATCGCTGCAACTATTCCCTTAGCCAGTATTAGGCATTTCATAGCCTCGCGAGGCCGTCAATAATCGTTTTTTTCACACATACACGATCCACAATTCACACGTACCCGAAAGATCCGTTTTATCTTCGACTGATTGTTATCAAAGCAACACCACACACGCTTATTTCGCAATCAATACAAAAACAAACACAAGTACAGACAGAGAAACAATGTTCACCGTGTACAATTGTCGACAGCGCTGACGCTTCTTTTGCTACCGCCCACAAGCACACCATATTGTAGTGTGCTATCGTTCGGGTTTGTCTACCACTGCCATAAGCAATCCTGACACATGTCGATCAATCTGTTTAAGAGTCCGAAAAATATTTCGATCCTGAATGGAGACTACTGACGTCGTATGAACCATGAAGTTGTAGTCAAATGTTTCCTTCTTCGGGAAGCCGAAGCGCTTGGAATTCTTTTCTACATGTGACAGTTGATGAATGAATATCTGTTGATCCTGCGAAACAATGAAAAGAAGATCTAGGTGTTACCAAAACTAGTGGGAAGACAGTCCGAAGCTATATATGTCCGTGTGGTCAACTTTAAAAGTTCTAAAATCAATTTCGTCTTAAGATGCCTATAGTCTAACAAGTAGTACTTCTCATCTAAAATATATCGACTTAGCTAGTTTTTCATATGATTGCAATTTTATACTAGTTTTGTACTATATTCTCTTCGGATAAATCGTTTGTTTTTAATACAAAAAAATACTCCTGACAAATGTACCACTTCCAGTTGTTTCTATTGGGATTTGTTTCTATTGGCAAAACCACAAAATTTTTATTTTTATTTTATGATATATTTACATCAAAGCCAACTAATACCAAGTCCTCTGGGTATTTCTTCCTCTCCAGAAATCACTTAATTAAGACACAAAAATATAAACTTCACCAACAATTGTTCATCCATCTCTATTGATATCTCAACTCATGTTTAGATGATTTAATCTCATTTTTTTCTGCTCCTCTTTATTGTTAACAACATCCATCCATCCTTCCATCCCTCATCTCATGTTATTGCTATGGATTATCACCAATTATGCAACTTGTACAGCTTCTCACTGCTGTCCATGGGGATTCGCTCCCTTGCATCCCATATGGAATTGGGGACTAAGTGTGCGCTCGTGTGAGTGTGTCCGTGTGTGTGTGTGTGTACGTGTGTTGTTGTTTAATAAATTGCGAGACAGGATTAAAGAAAAGATATCGGGTTACACACTTGATTGCTACTTTCAATGGAATCAAAATAAATGCAAAAGCAAAGCAAATAAAGCGTATACAAACTATTGCCGCGCCGCCACTTTGTGCGTACTAAATAAAGCCAACAACAACAACAACAACGAACGGCAAACAACTCTCCGATGATGCTCAACCTGAATCATGTTGAATCTTCCAATGCCCAGTGTCGGATGAGTGCGAGAGCTGGGTCTTAATGTTGTTCGAAATGGTGAGAAATCTTAACACATTCAGTAGCAATTCATGTGACGCTGCACAACACAACATAACAAAAAAAACCACAGATATGTTGGCTGGCGAGTGTATTGGTCTCTGGTCATAATGCATGGTAGTTCGTCCCTCTCTTGTCTGTGCGCTGCCTACTGTTAGTGTTTCGTATGCTAATGGCTAATAACCCATTGCCGTCGTGGCTGTAGTCGGCCGTTGGCAATCGTTATATACTTTATGGTCACTAAAAATCGAAATGGCACCAATTTTTCGTCCAACATCAAATGCAGCGCCGACTTTACAAGAATACACCATTTTGGTCATTGGCAAATGCCATCATAAACACACAGCAGCCAACAGCCCGGCAGCCGGCCGTACACCCGGCAACAGCATCCCGGGCCAAATGGACTCGCTCGTTCACCTCTTGGCCACTTGGCTTGGTTGGGCATACGAAGCTTGCGCGCTGTGCTTTGCTTTGAGCTGCACATAAGGTTCCGCCAATTTAATGTTTATCGGCTAATGAAGTTGACAACATGCAGATTAGCGTATTTAGTCAGCGTCACAATCATCATCATCATCAACATCATCGTATTTATACTTACGAGTGTGTGTATGGGCTACAGTGTCCTCCGTTCAACAAACTGAATTTATATGCCACATACAACAAGCAGCACAATACATTAACTTGCCGCACGGTAAAAGACCTTCAGTCTTGTCGTACTACGTCTCCCAGACCAAAAAAAAACTTTGGCTTTGGTTTATTTTAATATAATAATTTGCATTTCTTGCCTGACAGTCTACCAGGCAAAGAGGAGGACAATATAAAACTTAATTATAAATTAATAACTTTGAATGTTATCATTAGATTAATGCTAAACAAAATCAGAGGCCGCTCAAGCGCAGCAAGGCCGAGTCAAAGAGAGGATGGTTGCAATGGTAAGCAAGAATTTCTTGCAATTTGTTGCATTGCCATGTTGTCGCAATAACTGCTACTTCATTCATTTGTTATGGCCTCTACAAAAGAGGAGATGGGAATAGGGGAGCGTGTGTACACATATCCCGAAGAGTTTGCGCATTGGTCAGCTGTGATTTGCAGGCGGTGCCGTTTGATAATGTCGTTACTACTCTCTTGGAAATGTCATCGTTTGTGTATGACAACATTTCATTGCGATTGTAAAGCAAAATCTGTCATTGTGTTGTCACAAACATTGTTGAGCAATGCGGAAAGCAAGTCCATCGGCAAAACTTTGTATCCTTCGACATGTAGTAGACAGTCAAATGGTTCAATATATCACTTCTAATTAAGAGAGCAATGTATAAAGTCATATATATAATGTCAAGTGTCAGTAAATTGCTAATCTCATGTAGGGTTATTTGACAAAAATGGGAAAAGAGTGGCGGATACACAAAGTGGTACCTTATTTGGAAGTAATTGCATAATTATTCGATGTTAATTGGTGTTACATAGGAAACATAGAAAACAATGCATTGGATACTGCAAATACTACCGAAGGATATACATATTAAAACCATTCGATAGTAAAGGATCATAAAAAATATAGTTACGACTTGAATCACAACCTAGTTGTAGCGAAGTTACGCCCGGGATTAGGCAGTGCTAAAAACACTCGTAGCCAAACTCAAAGAAAGCTAGTCAGTGCAAAGCTGCACACCCCCGAGATAGCGAATGGACATTGCGATTAACTCTCTCAATTACTGCATACAAGTGACCTACCGATGTGTACATTCTATAACCACTATGATCAATCACGCCGTGCTTGGAATCTTAAGTGTTCTATGTCCTTTGCTAAAGATAGTCGATTCAAGTTTGTGCATACCCAAGTGTGTTATACGAAAGACTGAAGACCATCTTAACGATCCTGATGAGACCTAATCAGTGATAAATCTAGTTCAGACGAAATATTCAAACTGCAACAAATCTAAAGACAGGCCCAAGAACTGCAAATCGACACTTTTATTGGCTGTGAAGCTGCATTCTACAGACCGAAGCGCCCCAGACTATTGGATGCCATGGCTTCGTTCGGTATATCTTCGTGGCTGATATGACTTTGCGGGACGATTCTGACCGACACGAAGTCCTCAGTGGAGATATACAAAAAACTGACGGAGCCCATTTCAGCCATGTCTGAAGTCTCTAGTCTATCATTCGACATGCTGCTATCGTACGCCGATTATATTGTTCAGTACTGCGGGGTGTTACTGAAACTTTTTCAAGCATAGAAAAGCAGTTGGCAGTGTCTTGTTTAAAAGTGAAAAAAACCAAGTTGCAAATATTACTTTAAAGTAGTAGATGAGTTTATCTTCATTGACTTCGACTTTAATAGTAAAAATAACAAAATTAGACTGGAAATCACAATATTAATATCGTTGTTACTATGTGCTAAGCTAACATTTAAATGACAAAACGCTCTGTCGGCCAATAAATATCCAACTCTACTTGATTCCTCCAGTCTTGCTCTATGGCACAGAATCCTGTGTAACGACGAAAGCGGATGAAACTGTCACAGATCAATATATAAAGAGTACGCAAGAATCCAGTCTGTTAAATTTTGTGTTCAAAAGCTAGTGGAAAATGAAGTGGAAGCGAACCATTGTAAAAAAACATTCACGATAGTCTGTTATTCGCAGAGACCTACGCTGTTATTTACACACCTCAGAACGGTAGGGGCTGAAACTATTCTCAGAGTTTTCGAGAGAAAAATACTCTGACAAATATTTGGACCCATTGTCGTTTTAATGATATGGGATATGACTGAGCTTCTCGCATTTGTGTCGTTAACATTCAGTTATGATAGAATCAAAAAACTAAACCTACAGTTTAACTTCGAATCAGCTGTTTGAGAAGCTTTTACTAAACATGTTAATTACTGTTGACAAAATTTAGAGGACCGCCGATGATATAAACGTAGATGGCTATGAAAGAAATTTAAACCAGGTCACTCGCATGATAATCGCTTGTTCTAACTATCATACCACGGTCGATTCAGGATGCTGTCGTCGCATGAAAAGTGAGCGGTATGAACCAAAAGAAGGAATGAGCCATGGGACATATTGTGCTTCGGCAATAGAATCGATAGGCGGTCCAGGATTGTTAAGGAGTTATTATCCAAACTTTGTGTGACAAAATTCATATGGAGCGCAAAAGAATGAAGCACAAATGGAATTGTCACGTGACTATGATATGGGTTAAGCCCCGGCACAATCACCTGGATTTATTCCAGCGGCGGTCTCCTCATGGTGCAGACAGCTACTTCGAGTCAATCAGCGATTGAAAATCAGCGCTGTGTGTTCGAAATCAGCGTTAACTTGTTTGTCCCGTTAAGTGAGAGAAAGGCCGTCATCTGTAGTCACAACATGAGTTAAATTAAAATTGAATTTAGCAAATGTTAGATAACAGTCGTATATGTTACTTACTTAATTTCTCTTAACATCATATTATTGAGACATGGGAGAGCTTCTCGCGTTATTGTCAATTAACACGGTTCTACTTTTAGATTCACACAACGGCACCTACAGTTTATAGAAGAACTCGAATGTCAGCTGTTTACGAAGCTTATACTAGACATGCCGATTGATAGGTCACTAATGCTAAGTTGCCGTCGACAACACCGACGGGGCCGCGATGGGCTCATGGAAGTAATCCAGATGATTGAGGCAGGAATCAAACGATGGCCGTGATAGTTGCGTGTTCTAACTATCCAGTCCAATTTTTATACTAATGAACTGATAATTTTTAAATTGAGTTCTGAAAGAATTCTATCACGAGGAATTTTTAACATCCATAAGTAATAATTTTGCACTGTATTATTTATTTATTTATTTAAACCAGTGTTAGGCATATGTGGTCGTAGAAGAAGCATTACCCGATTGTTCGGGTTATTAGTGCCGCATTATCAATTTCACTATCCATTAATATCCAGCACTAGCTACCATTCGATCTGCTTCGCATGTGTGGCACTGTTTACTTTAACATGGGGTTGTCATAGAATGGGTGCAATCGACTACCTTCTGCATTACCAGTGTCAAGTTATTTCACTAGTCCTTTTTACTAAAAAAGGTGAAATTGGATAGGAAATTTTGCTATATAATATTAATTTTCCTTATTAAATAACCTTCTTATAAGCCGTTTGGTCATTATAAAAAAAGTGTGTTAAAAGTTAATTATCTTTTAACTCGCGTTGCCATAAAGTTTCACTACACGACTGACAAAATAAGCAAAAGAACACAAACTGTACGAATTCCAGCGAGAGGATAGCGGGATAGTTTTTGGTTATATCGTAAACTTTAAATTCTATATTCCATTTAACTATCTACTCGTAATGCACAGAATGGACAATTACCGCTCTTATGCATTATTAAGTGATACTAAAATAACTACCGCTGTTAATATCTGGTTAGGTACCTATTTACAAACAGGCAATTGATATTTGCCGGAAAAGCGGGTAGCGCTGTCGAATTGTACATTGTAAAAATGTTGTGCTCTGCCAACAATCGTAGTTTCATACTCTCCCAACAATCATTGAACATTGCTTCTCTGTAAGTATCAACTTGTGTCTATATATATGTTGAATGAGAAACAAGCGTATGTGGTATTGTTTTCATAACACTCAAGAAGAGACTAACTGCTTTAATCACACTAAACATTCGAGTACGTGTGAATTGCCGATCAAGTCTGTGTGGAAAAACGGTTATTACCGGCCTCGCGAGGCTATGAGATGCCTAATACTGATTTCAAAAATAGTTTTAAAGATCAAATGGTTTAATAAACACTGGCTGTCATGGCTATCGACACTCTGCCTACAATAAAAATAATGTTTTTCTCTATTTTATGATGCACACTTTTCATACAGCTTAAATTTGTTGGCATCGGTAAATTAAAACTTTGCTTAAGAAAACTAGATGCAATAATACGATAAATACTACTAAATTAGCCCTTGATATCATAACAATATTTTTGTCTGCCTCGTAGAGGTAACATCAAAGGCAAATCAGCTAAATGGGATTGCAGACTATTCCAGTTGGAGCTTTTGTGAAGATCAAACAAACTCTGTTTGTCTGTCCCCTCCCCCCATCGTGTCGCTCTTCGTTATCAGCCATCATATTTTATGCAAATTGCGTCTGCTGCTCTTAACCGGTGACCACTCCTTTAACTAAGTTCCGACCAATTTTCGTATGAAAGCAATCGATGACGTTGATTCCCCCGGCCAATGTTGTTGTAGCACATCAAAGATATGATGTGATATTTGTCGCCGCCGCAGCGCTTCGACGCCGTTTCCGATCGTTAATTGTCGGTGGTGTCGTTTGTCGTTTCATCTGTGCGATTAGTTTGACATTATGCAGAAGCGTTATTTGAGGTTCATAAATTTGTATGTCTCATTTAAATTTCAAGTTTGTTTTGATTTGATCGCTAATTTACTGCAGCTAAAACAAATCGCAAAGCGCACAGCGAAAAGATCGCAGCGCAAATGAAATATAAACCATAAATGATAAAGCTAAAAATGTCTTGACGAGCGATCGCCGCTGCTTACCTGTTCGATATCTAGCGCAGCGTGATGAGAACTCAATTTGTGAAATTCTAGTAGCAAACACCTGTATCAATTTAATCGTTTTTTCGCGCCCATCTTTAAGGGCCTGAAGCAGTCGTGGAGGAAGGGACGCCGGCGGCAGTAAGATGATGATTTCACATCAAAGTGTTGGCTTTGCTATGCAAATATTAAATGAATATTAACTAAAACTACGAAAAGAATATCTCGATTGTTTATGGCCCTTATTTATTGTCATGGCGTTTGTGTTGTTGGCTCTTTATCTTCATGTCGGTTGTTTATGTTTATTTATATTTTAAGCGCCATTTTTTCCGTCTCTTGTCTAAGTTATTTAATACTCGGTCTCTTCGTGGCAGCATGTGAGGATTATTTTAATTTCCTGCTTGAGCTGCGCTATATTGCTGTAGTGTCCGCCGCGCTCTTATTCATTTATTGAAATCACATTCCCCAACAAAAGGAGTAGTAAAAGAAATCTTTATTATCTTTGTCATTGACATCGGCTACGACTGCGGCATTCAAGATGGTTGGCCGCTACGCAAGAGTTGGAGCCATTTACGCGAATGCTAACACGGAGGGGATACTCGTACACATTCGCACACTCCTCCATGGCTGTGGTGGCTGGCGTTAGCCGTTGGCGTTTGCTATGACTCTGCTTATGAAGACAGACGGACGTTTTGGTTACGGCGGACGATGGTTCTATTAAGCTCAAATGGCGTCTAATTGCCAAAGTTTAATCATTTAAGCCAATCGTTATATTTATATTTGATCATTTAATATTCGTATGATCATTCATTAAATTGTCGCATTCACCTTATATAGCATCGGCTTGAAGCGAAGAGCCGAAGATCTGTATGCATTAGATGCAAGTTTACGAGGCAAGCTTTTTATGAGAAGATTAGAAATTTTTGTTAATTTAAGCAGATTTTTCACGGTTTTAGTGTGGCAGGCCAGTGAGTCATTAGGCCATAATTGAGTTATTGATTTTATTGTCAGCGACAGGCAAGGCATTATTTTCGGAGCGCCAATAATTTTGGAAATAATTTTATTGGCAGCTTCTATGTTAGCTGTCGGAAAATTCTGTGGGAGCTATTGTTTAAAAAAAGGTGATAAATTTGGATTTGAGAAGATAAAAAAGTGTTTTAGTTTCTTCAGATTTGCTAATGATATAAAAAACTAACTAATTTTGGTTTTTGCATCCCATGATTAAGATATGGGACAGCTTCTTGCACTTGACTCATACAAAGGGACCTACAGATTCCGAACGTCTACTTTTTTGAGTGGCTTTTATTAGACATACTGATTGGCTCAACTACTCAAATGTTGCTGTCAACGACGTGGAGAGACCGCTAATCAAAGAAATGTGAATGACTGTGTCGGTGCTTGAAACCAGGACACACATGTTTTGTTGTAACCATAATACCCTTGTCGGCTACTGACATGTAACACTGTAAGACAAATTTAAACTTTTGGCCTCACCCATGAGCAAACTGACCAGATTCTGAAAATATAGCTCAAATAAAAATATACGTATCTTCCAGTTTTTCTAGATCAGCTCATTTAAGATTTTTACGACCAATTTAATTTTTAGAGGGAAGCTCCCATACAGCGTCTACTTCCTATTCGTACAACTCCGCGAGTTGTTAACAGATTTTGATAAACTTTTTTTTAATTTTTTTCAAATGGTCAGGAGCGGGTTCTGACGTAGCCAAAATTTAAAATTTGTCTCAAATTATATTTGTCACAAATTTGTCACAAATTTAATTTGCCAACAGATTTTGATGAACTTTTTTAATATTTTTCAAATGGCCTGGAGCGGGTTCTGACTAAGCCCAAATTTAAAATTTGTTACAAAACAATTATCACAAAAATGATAATAGGAATTTTTTCATGTGCAGGGTTGCTAAGTCATAAAACATATATACATAGGTATATGCTGGCTAAATACTACTGGTCAGAACCCGCTCCTAGCCATTTGAAAAACATTTAAAAAAATTTGTGACACTTTTAATTTTAGACAGTTTGTGACAATTTTTATTTTTGACAAATTTTAAATTTTGGTTTTGTTAGAACCCGCTCCTGGCCATTTGAAAAATATTAAAAAAGCATCAAAATCTGTTGACAAATTAAATTTGTGACAAACCTAATTTGTGACAAATTTAAAATTTGGGCTTCGGCAGAAACCGCTCCTGGCCATTTGAAGATCATTAAAAAAAAGTTCATCAAAATCTGTCAACAACTCGCAGAGTTCTGCGATCAGGAAGTAGTCGCTGTATGGGAATTTCCCTTTAAATATTAAATTGCTCGTAAAAAACTTAAATGAGCTGATCTAGAAAAACTGGGAGATACGTATATTTTTATTTGAGCTATATTTTCAGAATCTGGTCAGTTTGATCATGGGTGAAAAATCGTGTCGTACAGTGTAATAGATCCTAAAATAATTGTAGTTCCAACAAAGTTTGTTTGAAATTGCGTTACAATCGTGTATCAATTGCAATTTTATGTGACGAGGATAGTAAAACATTTGCCAATTAGATATAAAAACATAACAAATTTTAAAAAAGCTATCTTCATTTCTCAACATAATCTCATTTTAAGTCGATACACTTTCCCTGTGGTATTCTTCTTTTGAGTCTCAAAATCGTGAGTTGTACTGTGTTATTGGCTTACAAGTTCCAATTGACTCAGCAACAATCGCGATCAGCAACAAGAACGATTTAGGGCTGAAAATCACCTTCACTGACGAAGTGCATCTTCATATCGGCGGTTACGTTAACAAAAAAAACTGCCGCATATGGTGCTCGGAAAACCCGTACGTTATTGACAAGAAGCCAATCCATCCTCAGAGAATGTTTGTGGATTGGCCATTTTGAACCCTTTTCTTCGAAAATGAGGCTGGGAACAACGTTTAGGTCAACGGTGGGCGTTTCAGAGCCATGTTACCCAATTGTGTTTTCAGTCGACCGGCCGTGGCATGATGGTTAGAACATGCGACTACCATGCGGGAGATCACAGGTTCAACTCCTGGCTCCTGTCATCTTAAAAAAAGAAAATATTTTCTTTCATTGCCGGTCCCCTCGAAGTTGTCGACAGCGACTTCGCAGTATAAGTATCGAGATAATCGACATGTCTAGTAAAAGCTTCTCAAACAGTGACGTTCGCATTCGTCGATAAATAAGTAGGTGCCGTTTATTGTGAATCTAAATAGAAAGCGTGTTAATTCACAACAACGCGAAAAGCATCCCATACCTCATTCATGGGGTGTAAAGAAAAATTAAGTTTAAGTAAGTTTTCAAACGTTTTCGCGATGTCAATTGGCCGCCTAGGAGCTGCGATTTGATCCCTTTGGACTTTTTTGTCGTGGACCGTGAAGGAGCGATGTGGGACCTGGCTGTGGCATGATGGTTAGAGCACGTGATTATCATGCGGGAAAACTATAGTTCGATTCCAGCCTTAGTCATCAATATTTCTTTCATCGGCGGCCTCTTAATATTGTCGACAGCAACTTCGCAAACCGTGTTAACAATAACACCAGGGGTATACTATGTAACTCGATTTGAAAGTGTAATATTACTGAAACGGATTTTGTACCAAGTAACTCGAATTCGGAAATACATATCCTACTTTCGACTTGGCATAACTGATTATCGTATTTCACACTCTACTTTCGCTCGAAAGTTTCTTTTTACTCATTAGATATCAAGCTGCAGAATAGAATACAAAAACATTAAAAAAAAAAACAAAACACCGGCAGCTAGAAAATTTAAATATTTCTTAAAATTATATTTAAAAAAATAAAATGCAGCGACAAATAGGAACACCAAGCAAAGGCAATTCGAAATGATGCTCAACTTTATGACAGATCATCAGCAGCTGGCTAAGGACAACATAAAACCCGGTAGCCAAACAAGTCACCAATGATTTATAGCTTTGGGCAGATCAATAGACCCATATTAAGAAGACTTAAGTAGAAACCGCATTTATTTTTCGGACACATGCGGTTGGGCACTATCGCAAACAGCAGCAATATTTTCTGCAGTAAGAGCCGTACGCGCATGCACTGCTGTTTTTACATCTCCTACAGACCCGGTTTACTCAAATTTTTTCCACGATTTTTCCAATTGTAAGCACATTCGAACATTTAAATTGACCGAAAAAATCACGAAGTGCACGATATGCATTTTGATTTGATCGCCTATTTTCATAATAAGCCTGAATAACTTTAAAGCGTTGCTCAATTGTGTATCTTGGTTCAAATTGAGTTCGAATTGAAATTGAAAAAAATCAAATGAAATGCAGAAAAGAAAAGAACTTGACGTTTAGATGTAGTTCACATTTAACTTCGACCTTTACAATTTAACCACCCTTTATCCACAATTTTAATTTGAAAAAATAGTTTCATTCCAATAAAATGCGAACTTATCAAACCGTTTCTTTTTTTTAGAAATCATCGATAATAATTCACGGATCAACGACTGCGCAAAGGAAATTAAGATGATAAAGGTACGTTCTGTAAGGAAGCCGAAGTAAATATACAAATTATGTCCATTTGGAATTACTTAAGGTCAAAATCTATTTATAATTTTTAACTATAACATTTTTTTATTATTATGTATATTTTTTTTCCTAGTTTATATATATATATATGATTTTTTTAGGATGTGATGTTGATTTTTAATTCGAAATTAATTTAAGGATTTTTGTAATACTTGAATATTTTATCAATGATTTTCACGCATATGAAATTATGAATAAAACGTAGTTTTAAATTTCGATTGCTGATGTGAAATGTTAGAAAATCGGTCCTTAATATATCGAGACACTTCTAACATAAAATGTAAACACTTTTGCCGATCCTGCGAAAGAAACTATCTACTAAATCACATTTTGCACCTTAAACCCTATATCCGAATGCAATCTGTAATTATTTCAATAATTCGCATATAATTTTTAATATTTTCTGATTAAATAACAACAACAACAGCAACTACTACAATAACGATATTGTTACCACAACGGGAACAGATCAAATTGGCAGAGAGAAGAAATATGGAAAGATTATAAATTTTATTTGTTGCACTCGAATACTCTAGAATGAAAAGTTTTTTGCTGTTAAGTTTTTGTTGTAGTTTTTTTTTACTTTTTCAATAAAGTCATACTCGTAAATCGCGAAGCAATGCATCTTTGAGGTTTTCAGATGATTTTGGCTTGTTGGTGGCTGCTGCTGCTGCTGCTGTTGTTGTGATTGTATTGTAGTGGACCAGGAGAAAAAATGTTAATTAACTTTTCAATTCTTAAATAATGAATGATCAACGCATCGGAGACAACACGCTGTGATCCTTTTTTGTTGTTGTTTTTTTTTCATACAACGAAACTCTTTTCCAGCCATAGCGGCGATGTGCTGTTGTTGAGAGGAGGAGATCGTTCGTGTGCTAGTGACTTTAACTGGATTGCTTTCAAAATCACTCCATGCATTCCCAGGCAACAACACTCACTTACAACGAGTTCGAGACAAATATCCATGTTAGCAAGGGTTCCAGTTAAGACATTTCGCCAGCATAGTCAAGGAGCGGGCAAGAGAAACATATGGCTTGGACGCTGAAGTAACCAAAAAAACCAAAAAAAAAAACATTGCAACCTCTGTTATGAAATAATATTTTAAAGCTTAGTGTCGGTGTCCGTGTTGTTGAAGTCGTCGGCGGCGGCGGCATAGAGCAGAAGCCAACAGTGAACGAGTGGAAAACTGTTTAAAAGACACAAATAAGAGTAGCGGCTGGAGACGGAAATGTAGTGTTATAGTGATGCGGGAATTGTGAAATGCTGTTGAGTAATCGAAATAAGGATACGAGATATTTTACAAAAGAAAACGATGAAATTTTGTATTAACGATTACTTCATGGAAATAATCAATAAAGTCATCGATTCAGTTGATGGATGCAGAAGTTTAAGGATTTTGGTTCAAAACAGTGAATCAACCATAAACCGGCCGACCTAAATCTTCAAGGGATCTCGGGATCTATGTAGAGCGTCTGTTTGCGAACGACATAGATTCTCTTCTAGTGAATTTGTAAAAATTTAAAAAAATTGGGAACCGTTATGTAATTCGATACTCTTATTGGAAGGTCTCAGTATAACCAAAATTAAAGCCGAGCTTGATTGGGCCTGAGCTTGTCAAGATGGTAACATCGCGACTGTCATAGGGATACTTTCATCGGCTTCCCCCTAGATGTTGTCAACATCAACTTCACAGTAGTGTCCAGTAGATCGGCATTTCCGCAGCAGCTATCCTTCGGAGTCGTCGTTAAACTGTAGGTCCCGTTGTTTGATTTTAAAAATAGAAGCTTGTTAATACAATAATGCAAGAAACTCTTTCATATCTCATTCATGGGTTTTGAAGAAAAAATATTCATATTCGGGTGGCCGAACGAGCTGCCAGGACGAATACCATGGTGGTCGTTCAATTGAAGTGTCAACGCCACAAAAGGTTAAGAAAATCCGCAAAATGGTATTGGATTATCGTCGGCCGAAAGTCCGTGAGTTAGCTGAAATGATAGGCATTTTACAAAGTGATATATAGCATTGCATATTGACCTAAAATTAGAAGATGGTAAAGCTGTGCGCAAGATGGATGCCGCGTTTGCTTACAGTTACACAAAAGCAGCGTTGTGAAGATATTTCAAAAGAATTTTTGATGATCTTTGCAATCGAATTGGATTATATACCGCACGTAGAAAAACATTATAAGCGCTTCGATCTTCAGCGCTTATTCTTCAGTTAACATCAAATTCTGTAAGGTTCTCAGTAACCTGGTCTTTTCAACGGAGTTGTGGTCGCCCTTTTCTGCGCCGTCCATCGAGTTCATTGTCGAAGACTTTTCTAGCTGGAGCATTTTTGTTTATGCGTACAACATGACCTAGCCAACGCAACCGCTGCACATTATTGCGTCTGACCATGTCAACGTCAGTGTACAGCTCGGCTACGTAGATAAAATTATCTACTACCTCGAATTTATAGTTGCCAACGTTCACGCAGTTTCCGAAACGAGTAGATTCTTTGTTTGTTGAAACTAATAACTTCGTTTTGTCCTCGTTCACCATTAGACCCATTTTCGCTGATTCCTTTTATACTTGAGAAGGCTGCATTCACATCCTGCAGGTTCCGACCGATGATGTCTACGCCATCAGCGTACGCGAGTAGCATCTGGCTTTTGTTGAATATCGTGCCACTCGTGTTTACTGCAGCTTTACTCATTATCATCTCCGTCACTATGTTGAAGGGGTCACACAATAGGCAGTCGCTTTGTTTTGGCCTGGTATAGAATGGCTCCGTAAGGTCCTTGCCAATCTTCACTGAAGACTTCGTGTCGGTCAGCGTCATTCCGCAAATGCGTTATAGCTTCGTAGGTCAAAGTTGAAGCTCAGGCCCATGGGGCCTTTCGGTTCTGTGATGATCCCCCATGTGCGGATACTCAAATGAAAGATATTTTCGAGACGAATCCAACGATGTTATTTTTAAGTTCCTACGGGACCGAGATAGAGCCATAAATTTCAAAAATTTCTGGGATATACCAAAAAAATTATTTTATTATTTTTTATTTATATTAATTTTTGCCTGCGCGCTTTTACTCCCAACATATCCATTTTCACTCTAATTTAAAAAAAAATATTTTACCCGGAATATACCAAAAATCGCGCGATTTTATTAAAAATTATTTTTGGCTGCGGCGCTTTTATTCTAATTTTGAACTTTTTTCTTGAATTTTTGTTTAAATATTTCTTGAAATTGTCCATTTGTTTCCTTCATTTTTTTTTTAATTTTTTTCTCAATTTTCCTTTTTTAATTAAAAAAAAAAACCTAAAAAATTCAAAAAAAAATTAAATTTAACACATTTTTGATGACATTTCATTTTTTTACGGAATTTTTCAACTCATTTTCTTAAATTTTTCTAATTTTCTATGATTTTTTCCCATTTTTTAAATTTTTTACGGGGTATTTCAGAAAAAATAATTTTTTTTTCTAAAAATCGCGCGGTTTTTTATTTTTTTTATTTTTTTTAGAATTTTTCAATTTATTTCCCTAAATTTTTGTAACTTTTTCCATGATTTTCTCACATTTTTTCAATTTTTTTTTGGTATATCCCGGAAATTTAAATGGCTCTAACTCGGCCCAGGGGACCCGTTGGATTCGTCTCAAAAGTATCTTTCGTATGAGTACCCACACATGGGGGGTACTGGGCCCCCAGGGCCCCGTGGGCCTTAGCGCCAACTTTGACCTTGATTTTCGTGTTTTAGGGCGTATTTGGGTTGGAGTGGCATTTTTTTTTGGGCTCCCGCCCCATATTCTGCACTTTTGCCAGTTGCTGGTTTACAGGTCTAAAGCCACACTGATAAGGCCCGATCAGGTTGGATAACACTGGTTGGATAACACTCTTTCACATACGCTTGGTAAAAGGCTGATCCCGCGGTAGTTGGAGCACACATTTGAATCACATTTTTTTTAGCACAGGACGTAATACGCTTAGATTCCAATCATCGGGCATGCACTCGTTAAGCCAAACCGTGCGTAGGAGCTGGTGCATGCTCGTTATCAGCTCCTCGCCACCGGACTTGAAAAGCTCTGCCGAAAGTCTGTCGGCACCGGCTGCTTTCTATGCCGTCGTCGACAATTGGGGTAATATCTTCACTTGCGCATTATTTAACCAGCAGTAGCTGGAATTGTTCTGTCCATATATACAGCACACTCTGCGTATCTGATTTCCATCCTTGTCCTTACAGGAGGGGAGGCCATTAAAAAAAACTTAATTTCCCTTTTTCACCCCATGAATGAGGTATGGGATAGCTTCTGGTATGGGGACGCCATTACCGTAGCCTTTTTTGTTAGGTCAACTAAAAATAGGGACGGTCCTCGTACAGCTAAAGTTGTAGTTTAAAGAATTCGTTTTTATTTACTAACCCCAGTAAAAGGCATCCCATAGCCTCGCGAGACCGGCAACAGTCGTTATATTCACACAGCCACGATCGGCAATTCATTCGTACTCGAAAGTTTTGTTTGATCCAAAACAGTCACTCTCTTCTTGAGTGTTATGGTAGCACTATGACACACGCTTGTATCCCATTCAACTGACACAATTGCAATATTCAACGATTGTTGTTGGAGCACAACATTTTCACGGTGTACAATTTGACAGTGCTGACGCTTCTTGTGCGATCGCTTATCATATTGTGGCATGCGTGCGTTCGTTTATGCCTACCCCTGACTTAGACAGTTCTTATATAAGGGAACCAAAATTATCTATTTAGTAGATTGATGAGATCTACAATTAATAGCGTTTATTTCGGATACAACTAAACCAATGCGGTGTAAAACATTACGATTTTCATATCAAATCTCGAAACAGCAGCTTTAAATTAAATACAATTTATCTTTCTTTAAATTGTCTCATAAAATTGTACATTAAAGTATGAAAATCAATATTTTTAAAATTATCCCATCCTCGTGTCCTAAAAACTGTAAAATCCTATTAAAAACTCGGATCCTTGGAAGTAGTATTAAACTTTTGTGCTCTTTTTATATAATACTCGTCCTTTAAGAATTATAAAAACAAACACACAGTAACTCTGTTATTTGTCTGAAAAGTAACCGATTCCTTAGAGCCGACCTTTCCTCAGCACTACTACAAATATTAGAATTCCATCCTGAATCTCTGGATGGTGATCGCAGCAGTAGTTGGTTACTTTTGCCTATTTGCCATATTTTGGCTGATGCTAATGCTGCTGCCGTAGATCGTACACGACCTACGAAAATCGTCATTTGCCGTTGTCGGGGTAGGAGGCATTTGATGATTTTAAATGGGTGCCTAAGATGTTTGGTTATTGCACAGCCTGTCTTAGACATGGCTGGCTGACTGGCTGGTAGTCATTACACTGTTCAGTGGAAGTGTGATATTGGGTTATATTTCATTCCAGCAGCTTTTTTTCATCAGCATTCGACAAATTTATGCATTTAACAAGTATATTTTCATTGTACATCTCACTTTGCTTGGTCCAGATTGTCCGCGCATGAGTGAGCGCGTGTGTGTGTGAGAATGTGTTCACATGTGACTCCAACATGTTTAGATTAAAGTTCAGCGCAAGCTTGTGGCGGCGTGGTAGTTAACTGGGTGTGGAGGGGCCACTTCACTTAGTTGTGGTAGCGTTTTGTGATGTTCTCTTGTTGTGAACTGTTTTGTAAGCAATCATATCACCCTGGCAGCCTACCGAAAATCAACCGAATAGTTATCGAGCCGAAACTTTTTAATAATGTCTTAGCAACCATCCGATGGGGCTCCTCTTGGCTCACGTTTACTTGTAGCATGGATGTGAATGTCCCTTTTTCTGTGTGTGTTGCTGTTATTATTGGCAGTGGGTTAACAGCAGGTGATCCAAGTGTTTACACGCGAATTTACACTCTTCATCTCATCTGTTTGTGGTTAATTGTGTTTTAGCCGTGTTCAGCAGCTGGTCAATGACAACAGTAAAGCATTGATTTGCTTTTTGATATCGATATATAGCAATAATCCCCTCTTTGATTCTTTTTTTTTTTTTGGTTTGTCGCTATATCTGATGGAATCTGCTGTTAGTTTAACAAATTTTTATTTTTATCTGTATGTTTATTATTATTATTTTCATCACTCGTATTATTGTTTGTCTTTATATCGGAATCGTAATATTTTTGTTGTTGTTGTATTTGGTTGATTACTTGGTCCCCGTTTGTTGATTTTATAAAATTAATTGGAATTTTTTGTTGGCAATTTTGTGTGAGCCACCAAAAGTAATCTGGATTATGTTCTTTGGATGTGTTTTTATTTAATAGCAATAAATGTGAGTTGTCATCGTTGGTGGGTAGGCGGAAAATTAACTATTAAAATGTTGATAGCATAAGATGCATAAGTGTGAATTGAGTATGAATCTACTTAAGTTGAGAACTAAATGGAAAAGGATTACACATGCATTGAGAATAAATTATTAATATGTAGCTTGGATCGTGATAAAAATACTGACATGATCTATGGAAACCCAATTGCAATTTACCGAGGTTGGTCTGGCTGGAATAAGTATAAATAAAAATATAAATATAAATAAAATTAAGGGTTTGGTATTTTAGGTTTTCTTTTTGGAGGTAAAAATTTCAAAAGCTATATACTTAGGGTAAACTAAAAGTCCGTTTACATTTGAATCGGTAGTTGCATCGACAAACCACGCCGAGGTGGGGCTAATAGATTACGAAATGAGCAAGCAACCAATGAAAATTGAGTGTCATGACTCATTATAACATTCGTCATTAACATGTTTAAGGAGATAGGATTAACAATGTCTTTACCTCGACCCGACAGATTTAGAAATTCAAACCCTATCCATGAATAACCTTAAAACTACTTAAAACCGGATATGGCCACAGTTGGCATTAACTAACCACCTCGTAGTTTTATCTTATCCCCGTTTTTTTTGGGGGATTAAAAGTAAAGTTTTCATCAGCATCCTAGTTTCTCTTGAGGACTACAAGGAACGTATTTGAACAGAACATTTCATAAAACAGTTGTCAAGCCGCCATTGAAAATTTCCGCTACAGGTTGCAGCACTGTAATTTATGCTTGCAGCACTGTACGTTCTTTTAAAGGCATCCCCAAAGAAAAAAGTCAAATGGTGAGAACAAGGTGGCGTTTTGCCCAAAAATTTCGCAAACTGGACCTAATGAGTCGTTGGAGGTGTAACATGTTTCCCTTTCTTGCTGAAGATTTTATGGGCACATTTAAGATGCAGAACGCTTTCGAGAGTCTAGGTTGTTCACTAATTCACGATCTTAAAGGCTCTACAGTTTTGGAATCTCTTGAAGTTCTATGTCGGATCGTGATGGATTCAATGTTACATCTGTCTCCTCAAACTTCTGCAAACATTTTCTAAACAATTGCATTGATGGAGCTTAATTTCTGGGCTTTACATTGGCATGAGAGCAAAAGTTTCGTTGCACTATGGTTAAAAAAATGTTTTTTTCGGTAGTACTCGCATATGCAGAACGCACGTTGTGCTCCGCTAAATAACGCTATGGCACTGAATTACCATTCATTGCGTTTGTAATGCCCTGCGCTGGACATTCGATGCAGCTTAGGTTAGGTTAGGTTAGGTCATGGACACCAGTTCACACTACATACCGAGATATGTTGATCCATTGTGATTGTCCGTTAAAGTAGAAGAAAGTAGAAAAGAGGGGATAGGAGTGGGATAGAGAAAAAGAGAAAATAGTGGAAAATTTCCAATCATCTTGGCCAAGTTAACCATGGAGGGCACCTAACGAAACCTATTAAATTGGCTAATCCGACTGAGGGGAGAGAATGTAGGTCCTCAATATAACCATTCTTCGATGTATCTTAGCCAGATATGGGCTTGAGCGGGACAGCTACAAATATGATGTTCTATCGTCTCGGACTCCTCCTCGTCGTCACATACACGGCAGAATTTCGGTATTGCAGTGGCCAGTTAGAAGGCCACAGACCAGTCTTAAATCAAACCTGCACAGGCCAACAATGTACACCGATCGGGATCTGCTATATTCGGGCCACAGAGATTTAGCACTTATACAGTCGTTTCTAGAAATCCTACGGCTGCTAGCTGTTCTCCACTTCCAATCCTCCACTTAGTTAAAATGGTAACAAATAGACGGGTGAACATATCCCAGGGAGTCATGGTTAGACATAGTACAGCCTCCTCTGGCCAGTAGGTCTGTTGATTCGTTAACAGAAATCTCGCAATGTCCTGAAACCCAACAGAGGCTGACATCCAGAGACTTAAGTACACTCAACATCTCCTGACAGTTCCTTTGATTAACAAAATGTAGAATTGCTCGCTATCCACACAGATGGTTATCCGTCTGCTAGTATCGATTCCACACTTTATAATAGCCCCAGCGGCTTTCTGAATGGCCAGTACTTAAGCCTGGAAAACACTGCATTCATTATGTGTCATGAAAGAGAGTCTCGCTATAAACTCCAGCTCCTGTGCCCTGATCCATCTTCGATCCATCAGTGAAGACAGAAATGGAAACACCATAAGGAGTCCCGCCGTCATTCCATTCCGAAAATTCAACCTCTACTTTAAGGAAATCCACACGTTTCGTCAAAAAAATCAGTAAGATGTGCCAGATAAAAAAACGTCTTTACCCAAAAGCCAGAAAATATTTGCATGACCATGTGTGGATTGATATCAGTCGCATGGGCAGCAATAGCTTTGACGTACAAGTCCAAGGTCCTAACTAAGATTCTCCTTAACCGTGTAAACGAGAAACTGGACTCAACTAACCGTTCTTGTGTTGACCACATCAATACGTTGCGAATAATAGTAGAACGGCCTGTGGAACTCTGGACAGCCCTTCAACTCCTATTCGTCGATTATAGCAAAGCATTAGACAGCTTTAACTGAAACTGTGTATGGGACCGGCTCTGGCATGATGGTTAGAACAGGCGACTACCATGCGGGAAGCAAATTTTTCTTTCATTGCCGTCCCCCTCGATGTTGTCGTCAGCAACTTTGCAGTATAAGTGCCGAGTCAATCGGCATGACTAGTAAAAGCTTCTCAAACATTGACGTTCGCATTCTATGAAGTTGCCGTAGACAACGTCGAGGTGACCGTCAGTGAAAACAATATAGGTGACTGAGACAGAAATTAAACGATGGCCTTCCGCATGATAGTCGCGTGCTCCTACCATCATGCCATGGTGGAAAATACGTTTGCGTTGGTGCGTTGGTTGTGCGTTGGGAATGTATGAATTGCTCCAGCTCAGAAAGTCTTCGGCAATACATCAAAAGTCGGTGCAGAATGGGAAATCAATATATGAACCAGTTGTTATACAAAATTAATGTAACGAACTATTTACGCCGGGAATTCCTTTTTACGTGCGGAAATTAATGGATAGGTATCTAGTGTATCCTCCAGAATTTTAAGTTTAACAGTTTAAAAACTAATCTTTCCTTTTGAAAATTTGTTAAAATTTTACCGAAATTACAGTATTAATATCATAAAATGCAAATTTGACATCATCTTATTTTTTTTCACAAACCAATTTAGATTACAAATTTAAAAAAGTTAAGAATTTAATATTTGGAATTTTGTCAATAGGACTTTAACTATTATGAAAACCTAATGCAGCATTTTCAATACACTGCACATATCTTTATAATCTGAGTATCTTTTAAAATTATCAAGGACATGCATATCATTACCCATGATTACCATTTGTGTCCCATGTTGTATAACAAGCGTTGCGAACACGAGATTTCATTGCTAATATTTGCGTTTGTAATTAAACATATTGTTGCCGAACATTAAAAACGTTCAACACGAACATAATCATAAATCACAATCACCTAAAGATAACAATGGCCCAATATTTAAATACTCTGACAGCAAAATGAACTAGAAACAGACATAACAGGAGAACGGCATACAAACACAAAAGAGGGCAACTACGAGTATAGCCATAAAGAAAATGTGCAAAGAAAATATGCATTAATAATTTTTATTACTCCAGATTTCACGTCTAATATTTGATGTGTTTGAAAGCAAACATTGAAGTAAATTCATTAGTTTTACCTTGTTCATCATCGCCATCATGTAACAACAGCAACAACAACAACGTACATACATGATATGTGACAAATGTCCTTTCTTCCCTCTATCCCAAAATCGCATTAGGACGATCAACAAACAGGATTGCGATCGGTCGGAAATGCACCCTGATATACGGAGTAGAGTAGAGTATAAATGACAAAGGACACTCCCATATTTAACACGTTAAAAACGGTTGCGCGTCACCCAAACGATGTTGCATGACAATCACGGCCACCGCCGCCAATATGTACCACATAGACGACGACGACAACGTACCACTTTGGGACAGAGGAGAGAAACCCTAAATGTCGGAAATAAATGAATCCAATGAATACAAATTTAATAAAGACATACACACACACAACACATAAAAAGAGGTGGAAACAAAAGCAGAGCAGAACACTAAAATAAAAGCCATAAGCAGCGAATGTTGCCTGAATGACAGTGGTGCGGGGTGCTAACCTAACAAACAAGGCGCAAGGAGCCTCCTGGGTTAAACGAAATGAACTGAACTGGTAATGGAGTATGAAGAATGGCTGGCGGACTGGCTGTTTGTTGTGTGGACCGATGTCATTGTGCGTTGTTGTTGTTGTTGCGGCGGTTGTCATTGTTGCTGCTGCCAATTATGGGTAACTTAACAGAGGCATTTCTTGTCGCTGCTGCCTGTCTTCCTCCCAACATTTCTCAACAGTGGTTGTTGAATCTGTGCCTTTCACATTTGTGTGTATGTGTGTGTGCTTGTGAGTGTATTAGACATTAAGGCACCCTTTGGTTGGTCCTTGTACGTTATGATTCCCCCTTTTACCTCGTCGTCGTCGGTTTGGTTTGTATTGTGTTTAGATATCAAAACTGTCGTCGCTGCCATTTTGCCATTATTGTCGTCGAAGCGAGTGAGTGAACCACATTTTAAACAATCACTTCATTTATATTTGACGCTCTTATTGCCTGGTTCATGTGCTTGTCGGTGGTGTTGTTGTTGTTGTTGGACATATCATACATATGTTGTTGGTATTTGCTGCCTTGTTTTCCCAGTTTAATGAAGACATCGTGAAATGTGAATGTTGATGATTGCGACCGCTGCCTGGTGCCGTGTTTACATCTGTTTATAATACAAAATCAGTTACGCTTGCACCCGGACAAACTTTTGCCTGTGTGGCTCTTGGCACTACTGCTAATTTTGCTGAAGTGCTACAATGGGGATGTTTAACTATAATAATATGCTACAATTTGTTTTTTTTTTTGTGTTTTCTATTGTTAATTTTTTTTTGTCATCTAGTATTAGTGGTACCCCTTTTTTGGGACAGTGGTTAGAAAATGGGAGTTTGTTGTAAAGATTTTGGTATAGAATATTTTTGTTTATATACTAACCTTAGAATAATGTGAAAATTTATAAAACACAAAATATGTTTTTACCTTTGTCCGTCATAGACTTTTAAACCGTTTAACTGATGTGCCCCAAATCGGTTTCATTAGGAATGCAATAACACGACGCTGTGTTAGACCACTAAAACAATGCATTCGACTTTTCTAATACAAAAATTTTCCTGATTTTTTAAAATGCCTTTAGTTGAGCTTTTAGAAAGAATTCATCTGACCTTCTTGAAATTTTGTCAGCATATTTTTGTATGACTGGAAATAACAATGAATTGTATATGAAGTGGGCGGGTTATTTTCAAAATTTCGGTTGTATACTATACATAAGATAGGATCGCTCTTTTTGGGACACAATCCTGAGAACTGCACGTAAAAGTAGCCGCATCATTCGTTTTGTCAAGCTACATGACATTATAATTTAATATCGATTTGAAGTTAGTAGGTATCATATAGGGGAATTTGTCATGTTTTAGGCTTACTAAATACAGAATTTGGCCACAATCGCGTTAGGTCTTTTAATAATATCAATCGATTTCTAAAGTGGGCGGTACCAGATGGGTATCGGAGGTACCAGATGGGGCGTGGCTAGACTTCCATTTTTTACTTAAAAACTGTATCTTGCTATAGCTTTACTAAATAAAGAATTTGGGTACGATCGCGTTGGATTTATTGATATTATTACTCCATCTCTTAAGTGGGCGGAAAGGTAAGTATGTATGGGATGTACCAGAAGGGGCGTTGCTAGACTTAAAATTTTTTTTCAAAAACTTTATCCTATTGCTTTACTAAATACAGAATTTGGGTACGATCCCGTTGGGTGTATTGATATTATTACTCGATTTATAAAGTGGGCGGAATAATGTATTTATATGGGAGGTAGCAGAAGGGGCGGGGCCATGTAGCCCATTTGCAATACCGTAAGTAGTTTTGGGAAAATATTAACTCGTGCAAAATTTCAAAACATTTGGTTGCGTCTTTCGAAAGTTATCGTGCGTACCAGCCGGACAGCCAGACAGACGGACATGGCTCAAACGACTCAAAAAGTCATGAATTGAATTTGATTTAAAGAAACCTAGGGTCTAAAGAGACTCCTTCTATGTGTTACACTTTTGGGTCGTATCAAATGATATATACCCTCATCCCTAAGGGGGGTATAAAAAATTTACTAAAAATGACGGCGGAGTCAAAAATGACCAATAGGCAAATGTAGCCCTTGATTAATCATGAATAAGGAGATGCGTGATCAGGTCTAAAATGGGCAGGATATAATAAGGCCCAAAACCCTATAAGTGTAAAAACGGAATAGCTGCGTCATTCGTCTTGAAATTTGGTATAGAATCATTTGAGATCAGTAAATGTATTCAAAGGAAACATGGGGTGGCTCGGATCAAGGGGTGTGTACCTGTCCATACGACACTATAAACTAAAATGTTATATATAGACCGGCCGTGGGATAGTGGTTAGAACACACGACTACCATGCTGGAGATCCGTGGTTCGATACCCGGCTACAGTTATCTATATTTTTCTTTCATTGGTAAGCTCTCTGAGGAGAGGTCCAAACATCTCACAACTTCCGATAGATCACATATGTATATTCACGACAAATAATTTAAGGATATGCACCAGGAGTGACCGAACTCTCAATCAGAAATGATGCTTCTATCCAATAAGCTGCTTTCGTCCACAAATATAAGGCCGTGGCATAGTGGTTAGAACACGCGACTACCATGCGGGAGATCGCAGCAACTTCGCAGTATTAAGCGTCGATTCAATCGGCGTGTCTAGTAAGAGCTTCTCAAAACATTGACGTTCGCATTCGTCGATAAATAAGTAGGTGCCGTTAGTTGTGAATCTAAAAATAGAAAGCGTGTTAATTCACAACAACGCGAGAAGCTATCCCATACCTCATTCATGGGGTGCAAAGGGAAATTAAGTTTTTTTTTAAGAGTTTCTAAAAGATGACATATATATCTCCTGATCTAAAAGAGGAACTAAATTGTTCACGTCAGTCTGGAAATTAGTAGAATAATACTGCTTACTGATTCTTGATGTATGGTTTTGGTTATGTTCGATTGAAAAATACTCCTTAAAAATATATGACGAATCATAATTAACGGAGGACTTCTTAGAACTTCTTGCGACGAATTAGAGAAGAATTGCATATAATACTTTACTGCATCGGTAATTTACGATTATAAGAAAAATTTTATCTTATTAAGTAAATAATAACTGACGTTTAGAATGGTCATTCAACACTCTAGTTCGTTTTCTCGAAGTATCGTCAAAACATAGCAGGGTCACCGCACATAAAACAATGATATACAGTCGAAACTCTCTATAACGAATTCCAAGGGACTGGATATTTACTTCGCTATAAAGAAAATTCGCTATATAGAAAAGAAAAACAATTTTGTTCCTCTTAACATTTTTTATTTGTAGTAGTCAGTTATTTTGGTTTGAAGTAAATTTTTCCACTTTTCTTCTTCAATTTAATTTTTTAATACATTTAGAGAAGAAAACACAGTATTTGGTACGTTTGTTTTCATTTCCAAAAAGGTGCGGAAACCTTCAACTGATGACAAAAGTTGTCCATATGTGGGTAACGGTTTCACAATATCGGCAGATTCTTCTTCGTATTCATCTTAATCTGTGAAAAGAGAAATAATAATGTACATCAGAAAATTATTAGCCACGGATTTTCTTTATTATTGTTTCTTAACCAGAGATAGTTGGTGCTCCAAAACTTTCTTGAACACTTTCGAGGATATCTTCGTCGGAAGGGTTGTCGGTGGTAATGACATCACAGTCAACATTGATGTAGTCTTTAAATGTTGCATTAATATTAGCAACTGTTTTAAATGAAGTCTTTAAAAATTGTAGTGGGATAATGGTAGATTGTCTTCTTTGTGCCAAGGCATAATGTTTGAATAAATTTTATTTAAATAAATTCGTTATATGGAGATTGAAAACGCTTCAATCTTGAAGTTTCGGTCGCAAAAATGCTTCGTTATAAGGAAATATTCGCTATAGGGAAATTCGTTATATGGAGATTATATTACACTCAAAGTAGACCCAAAAAACAGTGTTCTTATAATTGCTTCGCAATAAAGAAAACTTCGTAATATATGAGTTCATTATAGAGAGTTTCGACTATATACAACTTAGTTCTAAATAGTCTGGTTATATCTCTAGTATACTGTGAAATTTTCAGGACGATAATATAAATTAAAAGAGGCGTAGCACAGCCCACTTTGACTCTAGCTGTAATTCATACTGTACCAACAACACAAACCAAATATCAACTCTTATAGTTTGTGAGATACAATCTTTTAAAGTTTAAAATTTTAAATAATCCCGCCAATTTTTGTTGAATTTGAATTTGAAATTTTCAATGCGATTGGAGAAAAAGTCCTCTAGATTTTGCCGTTTTAAAAAATAGGGTCCAAAGGGCGAGGCCACGCCTACTTGATGTATCAAAAATGCAGGTATCCTATTTTCACCACCGACATCTCATCTACATTCCGTTTTCAAGTTTATACGGTTTTTAAAAATGCAAACAAACAAATACAAACTCATTTTATTATGCATATACTAGCTTTCCCGGCTCGTGTTGCAAGTCAGGGAAAATGCAAACGCTTCATAAGACGAACGTGATTGTAGCTTAATCCCATTGGTCTGAGTTATTGTTTCCCTAAAAGTACGAATTTCAAAAGATACATTCGTATCGCGCAACTAAAAAGGACTGGTACTTCCACTAATTTTATAGGAATAATGTTCATATACGATGAAAGCTTTAGCCCTTTGGTATTGAAGATGGTACCAAATTTATCCCTTTTCGGCCTTTTTACACCTAAGTATTCGAATTTCTAAAAACCCCATTTGGCGGTTGTCCAATTCTAAAACATTCACTTCAATTTTTGCGACTATACCTTTAGCCGTTTAGTACCAGTTTCATCCCTTTTTTATACATAAAGGTAAACCCTCCTTGATTCGTTCTAATTCCATAGGGAGCAAGCCCATATAAATTATCATGATTATATCATGATACGTGTGGTTTAGCTGACAGTAACATTTTTATCCCTTTTCGTTTTTTTTGCCCAGAAATATCGGATTTTAAAATAACCTTCATTTTGATAGCATGCCCATATCAATTTTTGCGATTATATCATTAATTGATTGGCCTTGGTGATGGCATAACTTTTATCCCTCATTGGTCATTTTTACCCCTAAAAGTACGAATTTCCAAAAATCCATTTTAAGCTGACGTTTATTCGAAATGGGGAACAACCACTCCAAATTTCATCATTATATCTACAGCCAGTACACAATTTTAAATATAAAGATTATGAAAATGTTTTTACAATCGTTTTATTATATGATTTTTCCAAAAGGGGCGTGGCACCGCCCATTTCTTCGTGAGACGTAATCCCACATGTACCTTTTTCGTATATAGCAAATCTTATCTTAATACCTTTAAAAGCTCGTGAAATATTACCGATTGAAATTTTGGTTTGTGTGGGCTGTGCCACTCGTCATTGTCTATCTATGTTTTCATGTAGCCTATGAAAGAGGCCCTATGGACAACACTACACAAAGAAAATATAATTGCAATCGGTCCATTTATTTGCCATATATAACTATTTTTTTAAAAGGGGCGTGGCACCGCCCTTTTTCTAGCGAGACGTAATCCTCTTTCTATCAGTAACATATGTAGCAAATCTCATATTCAAACATCTAATGGCTTATGAGATATGACCCATTGAAATTTAGGTTTGTGTGGGCGTTGCCACGCCTCTTTGTCTAACTATATTTTCATGTGGCCTATGATAGAGGCCCTACTACAAAAAGAAAATATAATTGCAATCGGTCCATTTATTTGGCCAATATAATTATTTTAAAAAGGGTTGTGTCACCGCCCACTTTCCACAAACAATATGGTTTTTCTTATACGTACCAAATCCCGACTTTGTACCTAAAATGGTTTAAAAAATACAGCCATTTCAAAATTCGAGTTATATGGGGCGGTGCCACGCCTTTTTTACCCCCTTGCAGGCTGAATTTTCAAAAATCCCATCTTAGTGCGCGCCTACGTCATTAAAAGTTCCAACTTTAGCCGTTTGGGCTGGAGAGTGATTAGTCAGTCCCCCAAGCCTTTTATATATATGGGGCATGGCTTAAAGTTGTCCGATTTTGCTAAAATTTTGACCATAGCCGTTTTATAACTACTGACACAATGTTTCACTCGGGCATTACCCAAAGTCCAAAGATGAATTTTCGATGCATATACATAGATGGTTGTGTTGGGGCCAGAAACTATGATCACGCAATATTAAAAACGCAAAAAATTCGAAACATAGTCCAAAAATCTGAAATATTATTATCTAGCAAATAACACATAAAGTCCGCTTTACAAATGTGGAACCTATTCAACTTCATGGAAATTATGAGCCAATAACTTTCATCCCTTTTCGTGCCACTGTTGCATGTTTACCTTACTAATTGTTAATGTTGTACATACAAATGTTCAAACAACTACCAACAACATGATGCCAATGCAACAACAACCAACTCAAAACAACGCAGAATATACAGAATAACATGAAACAGAAACCCAATGTCGTCCTGAATTGTTTTGTAAACTATTTATATAAGGTTTATTCGCATAATTCACAACAATAACAAAAGTGGTGTGTAACGGACGGACAGACAGAGTTCCTTGGATCGCTCACCCTTAATGCAGACGCGTCCGCTGTGATTTGGCTGGGATTCGCTATGGCCCACAATAAATGTGAATAAATATATGAAAATATTTGTCATATATTTGCACCCTAATTCACAATAACCAAACACACGCACACACGGTTATCAATGTGTAAGAAAGTTATTCAGCAATTTCCGTTTGGCTCCTGTGTGTGCGCGCAAATAAAATACGCGTACAAATTAAGCAAACACCACCAGCAACAACATCATCATCAACGTCGACGTGGTCGATAACGACAACCAGATGAGTTTGTTATTAACACCAACCGACAACAAACGACACCAACTGCTTTATTTGCGCCTGTTTTCGCTGACAACTGTTAGCACAAGGATAATATTTGTATCCGATCACGAGAGACCTAGAGATGTTGTTGTTGTAGCTGAACTCGCGGCATTGCCACACCACTGCTTGCTGAGTCCCCACACCAATGTTGTGATTCTCTCCCGGCAAGGGTAACCGAACAATTCGCCAATACAACAATTCATTGTGGCAAGTTTGCACCAGAGGCCAGGATGTGTATTAGAAAGCGGACACAGCAACACAACTACGGTTAAATGTGACGGCAATGAGGTCTTAATCTAACCAACAATCCCAGTGTTAGCAGCCCAAGGGTGAATAAGGGGGTAGTTAGTTGCCTTCACAGACGACTGACTGGTGTGAATGATATGTTTGATCGCCTTCTCGAGAGAGTGCGCGAGTGTGTGTATTTTAGAAATTAAATATTAAGCTGAGCATATTACACGGATAACTATTACGCACTATTGACTTTTGTCATATCCTCCATCCCCCGGTTAGTTAGGCTAAAGAGAGGGGGATAAAGGGAAAAACAAATAAAACGACTAAGCCGCTGGCATGAGTCGAGTGCGAAGACAATATCTTACAACGATTTTATGGCCTGGGAAACTGCTTGTTTTAATAGCGAATAAATTTGTGGGATTTGTGTGATTTACATTTAGAAAAAAATGTTTTATTAGTTGGTACATAGTGTTGTTTAAAGGTTCGATAAGTATTTTTTGTAGACATTAATAAATGACATCTGTATTTAGGGCAGACATCTTTGATGAAGTCATCCTTTGTTCTGATTAACTTTGGGACCGTTTCTGAAACAAGACGTCTAATTAAATGCAGTTTTTAATTTCAGACAATATTGGGAATAGAACTATATTTCTAGCAAAACCACACCGAACTTTCTTCTTAACTATATAGAGCTGTGATTTGCCAATAATGACAATTTTTCTTAAAATTCTCTCACAATCCTTTACTTTATATGTTGCCTTTATTAGTTCGGAAATTTGGCACAAATTTTACGTATAACAATTTTTTAAATTAGATGGGCATCTTCTTTTCTGGTGATTACGCGGTGTTCGAACACTGTGCGCAAAAAATCAATTGTAGCTTTGGATGCGTGACACCTATCATCGTTTTGATGAAACCATACTTTGAGCATGTCATTCACATTAACTTATGAGACCATAAATTGCTGGGCATGGTAACGCTCGCCGTTGGCGGTTAATGTCAATAGCTCTTTTTCAAAGAAAAAACCCCAGTAAAGAGTCACTTGAGGCCGTGTGGATTTTCTGAGCCCCAAATTTAACAATTTTGTTTGTAAGATAGCCCTTGAGGGTTAATATTCCAAAATTTTCGATTTTATTAAACATCTTCAATGACATATTATCCACTAAGACACTATTGCAGGGAGAGCGTTGAAACTATATTTGAATTCCTTTTCAATATTCTTTATAATTTTCCCCAAAAATTTTCATGATCTGATTAAAGGGCGTGTTTATATAGAAAAGTTCTATTTGTATAGAAAAGTGAACAATTAGATTTCTGAAGATATCAATAAGACTTAGAAATGTATGAGGTATGGGATGCTTCTCGCGTTGTTGTAAATTAACACGCTTTCTATTTTAAATTCACAACAAACGGCACCTACTTGTTTATCGACGAATACGAACGTCACGGTTTGAGAAGCTTTTTACTAGACATGCCGACTAACTCGACACTTATACTGCGAAGTTGCTGTTGACAACTTTGAGGGGGGCCTGCAATGAAAGATACATTTTTTTAGATGACTGGAGCCATTTGTTGAACCCGGGATCTTCCGCATGGTAGTCGCTTGTTCTAACCATCATGCCAGGGCCGGTCCGTGGGAACATTCATAAAAAATATATTTTTATAATCCGATACCTGGAGCACTATGGTCTTGAAGATCTACAAACAATTTATGAAGCTTTCTGTTCTGAATGTGCTACAAATGGGCATCAGAAAAACTGTAGGCGTGGAGTGCCGTACATAAACACTGTACAACGTATATATGTAACCCTATAACTTAGCGAGAATAAAGCGGCTATCAGATCTCTTGAAATCGTGTACACCACTTCGGGAAAAGTTCGAGAATGCCGGTCTTATCTGGAGGAAATAGCGAGGCATCCGACGGTTACGCTCACATAAGTTACAGGACATTGGGTCTAAATTGTAAGCAAAGAGCCTTTGCATTGGTAAAGATCGCCACCATCATGAATTTGGGCTAAGTTTAAGGTCACAGTTGTGTTCCTCTCACAAGGGGATAACGGCAAATTACAGCTAATGAAAGTTGGGTGAAGGAATCCACTTGCACAGGGGACGAACAGATTCGGCCTACAATGGATATACAGAGGACACGATTTGCGCTGAACCTGTCTAGAGTTCATTAAAAGAACATTACAGCTGCTATAGCCGGTCACTGGCATGTTGGAAAACACGCTAAGAGGTTGAAACTCTACAACGGTTTTTGTAGAATCTGCAACGATGAGGAAGAGGAGGAGAACACGGACCATCATCTATGTCACTGCCCAGCTATATGACAAGTTTGGTCATCGGCCACTTATGGACAATATCTATCTATCAGCGGGCGATATGCGAAATATCCATGCCTTTATTAGAGCAACAAAATGGCTTGAGATCGATGTTGACCAAATAGAGTAGGACTAATTGGAGCGAGTATTTAATGTAGTATCACAACGGGACCTATACTAGGTCCTTAGTGAGCTCTGCCGAAGGCGGCTGCCAAAAACTTTACCTAACCCAACAGCAACGGAAACCGAAGGACTACCGGCAGAGCTTTTTAAAGCCGGCGGCGATGAGCTGGCAATTTTTACTATTTGGCTCAAGGATTGCATGCCTGATGATTGGAATCTGAGTGTCCTATGTCCCGTGCTTAAGAAAGGTGATCCAAGTGTGTGTACGAACTATCGCGGGTTAAGCCTTTAACCCATTGCATACAAGGTCCTGTCTAGTTTGTTATGTTATGTGAAAGACTAAAGCCCATTCTGGCGAACCTGATTGGACCTTATCAGCGTGGCTTTAAACCTGGTAAATCCACGACCGACCAGAAATTCACAGTACGACAAATTCTGGAGAAGACCCAAGAAATGCATTCGACAGTCCGATACAACAGAAATTGTTAGATGATATGACTGAGTTTGGTATCCCCGCGAAGCTAATACGACTTTGTGTGTTGAAACTGTCTGACACGAAGTCTTCAGTTAAAATTGGCAAAAAATCTGACAGATATTTTTTACCAAGCGAGGCTTTAGACAAGGCGATAGTCTGTCCTGCGATCTCTTCAACATCGTAATGGAAATGATTATAAAGAAGGCTGCATTAAACAGGAATAGTACCATCTTCATAGGTCGTGTATTGCCAGATGTTACTGCGGCTTTTTCGAGCATTGAAAAGCAGTCGTTATTTGTTTCAACGAACAAAGTGTTTTGTTTTCACTCGTCTGGGACGCTGCGTGAACGTTGACAACTATAAGTGGTATATGATTTTGTTTACATTGGCTCCGCCATAAACAAACATAAAAATGTCAGTCTGGAAATCAAAAGACGAGTATTGATCGCAAACCGCTGCTACTATGCGCTAAGTAAACGATTTAATGACAAAGCGCTCTCTCGAATAACAAAGATCTTACTCTACCAGGATCTGATCCTACCTGTCTCGCGCTACAGCGCGGATCAATCTATTCTGCGAGTCTTCGAGAAAAAAATACTTCGCAAAATATTTGGACCCATCATCGTTAACGGCGAGTATCGTCGCCGAATGAATCATGAGCTGTACAACAACATCGACGTAGTCAAGCGTGTTGCAATAGTCCGATTGCGCTGGCTTGGACACGTTGTACGAATGAATGAAAATGTTCCAGCTCGAAAGGTTTTCGCCAATAAGCTCGATGGGCGGCGCAGGGGGGGCGACCAAAACTTTGTTGGATGGACCAGGAGAAAGAGCTATTATCTACACTTGGTGTGACCAACTATCTACGGAGCGCAAAAGACCGAAGCGCTTGGAATTCTATTCTACGTGCGGCTACTGATAGATAAGTTTCTGTTGTTGCTGCCATTAAAGAAGAAGAAGAACATAACAGCGTAGCAGTAATCATTGTACTACTTCCGTCCCCAAATATGTTTCTGCCTCAAAATTTTGAATTTTTTCACTATTTATTAAGTTTAAAGTAATTTTTATTAAAAAATTGGTGAACAAATGGTTAAGTTGTTGATGTTTATCGAGGAACGCAATTTTCATATCCCATACTAAAATCAAGCAGTTGAAAAAAATTAACAACAACACCAAAAAAAATATTCTTTTTAAATGTTTGTTTTTGGGATTCTATTGAAAACTTAGTTTTAATATATCTCCAAAGAAAAATGTCCACTATAGATAATTCTTGGCTAGGTGGTTGCCAGTTAGTGTCAATTCTTTTCAATATCTTCTTATGTCCAAAAACTTCGCAAAATACATCCAATGAGTCTTTGTAACCATTGAGGAAACTCATTGAAAATGTTTAGCGCTGGAGGAAAAAAAGTTCTGTAGCATGGCAATGTATCGCTCTGTATTGAATGTAACAACATGCCCTCTGTGTTCTTCACATAATTTTGGATAAAAATGACTCAAAATACAGACAGTCTCCTCGAAATCTGCACCAATTTTCTAATCGATTGGTTCGTTGAAGCTTAATTTCTACGCCATATGTTGGAATGTTTGTTGTAGAATCGTTCTTTCGATAGAAGTTGCATACGCAGAACTAGCGTTGTGCTCCTTAAAATGACACTATGGCATTGATTTCCCATTGGCTGCATTTGCATCTCGAAACCCTTCCCCCCCCACACCGTCGAAACTGCGCAACGCAGCAACCGATTCAAATGTAAACGGACTTTAGGTCCACCCTGTTGAATATTTTTAGCGGATATTAGTAAGTGAGCTAAGTAAATGGTATCGCTAAATAGTATGGTTACTAACTGTGCCTTAAAAGGCTTAATGAAACGTTGCATAATAATAACAAGATAATCTAATTTTTTATACATAATTACTTAAGCTTTTAAAGAAAATAAAAATTTTTTTTTTTTTAATTTTTCTGGATCCAAATTAAGCTATTTACGAATATTTTGAAATACATGTGACTTTTTATATCTTTAAGTTACATATCTGAGTGGTGATTCATGCACTCAGTGTTAATTGCTGGGTATTCATAACCGCAACTATTTCTCGTTGATAAATCAAGCAGCTCCTTCAAATTCACCTTTTATCCTCTACCACTCACAATGTGCCAGTTCCTTGAAATGATGAAATGGTGTAAACTTCATCATTATAATAAACACCAGCTAAACCAAAATTCCAAAAAAAAATGCAAACGTTATCTCTGATATTCATCGAATAAACTTTATTTGTATTGTATTTAAAACAAATGTCGGTATATCAAAATATTTTGTCTGATTTATTGTGATTTACTTCTGCAAAATGTCTAAAACATTAATAAATCACCTTTTTAAAATTCCACAAGAATGTTTAACGTATTTGTTTGTGCTGTTGTTGTTTTGCATGTTTCGCTGAATATTTTTGTTTGCTGTTGATGCGGTTAGTTGATTTTTGTGCTCTGAAAGCTCGAGTCGGCGGTGGGGGAGCGTAAAGTTGTGGATCTAAATGAAATAAAGCGTAAAATTAAACAAAATATCATTGAAAACAACAACAGCACCGGCAACAAGAACAACAACAACACTGAAGATAACAATGTGAAACAACACCAAAAAATCATGTTAAACATAAATAATAAACATGAAGAGGATAAACGGCAAATTAACACACAGACACACGTTCGACCGTGCTCTCAGACACCCATGGACTGACCCATTCTCCATTTGGCTAACAGCTACTCAAGTCAACCCATTGACTATCGCATCAAAACGTCAGCAAAAACAATGATAAAGAAAGAGGTTGAAGGCAAAAAAAATTAGAACAAAATATTGGTAAAACTCAAATAAGAGAGAATTTATTCGTGAAAAGAAAGAAACAAATAGTCCTGCAACAAAAAAAAATACTACGAATCAACTGACTACACTGTAAGAAATAGATTTTGGATTTTGTTAAAAACTTAAACGATAAGAGAAGAGCATTTTGTATAAAATATTAGGGGAAAACATAATTTATAGAAGAATAAATCACTTATCGCATTGTTATTCTATCAAATAGCATTTTCTCAATGTCTGTTGATATTTTCCAATTCAAGGGGAAATGGTGTAGTTTTAACAGATCTAAAGAGAGTCATTTTATCAGCTATACCCAGCGGTAAATAAAACGAAGCACCTATTTAGTAATCCAAGGCATATGTATGACATTGTAAGCGAGCGATCTAAGTACTTAGAATGACACGTGTGTGTAATGCTTTTAACTTAATATCAACTGATATGGTAACTTCTAACATTGTAGCTTACTTTGTAAGCGGGAGCGCACTGATAATTTTATTTTTTTATTTATTAATACAATTTTCAATAACCGAGCCATTAAGGCCATATATGGTTACAAATTTCTACTATCACATCATTAATACTTCAATAAAAAAAACGGTCTATGAAACTCCTATGCTAAATTTAAAGAGGAGTTTAACCGACAGAATCATCTCTGATTTCAATGCAAAAAATTCTTATATATATTTTAGTTCAGAGTCCATATTGATCTAGCATTTTCGGCACCACGCCTTTGTATAATCTAATTATTGCCAATTAAAACGTTCATCTTTATAGTGCAATTTTGGTTCAAGTTTTCTTCCTTCTTGCGTGTTTTCTACGGTGTAACAACTGATGTACGAGCGAACATATGGATGGCCAAAATATTGGTTTAACGCTTGACTGCACCTAGCTTTTCATATGGATACATGGATGGATGGATGGATGTTGTGGCGATTTGGTGTTCAAATGTTGCCAGTGTTTTACCCACAGACAGACAGACGGAGCATCGAATGAAGAACTCATACCAAAAAAAAAAAGCGGAGCAGCTTAAAATTAATTTGGTATCAACTTACAAAATTACACAAACAAAACTACCAACAATTAGTTAACGATGATCGTTAATTAATACGCTTCTTTCGGGACTTTTGCTTTGGGGCTTTGGCTTTAGTCTTTTGCGCCGACGCAACAACATCGCACCGCATCGCCGCAAATCAGTGTTGACAGCAACGCTTGAATGAATTGCAGATGAACCAAAGCACAGCCCAACAGCCCTGTGCCGGCCACATCTCTCGACCATGGCAGACGAACGAACCATCTGCAGCAGCCAGCTTGGGCTCCATCTCAGGGGACTTGTTTGTATTGTTGTTTAAAAAATGATAAACGATGTTGAGTTAACATTTAAATGAAGATGTATCGCCAGCAATGATGAGGCAGGCACAAGGCAAGGCAAAAAGCGGCAACCTCATCTTGTTGCCCCCAGAACCACAGTTCCAGGGAAACACACAAAGAGCGAGAGCGAATGTAAGGCCCAGTGCTGCTCACTCAAGATGTCCGCTGAGGACCGTTTTGTCTGTGGTGGCTGCCGCCAACAGCCACCGCTGCTGCCGTTTTTTGTTGTTGAGATTTCTGCCGTCGTTGGACTAAATACTCCAGCCTTAATTAATAAAGCATAACACTGAAACGGGCGTGTAGTACGAACGTCGTACGTTCGTATACACATCAAGTCACAGTCTTGCCAGAGAGTCTCTCCAGCTAACCCCCCTTAGATGTTGTTACTATTTATGCGAGGGCAACTTCCTTAGCTGGCATCATCGGACGGATGGATGGATGGTTGACTGGCTGGCTGGCTGGGGAACTGATTCATGACTTTGTATCGTAAATTGTGCGCGGTGCGGTAAATGTGTAAACAAAACAACAAATGTCTTGCTACTCAACTATTTTATTAAATCAATCGGGTCAAGTGGTAAATATTTTGACCCGCGTCTGATTAAAAGAGTCTGTCAGCATAACAACCGAACGACGACAACGACCAATGAGTAGGAAAACGTAATTCAACTGCAGCAGCAAGCGAAGATGTGATCTGTGTGAAAGGCAAGAAAACAAGTTTATTGAAGTATGGTGCACTCCGTGGGTAAACTGTAAAAAAATATTTCATTTGATTAAGTGAATATTAAGATTCAGGGAGCATTATCTAAAGAAAGTGGTACCAGAAAACATTTTTGATTTGTTATCATTTTCAATATCGGGATCATAACGTAATTCTGAACTTAAAAAAATCAAAATTTTGTATAACCAATATTTAGCTCAGATACATTTACATGTATTTCAAATATCTGAGTCATAAATACTATTCCAACAAGACCATCAACAATTTTGAATGAACGAATTAGCTGTCATAATATTGTAACATACACCTTCAGACACTTTTCCTCAAAGGCACATCCAAAGTCTACATTGGCTACATCTAAAGTATTTGATGCAAAAAATACTCGCGACAGGCAAAATATATCAAAATTTATTAAAGTCTTGAATACATAAGAATCCGACAAATGTTGACGATTCCCGCAATCGTTTGAAGGGTCATGATGTAAGAATATGTACCTGGAATGCTCGAACAGAGAGGTTGCCCTTATTCAATTATCGTATGCCCTAAATCTATAAAAAGCTGAAATTACCACCATACGGCGAATACGATGGACGGAACTGAGATGTACATGACGAAAGAACTGTGAGAACGATTGTGATAGTAATAAAAGTAACCACTGTTCTCATTAGTGCGATATATTTGCCCATCACTGATTAACATACATGCCTCGTTTGAATACAAAGACTAGGACACGAAAGATGCATTCGGTGAGCACCTGGAAGAAATATCTGACTGCTGCCCTGGAGATTTTTGCTTTTAGTTAATCAGTCAACAAATTCTGTCTGCACAGAAATACTTCCAATAACGGGTACAGAGATAGCCAGTGCCTATTTCAACCAAAAAACCCTTCGGCCGTACTTGGTTCTTAAAAAACAACCCCAGACAAGTTCTGGACTTATGCATAACGTCGCGTATTGTCTGAGGGAAATGGATGTTGCATACAAGGCAACTCAGTAGGCAATGATAACGTGTCCTTTGAGGGAACGATGTTAGGAGGCACACAAAACTCATCTTCAAGCTGCAAAAAAAAACGTTTTCGGATGAGAAGACAGAGCGAGGATACCGATAAGTATTTACAGGGAGGTCAAGCCCGAAAATTCTACCAAAAGCTGAAATGTATGGTTTTGCCAAATGGCTCCCCAACTGTAAACACAGAGATAGGATCCTGGTAACTGATACACAGAATGTGCTTCACCTATGTACTCAACTCGTACCCTTCGAAGCCGATACGATTTGCAGAATGACATCGATCGACATAAAGTATTTATTGAAGATAAGCAATAATCTGGCACAACCATTTTCTACTAAGTTAAGCTTTAGACAAATACTATTCTATCTGTCTAAATCTGCAATAAACACAATCACACGCAATATCACTGGCTGATTGCGTGATGTTACTGCGACCTTTTCAAGCATTGGAAACAGTCGGCACAAGTTGGTTTGATGATAAATGATACTTAACCCAGTCATGATATCTAATAGTTTCTGTAGTATTGAACTTTCGAAAGTAGCTTTATAGTGGATACAAAGATGTTAGAAGTCGATCTGCATTTTTGGGTCTTTTCCAGTACTGTTTAACATCATCGCTCTCTCTTTTACTTCAAAGACGCTTTTACTATTAGAGGATGCATTTCGACTCTCTCTTCGTTTTCTTTTTATCATTCCCTAAGAGAACCGGTCGTGGCATAATGGTTAGAACACGCGACTACCATGCGGGAGATCCCAGGTTTAACTCCTGGCTCCAGTCATCTAAAAAAATGTTTTATTTTTTGCCGGCCACCTCGGTGTTGTTGACAGCAACTTCGCAGTATAAGTGTCGAGTTAATTGGCATGTTTAGTAAAAGTTTCTCAAACAGTGACGTTCGCATTCGTCAATAAACAAATAGGTGCCTTAAGTTGTGAATCTAAAAGTAGATAGCTTGTTAATTCACAACAACGCAAGAATATATCGCATATCTCATTCATGGGGTGTAAAGGGAATTTAGGTAACATTTTTTTAAGAGCACACGTTGCCTTATACGCAACATATTTTCCTCAGGCAATATGCGATATTGGTTATAGTACCAGGACTTGTCTGAGCGTGATTTTTTATTCCCAAGTACGATCGTTGCAGTAGTGGTCATAGAATATGCAATACGCTGCCACAGTGTATCAAGAAAATTGAAAATCTAATCGTTTGTTTGCAGTAATTAAGAAAGTTGGTTGGAATAGGCATTTGCTATCTCGGGGACTATGTAGCCTTACGATGTCTAGGTTCCATTGCTTTTAGTTACGAGCGTTTTTGGCACTGGCAAATTATGTGTTTCAACGAATAAAGAGAGTCTCATCGTTGGCCAACTATAACTATGAAGACACGCCAATAGAAAAAGTGGGCGAAGTAGAAGAGGGCGATCAAAAGTGTTTTTGATGAACCTGGTTAAGAAGTTACTATCCGAAGGACCATATTTTTCTACTTCTTCTTAACTGGCAGCGGCAACAGAAATTCACCTATCAGTAGCCGCACCGGGAGTGGCCGTGGCATGATGGTTAGAACACGTGACTACCATGCGGGAGATCCCAGGTTCAAAGACTGGCTCTAAAAAAAATAAAAAAATTGTCCTTCTTTGCCGAAACCCCTCGATGTTTTCGACAGCAACTTCGCAAAATAAGTGTCAAGTCAATTGGTATGTCTAGTAAAAGTCTTCTCAAACAGTGACGTTCGCATTGGTCGATAAACAAGTAGCTACCGTTAGTTGTGAATCTAAAAATAGATTGCGTGTTAATTCACAACAACGTGAGAAGCTATCCCATACCTTATTCATGGGGTGTCAAGGGAAATTAAGTTTTTTTTTAATTTTAAGTAGCCGCATGAGGACGAATATCTCCAAGCGCTTTGGTCTTTTGCGCTCCGTAGATAGTTAGTCTCACCAAGTGCGAATAACATCTCTCTCAACTGGTCCATCCAACGAACTTTTGGTCGTCCCCTCCTACGCCGCCCTACGGACTTATTGACGAAGACCTTCCGAACTGGAACATTTCCATCCATCCGTACAACGTATCCAAGTCAGCGCATTCGATCTATTTCAGCCCGCTTGACTACGTCGATGTCGTTGTACAGCACATACAACGTGTGGTTCATTCGACGACGATACTCGCCAGTAACGATGATCGGTCCAAACATGTTGCGAAGTATTTTTCTCTCGAAGACTCCCAGAATAGATTGATCCGCTTGTGTCAGTACCCAGAATTCTGTGCTGTAGAGTAAGACAGGTAGAATCAGAGTCTTGTAGAGTTGGGTATTTGTTCTTTGAGAGAGCGCCATAAAATTGCTTAATTATTATAATGGTTAGTTTTATAAACTTGTGCATTTTCTAGACATTCACTCTTAAGCAATCATTATTGAGACCAACGCCAAACACTCATGTTTCCCTACTACATCAAATATATTAATTTTACGCTGGTATCCCCATTTAAACCACAACTTTCATGCAATGCCCCATATTGTCGATTGCCTTCTTACCCCCGAGTTCACACAAAAGTCAAATAGTAGTAAAATAGCTTAACATGACGGGGAAAAGCGATGATACTGATGATGAAGACAACGACGACGATGACGACAGCATTGGAGCAGCATTGAAATATTACTTTTGCTGACACGATGGATGTATGGCTGCGGTGATGCTTTGGCAAGCTGGCTGGCATTCATTGGCTTAATTGAATGAATAGTGTTTCAAATGAAGAAGAATTAAATTCTCGACATCAACAGCAAACATTAAGATATGCTTGTCGTGATAAAGAACTAAAAAGTCAAGAAATGTTATGACTTAGTATGATTCCATCTGCGTACAAGACGCTGATTGAAGTTTCGCCACAACGCGTTGCAAAGGAAGCTGGGCGGGCGAATTCAACAAATCCAAACTAAATCTGCTTTGTTTGCACTCGAACCACATCCACCCGACCACCCGACGTCTGTGCAATGCCAGAAGACGTGGATTGCTTGAAATAATTGTCAATTGATTGTTTGTGGAAAACGGAAGTTGTGACCAAAAGATGAACTTGTCATTTGACTTTTGCAGATGTTCGGGGCAGGCGAACAAAAGCCGGCATATTCTCACATTGTTGAGAAAAAATAATTTTATATCAAACAGGAACTGCAAGAAGAAGAAAACAAAAACGCGGCCAACACACAAACAGCTTTGGAAGTGAATCCCAATGGCTCAGGTCCCGCTGGTGAGAGCCACTTGTAGGTTCAATGTACACGCCACACAACGGAGCAGATCCACTTTAGTTGCCGTATGCCAGGACTCCTCCTGGCAAAAGTCAAAGAAACAGCCATCCTAAGGAGCTCAAGTGAAGTGATAAGCACTTGAAGTTTCTCACAATCCACCGAATGAATTCACGGGACATTCATTGTGTGAAATGATTACGAATCAATCCTCACACCGAACTCACCCTCAACACGATGTGAGACTACGCATTGATCTCAGTCCGTCCAGTCCGTCGTGTGCGTGTATAGCAGATGCAGACGACGCGACGGACGGAGCGAAGTGTTCTAATATGCCTGCCTGGACAGCGTCAGCATCACATCGTTAACGGGCGGCAAACAAACAAGGACGTTTTCATGTTCCTTTTGCTCACAGAGTTTGCTTGCCGGCTTTTTTTTGCTGCCAGTTTGGCATTTCGCAGGCACTTAACTTCAATTGTGAGCAGTCAATTGGAATCAATAAGACCATTTTCTGTGTTACCCAACAATTGACTCGATTTGTAGACGAAAATATACAGAACACACACACACATATAACTCTGGCCAAATAATGCGATGACGTTGGCGATATTGTTGCTGTATGTCCTTTTAATACAAACACACGCACGCATACGCTGATACAAATTGTACTACTTAATGGTATATCATCCAGTCATTCTTCATTCATGGTCATAGTTTATTATGTTGTAAAACTGTGGTTAAAAGTGTTGAAAACATATTTCACTTTCCTTTCAGACCCTGTAGACGAGTGAGCCATGAGAAAATCTTTTTTTTTTTTGCATCCTTAATGTTAATTTGTAATTTAACCCTTAATGTGTCTGCGTTTTCCTTTCTTTATGTGGAAAATGACCCCGATTCAAGGATAAATTTGGGTTGTAGATTAGGATTAATGGAGTGAGAAAGAAACTAGAGGCGGAATGCAATAAATTTCATGAAATTGCATATAACATCTATTGATGTGTCCTTTTTAGGGTTCTGCATTCGCAGATGAAGATGTAAATGTTTAGTGTGTGATTTGAAACCTTTTTCCGGTCGAACATTTTTATCGATATTTCCTTGACTTTCGTTACCGCTTTTAGAGGTTGTTCGTGTTCAATTTGTAGAATTAATGCAATGTTATCCTTCGACTTAAAATTTGTGTAATGTTTTATGTTTTTTTTTTTAGGGAAATTGATTGCTAAGCATAGTTCTAAGCATTGTGCAATCATGAAAGGCTTGCAATTGAATATATACAATTTGCTGCAATAATTTTTAGTGAATTTTGGAATTTAAGATTTACTTCTTGGTAAAATGTTGACAAATTACTGTTTGTGGATAAGAAATAGTTTAGTTCCTTGCGGTAACGTAATATTGTACATATTTCTTAATAAATGACTTATTTACCTCTATTACACACTGCGAACATCCTTCAGAAAATTTTTGGTATCCGTCACGTAATTAAAGGGAACTTTTTTAATTCAGTCTAAATTTTTGTTTACTTTTGATACGTGGTCTGTCTATAACTCATCGATTCCGCCAGTTGTTAAACTAGAACTTCATCCTTCATTTGGAAATAATAAAACTATTTTGCACAAAACATCCAAGAAATGGGATAGTTATAACTCCATGAGCAAAAACTAATATTGTAGTTTTAATTGTAAAATATCGACGTCGAAATACAGCTCATGGTTCATTTGACGACGGTACTCGCAGTTTCCGATGATCTGTTCAAATATTTTGCGAAGTATTTTTCTCTCAAAGGCTCCCAGAATTGATGGATCCGCTTGTGTCATTACGCAGCAAGAGCAAGAGCAAGAGAGATAGAATCAGTATTTGGTACTGTCGAATCTTTGTTCGTCGAGAGAGGGCTTTGTCATTAAATCGTTTGCTTAACAAATAGTTTCAACGGTTTGCAATCAATATTTTCTTGTGAAGAGACATTATTATTTTTGTTTATGACGGAGCCAAGGTAGACAATATCCTCAACAATAATAATCAACTTTCACGTAGCGTCTCAAACGGCAAGACTCTTTGTTCGTTGAAAGTAATTTTGTCCTCAATACCAACAGATCCACGTCTGCCGACTGCTTATCAACGCTCGATAAGACCGCAGTAACATTCCGTAGTCCTCGGTTAATCATATCTATATCATCAAAAGTGCGTGAGCAACATGTGACTTTTATTAATGATGGCACCAGTCGTGTTTACTGCAGCCTTCCGCATGATTATCTACCACCAGATTCACTTCCGACTGCATCTCAATTCTCGATATGACAGCAGTAACATTCCGCAGTCCTCGGCAAATGATAACTATATCTTCAAACGTACGCGAGAAGCAGTCGTGTTTACTGCACCCTTCCGCATGACCATCTCAATTAGGAAGACCATCTCAATTCACTGAAGACTTCGCCGTGTCGGTAAGTGTCATCTCGCAAATTCGTAGCAGCATCTCCCCAGCGGCATAATTTGAGAGGCCTTCCTCATATAATGAGTAGTCCTTATTTGGGAACAATTTTTTAAATATTGAATGCAAAACTCATGATGAAAACACTATATAATTTAAGGATGCATTGTATAGTTTTTGTTTTATTTGCAAGTCTTTCTTTTTTCATGCAGGCCTTCCATAATGCCTTCTTATAGAAAGCTTCCATAAGGTCTTTCTATGGAAACCGGCGACGGAAGGCCTTCTTTTACAATCTCACGCAATTTAAAAAAATAATGGAAGAAAGGAGGTCAAGTAAGGCATACCAGATCCAAAAGAAGCCATTCACACTGATGAAAGAAGGCTTTCCTTTTCATGATTTCCGCCGCTGGGTCAGGGATATCAAACTCAGCCATGACTTCTAATAGTTACTGTCGTATCGGACTGTCAATGCCGCTTTGAAATCGATAAACAGATAGTAGTTGTCGATCTGTATTTCTTAGGTCATCTCCAGGATTTGTCGCAATGTGAATATCTGTGTGGTAGTGAATTTACCAGGTCTAAAGTCACACTGATAAAGTCCAATCAAGGGTCTTTAAGATGGGCTTTAGTTTTTCACATAATACACTCGTCAGGACGTTGTATGCGATAAGTAATAGGCTTTCTCGTGGTAGTTGTTACACAAAAATGGATCGCCTTCCTTAAGTACCGGACATGGAAAATTCAGACTCCAATCATGCATTCCATTATTCAAATCGTATTTATAAGCAGATGGGTGTAAGTGGGACCGGCCGTGGCATGATGGTTAGAACACGCGACTACCATGCGAGAGATCCCGCGTTCAATTCTCGATTCCAGTCATCTACATTCTTCTTTCATTGCCGGGCCCCTCGATGTTGCGACAACAACTAAGTGTCGAGTCAATCGGCATGTCTAGTAAAAGCTTCTTAAACAGTGACATTCGATACCATACCTCATTCATTGGGTGTAAAGGGAAATTCAGTTTTTAAGTGTACGTTGTCAGCTCATTTCAGGCGGCTTTAAAAAGTTTTGCTGGCAGTCCATCGGCACCCGAAACTTTATCGTTTTTAAGTTGCGCAATTGGCGCGCCGTGGACTTTCAGACTCCGTCATCGATGATTAGCATGATTTCGTCAAATGCGCTGTCTTCAGGATCGAGCAGATCACAAATGTGTCCTCGCCATATTTTCAGCACACATTTCGTGTCAGTGACTAGATTTCCATCTGTCTTTACAACGTGGGGATCCATGTTCTAAAACTATTACATTTTACTTGCTGGTAGAATTATCGGCCTTCATCTTTATCTTTTCCTGGATAGACGCTTTTTCTGTGTGAAAAGGAATTTTGTCTCTCTGCTCGTGTCTACAAATCGTTTCCTTACAGCACTTGTTAGCATTGGCTGCAGTTTTGTTTGTATGCAGCACCCATTTCCTCAGACATTAAGCGACATTTCTCATCGTACCAGCGCTTGTCTGACTGTGATTTTTTTATACCCAAGTACGGTCGTTGTGGCAGTGTCATAGAGTTTGTTTCTTTGTTATTGTAATTGACAGAGTTGGCTGGAGTAGGCATTGGCTATATCGGTGGTATGCAGCTCTGTAATGTCTACTTACTTTGCTTTGGTTACGAACATTTGTGGCACTGCGTCCCTTGACTGCAAATAGGTGACTATCCGAGTATATATTTGCACCACGCCTGATATTGAATCTAGTTCCACTAACTACCATGATTGTTGCCGACACGAAGCTAGCAAGTCTAAATCCGTTATCTGAGATTTTGTATAGACTGAAGTCAAAATGCTTCAATATCAAGAATATTGATTGAGCATTAACATCTTCTTCTTTAATGGCAGCAATAACAGAAATGTATCCATCAGTAGCCGCACGTAGAAAAGTATTCCAAGCGCTTCGGTATTTTACGCTCCGTATGTAGTTAGTCACACCGAGTGTAGATTACAGCTTTTTCACCTGGTCCATCCATCGGAGTTTTGGTGCCCTCTCCTGCGCCGCCTATCGAGTTTATTGCCGAAGACTTTTCAAGCCGGAGCGTTTTCGTCCATTCGTACAACGTGTCCAAGCCAGCGCATTCGGTCTATTTGAACGCGCTTGACGACGTCGATGTCGTTGTACAGCCCATGATTCATTCGACGACGGTATTCGCCGTTAACGATGATGGGCCCATATATTTTACGGAGTATTTTTCTCTCGAATATTGCCAGAACCGATTCATCCGCTTGTGTCATAACCCAGGATTCGTAACCATACATTAAGACAGGTATAGCAGGATTTTTGTTCGGCGAGAGAGGGCTCTGTCCTTAAATCGCTTGCTTAGTCCGTAGTAGCTTTTATTAGCATGCAGTATTCTTTTCCGGATTTCGAGGATGACATTATTTGTTTTGAAATCAGGGAACAAATCATGGAAGTCTCCACCCCACAAAATAAAAGTTTACTCTACTTTCTTTCCCACTGTAACTTTCTGTGTATGTTTAATTGCATTTTGAGTCCATTTTTCCCATTCGCGCTGTCACAAAGGTGTTACAATAAATTACAAACAACAAATGGTAAATGGTAAACTAGAATATGTATACTTTTCCTTCTTCTTTTGAATTCAACTATTTTCTGTTCAACAATAACACTGAGTATAATTTGGTTACAATTAAACAATAGATTTTGTTTATGCACCAATTTATATTTGATCAAAGCCGCTGCGAAGCTTTACAATGGGCCAAATAAGTGAGTGCGAGGAATGTTGTTGAATGGGGCACAGGAGGTACACAAAGGGCAGTGATGTAAATGAGGTTCGAAGCGATCTAAATGGAACCATGACACATTATGATAATATTGCGATTATAATTTGAGCGCATTGTGTCGCAGGAGAAGGTGAAGAAAGAGGTGGGAAAGATACGGAGGAAGGAGAAGCAACGACAACAAGGAACCGGCAGTCAACTTGATGTTCATATTATAGCGTATTAACTCACTCACTTACTTACACACACACACACACACAGATACTTGGGCAACATGCACGCACTCTTAAACTCACCTGGCAGACGACTGAATGGCTGACATGACAATCGTGACTGCCATTGTTTAAGCCATTTTTCTTTTCTTTGACTCCAAACAAACACCAACAGCCACAACAAAAACAACAATAACAAAACAACACTCCATTCGCTTACTAAACATTCAGTTGGAGTTTCACACTGTAATTAAGGTAACACCGCAACGGCAACAACAACAACAGCTACAGCTACAACAATGCCAGCTATTTTCCATAACAATGCAACCAAAGCGCAAACACTCTCTCACATTATATGACGATACAGTGTGGTATCCACACAAATTTACACCTATACATGCATTGCGCTGTAGTTCTGACAAATAGGAGGAGGTCGAGCCGGTTGGTCGGTCGGTCGGTAACTTTCTGAAAGATTTTCTTGCCTTTTTGGAGTTTAGTCTCTGCTCCGTAACAGACTGGCTGATGTTGCATGCTATAAGGTATACAGTTGTTGCTGTTGGTAGTAGTTTTGTTGTTGTTGGTCAGTGTAAATTATGTTAGCGTCGGGAATCGAGTATATCAGGTGTTAATGTGTGTGTTTTGTTTTTTATTATTTCAGCGCTGTTTTTTCTCTTTCACCTCGTCCAGCAACAACAGCAATACAACCACAGAGGCAGCATTCGAAATATTCAGTGGATTTGGCCATAGAAGACCCTTGACTGCCACTAAGTTCTCGATAGTTTTTGTTGGGAATGTAGTAGTAACCGAGTTGTTGTTGTTGCGGCGTTGTCTTATTATTGAGTTATGAAACAACAATTACGATCATTAGTTGATTTTATTGTTTTAAAACTGTTGCCTTTGTTTGTTGTCTCTTTAGCCATTAATTTCTTTAGTTGGTGGTGTTGGTTGTGTTGGTGTGGTTGCTTGACCATTTAAGGTAAAGTGTTTTCATTTGTACAGTGGCACGAAATGCCTCAATTGTAATTGCTTAGTTTTTACTTAAAACTAAAAAACCTCCAACGATTCATCAAAATTTGCTGACTTGTACAGGCATTACTCTATAGGCATCCCATAGCCTTGCGAGGCCGGCAATATTCGTTTTTTTTTCAAATAGAGGCGACTAGCAATTCATACGTACTCAGTTTCCGCTTGAGTGTTATGAAAGCAACACCACACAAGCTTGTTTTGCATTCAACACAAAAACAGACACAAGTACAAAAAGTGAAACAATGCTCAACGATTGTTGGGATAGCAAGAGAGCACAATTGTTGGGATAACGCAATATTTTTAACGCGTAGAATTCCACAGCGCTGACGCTTCCCAGCGGCGAAAGGAAGGACCTAGAAGTCCTTATGTAACTCCTTCAAAAGCAGTCAGTAGGCCTGCGCTCTGCATTCCCTCTTCATTTCTAAATAACATAGGGTGGCATTGGGAGGCAAGGGCTCTCATCGTCGCTTCCTATAAGAAAACCTGATAAAAGGCCTGCATACACATTAAAAAAGAAGGACTTCAAAAATAAATTAAAATATGCAGTTGGTCACCTCATATTATTTAGTTTATTTTAAGATATTTCTCACTTTTATATATTTTTCTTTATACTTACACGTTTTTCCAAAGACAGTAAACCTTCATGGAGTTTGAACTCAGTACCTCGCGATTGTTAGAGAGCCATGCAACCATCTAGCCTTGGAAGATGGATTCGAATTATTTGACTGAAACTAATCATAAACTGTTTTATGAAAAAACACACGAATACGTTTTCGCTGCCTTTTCTTTTCATGCCATCTCTCATGCCTTCTATGAGAAGGGAAAACATTGATTCTTCCTTCCCAAAGAAGGCCTGCAGCAGTGGTATTGAAAGAATGGATGGAACATGTGTTTAGGATATTTCAAAAAGGAAGGGGAAGGCCTGTTTTCAGGCATGTGAACACAAGGCCTTGAAGACATCCCAGCGGCGGAAATCATGAGATCCGGTATGTCTTCTTTGACTTTCTTTATTCCTTTCTTCTTCTACATTGCGAGACATTGGAAAAGAAGGCCTTCCGTCGCCGGTTCCCATAAGAAGGCCTCATGGAAGCTTTTTGTAAGAGGGCCTTATGGAAGCTTTATATACGAAGGCATTATGGAGGGCCTGAATGCATATGAAAAAAGAAGGACTGGCAAATAAAACAAAAACTATACTGTGCACTCTCAAATTATTTAGTTTTTTTTGAGAGGCCACCGGTTATTTTTATATATATCTCACCTCTATATATTTCTCTCTATACTTACACTTTTTTTCCAACGACAGTAAACCTTGTTGGAGTTTGAACCCACTACCTCATGATTGTTAGTCAGCCATGAAACTGTCTATGCATTCGAGTTCTGTGGTTGAAACTAATGATACATAGTTTTAAAAAAACACATGAACACCTTCCACGGGAATTAACAATTCTTTCCATTTGGAAGACATGCAATACCCCTGTTATTTGGAGGCGAGAGGGTATTTGTTTGAAATCCCTCTGCATTCTTTTCAAAGGCCTCTGGCAGGCCTTCATAAAAGTGGAAAGTAAACATATTAACAATTCTTTCCATTTAGAAGGCATGCAATACCCCTGTTATTTGGAAGCGAAATGCAATGTGTATAAAATCCCTCTGCATTCTTTTTTAATGCCTTTGGCAGGTCTGTCCAGATAATGCCTAAAACTGATGAAAAATCATGCGTTCTGCATTCCTTATTTGAAAAATTATTACCAAATAGGTACTACTACATGCATTATATGAGGAAGGCCTCTCAAATTCCGCCGCTGGGATGACGTTAAAATGCCACAGAAGGCGTTGTTGCATGCCTACTTGCAGAGGCCTTGCAAATTTCGCCGCTGGGTCTATAGTGAAGTAAAAGTGTGTAAATTAATACATAGTAAGTACATTTATATCATCATATCATTTATTATCTACTGCAAACCACTGTGCCAAGTGGCGAATGCAACGGTGACGGTTACGGCAAAGGTGGAAGTGATGGCTTTAGTTGCGGCTTGTTGAAAACTTAGTACAACATAATTTAGCGTTACAATTTGTTTTATTCCAAACGAAATGAAACCTTTTGTTACTTTCCTATCCCCTCTCCACCATACTCTCTTGCCCCTCTCCACACTATTCAACTTGCAGCATTCATTCTATGTGTTGGTTGAGCGTAATGCCTTTCTTTACACATTTTCATAATTTAATGGTCTCTGGACGCGGTCGGTCTCTGTTTTCATAATTATATATCTGGTACTCATACAAGGAGGAGTATAAAACAGTTTAGTTTACCAAATTATGAATTGTTTTCCAAAAGATGTTTGATTATTACCTTGTGCCTGTTGTTGTCGTTGTTGTTGCCGTTGTCGTTGGGTACTGTTGGCGTTGCTTTTGTTTCGGATCAAACTTTATGAATTGCGTTTAGAGGGACTTGAGAGTGAATGCCAGCCAACGAGCACGAAATGTTTGTGAATGTTTGTATATCTTCTGTTGTTATTCCTCTTTTCTCTCTGGCAATAAAAGCAAACACCATTAGTTGGCATTTTTCAATGTGAGGCAGGCAGCCGCCCAAGAAAAAGCGAAACGGTTTCACATTTTTACTTGTATTATTTTTGTATGGGCGAGAAGAAGAAAGTATTCATTAGATACGTCGTCGTCGTCGTCGTAGTCATCCATGTCCCCTACAATTTTCTTTAACCAAAAATAAAATGGGTGGTTTTGTTATTTTAGCAGCTTACAAATAATTGAATCAACAATAACACAAGCAATACAAACTGGAAGAGATGATGGTGAGTGAAAAACACTGATGTTTAGTGAACAAAAAGGTGTATTTTTCCGTTTAAGTTCAACACAAAGTCTTAAATAAATAGCTCACTACAGAAAAAAAAACTAAAACTAAGCGAGAGCTACCGACACAACGAGCCAGCGAGTTATTTGTAAAGTCAGCCCCTAAATATTGACTGGTGCAGCATAAGCGTTTCGATGATGATGATGATGGCTCGGCTCTAATGATGATGATACGATGATATTCTTGGAATTATGATAGTTTTTCCTAAAGCGTGGATAATTTTATCCTGGTTAGAGATATATATCGAGTTTTTTCAGTCACACTAAATGCGAAACGATAATATAAATAATAAATAAATACCTTTAAGGGAATAAAACTCTGAAGTGCTATTGCCAGGATCATATATTTGCTACGCCTTTTAAAAATGGGCGCAATTAGTTATACCTTCTTTTTTAAAATTGGTAAAAGAAGTTTCTAGAGTAGTTGTTTTTTTGCCAACACTTTCCAGAGTGGCTAGACAAAAAATAAACATTAAAAAGAGAGGAATGATTGTATTTATTTTCAGTCTTGGTTCATCCTTAATTTGAAATATTTTTTTTTTAGAAAAAATTAGAAAAAATCCTAAGATTGATAGAAAATTTTATATTTTCCTTTACGTTATCTTAAAATTTTTTTTGTCTTGAATATATTAAAAATCATTTCTATAAAAAATCTTATGACTATTTTCTACAGAAAACTTTAAGATAATTTTTTAAAAACTTAATTTTAGAATGATTTAAAAAAAAAATCTTCAGATTACAATCAAATAAAATCTTAGGTCAAATCGATATTTTATGTCATCATTGACATTGGCGTGGCACCGCCCGTTTCCCAGCGAGACGTAATCCCCCATGTACCATTTACAAATGTCGGATATCTTATTTTCATACCTTACGTGTCTTGTGAAATATGAACGATTGTAATTTTGGTTTGTGTGGGCAGATCCACGCCCTTTGTATAATTATGTTTTCATGTAGCCTATGATAGAAGCCATACGGATAGTAGTATAAAGTGAAAATTTCATTGCAATCGGTCCATTTATTTCGCCGAGATAAACATTTTTTCAAATGGGGCGTGGCACCGCCCCTTTCCCAGCGAGACGCAACCCACCTTGCACCAGTAACATATGTAGCAAATCTCATCTTCATAACTATAATGGCTTGTGATATATGACCGATTGTAATTTTGGTTTGTGTGGGCGGATCCACGCCCCCTTGTCTAACTATGTTTTCAGATAGCCTATGATAGAGGCCCTATCGACAGTATCAAAAAAAAAAAATATAATTGCAATTGGTCCATTTATTTGGCCCATATAACGAGTGGCATCGCCCATTTTCCTCAAACATACTACCGATTTACGTTTCGGTAATGATTTACAGCCGTTTCAAAATTCGTGTTGTATAGGGCGGTGCTACGCATATTTTACCCCCTTGCAGTCCGAATTTCTAAAAATCCCGTGTAAGTGCACGCCTATGTCATTAAATGAACCTACATTCCAATTTTCACGGTTCTACCTTTAGTCATTTTGGGCTGGGGAGTGATCAGTCAGTCACCCAAGCCTTTTATATATATAGGTAGTCTCAATAGACAATATAAAAATTACTGGTGGGCGCGGCAATTCTTCGCTAGTAGTTGTTCATGGATACTAAACCAGAAAGAAAGTTCCAGTCGGGAAACCCGACTTACATACACCCTCATCCTCAGTAAAGCATTACATTTTCTAGTATATTGATATTTTTACACGATTTCCAAAGTGGGCGGAGTGGTACATTTGTATATTAGGTACCAGAAGGGGCGTGGTTAGAAGTCCAGTTTTTTCTCCAAAACGTTATCCTGATTTAGCTTTACTAAATGTAGAATTTGGCCCTGATCGGGTTGGGTGTATTAATAATATTAATCGATTTCTAAAGTGGGCGGTAACAGATATGTATGAGAGGTACCAGATGAGGCGTGGCAAGAATTCTAGTTTTTTTTTCCAAAACTTTATCTTGCTATACCTTTACTAAATAAAGAATTTGGGCACAATCATGGGGAGTGTATTGATTCACTACTCGCTTCAATATGGCCGGAGTACATTTGTATAGGATGTACCAGAAGGGGCGTAGCTATGTAGCCCATTTGCAATACCATAAGTAGTTTTGGGAAAATATTAACTCGTGCTAAGTTGGTTGCGTCTTTCGAAAGTGATCGTGCGCACCAGCCGGACAGCCAGACAGACAGACGGACAGGGCTCAAACGACTTAAAAAGCCATGAATCGAATTTGGTTCAAAGAAACTTAGGGTCTAAAGTGACTCCTTCCATGTGTTACACTTTTGGGTCGTATCAAATGATATAGAGCCTCCTACCCGTAGGGTGTGGGTATAAAAATTGCCTCACAGTTATAAATGCTGATATATTATACTTCTAAACATACTTTGGGAACGCTTCCTTAGCTCGATAACGATATGTTGCTTACTGTCCACAAGCTCCCTACGCTCATATCTATAGAGCCAAGTATTATCTGTTTATAAATGTTACCTTATTTATTCCCAAAAAACTGTTTTCCCACGTCACCTTCGCCCATCGATCGAAAATTCAAGACACTTTTGGCACATAAACCCGGCTATTGATCAGGAAATACATATCGTCTGGGGTTTTATATCTTTTTTGCCGCGCCCTCATTCGTCCGTTGGTCTAAAATGAAAATTTCCTTTACATATTCATATAAATTCATCAAATATCGACGACTTCCAAACTACTTTACACTTTTTACCGCTGGGTTATTAAGTTTAAGCAAAATGTACCAACGCATTTTTTCCTACATCATACAACTTAATTATTTGTTCTTCTTGTTCTTCTTTTTAATCTCACTTTCCAACACTTGTTGTGCTAATAAATCTCTTATGAAATGAATCTTGAGTTGTATTTGAATGCAATACAATTTTTCCACAGATGTCTCTGCAAATTGACTTTACTCTCATATTCAATTAATCGTAATAACGATGACGGCGATCGCGATCACGAGTAGCAAACAGACAGAGAGATAGAGAGAGAGAATGATGACGGACGGCAAGCAGAAATTATTATTATTTGTATTATTATTATTATGGGGGATATTAGTTAAGCGATCATCATCATTTTGCACTGATCTAATAATTTAGATTCACATACTTCAGCGACAGCAGTGACAACAACAATAGCAACAATAACCGCAAAGATGCCAAAAGATTTCATATTCATGTAGTAGAAATACTTCTATTACTTGGACTGTTGGACAAACAAATAAATTTACTCTGATTGGATAATGAGCACATAATTGGCATCTTGAATGGAATTGTGTTGCCAGCAAACCTGATACAGAAAAACGACAATGACGATGATGATGCTGACAATGATAATCATGATGATCAAAGTATAACAAAATCTCAAAACAAAACACAGCAAAAAAAAAACTTAAGCTGAAGATATCAAAATTCACTGCTGGATATAACAAATCCACTGTTGACGACAATGATACAAAAGTGGATGATGACGATAATGCTGGCGGGTTGCGGGAGAAGGTGACGGCGATGATTGTAGTTGATGCTGTGAGTGCTACAACAAGTGTAACGCTGAATCACAACCATGATGATGATGATGATCATTAGTACATTGATCTATTGAGAGCGCTGCAGCTTGGACGTATGTACATACTTACGTACCTATGTTATACATATGAGTATCACTGCGATTACCAGATTACCAGCATATCACATGTCAGCCGGTGAATTTGTTTAAGCGTTCTTGTTGCTGTTGTTGTCGTTGTTTGTTTGCAAATCGTCATAATAAAGCTTAGTGAAATGTGATTCAAGTTGAGAGATTTCTATTGTCAGCCTGTGAAGTGAGACGGCGACTGTCGATACTTAAGTTTCTTGTTCTTATTCTATTCTCAGAATAGAATTGAAGTAAATAAACGTTAGTCTGATTATATTAAATTGAAATGTACAACCGAATTGTGACAAACATCGTAATTGTAGTGTTTGTGTTCATCAACTGATTGTCAGGTCACAAATTTCATTTCATTTGTACAAAAGTGTGTTACATGAACGGACAAACAAACAAACAAACAAACAAGTGAACAAGCGAACAAACATACGAATGGACGGACGTACGAAAGAGCCAACACACACACACACACAATTTTCTTGGTTTAATTAATGTTTTATGTGCCATTAAATGAATCATTTTCACTTTGTGAATGTGACAAAGAATTATTTATAATCAAATGGAATTTGTCGAGGGAAATAGTTATGTATAAAGAAATATGTATATACATGTGAAGTAAATAAAGATGTATTAAAGTTGGAATAAATCGACTAGTTGTAAATTATTTCAAACATAGAATTTGTGATAAAGTGTGAAAGTGTGTTTGAATTTTTAGATGGGATCCATTTTTTATAATTCATATAACTACATATACCAAGATTTTATTGATATTACTTTGTTTTAATGAACTGACCATGGCATGATGGTAAGAACACGCTACTACCATGTGGGTGATCTGGGTTCGAGCTATGCCACACAGCCTTCTACATTCCATTGATCGGTTGAGTCGTCGATTCAATCGAAATGTCTAGTAAAAAAAGTTGACATTCGGAATATGTAGTTGTTATACTGTAGGTTCCTTTATGTGTCATTCTACTGCCGAACACTCTACAGAAATGATGCCTCTATCTTATTGGTGAATGTTCTGGACAAATATAAGACCGACATTATAGTCGTACCGGAATTGTGACCAACAGAACTTGGATACACATGACAAAAGCAGCGCGACATCTTTTACAGCTGCCATAAGTTAAGGAACAAATTCGGTTGTGGATTCATAGTTGATAGGAAACTTAAACATCTGGTCTCATGGCTTAGCACTGTCAGTTACCGCACTATCCACTATCCGCATCACTGATTTGTGTACAAGCTCCTAGAAGACAAAAACGAGGTCACTAAAAATTCAATCAATGAGCCGTCTAGGGGAAATCTGTGACTGCTGCTCTGGTCATGACATTAGAATTGTTTTGGGAGATTTTGATGCTAAAAACCGGAAGGGAGAATGCTCTTAGTTGAAACTTAAAAATGGGATAGCTTTTCGCATTGTTGTGAATTAACATTCTTTCTATTTTAGATTCACAACAAACTGCTTGTAAATCGACGTATCTACCGCATGGTAGTCGCGTGTTCTAACCACTATGCCACGGCCGGGTCCTGCTCGTGGTAATTGATAGAAGGCATGTATAAAGCGTTATGGACGTACGTGTGATAATTAGTGAAAATATATAGACTCGGATCACTACATAAAAGGATATGGGTGAATCTCAAGATTCTACTAAAAAGTAAGCTGTCAAGGATTTAGAACAGAGACCTTCAGAAGCTGAGAAGGAAATCTGATCACGGACACGCACAGGGTAATGCAAATGTGGAGAGATCACTTATGTACTCATTTCGAAGGCAGTGCAGATGAAGAAATCACGCCAATGTTCCATGACGGAGTACAACCCCGGAATCCACCACCGTGCTAAAAAGGGTTCAGTACAGGAATTGCACAGCAAGAATAGCAAAGCCACGGCTGCCGATAAACTGCCGGCATAGCTTTTTATCGCCGACGGCGATGAGCTGGCAACGTACATGCACCAGCTCATAAACACGATTTGGCTAAAGGAATGCATGCCCGGTGATTGGAATCTGAGTCTTCTATGTCCTGTGCTTAAGAAAGGTGATCCAAATGTGTGCATCAACTATCGCGGGTTCATCCTATTATTCATCGAATGCAATGTCCTGACGAGTGTATTATGCCCCTCTTAATGAACTTAGTTGAACCTTATCAGTGTGGCTTTAGACCTGGTACAACCACGACCCACCAGATTTTGACACTATGCACGTCAAATCTAATCGATGCTGATTGAACATCTTTTTATCGACTGTAAAGCTGCATTTGACAATCCGTGACGACAGTATTTTTTTGATGTCACGGCTGAGTTTAGTAACCCTAGACCCTAGGTTTCTTTGAACTAAATTCGATTCATGACTCTGTCATGTCCGTCTGTCTGTCCGGCTGATATGCACGATAACTTTTGAAAGACGTAACCAATTGCTTTGAAACATTGCATGATTTAATATTTTCTCAAAACTACTTACATGATTGCATATGGGCTACATGGACACGCCTTTTCTTATACCTCCCATACGAATGCGTCCAAATGCTATATTGAGGAAAGTTGTAACAGGATAAAGTTTTGGAAATAATAAATTGAAGTCTAACCACGTCCCTGCTGGTACCTTCCATACAAATGTACTCTTACGCCCACTTTAGAAATCGAGTAATAATATCAATACACCCACATGATCGTGCCCAAATGTGGTATTTTGTTAAGCAAAATTTATGTTATTACTGAGGGTGAGGGTATATGTAAGTCGGTTTACCCAACTAAAACTTTTTTGTTTGTTAATAGTAGCGTATACTGGAGATATTAACCAAGCACTGCGTGATGTTACTTTTCAAGCATTGAGGGGTAATCGACAGAAGTTGGTCTGTGAGTGAACAACTATAACTTTAAAGTGATCGATGATTTTACCTATCTTGGCTTCACCGTAAATAAATAAAGTAATTCCAGACTAAAAGACATAACCTTTGATTCGAAGAGGTTATATCTCTTCGCTGACTCTTAGTGAAATTTTCCGGACCTCCTTGACCTCCCTCGTAAGTTGATTTTTAAGCTGTTTTTCAAAATTCGTTCTTAAATGTGCCATACGGGTGGGAGCTGGAAGCTTAAAATGATCTGAAAAAATATTCCCCGGACAATTTTAATATAGGTCTCCGAAGACATGACCATCCCAAATGTATTTTTACACATGATTTGTCATATTTTTTAATACGAGTTTTACCCGCTTCAAACTTCATACCACTGTAAAAAAATTGTGACGCAGTGGAGCAAAATGCAGTTTACGGTTAAATGGAGTTTAAGTTTGTCACCACCGGGACAATGTTATTATTAAGAACATAATATGCCAAAATTTTCCTGTTTATTAATAACATATCTCTTTGCTGTACGTCCATAAAACGAATCACTGTAAGGCTGGGAAGACACTTTTTCTCTGGACGAATTGCGTAAGATTTGTTTCATGTTGTTGGCATACCGACATGAAGCTTGGTCCAGAATTACGTTGATATCATCATGTCATTGGTGAGTTTCAATGAATTTCTTAAACTTATACTGTAGCACCCATTGGCTTATTGCCTTTTAACAAACCTCGTTAAAATGGGTCATAAATTAAGAAACCATAAATATTTCACTACATTCATAAACACAACTGATAACATGTGTTATTAATGTTCTATAAAAACAACTTTAATATAGTTCCTCTTTATTTCTTAAAATAAAACTACTCTAACAAGACCCGGATCTTTACACATTCTACACTTTTCTAATCAAACACCCATTTTTACATTCGCGTATTCTTCTAACATGTAATCTAAACTTAATTTGATTAATTTTCTCATAATTTAATTGAAATTAAATGGGCGCTCACAAACTAATGGACTCAGTAAGCATTACAAACAAGTTATGATGAGCCATTACAACAGCGAAAGGCTGTGGCTCTCTCTCGCGCGCCATCCCTTCAACAATCAAATTAACACTCATATGTGAAGGTCTACTATGATCAATTATTGTTATCATAATTCCTATTATTCATAACATTAATTAAATTTTTTAGGGGTACATTCAGTCAAACCGTATATCTATGAATACAATGAATACTATGAACATATATTTATGGTTTTATAACAATATTAATTAGTTTAGTAAACATCTCCAGCAAACACATCGAGAAAAATGGAGAAATTATACCCAAAAAGTAACGACAAATTTAAATGAAATACACCAACATTTGTAACGTCCACTAGGGAGAATGAATAGTTGCCCAAAATGCGGGCTCATTTTGACCAGTGTGACTGGCCCCGTATCGAAGGAAATACTTACCAACGAAAACAAATTATAAAGTTCATCAACATTTACTCACAACATCCTAATAGTTTCAACACAAATAGTTCTTGTCTAATTAAAAGATAATTTCACAAATGAGGGCATAGGGAATTGGAGAGGATGAAACACTATTCTACGCATCATATGAGTGTTGAGTAGTACCACTTTACACAGTCGGAAGAGACCTGTTGCATGACCCCAAGTTCTGGTGTTAATTGTGCGGCAAACATATGACACTAACGCCACACATCGGTTGCATAGTGTCAGTGAAGAGTACTCACTCGTTGTTGTTGTTGTTGCCGTGTGTCGTGTGTATCCACATCTGCATTGTGGCATCTGCACGGAAAAGCCCCTTCATCGCTAAGCGTCATCATCAAACAAGATCTGATACAGTTTGGAAACAACAACTACCACAATGTGTTCATTGGAGCGTGTGTCAAATATTTTCTTATTTGAAGTGACACTTCACGAGTGTTTCATCTCAGAATTTTCCTTCTTTTAACGCCGCCGCCTTGGCAGCACTGCACAGTGTTGGGATTTTGAGTCGGAAGTGGTGGAATAACATTAACTTGTGAGCAATTTGGAAAAAGAAGGAAATATATTGAAAATGCAAAATGTTACTTGCATTATGAACTTACCTTATATTTACGTTTACAATCAATAATCAGCTCTATAGGAAGAGATTCCGTTTGCAAAAGAGCGATGAAAATTGTTATACGCTTACCCTTCGGTTGATACAACCCAAGAGTGTAATACAAAAAAGGAGTCACTTTAGACCCTAGGTTTCTTTGAACCAAATTCGATTCATGACTTTTTAAGTCGTTTGAGCCATGTCCGTCTGTCTGTCCGGCTAATACTCACGATAACTTTCGAAAGACGCACCCAAATGTTTTGTATTTCCCCAAGCACCACGTACGGTATTGCAAATGGGCTGCATGGATACGCCTCTTCTGGTACCTCCCATACAAATAAACCATCCCGCCCAATTTAGAAATCAAGTAATAATAACAAAACACCTAACGCGATGTGCCCAAATTCTGTATTTCGAAAGGCTATAGCAGGATAAAGTTGGAAGTCTAGCCACACCCCTTATGGTACCTGCCATAAAATTTTACCATCCCGCCCACTTTAGAAATCGAGTAATAATATCAATACACCAAACGCGATCGTGCCCAAGTTCTGTATTTAGTCAAGCTATAGCGGGATAAAGTTTTGGAGAAAACTCTGGAAGTCTAGCCACACCCCATATGGTACCTCCCATACAAATGTACCATCCCGCCCACTTTAGAGATCGAGTAAAAATATCAATCCATCTAAGGCGATCTTGTCCAAATTCTGTGTTATGTAAATCTATATATTCTGTATTAAGTAAATCTATACCAGGATAAAGTTTTGGAGAAGAAACAAGAAGTCTAGCCACGCTACTGCTGGTACCACCCATGGAAATGTACCATCCAGCCCTCTTTAGAAATCAAGTAATAATATCAAAACAAGCCACGCGATCGTGCCCAAATGCTGTATTCAGTAAAGCTATAGCAGGATAAAGTTGGAAGTCTAGCCACACCCCTTCTGGTACTCCCCATACAAATATACCATCACGCCCACTTAAGGAATCGAGTAATAATATCAATACACCCAAAGCGATCGTGCCCTAAATCTGTACTTTGTAAAGCTATAACTGGATTAAGTTTTAGATAAAGAATTGGAAGTCCAGCTACGCTCCTTCAAGTACCTTTCAAACAAAGGTTTCATCCCGCCCACTTTTAAAATCGAATATTAATATTAATACACCCAACGCGACCATGCCCAAATTCTGTATTAAGTAAATCTTAGCATAACTCATTCATTTTTCAACCGATTCTTATAAACTTACCTATTTTAGAAAGCTACTTTAATATAGCATAATACAAAAATAAAAACTATACATTGTGCAGCTTCATGATCAACTGAGAGCGTTGAGAAAATGAGAATTCGCAATTTTTTTCGGGGTTGTTTTGCTTAAACTGCCGCCGTTTGACTATTTTTTAACCGATTTTCAAAATTATTTTTTCTTATAAAAGGTGAAAGTCATAGCTTTACAACAAATGTAAGCTTTCAAAAATGGGTTTACAAAGGGAAGACTTATGAATTTTGTAACTTGTAATTTTAGGAATATCGCCATTTCACTTAATTTGCTATAAAAACATTACTCAACGAAGTGACCGAGAAAAACTTAAAGTACCACTTTACTCTATGGACTCCAGTCTAACAGAAATGCTACATAAGAACCCCTGTATATTTGTGTGTAGCACAGTGTTATTATGGCATGTAACTTGACAAAACGAATGATGCAGAACTTTTTATTTTTGGGGCTACTTTCACAGTCCCGAATCAATGAGCTGAAAAATGTTATACTGTGTTATGATTGTCTTATTTGTATCAGGTTTAAACGGTGATATTGGTAAAATTGTTAAAACCTCTTGAGTAATTTTCATTTGTAGCTGGTAAATATTCGAATTTATGTAAATTAAAATATTATTTTTCTTTGTAACCAACAATTTAATTTCAGATGTTTTGTAAATTGTTAATCATCAAATTCTTCCCCTATTCTACATTTTGCCATATCCCACACTGTGCACAACACATGTGCACATTTGGAACAGCGAAGAAAAAATCCAGGCACTACAATTCAGCAACATTTTACCCAGATGTCAAGACGGAAGAAGCAGATAAACACGCGCGGCGCATTCAACGCTTAACCAATTGTGCGTGTGATTGCCCCACCGCTGATTAGTTTTTGCTCTCATTTCTCAGCAGCCAAGTGGCAACGCTTTTTGTTTTAATTATTATTAAGGATTTCCGGCTTTTGTTTAGATCTTTATTCAATCTCTCTTCATTGTGTGCACTTTTATACGAGTATCCCAAACTCAGCAAAGACCAACAAGGGGGAGGGGGAATAAAAAGAAACGCTTTTCAGTTTGTTTTAATTGTTTTGTTCATAATAAATATATTTTTTTGCTGTTTTTGTTCATCAACATCATTTTTCTTATTTAATTTATTTACACATTTTTACTTAGTTATTTTGTTTTTGTTGTAATCGTTATATCGTCGTTCTTTGTCGTAATAGTTTAACAAAATTTAATTTATATTAAATATATTAGAATAAATACATAAGCTATACAAATTACAAATAACTACATTTACATACAAATACAGTGTTTACATAAATATATCTATATATATATATATATATACTAGATCTATATTTTACAAAATTTCATACATTTACAATACGTACATTAAGGACCTTTCTACACAGGATATCACAAGATTTCTGTAACAGAACAAAATATTTAGTTTGATATGAAATTCTGGTAGCATGTTAACAAACTGGTTTTCTTTTTTGATTAGGTCTAAAAGTTTTTGGTAAAAAATGTCCAAAATATAAAAATGCAGGTTAGTGTTAGCAATTGTTGGTGTAATTTAATACTTTTGCGGAAGTTTCATAAATTTATGTTACTGTTGTTGACCTTAACAAATGATATTGGTTGACAAATTTATTGCAGTTTTGACTTCAAATTATATGACGCCTATAAATATTAGAGGCTAAATTTGTGTAATGATAGAAATATGTATATACCTTTTGGCATACGTTGTCCTTGTCACCGTCATAGTGTATAAAATCAAATGTGACGGTGACAAGGACAACGTATGGCAAAAGGTATACTTTGGGACCACTAAAACTAAACTTAAAACAAGACTAGCTGGGTACAAATCAGATTTGAATAATAAAAGCAAGCCATTGGAGCAAAAAACGGCACTAGCATTCCACTGTGCTCGAACAGGACATATGCCAAACCTCACGGACGTCGGCAAATTGGCTGAAGAGCGCAACTACTCCCGTCGGTTCATATTGGAAATGCTCCACATAATTGACGTACCAGCTAAGAAGCGACTAAACTTATGGTAGATACCGAGAGAGTCGCGCAAATTTATAGACACACAGTGGACAAACACAGACGACAAAACTATAGTAGTTTAACCAAGCTTGCGGATGTAGGACGTAATTACTCAGTTGTTAAAGTAATAGTAATTGTGTAAATTTGTTAATGTGCAAATGTTTAATATATGTAAATCTTTTTAAGATCGGATCCCCCTGAAGATGACCAGCGAAGTTGGTCGAAATATTGGGAACAATAAATAAAAAACTTTGAAATCGTAACGAGTTTGTGTTTGCACTGATGACCTCAAGCCAGACTAATCCACTGAATAAAATAGAAGTACAAAGGTCAACTATCAACACATCCACATTTTATTTTATTTAAACAACCATTACTCCGGCAATTTGTTTATGATTTTAAAAAGTATTTATTTTTAAAAAAAATGTCTCCGAAAAGTAAGGTTATGATTTTTGATTTTATAGATTTAAAATCAGCGACTTCAAAGTTATAAAAAAATGGTATATTGATTCCCTTGTGTAATATACTTACATTTTCCATAGAACAATTTATGCTTATAAATGTATGCTTATATATTGTTTTATGTAATTATGATATCGTTATTAAAAAATATTCATTCCAGTGTCTATAAATCATAGATACAATATAATGTCCTTTGAATCTATCAAAAATTTGTCCTATTTGTAACAGAATCTCATAAATTAAATCATTATAGATAATAATTAATTCCTTAACTTAGCCCAAATTCTTCTCCATTTATCTAAAATAATACATATTTTAAATGATAGGTGGAGTAAGAGTCACTGCGACAAAAATTAAAATTGCCTATTGTGACAACGATTTCTTGGATCAATCTATTCTAGGCCGAATCATATCCCAACATGTCGTTGCTAACTGCTCACCAAGATCTTGCAATTTAATGGATTTTGTAAAATCTTTTGTTTATGAAATAAACCACAAACAATTCGTGACATGAAGGCCGTGATCCAAAATATCATTTGTGAGATATAACCAATACTGTGTTAAATTGGCATTGAAAATCTCATAAAACGATTCAAATTTTACACAAAATTTGAATCAAATTGACTTTTTTTGTGCATTTTGAATGCGTTGTTGGAAATTGGTTGAAAATATTTTTAACTTTTAACATATCACTTCATCGTGTTAGAAAATAATTAAGAATTTTTGCTTAACTTTCTTTGCAACTTCTGGAGATGTTTATAGTATTCATACTTCATACTGAAAAAACTGACGTTATAAAACAGCTAAAAAAAATCTCTTAGTTGTGTAAGTTAACAGTTTAACGACTAAGCCGAAAGTCAACTCTTAGAGAAGCTTTTGTTGCCAAGACTACTTTAAACTTGCTGTCGACAACATCCGCGGCACCGCCGACCAAAGTAAATTTGGATTATTGAGACAAAAATCCAACTGTTGGTCTTCCGCATGATAGTCGTGTGTTTTAACTATCATGCTACAGTGTAACCCATAAAATGTCTCTAATGGACATTAAAGAGAAAGAGTTTGAGTTTTTAACAATTTCGAATGATATGATCCAAACTTTTTAAGTATATATTATGATGAAAAGTAAAGCTACGTGTGAAATTTGATTGAAAACGAATAAAAATATTTGTGCGGCATTAGGTTAAGTGCTATTGATCGAAATTTTGCTATATTTTTCCTGTTGAATACAATAAACATATCGTCGGTATTCTGCAAAAAGGTCTCAAAGCCACTTTATGTATTTTCGCTTGTGTGTTTTTTTTGTAATAAATATGATTTGGTTTTGATACAATAATTACAAAACTACTTAAATAATCATGGGAATTTTTTACAGGGCATAGTCTACCTTTGGGAAACTTTAACATCATTTCATTCATTTCATTTCATTTCACAAAAAAAATGTACTTGAGACTTTTTTGCAGGATACCGGCGATATGTCTAATTTTGTTCACATTCTTACGCATTTATATATGCTTAAAGTATTTGGTTACTCTTAACATCACTTAAGGAAAGTTTGTTATATAAAAACCTTAGTATTTTAGAGATAACTATTTATATTATTGTTAAGTCAAGTTTATTAACGTAATCGATTAACCAAGTATTTGAATCAGCCTTTATTTTTGTAACACATCCTGCAGCTAAATTTTCTTTCTGTGCATTTTGTGGCACTCTTCAAAATGTTAAATATGTAAAATAATACTTAAGTAGGTTTAGATCTTATTAGGTTACTAACACCAAGTAGTGTTGACGATCAAAAAAATATAGAATTTCTAATACACAACCAAAGATTGTGAAAAAAGCAAAGGAGCCATGAGCAAGTAATGAAAACAAATTGATAAAAAGTAACATCAAGGATTACTTACAAAAAAAGTATATAAGATCGTAAAACATTTAGTAAACAAGAAAAAAAACTTTAAGTATTGCCTCCAATTTTGTCTATCAAATCTAAAGCGCGATGAAATATTATTCTTAGTCATTGATTTAGTTAAAACAAATGTCTTCTTTAAAATTCTCTGTTTTTAAACGATGAGCAGGCAACCTTTAAACAAGTTGCACGACTGTTGCACTCTCTATGATGAGAAAAGAAGACACACATTTTGAACTTAAAGAAAACCTACCGACAAAAGCGGTCGATTGAAAAACAGTGATCAAGTCCAAAATCAGCAACATAAGAATACACACTAATCATTTTGCGGGGTAATCTTTGCAAATCTTGTACCATTATGACGATTCATTAGAGTATCTAAACTTATGACCAAGCAGTTTTGTGTCATACGATCACAACTCAAAAAATTGTTTTCAAACATTGACCTTTAATGAGATTTACTTGGAAGTGGGTCAATAAAAAATTAATCTCTTGTGCTTAAATTATAGAGCCGCATTATTCTACACATCTTAGGCAAACTCTCATCCATTTAAAGTTATGAAAATTCCTGTTTTTAAAGTCAAAACTTGTAATTTTTTTCTTTCAAAATTTTTCCAATAAAATCGACAATAAACATATTTTTACGCTTTGTAAAACTAGCACGATTTTTCAACGATTCATATGCTACATTCAAGCCGAAAAGAACATTATAAAATTTCTAACCATTTCTGAGATATCGGTGCTCACAAATATCCACTCAACACCTGAATATTTGAAAATGACAAGAGCGGTATTTCGAAAGTGGTTAAAAACCCCTAGGCAATCTTCATCATTTTCGATACACTAACGAACCGTCATAGTGGTACATGATTTGTAGAATCACTGTCGCATTGTGTTATCGATTTAAATTTAATCTTATATAATACATAGACAGGTATGACAAAGCTGATGTTACTTTTTTACATTACAAATATTCAACTTTTGAAATTAAGTGCTAAAATAGAGGACAATGACGAAAGTGGAGTCCTACACTCATTTAAATTTTTATCATATTTTTTGAGATTTATTCACTTGATATAATTAATTTTTTATTTTAGTAACTGAAAACTAATACTGATTTCTTCTTTTTCTATTGCAGGTAAATATTATTATTGTTTTTGAAGTTGTAAACATAAAGGCATGATGCTTTCTGCATTGCCAAATGATGATAGAGTGCAGGTAAGCTGTCTGTGTAATTATATCTATATAACTATATGAGTAAAATTTTCTACATTAAATGATTACACAAATTCCCCTATACGATACTTCACTAACTTCAAATCGATGTTAAATTATTATGGCATGTAACTTGACAAAACGAATGATGCACAATTTTTCTTTTTGAGGCTACTTGCATGTGTAGTTCTCTGATTTGAGTCCCAAAATCATGTGTTGTACTGTGCTATTGAAATCCAACAAAAAAATATTGGGAATTACTTTTTCGGGAATTACTATATTGATATTTAAAAAAATATATTGATTCTATAACGGTACCTTAGCTGCGAATATTATCTACTTTCATAGAAGTTTTTTTTTAAGTTTTCCGAAAATAAAGAGATTTTATTAAAAACTAGTGGGCCCGGCAATGCTTCGCTATTGCATTTTAACTTGTAATATATTTCACATTTAGGTCTACAAAGTACTTCGAAAACGGTACTTAAGCTCGATAATGATATGTTAAGTTTATTAACTTATGTAACTAATTTCAAGCAACTCCTTGACATGAAAGTTAACAAATTAAGTTTTGTTGTTTTAAATTCTAAATATCATAGGCTCTATGACGATAGTAAAAAGTTCATCAGCAAAGTCATATCTTTTACAAATCGGAAACAGACATTCCGTTTAAGATCAAAATTCAATGTAGTAGCGGTAACCGTCTGTATACTAACTATCTCTTTGGGCGTCAAAAACACTTTTGAGGCGGAGAACCGCCTATTGACCGAAGATGGAAATTTCGTTTGAAGTTTTATGCCTTTAGCCATAAAAACCTCTTTTGCCATGTCTTCTTCTCACATGGATCAAGAATATTTCCGAATACTATCTTTGTATTGAACTCGTATTACCATTCTATGAGATAATTCGGTCACCAACGTTTGGCTTTACAAAGTGATGATCTCACGCGCTGTATGGCATTTTACGCCGTCGTGTTGGAACCATTTCTCCTTCAAATAATGTGCAATGACATGATAAATAAAAAAAATCAATTGATCGTCCACTGGTTTTAGTTCTTCTACCAGTTGGTTATATGAATATAGGCCAAGATCTTTCCTCAGCATTTGCAGAGACCGAGTTGCTGAGAACGGCGTCGGTTCGATAAATTCGAGTCCCCTGTCACACTTACGTCTACAGCGTCGATGGCTTCTATTAGCTGCTCAGATGGATGAGTATATGCACCATAAACTTCACAAAGGGCAAACAGAGCGCGCATTTTGAAAATAAATTTGCAAGATTTGTAAACGTTGTTCTTGTGTAGTTTTTACATGGTGATTTTTCAAAGAAAGTCTCAATGAAAGTCTATCACACTTCACACACCTCGCCTGAATGACGAATTGGTTGACCTAAAATGGCAACAAAAACGGTAAATGGGGTTTTGTTGGGGGTCAATTATATATTAAAAATCCACATGAATCAAAATCCTAGCTGATACTTTTTTTAAGATAAAAGGATTTTTCGTTTATTTACTCCGTTTTGCGCTTCTTTTGGAAGTGACGTTCGTTGCCCCATGATTATTGAAAGCGTACAGACTTCAAATTTAAGACACTTCTATCAAAATTTAAGTTTTCTGCACTAAATTAAGCTTTCCCAGCGCAAGCTAGGAATTGATATTACACACAAAGTTTATTGGTGACATTTTCTAACAATTCATCGTAGATTTGGTTACAATTTTTGCGAATAAAAAAACTGTCCCACCTTACTGTTCATATCTCTAGGCGAACTGCAATATACTGTGGAATTTGGACAGTTATAACTGTTTATTTTAAAAGGGGTGTGGTACAGCCCACTTCCACTCTTACTGTTATTTATACTGCAACAACAACATATGTAACAAATCTCATCTTCATTCCTCTTATAGTTCATGAGATATAGCCCTTTTTATTTTCATGTTGTATGGGCGGTGCCATGCCCCTTTATCCAATCACAACCAAATATAGCCAGGGACTATCTACAGGTCATCAGTACCACTTGGTAAAATTTTCGTATCAGTCTGTCTATTGGGAAAGCCTGCAGAGCGGTTTTGAAAAGGGGGCGTGGCACCCCCCACTTCCACGCTGGCTGTAATTAATACTGCTTCAACAACATATATACCAAATCTCATCTTCATACCTCTGATAGTTCATGAGATATAGCCCTTTTGATTTTCAAGTTGTATGGGCGGTGCCACGCCCCTTTGTCCAATTGGACCGAATTGTAAATATAAACCACCCGGGGTGCCACCCAAACGCATACAAAAAAATTTATGCAAATCGGTCCAGCCGTTCCTGAGTTATGAAGTCACAACACACTTGCAACAATTTTTTATATATATATTATTAAAAATATTAAACTTTTTATATAGTTTTTGGTAAATAGGTACCGATTTAAGGCATGCACATCAGACAATCATATTTTCATTATATTTAAAACACAACATCTGGAGAAGTGAATAGTCAATATAAAAGATAAGTGCTCATTCTATGACATGCCCATGTTAAAATTTCTTTTGTGCCAAATGTTGTGTTCGGCAGGGTCCCTAAGAGGTACTTATTATGCTCTTTTTTGAACGATTATTTTATGCAGAAGATTTAAAGAAATAAGGACAAAACTTTTTTTAGCAAAATGTTTAGTATATACTTCAAGTTTTCTAAATAAAACAATATAGAGTCAGTGAATCTGGTAATGAAGTCATTAACGTCAGGTATCGTCTCTTATATTCAAAGAAATACTTTTATACAATTGTTTTTTAAAGACTACAAAAATTTTAATTTTCTTTGTACGATTTTACTTATTCTATAAGAATTAGATGGATTTTGTTGAAAAGATTGAATAGTAAGAAAATCTCACTTCTACAAACTTTTGTTTCTAAAAAAACCTATATGGAATATATGACTATCATGACTATCAACTACCACTAATACCGGGTACCACAACTGTTGCCATGTTACTAAAACTTAATCTTGGCCCATGGATACAAAATTTTAAATACAGTCAAATCAATTTTCTGTTTCCACTCAAACTGCAATTAATTCCATTGTATTTGTTAGCACACGTAGAATGTTTCTCTTTTCTTAGGCGGCAATTAAAGGTAAACATATTCAAACAACAATATATAAATACAACATCGAAATATTGACAGACGATCATATGTTTTATTCAATTGAAATGACGACAAGTGTGTGTCAATACACAACACATTGGGCTATTGACACATCATATGTTTAAAGTTTACTTAACAATGGTGAACAATGGCCGATACGGATCAGTAACCAGCGATTTTGTTAACCTTCGTCTGTCTGGTATGATTCTTAAAACACAAAAAAAAACAAAAAAACCTAAATTTTTCTATTCTATACTATTTTATAACGAGTCCATTTGAACACGTTTAGAAAATGATAAGACAAGCAACAATATAGGGGAATGATGTCTGGGATCGTTGTTGCATAGCTGTAGCCAAAAAAATGTATAACTTGATTGAAGATATTCTAATGTACAGTTAAATTACACAAGATATAAAGGAAACTTTTCCATGTATACCTAGTCAACGGAAATGCCGACTTATGTTATGTAATTTGTATGTCAATTAAACTGCATTATATTAAAACTGCCTGACCAAAAAGGGTTTCTGCCCTCAACCATTTCACACAATGCAGAATGTGATTTTACTTTTTATTTAAAATTCAATAAAATACTAAGTAAATTATTTTTGTTCAAACATAAATTATGATTTTAGCTTTAGTAACTCTATGTAAATTCAAATTGTTATATATTTCGAAATTTGAAAAAAAAATTATAAAAAAGTATGGGGAAAAAGATTTTCTTTCTTAAATTGGCTATATTTTGAGATATCAAATCCGATCAAGATCGAAATGGTTTTAAAGACAACTATATGGTTTACAAATATTTCAAAGATAGCTCTTTTAATCGTCAACGTAGTTTAAGTGCAGTGGTCACCAAATTACAAAAAAAAAAATTTAAAAATACTTCTTCCAAAGACGAACATACGAAAAAACCTGCAACTTAACCAAGAAAGCAAATTATATTTGAACAAAATACATGGATAAGGATACAAATTTTAACCCAGCCCAATAATAATTATAATAACTATTCACCACTTTTGATGTGCTTAAAAAGTAGTAACTACATATTTGATATTTTTGGTAAAAAAAGAAAAACAAACAATTCAATGGAATTTATGTCCGATGTACAAAGCATGGACAAGAGCTTATGTGGATTATGACGTGTGGTCTTCGTTGATACCATTTTCGCACCGGTGTGTTTGGGCTTCTCAATGGTTTCTTGAAGCTTTCAAGACTTTTAAGGTTGTGATAATGTGTGGAGAAGGCACAGCAAAGGGTACTGATGCTGATAGTTTGGCCACTATCGAAATAGCTATCCGCCCTGCCAGCTGTCAACATAATCCATTTCACACAACTCTTGTAAAACAAACTCTAATAGCAATAGTTGAAATGGATCTTGAACCGAACGATGAAAACACATTCATTATTTACACATATAGATTAACAATACAAAACAAGAGCAAAAAAATATGTAAAAAAAATCAATGATTTTTGGAAGTAATAAAAAAGTAATTCTCCTTTTTGCTAAAATTAAATAAAAACCCCCACTGACTCTTATACTTTTCTGTAATCACTACGAACTTTGAATAGTAAAACCTGAACATCAGCTTTCCATCATTATTTAGCTGCGAAAAAAAAATATCGAAAATATCTTTCATTTGAGTACCAGCATATAGAGAGCACCATAGGACCGAATGAGACCCTTTTTTTTGTATCTCTATTGCCCCAAAGGGTCTTAAAAGATATTTTTATTATGAAGTAAAAATGTGAATTTTTATTGTCCTTTAATGAATTTCAAGTAGAATTTTTAATTTTCTATTAGTCCTTTCTGAATTTCAATTGAAGTTTCTGGTTTTTATATTTTCTTTTCTAATTTTCAAGTACAACCTCATAAGTGTCGTTATTATTTTTTTGAATTACAGTTGTAAAAGTTGTAATGATTGATTGTTCATTGATTAGGTCAATCATGCAAAATGCATTCATTGATTTTTGTTGTAGTTGTTCTAGTCGTTCAGTCAGTCTTGAAATAGTTCCACGCTATATCAAAAAATAATTGAAGAAAAATCTTCAATACCTTAGAAGACAATAAGAAAAGAAAGAATAACTTAAAAATAGATGATTTATTGATTTTGCAACCTGAAAGGAACTTGTTATTACGATTCGTACTAGAATAATTTTTTAATTCGTAAATGAATCGCTTTTTAAATTAATAAAAGAATCGCTTTCACAAATCGAGAACGAAGTTAGATTTTTTTCCCACTCGCGAATCGTTTGCAAGAATCGTTCTCGAACAAAATGCAATTCTAAAATGATATAATTCTCGAATTGAATAATTTGTCGGGTATAAAGTAAATATTTTTTAAATTTGTTTATGATGAATGATGTATTTTTATCCACTGAAATACAAATATCCTTTTTGAATCTTTGAAAAACCCTTACATCACATGGGAACTCGACGTATAAGGAATGGGGAATCGACATGTACATACCGTTTTGGCAAATGTTGATATGTAAAAAATAGTTGATTTTTTGGAAAATTGTTTTTTTTTATGTATGATATGTCCTTTTGGACTATTAGTATTAAATTTCTATATAAAAAGCTGATATGTTTCTATGATGTTATTTAACTTTAAATAGGCTTCATGTAAAACTATGAAAATTGGACATATCAACTTTTGCCATAACGGTATATATTTAGTCCCAAGATAATCTTAAATACAAATAACATGTTAACAAGTGCCATAATAAGGAATTTCAAATGTTTGTAACCTCAGCAGCTACAACTGATATGAACAGTCCGTGCTATGAAATACCGGCCTCAAATATATTATTTTGGAGTATTATGAGAATTTTTAAGTATTATAAGTATTTAGACAATACAGCTAGAGCATTTCGCTGTTTTTTTTAACTAGCTTCTCCATTAAGTTTTGACACTGAGAACAAATCTGTAAACAACTGTCGAATAAAACTTTAATTTTAATTAGAAATGTATATTTCCACTACAAAATACTTCAATTACTTTGCTTCAAAACACTTTAATAGTAATGCAAAGATCGAAATGTGAAAAGTAACAATGCCTCTTAATACATTTGAATTCCGAACGGAATCAGAAATGTTAATTATTCTTCAACCAAGCTTTACAGCAAAACATGTAAACGAAAATGATGAAGATTTATTTGAATCCAAAAAAAAAAAAAAATATATTCATAGAACAAAAAAAACGTCATTTTAAATTAGAATCGGAAGGTAAATCCACATGTGCTTTTAAATAAATCCACCAACTCAAAATCAATGCAGAACTTTGGTAAATTGTCGCTGCTTTTCACATAAATTTATGAAACTAATTTAAAGGAGTTAATAGTCATAGTCCTCTCAAATCGAAAACTGTACTCCAAAGTATCACATATTACACACTTAAGTCAAAAATTTAAAGGGCAGCAGACATACTCATATTTTAGCTAGAAACCAGCTAAATATTGTTTAACAAAAATTTAAGTTTGAATGGTTTTCGATTCAAAACAATCGGCGTAGGGCTACTCCTTCCCCTTTACCTTTCAAAATTTTGAACAATTGTTTCTTTCTCTAACCCACCGACAATTACTTGCTTTCTAATTGTGGACATTTTTTTAAACTTATATGATCCGCACTCTTACAGTGGCGGTTAATTTCATTGAAATTTCATTTCTTCATCGCCACTCATTTCATCGCTGTGTTACATTGTACATACATGCGAGTAGAAACCCTAAGAAGCTTTTGGAAACATAGCTACGCTTAACAGTACAAACGACTTACAAAAACTCAGCTGTTTCGTGAGACCACAGTGACCGGCTTTAATATGGGACCGGGCGGTGATGAGGCCGATGCGGCCGACGGTGATATCGAGTGAGACGGCGAGGCTGGTTGTCCCAGATGCGTTAGAACTTGCAGGGGCTGGTGTAGAGCTGATGGCGGCGCATGGTGGCCCTGTGGACCGCCAGGTGATAGGTGATGCAGTGAGGATAACTGTTGTTGTTGCTGTTGTTGCTGGTGCTGCTGCTGTTGTTGTCTTTGGTGAGCGGCTATGGCCGCCGCTGCCGCATGTTGCTGCAACAATTGCTGATACTGTAGACGTTGGTAGAGATCGGAGGCGGGCAAGGAGGCAGCTGCTGCAGCAGCCGCGGCCGCTGGATGTGTTTGGGGCGGCATTGCTGCCGCAGATAAAAGTCTTTCCATGTTGCTGTAGTTGGCGGCCGCCGCCATGGCCGGATTCATGCGACCCGCAAAGGGAGACGGCGGCAAGGCGGGGTTCTTTGGCACAAAAGGGTTATAACGACCGTACATACTGGCCAATAGACTGGGATTGGCAGCACCCGCTGCGGCCGCTTGCTGGGGGTAAAGGAACTGATTGAATTGGGGATAGCCGAGACCGGTGAACATGGGACCGATCAGCGAACGCTTGAAGGCGGCCAAGCGGGATCGAGAGGCGGCAGTGGTGCGCCTTCTCAGCTTCCCCGTTGAGCCGCCAATGAAAACATCGTCTGCCGACGGATCCAGCATCCAATAGTTTCCCTTGCCGGGATCGTCATAGTGTCGAGGAACTTTCACAAAACACTTGTTGAGACTCAGATTGTGGCGTATGGAGTTCTGCCAGCCCTGTTTGTTGTCGCGATAGTAGGGAAAGTTAGTCATGATGTACTCGTAGATGCCGTTCAAGGTCAGGCGCTTCTCGGAACTCTGACGTATAGCCATCATGATGAGAGCGTTGTAGCTGTACGGCGGCTTCTCATTGCCCTTTTTGTCCGTCACCGGTTTCTCGCCATTCTCCTCCTTGTTCTCGCCTTCACCCTCGGTGCCTTCGCCATCCATGTCCTCTTCACCCTCGACGTCGGGATCTAAACCCACTTCGGCGTCACTGTCTTGAGCCTCGTCATCAGGATGGTGATGGTGATTGCTGAGATTGAAACTGTGGGCCATGCCCTCGTTGCTGTGTATGCTCAGCTCACTGCCGTCGGTAGGTGGTGGTGGAGACATGCTGGTGACATCCAGATCTGAATCGCCATCGGGCACATCGGTCTCATCGCAGAGATTGTGGTAGGGCCTCAAGTGATCCGGCTGCTTGGGGTGGTTGTCCTCCACGGTCTCGGGTAATATGGCATTGATGGAGAACGAAGACTTGAGGTGGGGCGTGCGGGCCATTTTGTAAAACTGTTGCAGTTGATTGTGGGTGTCGATCAGGGCTTGATGTTGCAAATGCTGCAGGTGTTGATGAACGGGCAGCTGATGCGACAGCGGCTGTTCCGACTGCTGGGTTTGTTGCGCGAGCGAATGTTGATCTGCCGGGGCCTGGGTCTGATGGTGAGGATGATGATGCTGCTGCTGGTGATGGTGATGATGCTGATGATGATCTGAAACTCTTTCAACAACACTACATGGATCATCGATTTTCACCATGTTTTTGCACTCACGCACGCACACACACACACAAAGAGGTTTCTATTCTATTATTTTGATTTGCCTTAAACAGTGGTCGTGTTGGATCGAATGCTTAAGAACTTTTGTTTTACTGTGCAGAAGGGCTATTTGCGTTCGCAATAATTTCTTATTAGATCTTTTGCATTATTTCGGATTATCACAGCGGATTAGCGGTCGATGGATGTATTACACTTTCGGTTGGATTAACGTTTTTATCTCCGTTCGTTTTACGCAATACTACAACACTGCTGTGCTTATCTTAGATCGAGACCAACGATTAACGACGACGGGCTCATTTGCGACGTCCGTTTTCGTGCAATGATTATAGTAGACTAAAAACATGACGGTGACGCCGTCGATTAGCGGCTCACACAGCGCCGCCAGAGTGTGTGTGTGCGCGCCGTGTTTAAGCTTAAACGTGGAGAGTTTCCACATAAACACCCTAAATATCAGTCTGTCTTCTTTTCTCCTAAGCAGTGAGAGCGCTCTGCACTCATTGTGACTATGACCAATGCCAAAAGTGGAACGTGAGCATGTCAAGGAATTGTTGTTGTACGAACGGTAACGACCAATGAGCGGAGTCAACTGCACACAAATCTTATTCGCCATGAACACGAACAGAAAAAGAGAGAAGAGGTCTTATCACCGCACGCACACACACACTCACGGAAGGTGGGGTGTTGTGGAAGGTGGTAGTTGTGTTATTTGTGGTTTTTCTCTTTTTCCCAATGGCATCCATGTTGCTTTGAGACCAGAATGTCTCTTTGCTCATTGAAATCTTGTTCGTTGTGTGTGAACGTGTGTAGTTGTTGTTGTTTAAATGTTTTTCCTTTTGGGTGTTGTTTTAATGAAAACAACTGGTTTGTACTGTGTTGTTGTTGTTGCTGCTGCTATTTGAAACGTGTTATTTGCTCACTTCGTCATTATGCTGCCGTGTTTTCTGTGTGTGTTTTAGTTTTTGCAGATGTTTTGCTTTTTTTCGCAAAAGCGTTTCTTTTTTCTCTTGGATGTTTGGCTCTCCTCCCGTCATCATCATCATCATCATTATCGTCACCATCGTCAGAGTTCGTGTTGTTGGTGCTAAAAACAGGATACATTTTCAGTAGCTTGAAAGTGTAAATGTTTTTGTTTGTTGCTCCATAATTTGTAGCATAGTTTGCAAACTCACGTAGCTCGGTTTTCAGTTATGATTTTTTTTCTTCTGTTTTCTTTTTTTTGGATGAGAGTATGAAAAACTGGGCGAGTTAGTAGATACAGTGGTGTGCGATGAAATAGAGTCGCACCTAACCAAAATTGTCAAAGCAAGAAAAATTCACATAAAAATATATTTTTAGGGAACTTTTAATTATTTTTATTGAATTTCAATACTAATCTAACAAAATTGAATATCAGTGTGGAAGTTCAAAAATTAAAAAGGTACAGTCAAATGAAAATATCTCAAATTCCCAGGTTTTGGCTGTGAACAAAAATAGAGTCAAAGAATTTATCGACTTGAAAGTTAATAAATTAGTGACTTAAATTAAAAAAAATGGTTAAGTTATATCTTTCTTTACCTCAGTACTTAGTAGAACAGCCATTACTTTTAATTACTTTGGCGGAACGATTTGGTATTGAATCCCCTAACTTTTGACAGGTCTGTATTGAAATATTATACCACAGAACTTTAATCATTGTCCATAGTTCATTCTTATCACATGTATTTTTTCCTTTAAGAGCTACTTCTAACTCCCGCCACAAATTCTTAACAGGATTTAAATCTGGCGATTGTGCAGGCCACCTTAAAACTCCAACTTTGTTATTTCGAAATCGAATTTGGCATTTTCTATGTGTGATTCGGGTCGTTGTCTTGCTGAAACACCCATCAAAGTGGCATTTCCCATTCAGCATAAGGCATAATGATGTCATTCAGAACATTTGTGTAAACTTTAGCGTCTATTTTACCATAAACGAAACGTAAAAAGAAGAGATTAATTCCTCAAAGAACTTGCGGATTGGCCAGTAACCAAGTGGCGGTATATTTTGTGGTCATATGAAACGAAAGTGAAGTTTTTTTAACTCTCATCGCAGCGAGCTTCCTTTACAAAGACCACCCAACACCGATCATCGTCCCCATCAACGAATATCGTCCCCAACACACCATTATGACCATAAAACATGGTGGTGAAAACATACTGATATGGGGTTACTTTTCGTACTATAGTACTGGGCCTGTATTTCGGTCTGAGGGTAACATTTACGCTACATTTTACACAAATATTTGAAAAGGCTTCATGATGCCTTAGTCTGAATGGCAAATGTCACTTCGATGAGTGTTTTAGCAAGACAATGAACAGAAACACACATGGAGTTGGCTAAAATGAATTTCGAAAACAACAAAATTTAAGTATTAAGATGGCCTGCACAATTGCCAGACCTAAATAATGATGAGAATTTGTGGCGGGAGGTAAAAATGGCTCTGAAACGAAAGAATCCTTCTAATAAGGAATGAACAATGGACATTAATTGAAGCTGCTTGGAAGAATATTCCAATACAGACTTGTCAAAAGTTAGGGGATTCAATGCAAAAGCTTTGCACAACAGCAAATAAAAATAATGGCTATTCTACAAACTACTGAGGTAAAGTAAGATATAACTTTAATATTTTTGTAGTTTTAGTTACTTTTTCATTTACATTAAGGTTGATAAATTCTTTGACTCTATTTTTGTTCACAGCAAAAACCTGGGAATTTGAAATATTTTTATTTGTTTGTGCCATTTTATGTATTGAACTACCCCACCGATATTCGAATTTGTCAGATTAATATTGAAATTTAATAAAAATAACTAAAAGTTCCATAAAAAAATATTTTTTTGTGAATTTTTCTTGCTTTGAAAATTTTGGTTAGGTGCGACTCTATTTCATCGCACACCACTGTATGTGTGAGTGTTGTGGATACACGTAAAGAAATATTTATGCTGTGAGATGTGGATGTTGTTTTGACTGTGATAGTGTTGAGACTCTGTTGTTGTTGAGGGTGATAACGTGGTTAGTGTCGTGTCGTAGTTGATATTTTGTTTTATTACGGTTGTCTAATTAATTAATTGCTTTACGGTTATATCGATATGCTAGATTTTGGTGGAAACATTTTATATTAATATACATAGGTATGCATGTATGTATTTTAATATGCTTAAAGAGAGGCCGCCGCGTCAAGTCATTCAGGAGCGTAAGTGATTACGATCAATGAATGTAACTTAATGTTTACATACATATATTGCCGACACTTAAAGAGTGATGGTTCTTTACAATTGTGAATCACAGCTTTGTCAAGGAAAACCGATATTCTTCATTGCCTTTTCCAAAAACATAAGCTGCTAAATGTACAAGTAACATTTAAACTTTCAACATTATCTAGCCGCACGGTGTAAAGAATTCTGAGCAATTGTATAACCGTTCTTTAACCTGGTTTATCCAAAGAAGTTTAGCTTGCCCCGAAGACTTTTCGAGCTGGAGCATTTTCATCCACGAACGCGCTAGACTACGTAGACATAGTTATATAGCTCATACAGCTCATGGTTCATTCGACAATGGTATTTACGAAGAATCCCAGAATATATTGATCCACTGCTCGGTAAAGCATGACAGGTAGGATCAGTGTCCGGTAGAGTTATAGGGCTTTGCCATTAAATAGCTTACTTAGTGCAAAGTAGGAACGGTTTGCGATCTTCAAAGTTAAAGATTGTTGTCAACGTTCACGTAGTGTCCCAAATGACTAAATTCCTTGTTTGTTGAAAAAAATAACTTAATTTTGTCATCATTTATCACCAGACCCATTTCTGTCGACTGCTTTTTAATGCCTGAAAAGGTCGCAGTCACATCCCACAGTCCTCGGCCAATGAGTTGGACAGCATGTGACTTGTATTAAATATCAATGGGCCCGACAATGCTTGGCTATTGCATACATGACGAATACTTACAATATGTTTGGCTTGTTAACTGAAAGGCCCTTGTTTATGCGTCGATCTTGTACGCTCTGTAAAAAATTCGTTACCCAAAGTTACTCCATAACGAGATCAAACCAACCGTGTGTTCGATATGTATGTACCTTAAAACTTTTTTCCCACGTTCCCTTATGCCCACCGATCAGAAATAAAATGTTCGTCTTCATATTCCCGCTGACAGAAAATAAATATTTTGTTAGCCTTTTCGAGGACTATGTAGCCTCATTTAAACTACTGACATCAGTGACTGTAAAAAAGAAATTTGCCTGTAAAATTTAACTTAAACTAAAAACATTAATTTTCCTTTACACCCCATAAATGGTATGGGATGCTTCCCGCGTTGTTGTGAATTAACACGCTTTCTATTTTAGATTCACAACAAACGGCACCTACTTATTTATCGACTAATGCGAACCTCACTGTTTGAGAAGCTTTTATTAGACATGCCGATTATCTCGACACGTATACTGCGAAGTTTCTCTCGTTAACATCGAAGCAATGAAAGAAAAATGTAGAAGACTGGAGCCGGAAATCGAACCACGGATCTCCCGCATGGTAGTCGCGTGCTCTAACCACTATGCCACGGCCGGTGTAAAATGTAACAGCATCGTATAAATGAGGTTGTTTTGTCAGTAACTTTGATGACACAGTTTTGAAAACCGTATTGTATCAATTCTGAAAAAGTGTCTGCACATAAAATTTAAAAATATTATGATATTAAGAAAAAAACAGTGTAGTTCTTGCTTTTTTTCAAACAACAGTTGTTTTTGGTAAAATAAATGTACATTTTGAAACAATGAAAATAACTTTGGCACACGTAAATAACTTTTTGGTACAATAAAAGTAGTTTAATTGTGTACAATAAAAGTACTTATTAGTACTTTTGAAACACTTTTTTAATTGTTATTTTTGTATACAATGAAAGTACTTTTTAATACAATAAATTATACTTTTTAGTACCTTCAATACATTTTGGTACCAATAAAGTACTTTTTTATCCATAAGTGTACTTTTTGGTACAATAAATATACTTTTTTGTACAATAATAGTACCTTTTGGTACAATAGATTGTACTTTTTGGTAAAATAAATGTACTTTTTAGTACAATAAATAATACTTTTTAGGACCTAAAATAAGTTGCACTTTTTGGTACCAATGCAGTACTTTTCTGTACTTTTTTGCACAATAAATATACGTTTTAACAATCATAGTACCTTTTGGTACAATTAATTGTACTTTTTTGTAAAATAAGTGTACTTTTTGGTACAACAAGTGTATTTTGTGATAAATTAATTTTAATAATATTATCAGTGTATTAAATATTATCGCTCTTGGGCTAATATACAGTTTTGCCACGCCCCCATTGTCCACTAATTGAGAATAACAATTTCGTCTGTAAATTTAAATTTAAAGTGCCAAGTACTAACTGTATACCAAATTTTATCTCTCTAAGGCTAAAATACAGATTTTCCACGCCCTCTTAGCCCACTGATCCAAAATTATAATATCGTCTGCATATTAATATTCGTGTTGTTCAGTACTATTTGTGTACCAAATTGTATCTCTGTGAGGCTAAAATACAGTTTTGTCACGGTCCCCATATTTTTAGGTCTAAAATACAGTTCTGTCACGCCTACTCCACTCACTGATCCAAAATTAAAATTTCGTCAGCATAATCATATTTGGGTAGCCGAGTACTATCTATCTGGGTATCAAATTTTATATTTTTAGCTCTAAAAAGAAGTTTTGCCACGCCCACTCCGCCCATAGGCCGTTTAGGCGTGATTGAACCACAAACAAACAGAGACATTCACATTTATAATATTAAGAGGAATGGTAGAAGTAGTGTTTATCATCTTCATTATGATGTTAAAGAGATCGCACGACAGAATATCGCCTTGTCTTAAGCCTCGCTTGGTAGAAAAAGGCTCAGTCAAATTTTTGACTATTTTCACAAAAGACTTTGTGCCAGTCGGTGTCATCGCGCAAAGTCATATCTAATAGTAGGTGTCGATCTGCACTTCTTGAGTCCTTTCCAGGATTTGTTGTAATGTAAATAAGTGGTTAGTCATGGACTTACCAGGTCTAAAGCTACGCTGATAAGCCTCAATCAGGTTCGCTAGGAACATAACACACTAGATAGGACCTGGTCCATCAAATCATTACTCTATGATAAACATACAATAAATTTTACAAACTACTAGGTACTTAAAGCATAATTATATTATAGACAATCCAGATATAACGATTTGAATATATTATTTCTTGGTATTTTTTTCCAAATTTTTATTTAAAATGGTTTAAAAACCCTCATTTAGCTTTTTAAGAATATGGCCGAAATTCAAGTGCTGTTTTTTTGTAAAACATTTTTGGTTTGTGTCGATAACATTTTGTTATACCTTAAACTGGTGACTGATGTTAATATATATATATATATAGGTATATTCAATTGCTCTTCTTCATTCTTGACGTTTTTTTTTTCAAAGTGTACTCAAGTGTTGCAGTCTTTGCACATGCAATGCACCTATTTTTCATAAACAATGTACTACAGGCAAACATACATACATACATACATACATACAGTGTATGGCAAAGCCTCCATTGCACACGTATTTATATAAAATTGCACTTGGTTTTTGTTTTATTTCTTTTTTACCCCCTCACAATAATTATAATCCACTTGTTTTTAACCCACCCCTTTAAATACTAACAACAACAATACGTACATATATTCATGCCAAACAGTCTTCCCTTTTCTTTGGTTTGTGATTTTTTTCTGTTTGCCTTTCCCCACTGTGTGTTATTTTGTTTTCTCCTCCTTTTGTAGCAGAATGCAGCAGAAACAAATAAACAAACAAACAAATTAAGTTACTGACTGGGCCGTTGATGCCAACTTGTGGCAGTGGAGGAGACTTGGATACCACCACCATAAACAACAACAACAACAACGAAGCTGATACCAAAAACATTTGGGGACGCCATATTGTTTTCGTGTGTGAATGTGTGTGTGTGTTTGCTTGTTCTGTGTGCGCTCGCACACACTCACTCACTTTCCAGTCGTTCACTTCGTGTTTACCATAAGGGGAGGGGTTTTTGTGCTTTTGTGGTTACAGAATGCTCACTTTTGCTCCCCAATCAAATAATTGAATGTTTTTACACATCGGCCCCCACGCTCTGGCCCAGCTGGGGAACTCTCATTGGGGCAAATATTGCACTAGAGTGATGGCCATAAAGTGAGGGGAACAAACAAACAGAGTGTACTGTGTGTGTGTGTGTGGTTACTTGCCTATGGTTATGTTTATGTGGAGCACCATTAGTCGTCTGTCCATTCGTCCGTCCGTCCGTCTGTCTGATGTTATTGAACAAATTGTTTAAATATTTTATAACAAAACCCCATTTACAATTCTCCATTGTTTGTTATTGTTGTTGTTTCGCGTTTAGCGTGTGTTCATTTGGGTTTTGCGTTATAACTGTTATTGCTATTGTTGTTTCTGTTGTTGTTGTTGCTGCTGATGCCGTTTGTTTTAAAATAGTGTTTTTGGTTGAAAATGTAATTATCATCATAACATGTCATGAACTAAAATTGATCTGAATTACAAAATAAACTATGGAATAATTTATAATGCAATGAATTCGTAATTGTTTTGTTCAAAATGTTACGTTGGCATACAATTGTGTACGTACATACATACATATTCATGTACATATGGGTGGGTGGAGGGTTATACGCCGGCAATAGCTTTTGAATTTCATTTGTATAACTAATAGTAGTGAAAACTTTCGTGGCTATGTGCGTGCTTGTGTATGTGAGTATACCAACATATTTATTATGTCACAAGTTAAATATTTATAAACATTTCTTAGGTGACTAGGTATAATAACAATTTGAAAATAATTATAATAACAATTTGGCAGATAAATAAATAACGAGTATTTACACATGCCATACCGCATTAAGCGTCATTGTTAACTTTTTTAACTACAGGAAAATGTCAAGTCAGGCCTATTCTCGACCAAGTGACAAGCATATTTGCCGTTATAGTAAATACATACAAAAAGTGACACAAATTTCATATTTCTATTATGTTTGTCAAAGAAAAACTCTTTTTGTTCTTATTCACGTCGATAGTTATAATTGTTAATAATTATGATTGACATGAATTAAAATTAACTATTAGCAACTATGAGCCAACCGATGTTGGCTAAATCTAAATTTTTATTTTTTGCCAACAAATTGAGTTAGTTTAGTACTCTGAAAGTAATATGAACAAGTAAATACTAAAAGTATTAAAAAATATTACACTTTTCTTATGGAAATGCAAGAAATAAATTTAAATTTAATTTGCTGTGGCATAACAATAAATTACTTTGACATAAATTACTACACGCAAAATTTGGTGAAAATCCGTGATACCTCATAGCTATGGCATATTTAGTTCAAAATTCAATGTATTCTAGACACATGTTCATAAATTTAAGGCCTGAAATATTCCACACGCTTCGGGCTTCTGCGTGTGTTCTCCAGTTAGTCCTACCAGATGATGGCACGTCGCCTACCACTTGGCCCTTCCAACGAAGTTAGGATCTCCCTGCAGGGCGCCGTCCTTCAGGTTCGCCTTCAAACACCTTTCCCGCAGGAGGTAACCCCATCTACTACCTCAAAACAATAATTTTCAACGTAGACGGTGCGTCCCCATCGAGAGGACATCATTCGTCGATGATGAGAAAACTGCAGCAACATCCTGCAGATTTCGTCCAATGATGTCTATATTATCGGCATAGGCTAGTGGCTCTTGTGGAATATGGTGCCAGACATGTTGACACCAGCCTTCCTCATCAGCTTCTCCATAACTATGTATGTTAAATAGAGGGAGACCTGAGACCTCTTTCCGTGTTGAATAATTCAGAGTTTGGGTGTTTTCCAAGGTACATCTGCAAAGTCGAATTAGTTTTGCAGGAATGCCAAACTGAGATATAGTCTCATATAGCTTATTCTTTATCGGAGAGTCGAAGGCTGCTTTGTAGTCGACTAAGAGATGTAGGTGTTGATCTGTTTTTCATGAGTTTTTCCCAGGATTTGTATATTTGATCCCTCGTAGATTTACCAAGTCGAAAGCCGCACTAATAAGGTAAAGTTAGTTTATCTACAATTGACTTTAGACGTTCACACAATATGCCCTTATACACATTTAGTAATAGGCTTATTCCATGGTAGTTCTTACACTCACTACGATCTCCTTTCTTGTATATGGGACATAACCCAGTAAAAAATATATAGATTGATATCATAATCGAGCAATAAAAAAAGCAATGACTTATACATCCATTTGGAGTAAGAAGCGAGCAATCGAAGCGTTTTGTTTTGCTACTTAACAATGAATTTTTGTTGTTATATAGTGAAATTCCTCATAACCAGACACTCACCGTCGCAGTGTTTTTGTCCGGTTATGGCAGCTGTCCGCTTATGGGGAGAGCAGAAAAGATTATATTGAAAATGCATCGAAATGATCACAAGTTATCGTTTATTTTATATTTTGTACAAATATATGTAAATACTAGCTTTCCCGGCTTGCGTTGCTTCGCCCGTACATACAATGAATCTTCTTATGAATTTAAGCAAAATAGGTAATACGCAAACGCTTCATAACACGAACGAACACCCCATTTATTTGATTGTAGCTCTATCCCATTGGCCTAAGTGATTGTACCTCTTTAGTCCCGTTTTATTCCTAAAAGTACGATTTTCAAAATACATTCGTATCGCATAACTAAAATGCACTGGTACCCTCTCTAAATCTATAGGAATCATGCCCATATACGATAAGCTTAGCCGTTTGGTCTGGGCGATAGTACCAGTTTTATCCATTTTTCGATATTTTTACAACTAAAGAACGCATTTCCAAAAATTAAATTTTTGACACTACACCTTTAGCCGTTTAGTACCAGTTTTAAACCTTTTCGGTCTTTTTGTTCCCCTAAAAGGTAAGAATTTCAAAAATACTCCTTGCGTATAGTTATTGGTCTGGGCGATACAAATATTTTTATCCCCTTTTCTAGTTTATTTTTACCCAGAAATATCGGATTTCAAAAAAACCTTCAATCCAATCTGATTGTGGGAATTCCCATATCGATTATTGCTTTTGCCGATTGGTCTGGGTGATGGCACAAGTTTTATTGCTTATTTTTATCCCTAAAACTACGAATTCCCAAAAATCCATTCTCAGCTGACTTTTACTCGAAAGGGGTACAACCCCTGCAAATTTCATCATCCTATCTACACCCAGTACGAAATTTTAAATATATATTTTATGAAATTTGTTTTATCCCAGCAATGCGTAATCCCCAATGTACCATTTACATATGTAGAAAATCTTATCTTCATACCTTACATGGATAGTAAAATATAAACGATTGAAATTTTGGTTTGTGTGGGCGGTGCCACGCCCCTTTGTCTAATTATGTTTTCATGTAGCCTATGACTGAGGCCCTTCGGATAGTACTACACACTGAACATTTTATTGCAATCTGTCTATTTATTTCGTCAAGATTACGATTTAATCAAAAGGGGCGTGACACCGCCCATTTTCCAGAGAGACGTAATCTCACATGTATCATTTACATATGTAGGAAATCTTATCTTCATACCTTACATGGATCGTAAAATATAAACGATTAAAACTTTGGTTTGTGTGGGCGGTGCCACGCCCCTTTGTCTAATTATGTTTTTATGTAGCCTATGACTGAGGCCCTACGGATAGTATTACACAGTGAAAATTTTATTGCAATCTGTTCATTTATGTCGCCGAGAAAACGATTTAGTAAAAAGGAGCGTGGCACCGCCCATTTTCCAGCAAGACTTAATCCTCTTTATATCAGTAACATATGTAGCAAATCTCATCTTTATACCTCTAACGGCTTTTGAGATAAGGCCGATTAAATTTTCGGTTTTTGTGGGCGGTGCCACGCCCCACTGTCTAATTATGTTATCATGTAGCCTATGATAGAGGCCCTACAGACAGTATCACACATAGAAAATTCAATTGTAATCGGTCCTTTTATTAAGCTAATACTACTATTTTTAAAAAAGGGGTGTGGCACCGCCCATTTTCCACAAACAAAGTATTTTTTTTTATACGACCAATAAAGGTACCAAATCTTAACTTCGTACCTATAATGGTTCAAAAGATACAGTCATTTTAAAATTCCAGTTGTATGGGGCGGTGCCACGCCCATTTTATCCCCTTTCAGTCCAAATTTCCAAAAATCCCTTCTTAGTGCGCGCCTACGTCATAAAAGAAACCTACATTCTAAATTTCACGGTTCTAGCTTTAGCCGTTTGGGCTGGGGAGTGATCAGTCAGTCACCCAAGCCTTTTATATATATAGATTACGTATAGATAAAGTACATACATTGCACAAGTCTTTACATTTTAATACTACTTTGGTTGAAAAAATGTTGTAATGGTTGATTGCTTACATATTGTTGATTGTTTTAATTAAAAATGTTCATTTTCAAAATGACTCCCGATATTTTTAATGTGTTGAAAAGTTACAAAATCATTTTTAGAAAGGTGTTTCAAACTAGTTTCAACACCTCATTGTACGATGTTATGGGCTCACTAATTTCTTCATTAGGTTCTTCTTCTGAATCACTTACGTCCGTTATATCGTTTTGATCTTCAAATATAATTTCTATATTGTTGTCTTCAGTGCAGACATTTTTATCTATGTGGAGAAAACCATCGAAATCATTTGCCAAATCGGGTCCTCCTTGAAATTTAGCATTAATTTCCAGCGGAATGTCATCTTCGCGGTCAAAATCGGGAAGACTGTCATCAATTTCCGAGAAATCCTGCTTTACGGAAACAGTTTTGGATTGTTGTTGCTGCTACTTTATTCCAAGATGCTTTGATGAAATAAACAGCTTCAAGCTCATTAATAGATTTCGACAGCTCTGATGCTGAACTTGCACCGTCATTTTCACGTAGTAAGTGTTTTAGGCAAAAAACTATGTTAAGTCTAATTCTCTTGGGTTATATGCTGCGTAATCCAAAAACAACCCAAACATTAAAATCAGCTGGGCTAGTGCTGCAACTTGCTATAAACGCATTTTGACAAATACGAAAGGAATTTGTTGTATGGGGAACTACAATTCTGTCCGTTTATGTGAGACTTTTTGATCAAAATGGTTTGAGAAATGGTGTCCGCGTAAGGTTATAAGAGCGTCCGGTTATTGGAATGATATTTGTATGGAAACATTAATGAAATAGCTGGGTCCGTAATTTTTGTCCGGCTATTGTAGCTGTCCGGTTCTAAGGACTGTCCGTAATGAGAGATTTCACTGTATTTCTTGACATAACTGTTTATTGTTGATGTTTTCGCTTTGTTTGCAGTTTAATATTTGTCTTCAAAATATAAAGAAGTATTTTAAGTATGTAAGTTATTTGTATTTCCGATCTTTCGGGAGATAAATGCAACTTCGTGCTCTTTTAGAAAATAAAAAATATTACCCTTTTAGCAAATAACAATAATAACTCCCCTTGTACTCCGTTAAGAGCTCAAAAGGAGTACTCCTTTTGTACTCCATTAAGAGCTCAAAATGAGTGCTCGCCCGTAAGGACATGTAATGTTAAAAAGGAGTACAAAATGCATGAGGCTCGGAGTTTTGTGGAGTAATCCATTACTCGCAAAAGAGCGATCCAAAATAATTCTTTGGATGATCCAATTTTTTACTGGGAACAGATGTTCTTCACCTACATTAAACAATTCAGTCGGGAGACCATCGGCTTTAGCGACTTTGTTGTTTTTAAGGCCGGATATTGTCATACGTATCACGCTCTGGACAGTTAATAACATCGTCATGGATTGAAGCGTGGTCTTCTGGAGAGGTGTCCGTATCCAACAGTTTTCTGAAATGTTCTCTCCATATCTTCAGAACGTTATCCGGGTCCGTCACTAGTTGGTCATTGCTGTCCTTGCATTCTCGCCTTAAATCTCTGGTAAAATTTTCGGGCTTCCACTCTACTTCGGAGCAACTCTGTGCAACAGTGAGCAACATGAATATTTTTCTGCTCAAATCTAGTGCTGCTAACTTCCATATTTGTTGCCGCAGAGAAATCAATCAGTCTGATGCCAATGTTCGGCGTTTCTGCCGGTGTGCAGACTAAATTTTCCGCAGTAGGCTCAAATGCGGCCTCCCTGCCTATTTTAACATTAAAATCGCCTGGTACAATTTTGATGTCTTGGCTTGGGTTCGGTCATATAGATTTTCTAGGTTCTCGTTAAACTCGTCTTTGTTTGTTGAACGATTACTTACGAATTAAAAGGACCTCATTGTGTTGCCAGCCATACAAGTTAGCGTATTTCCAGATAATTAAATTCTCTCAAATGATTTCAAAAAATAAATTTTTCACTTGTTGGCTAATTTAATAACTGACTGAAATCTCTGCTTTAGTTTTGCTACACAATGTGTTGATTCACCCATTTTTACCTAATTTACAACATTTTCCTTTTTGTTTTTCATATATTTTTACCTCTCTGTAACGAATTTCTCCATAAGGTATTTTTTTCTATAACGAAGCTTATAATTAATACAGCTTATATAATATTTTATGTACCAAAAACCCTCTGTATTGTTCAGCAGTCGCAAAATTCCAATGAATTTCTACACACACAATGAATATTTAAAGTCCGTGAAGATAAATTCGTATTTAACTAGCAAAGACACAAACCACATTTGGTACCAGAGCACTGTTAATGCATTTAACAGAGCTCTGTTAACCGGCAAATTTGGTGGTGATTTTTTAAAAAACGTGATGTGCCTAAACGAACAATTCTTCGTCGATCGGACTTATGTCACGTGATAGTGTTTTGATAGTACTTTCGATCTATATTATCAAAATATTCAGAAAGACCTTCTGAAATAGAAATTTTTCAAGTTTTTTTTCAAAGTTCGTGCGTAACAGTTTGGCCCACTGTGCCTAAACCAAGAATTCTTCGTCGATCGGACTTATGTCACGTGATAGTGTTTTGATAGTACTTTCGATCTATATTATCAAAATATTCAGAAAGACCTTCTGAAATAGAAATTTTTCAACTTTTTTTCAAAGTCCGTGCATAACAGTTTGGCCCACTGTGCCTAAACGAAGAATTCTTCGTCGATCGGACTTATGTCACGTGATAGTGTTTTGATAGTACTTTCGATCTATATTATCAAAATATTCAGAAAGACCTTCTGAAATAGAAATTTTCCAAATTGTGAATATTATTGTCATTATTTATTTCTTATTTCAAAAATATATATTTAGCCGGTTTATAATAATTGTTAAACTATTTTTTTATTTAATTCGGTCGATTGTTTAAAAAAAACTTTTTTTAAAAGAAAGGTCGAATATTTCTTGTTAAATATCTCGTTGAGTTGAACCCTTGTCTTCATAAACTTCATATCTTTGCCGTTACAATATTTAATGATGTTCTTGTTTCTTTTGCAAATAACTTGCAGTGTTTATGAAACGTGGGTTCAAATCCTGCGGCTGGTGGATTTTTTCTGTTTTTTTTTTTAAATGTTTAAAAGAAAAATATATTTGCCTCGAAAAAAAAAAATATTTTTAATAATCTATGGAGTACTATCAACAAAAACAGTAAAATAGGCAGATTGTTAAACTAAATGACCGACCCCCAGTAATTTTTTCCTAGGGTAGGAATGTATGAGGAAAAAATTACTGGGGGTCGGTCATCCATTTTACCCCTCTAGGGTCGACTCCGCAGCAGTTTCTTGGATTGATGTGGTTTTTTTTTCTCCTTCCCCACCAATTTGACCACGATGCGCGATCTAAAGATATTGTCCGATTTCAATTTTTTTTACCAAAATACTCGTATAATCCATAATAAGTTTTCCGCACTACTAAAATTTGATCTGAATAACTAGATGGAATTCGAGCCACCCTATTGTGTATTGGCGGTCGCAATTAACGTGTCTTTCTAATATTCTTCAACATCTTAATATAATTAATTGTGTTATATTTATGATATAATTATTAATTTTCACTCGGTTTATAATAAACTTTAGTTATATAAACAAATTAATATGATTAATTAATTTATTTAATTTGACTTCTAAGCACATTGGTACATTTTAAAAACGTTTGTAACTTTTTTGTTTATGAATAAAAGTGGGTAATTCAAAAGCAATATATTCACAATTTTTTAAGATCTTTACGTACGTTATGAAAAATCTCCGGAAAAAAGGGGTAGAAATCGAGATAGAATCAGTTACTTGTCAAATTTGATGTCGGAGTCAAAAATGACATAGGGAGGAAATGTAGCCTTTGTAAAACCAAAAACAACAGTGTACTTTTTTTCTTGATCGGACTTCGAATGACGTCACAGCACAGAAAAAACTAAATGGGCCGTTTTTAGGGTGCGCGTAAAAAATTTTTTTCTTGTGTCCCAGAATTGTTGTTGCCTAATCTTCAAATTTAGGGACTGACAAGTGCAACTTTTTTTTTCGACCCTATCTAATGTACTATACCAACATACTTTTGAAAAATAACAATTTTTTTTAAAAAGTTATGAAATTTTTGATGCCGGAAATTGGTACGTCCGAACGAAATTTTTCTAAAATTTTGTGAAACAGTAGGTCTATATTTTTGTTTAATTTAGTTTAACAATCTGCCTATTTTACTGTTTTTGTTGATAGTACTCCATAGATTATTAAAAATATTTTTTTTTTTCGAGGCAAATATATTTTTCTTTTAAACATTTAAAAAAAAAAAACAGAAAAAATCCACCAGCCGCAGGATTTGAACCCACGTTTCATAAAAACTGCCAATTATTTGCAAAAGAAACTAGAACAACATTAAATATTGTAAAGGCGGTTACAGTTTATGAAGACAAGGGTTCAACTCCCAGGATAGACAAGATATTTTTTGTACATTAAATTTACAACTTACAGCAAATATTTGATTTTTTTTTAAAAAAAACTTATTTTTTATAATCAAGGCTTATGAAAGTTTTTTTTTTGGTAAGTAGGCATATATATTTTTCACCTAAGCATTAAAAATACAACCGAACACATCCACCAGCTGCAGGATTTGAACCCACGTTTCATAAACACTGCAAGTTATTTGCAAAAGAAACAAGAACATCATTAAATATTGTAACGGCAAAGATATGAAGTTTATGAAGACAAGGGTTCAACTCAACGAGATATTTAACAAGAAATATTCGACCTTTCTTTTAAAAAAAGTTTTTTTTAAACAATCGACCGAATTAAATAAAAAAATAGTTTAACAATTATTATAAACCGGCTAAATATATATTTTTGAAATAAGAAATAAATAATGACAATAATATTCACAATTTGGAAAATTTTTATTTCAGAAGGTCTTTCTGAATATTTTGATAATATAGATCGAAAGTACTATCAAAACACTATCACGTGACATAAGTCCGATCGACGAAGAATTCTTCGTTTAGGCACAGTGGGCCAAACTGTTATGCGCGGACTTTGAAAAAAAGTTGAAAAATTTTTATTTCAGAAGGTCTTTCTGAATATTTTGATAATATAGATCGAAAGTACTATCAAAACACTATCACGTGACATAAGTCCGATCGACGAAGAATTCTTGGTTTAGGCACAGTGGGCCAAACTGTTATGCACGAACTTTGAAAAAAAACTTGAAAAATTTCTATTTCAGAAGGTCTTTCTGAATATTTTGATAATATAGATCGAAAGTACTATCACAGCACTATCACGTGACATAAGTCCGATCGACGAAGAATTGTTCGTTTAGGCACAGTGGGCCAAACTGTTATGCACGGACTTTGAAAAAAAGTTCAAAAATTTCTATTTCAGAAGGTCTTTCTGAATATTTTGATAACATAGATCGAAAGTACTATCAAAACACTATCACGTGACATAAGTCCGATCGACGAAGAATTCTTCGTTTAGGCACATCACGTTTTTTAAAAAATCACCACCAAATTTGCCGGTTAACAGAGCTCTGTTAAATGCATTAACAGTGCTCTGGTACCAAATGTGGTTTGTGTCTTTGCTAGTTAAATACGAATTTATCTTCACGGACTTGAATATTTATAGAATCGAGAAATAATGTCCCGGATACAAATCGTTCCTTCCTCAGTAGATGTGAACATTTTGTCGATAAAATAAGATTAAATGTTTATATAAATATGTATGAATCGAAATAACATCTAAATAAAATAAAAAGCTAGTGTTTACATATATATAATGAATGTGTTTTCATTGTTCGGTTCAAGATCTATTCTATTATTGCTAATAGAATTTGTTTTACAAGAGTTATGTCAGCATAATCCATTTCACATAACTCTTGTAAAACAAATGCTATAAGCAATAATAGAATAGATCTTCTTAAAAAAGCGCATAGTTGAAAAAATCGAATTTTATAAGACAAAATAGTAGTTTGAAACATGATCTCTTGGAAGTTAGTGGCTGTTAAAACTGAGTCAATGTCGAAAGATCACAAAAATGCATAGTAAAGAAAAACAAAAATAAGAATATTTGTATGAAACCGTCATTGTAACTCAAAAAACTCTCTGGCGTTGTCTTCGAATTTTTTTTTCAAAAAACTATCACAGTTATTTAATTTAGAATAAAGTCTATAATTAAGTTCAAATTAGTTTAAATTTGAAATTTTGTAGAAAATTAAACAATTTGTCTTATATTCAGTCCTCATTTAGGCAAATCAAGTGAAAAGAAATGCACCTCAAACCATGATGCACGTCTTACATTCTGACATGATGGCTGTAATTTAGGTTGCTAAAATAACAGTCTCTAATAACATGCACTTGCCTTTTGTCTCCTTCTCTTACCCCTCCTAATCCAGCAACGTCCTTCAACCAACAAGTCTATTAACAACAGCAGCCAGCAAAATAAACATCAACGTCAGCAATTAAGTCAGTACTTTGTGTTTATTTATGCTTTTCTCGTACGAAAAAAAAGTGTTAATGGCTACAAAACAAACATCATCCACAGAGACTGAGAAGTGTCCTTTTCGGTAGCCAAAGGCAACAAACACAAACTCTCACACACTGTCGCACAGCGGCGAGTGCCACCCTCTGGTAGTGGGCTTACTACTCAGTGTCCCCAGGGCGACTGTTAACCAAACTTAAACATAACCGGCGACGTCAAACATATGCCGCCAACACTGTTAAATAAGTCGTGTTTTTACCGAAATTTGGCCAATTAACGCTCGCTCCATGCGCTGCTGCAACACAGCTGCCTTGTGTCTCTACTGTAAGTGTGTGTGTGTGTCTCTAAAACCAACAATGATTTGATATTTTCCAATACTGCTACTGGTTGTTGTATGGTGTTGTTGTCCATTTATAACTCCTTCTTGCTGTTTATTTTGCAGCACTGGCTTTGCAACATTCGCATTTGTCTTTTGGCCTCTGATGACGCGCCGTCGTCATCATCATCATCTCCAGTCTGTCTGTCAGTCAGTCAGTCCGTCTGACTGTAGTTGTTATCGTTGGCCATTTTTATCACTGTCACAATCTAACCACTTTCATAATCTCTGCATCAAATCCTTTCGTTCCTACCAATGATGACAAGAAGGATTGCATGGCGCGTAGCTGTTGTTGTTGTTGGTGTTGTTGTGTGGTGTTGATGAAAAGAAGACATTTTCGGGTTTTAATCCCACGCAGTATTTTTCAAATATTTGTACGGATATTAAACGCCGCTATGTAAACGTCTCGCACTCTTTTTCCACCCGCCCGCTTGAGGTTAACTACATGTTGAGATTTAAATGTATTCTTAACTATTTTTAATCCTTTCACCACATTTCACATACGACTATATGTATCCGTCTTAAAGTGCCGCCTCTATAATGCTGTGTTGTTGGTTTGTTTGTTGCTGCCTCCGTGAGCTCTTGAGTAAAGTTTGATGTTGTTCTTTTGGTACAAATTAAGGCGAAGACGGTAGGTAAAGCCAATTTGCTTAAATTGGCTACTGTATGGATGATGGTGTTGTCTCAATGATATCCAGATAACTCTTATGCGTGTGCACACACAGCCGCACATACTTGTAAAGACACACACATGCGGGAACGGAAGCGCAAATGATGGTCAGATACATACGTAGAAGACGGCAGCGGCTAAAACAACACATGTGCGGCAGAGATGAGAGAATAGTGTACGAGTACTTTTCCGAAGGCCATTAGTTAGATGTTGGCATTAAGGATAAAATTATTAAACGTCCTAAAATTGGAGTTAGCTGTTGATTAAATGGTACTTTGTGTGGATGAACCCGGATGCTGCAGTCCTAAGGTCCTAATTGGTCCTTTCGAAGGAATGTATCAAGACTTTAAGATACTGTTAACATTTTACGACATATACCCCACATTGCATTTGGGGTGATGTCCATGCGGACATCGTCGAATACTACATGAACAATTGATTAAATAGTATTTTGTGTTGACGAACCAGGATGCTGGAGTCCTAAAGGTCTATATAATTGGACATCGAAGGGAAGGATCCAAATTCTGAGACACTATCAAAATGTCCTTTTTTGACACAATCCCCACAACGCGTGTGGGATCTATGTTCATAAGGACAGCGTCGAATGACACAGGAACTAGTACGCCAGAAAATATTGATCCCTCACTAAAGATTTCTGATATTCATAAAAATTCCACACTATTACTCTAAACCAATATCTCGTCATAAACTCTTTAACTCTTTAAAATGTACCTAACTTGTATTAACTTTGTTGCCTCTCAACACTTCCATCACTAGCGCGCACAGAAGCTCTTCCAAGTCTTAAGACAACAGACAAAAGGCTTAGAAGGCCCGCTCATCAACTTGTTAGTGTAGACGGAACCAAACAACAAATTGCACACAAATGTGTATAAATATGCATACATACAAATGTTAAACGTACAAACACAGTCTCCCTATCTCTCTCTCTCTTCCACACTTACCAGTGATATTTGCTTAGGATATTTGCAAAAGTGTTGTCCTTACACACATACGTACATATAAAGGTACTTAGGATTATAGGTGTATTTGCTGTGGCATATCTATTGATCCTTGCAGGCTGCTTACTTTGCTGGTGGTGATTGATAATCCTGCGGTTAAACTGTCATTGAGATTTTTCTGTCGTTAGTTGTTCCGCTAACAATTAGTTTTACCCGGAAGCAATTGCTGTCAACCAAGACGACGACGACGTAGTTTATTTGCATGTGTTGTTAGTGTTTTATAGCTCCTGTAGGTGTTTATTTGAAGTGTTTAAAAAGGGTTAAGATGCGCATAGAATTGTGTTTAGCTAGAGATATGTGTACGATATGTGCACATTTATGATCTTTAGCTAGATGGGTGTTTTACGTTTTCCTATTTAAAGTCCTTTACAATATGTTATTGATAAGTAATGGATGGATGGATGGATGGATGGCTGCGATAGCTGAATCAATGCCGTAGAAAAAAGGGGCGGATTAAATATTGTTGCGGATTTGGTCACTTTGAAAAACCCACAATTATTTGCTGCGGGCTTAAGTAGCGAAAACACATTCAACCATAACGAATTCACATTGGAACGCTGTTAAGCTGGGATCAAGCCTTGTCTCAACCCTTTTAGTAGTCATATCATACATAAAGAGGTCACGGTTTAAAATAATAAGGCAGGAGAGGGAAATGTAAAATATTGTTAACAACATATTGTTCATATTATAAGTATGTACTTATTTCAAGAAAAGGAAATGTAAACAATTGTAAATACCCCTCAATTTCTGCTCATTAGTAGAGCAGAGAGAACTTCTTGCATTGAAATTATTTACTACGAAAGTGTACAAACGTTACAAATTTATAATATTGCTGTGGAGAAAACATTTTATTCAAAGTTGGTAAAAGGCATTTTTAAATCACGCTATTTAAATATATTAATTTCTATGCCTACCAACCTGGAGCAATAAATCCATCCATCTTGAACTATGTTGCGCCACCAGTTTTTTTTTATTGGATTGAATAAGGAATATTTTTGAATTTCGGAATCTAATAACCTTCTTTAAGTGTTGGCAGGTCTGTCTAGTTTTCCTCTGCCTTGAGAGTTCCAATCCCTTCTTAGATACATTGTTTTGAAGTCTTCGCATTACATATCCAATCCAGGTACATTTTCTCTTCGCAATTTCGTTGCATGTTCGCCAATTCTTTGCCAGAGTTCTTTATTGAAAATTTTATTTGGCCACAGTATTTTTTATATATTTTTTTTATATTAAAAATATTTTTTGCGATTTGACGTAAAAACTTCAAGTAAGAAACAAATCTCCTTGAAAAAAGCTTGAGCTTTGGGGCAAAAAAGGTAATTGTGGGGAAAAAAAATATCCTCCATTCTCATGTTGAAGAATAATGTTCAAATTCAAATATTGGTGCTGGACATTTTTATCTGATATCTGCTTTGCATGTACATGTTTGACATAATTGTGATATATATACAGCTGATGATGTACCATAGTGCATCACTTCGTCCTAAAGGGTTCTGAGTTGAACTGGGCATGGTGTTCGAAACGCGTCATCCTAGTGCGTGACACTAAATTGACCATTAATATCAACAATAAAAAACTTTTCTCAGCGTTTAGCCAATTTGATGTATCATTTGATACACTAACACAAATTGATAAGAATATTTTTTATATATTTTTTTTTTATATTTAAAATATTTTACGCGATCAACGAATACTAAATTCTTCCAATGATTGCATGTTGTCTGTTTTGTTATTCCGTGACTCGCAGCCGTATAGTGTCACATCTGAGGAGAAGATACGAAGCTTAGTTTTAAGATGGATTTGGGGAGATTACAAATTTTTTAGCAGTGCTTTATATAGCTGATTTGCCATTTTCTTCAAGTGAGCCGCCGGCAGAACATGATCGAGTTCAATAATGTTCACTATAAACTTGGAAAGATTGCCGAAGTTAATGGGGAGAACCTTGATCCAATTTGGCTTAAATATCTGAATAGTTGTGGGTAAGCTGACATATATCTCCAACATAGTCCAGAGCTTGCAGTCGACCATTCATACCCCATGTGATGTCCCTTCTGATGCGAATGGCTTCCAGCATGCAGTGACCTTTATGATGTTAAATAACAGCGGGGATAAAGAACATCCCAGTCGTACTGCTGTGGTTACATTAATTGGGTTGCTCAACAAGCCATGAAGTGGTCAGTTTCGGAGTGCGGCTGCGTTGGAGTGCGTGCCAAATTGCCTGATGATACAGGGTGTCGAAAGCTTTGGCGAAATCTATCAATATAAGATAAAGTGGAGGCCGACATTCCACAGATTGCTAGACTGTTTGCATGATCAGTGCAATATCGGTATGGTATGAAACTGTCTTGTTCATATAGATGGCAATCTCGTGATGATTACACAGTGCAACAAATTTTTGGAATGGAATAATTCGTTATGGAATGAAAGCCTAAGTAGAGTATATTAAAATTTCGTGAGGACAGATCCCCTCTAGGTTATCAACTAAACCTAAAATGGAATTCGAAATAGCCCGACAAACCATCCGATTCGGGAATGATAGCATTCTCTCATATATCATTCACATTTTATTCGAGAACGATATCGGGAGAAAATCCACCTTCGTTCTCGAATTGAGAAGCGATTTTTTTACGAATCAAAAAAGCGATTATTTTACGAATCGGAATAACAAGTTCCTTCAAGTTGCAAAGTCTATAAATCATCCATTTTTTCAGTTATTCCTTCTTTTCTTACTCTCTTCTGAGGTTTTGAAGATTTCTCTTCAATTTTTTTTTGATATAGAGTGGAACTATTTAATTTTATTAAAATTTTTCATATCTGTGTAAGACAAAATTTGGTTTTCAGAATAAAAATCGTTTATGTAAAATATAATATCATTTTCAAAGATTATGTACTTGATTGAAACCAATTTTTTTTCCAAACACACGCCCGATCATGTTTATACTCAAACTTGTTATGGTTTTGAAATAGATTATTTTTTTTGGAATCATCTGCTGTCACGCGTAGTGAAAGTTTTTTTAAATTAAAATTATAGAAGATCTGTATTGCTTTGATTCCCAAATTACATTTTAAAAAACTTTTGCCCTGCATGACAAAAATTAACCAAAAAAGTTTACCAACTACTTACTTAAAAGAAAAAAGTTAAATAATAGAGTTTTTATCGCTTAAACCATTGGCAAAAGAATCGCCTTTACGAAACGTTAACGAATGTTCACCAGCGATTCGACAATCTTATCATTTTCAAATGTTTTTTTAGAATTCTATTGTTTTTTTTTATCGGTTTTATGATAAGTAAACGAATCGCTTTTACGATACGTTTGCGAATGTTCACCAGTGATTCGGTAATGTTATCATTTTCGAGTTCATTTTAGAATCGCTTGTTACGAATCGCTTTAGCGAATTGCGAACGAATCGTTAGAGAATCACCCCTCGTCACTTGTTTTGTCGGGAGGTTCTAAAAAATTATGTTTTTTTATTATTTTTAAAAACATAGTTTTGTAGCACCTATTTCAAACAATGTTTAAGTTTAAAGTGAAAACTTTACAAAAAAGTTCGACCTAAGTCCGTCCTCCCGTAAAGATTGTTTTTAGCCCCCGAAATTTTATTTCACTATCTTATAATAGCTGACAACTTGTTGCTCATAGTTATAGTGGTATTATGGGCAGTTGTCGACAGCAACGTCGCAGTATAGTATCGAGTCAATCGGCATGTCTAGTAAAAGGTTCTTAAACAGTGACGTTCGCATTCGTCTATAAACAAGTGGGTGCCGTTTGTTGTGAATATAATTAATTCACAACAACGCGAGAAGCATCCCATACCTCATTCATGTGGTGTAAAGGGAAATTAAGTTTTCTAGTTATAAGCAGGGACCGGCCGTGGCATAGTGATTATAACACGCGACTACAATGCGGGAGATCGCAGGTTCAAACCTGGCTCCAGTCGTCTTAAAAGAAAAAAAAATTCTTTCATTGTCGGCTCCCCTCGAATGTTGTTGACAGCAACTTCGCAGTATTAAGCGTCGATTCAATCGTCGTGTCTAGTAAGAGCTTCTCAAACAGTGACGTTCGCATTCGTCGATAAACAAGTAGGTGCCGTTAGTTGTGAATCAAAAAATAGAAAGCGTGTTAATTCACAACAACGCGAGAAGCTATCCCATACCTCATTCATGGGGTGCCAAGGGAAATTAAGTTTTTTTTTTAAGTCTTCAAAATGTTATCCATTTATCGTTGGGCTGATAATTGGATCGTCTTTAAGCACGCCATTTATCATGAGAGGAACAATCGCATTGTCAGGCAGTTATAGGTTGCGGAATTGAAAGTATTGCCGCATATTTGTTGTACCATATTACCAATTGCCGCTCCACAGAAGAGGAAGTTCCCTATACCGGATTACTGGGAAGGCATGTGCTTATACGGGCATTCCCTTAAATCTACTCACAGCATTTGGTATACACTATTTTAGTTAAGCAACAATATATATACAGGCAACGTGCAGCAGAGTTTTCAAAAAGCAACATGTAGAAAACTTCCAGCATAAGTTGCCTTTTTATGAAATCTTCAGTATAACAGTTACTTGTAGTAGTCGTTGTTTGCAGAGACAAGTACAATGCTTCTTCGCTATAAAATTACCTTCTTACACTCTCGATTACTGATTTGAAACTCTGGCTCCTGTAACTGATTGAGGAGACTGCAGTAACATCTTATTGTTAAAATACATTTTTAATGTCTTAAGCAGTGGTCATATAAAGCATAGGGTTGTCCAGGGTCCAAGCCCTGTCGCAATCATCGTAATGTCATTGATCGGCGACCCCCTTCGATGTTGTCGACAGCAACTTTTAAGTACTCGAGTCAGTCGACACGTCTAGCACGCCCTGTTGTGTGAATGCGTTATGCATTTTTTTTGGTATAGTTTGGTATATAGTAAATCCCTTTTCACAACGTATCCAAATGGTTCATCTAAAACAAGATCTTGAAAAACAGGAAATACATAGTTATACATATGCAGGTGGTCAATATACCTAAATTGGAAACAACAGATATAAGTTAATTTCATTGCTCTTAATATCACTCAAAAATGCTATGTTGTTCCTTATTGAAATTTGCGTTAATTACTTTCTTATAATGTCTTTCGGATCTAACTTAAAACTTAAATTTATTAAATTTTAATTTATTTTCTGATTACATCCCATGCATGAGATATGGGATATATTCACCCAGTATTGCGAATACACAGACGCTTCTATTTTTAGACTCACACAACAGGGCCTCGGCGGTCTGAGAAGCTTTTACTAGACGTGCCCACAACATCGAGGAAAAGAAAAGTTTTCGACAGTTCAACCCTGGTCGCGTGCTCTAACTAACATACCACTGTCGGCCATAGAAATGTCTTTAAATGCGCTCCCTATATTTATAACACACTCTCCGCACATATGGCTCAAAATGCGTAACAAACCATTATTGCCGACTTATTGATACCCTTACAGTGTGCCGTAGATATATGCTCTGCTGCTTAGTCCTGATTCCATAAGTTTAGTTTATTCACATATATTTAATAAGTTCCACGTTTAAACTGCAGTGGCAAATGTCACTTCCTTTCCTGTCACACACACACACACACACACCATGTGTTTGCACCACATTTGTCTTAAGTTTCTCTTTTTGCTCTGCTCTTCTCCACAGTTACTCTTTTTTTTTAAACGGAAATGGGATCAAAGTTGTTGGCTCCTCTCAATTGCCCTTTTGATTTCTTTCATTTCCTTCGACGTATGACCACAACGGACTCTGCACAATCGCATTAAAATCTTGTTAAGCAATTGGTTTACATACGATCGCGATCAACTTCAATTAAAGCAAATCAAATGATTGATCATCATCATCACATACACACACACGCTCGTTTGCTCGTTTTAATACTAGATGTGTGGCATGCAGCAGCCAGCTAGTGTTCGTAATGGGGTTCTAAGATTCTAAATGAAATTAAACTTTAACCCAAACACACAATGACCAACACAAATGATGAAGAAAAGACACTTAATTCATCAGAAAAACAAATTAGATGGATACAAAAGCTACAGAGCTCAAGTAAATAATAATAAGAAGAAAAAACAGTTAACTTAAAAACACTTTGCACTCGCTCTGGCAGTCATTCATTGATTCATTCATTCATCAGCGTCTCGTAAAGTGCCATGATCCTTAATTAGTGTTTGTTCATTATCTTGGCCCATGTTGACCCGAATTTCAATTAAGTCAATTGAACGTTGAGGGCAACAAATATCAGACGTAGTCTACACATCCGAGTAGTCGTGCTAGTGAATAAGTGTGCGTCTGCACTCCTATCCCCCCACCAACCTCACTCAAGCCAACGTCCGTCATCCATGATGCTGTCTGTTTGGTTGTTTTGTAGAAAAAGTTGATTCAACAAAAATTAATATTAAACGGAAATTATGAATGTTTGATGCACAACTACAGCAGCACTAGAACACTACTAGAGTAGAAAACAATCAAGCCCCTGGTAGCATTGGACATGCCCTGGAACCCACCCGCTTGCCACAACTTGAGTGAGTGCATGCAGGGGCATAAGAGAAGTGCGGTTTAGTGTGAAATGAATGTGCGTCAACATTTACGCTGGTGGTTTTTGTGTAATTGTGGCAACAACTTTTAGTATACAATGTGTGCGTACATCAATTGGAAATTGGAATAGGTTTGCCACACGACAACTTTTAGTGGCTTGCCGCTGTTGTTTCTGTTTTTGTTTTATTTTTTCTTAATTGAGAAAATAACATAAAATTAATTTTGTGTTATACAACAACGGCCGGCAGCACTCGAAAAATGTTTTAACACAATTAAGCATCACTCACGTACTGACCGCCGGCCAGCATAATCGTTGGCTAGGCATTAACACTCCCCTCCCACACTCTCTACTTTGCGCCTCTCCTCTAACGAAATAAATCTGATGTCAAACATCGTGTTGTTGTTGTTGTTGTGGCCAGTAACCACATCACACAAAGTGGCCCGGCCAGTATTTACGCAAGACCCGCACTTTTGATGCCTTTCATCATTAATTTCTAAAAAATTGTAGACGACTTTTCGATGATCATTCCAAAATAGTTTAGCTTGCACTAACAAACCACCTCCGTCATTGCAATGGGTGACAAAGTGTGACTCGGTTACTCGGTTGCTTCTTTTGGGATGCGTGAAAAATGTTGTAGTGGACACGTGCTACGGCGGTAATAAATGACGGTCATCGAAGGGGTAAATTGAAATTAATGATCTGTTCGACAGTGATTTTTTTTTTTGGCTATGGGAATGCAGACTATATCAGAAGTTACTGCAATCACTGTAGGTTTAGAAAAGAGTTTAACAAATTGTTTGTTAAAATAATGCTGCAAATACATTCATTTGTAATATATGATGTTTCATTAACATAACAAAAAAAACTTATGTTATCAGTTCATCTAATATCATTATACGGTAGTAAATGTCCGCCAATAACTCAAAGCATATAAATATTCAAATATTGATAAGATAGACGCTTAGTCAACACTACAAATCAAAAGATACGCGTTGGATACAAAACCAAAATATATTTTTTTTTTTATTTCTTGAAAACAATAAATATTTTTTCAAAAACACTGCCGTTATAAGAAATTAAAATAATTTCATATCACATATGATGCGTTTCATTTCAAATTCCATTTCAATTAAATCAAACATTAAAATGTTTGATTTTATTAGGCAAAAATTGCGTTCTTCGAAAAACTTGAACTTAACAAGTTGTTAACCAATTTTTACAAGCAAATATGCGTTTTATTCGTGAAAGCTTCCACGTTCTGAAAATTAGGGTACCCAAATAAAACAGTGGCTTAAAACTTCTTCAAATTTAAAAAATTGTGCACAAAGTCCAAAGTTTTTAAGAAATTGAGGCAAAAACCGACAGATATCACAAATTATTGTAATACGCTGGTAAGCGAAAAATTATATGCTTCACTGTATTTCGGTGCAGATGTACTTAAGTAGTCATAATCCAAAAACCGAATATGAGGAATGAAAAAGAATCAAAAACTACACTTTTACATCACACAATAACAAAATTGTAGTTAGTTAAGTTTATCTTTTTTGCATTTCTTTACATTATGGAGTGATTATAAAATTAATCGCAGTGGTTTTTAATTACGAAATAAAACTTTTTTTTATTAACACAAGAACCAAATTTAAAATTAAAAACACTTTTTAATAACGCGTATGATCTCTCTTATATTAAATAAGTTCAAAAATGACTTTTGGTCATACTATTTATCAGGGTTTTTGGGGTTGAACTTTCTAAGGAGACCCAAGCCGCTATTACTGCCGATTTTAGATCTACAAAGCTATTGTATTGCCTGTTGTTGGAGTACATTTTATGAACAAGTCATGGAAACACGCTGCCCCTCCAAGACTTCAACGTTTTCTGATCGAAACCAAGCTTTTATTTCCTTACTGGAGTGAGTCACTTGCTGAAAAATGTAATTTATCTCTTGGTTAAGCTTTAAGAAGGGATATCAATTAATTTTCAGTATGTCTTTTCGGAGTTTATGCTACAGCTTGAAAAGACTAACTCCATTTTGCAGATATCCACCCCAAACCAAACGAGCCCAAACCCAATGGTCCCAAACGGACCTGATGGTTTTAATTGCTACAAGAAGGATCTGTGGAAAGACCCATGCTACTTTTCTAAGAAAAAAAAAAAAAACAGCGGAGTGTATAATTTTTCACTCTCCAGTGTACATTGTATATACTGTTAGGAAAGTCTGAGATTCTTCTTTCAATACCGTTGAGAAATCACAACTCGGTTAAGAATTGACTTAGTTTTAAACTCATAAGTAAGGAAAGATCCGAAAAACTGGGTTTTAACCGCAATTTTGAGGTCGTTCATAAACTTTGGCATACAGAGTCATGTTGTGCTCGACCGGGCCTACAACATACACTAGGTCACTCCCCAAGTTCAAAATACCTGTTACATAAGGTAATTGGCTTCCAGATGGCCCCTTCTGATCGTCCAGCAGAAGTCAGCCAACATCCTAAGATTATAGCTACCCTGATAGCGCTTCTCCATCTTTGAAATGTTCTAATGGAACTTTTCACCATGTTCAAATACTCAGGGAAAAAATCCAGATGTGAGTATGGTGAGTTTGATTTTCTGGTGAATTTCTTTTTAAAACAGAAAAAATCCGTTACCATAATGGTAATATACTTCCTTAGACTTAAAGCAAATTCTTTTCATTCAAACAAGATTTTAAAAGATTTGTCTTTTTTGGTGTGTTCAAATTGCGAACCAGGTTATCCTTAGATTGTCAGAAGAGGTTTATCTTAAATTTCTTCAAACTCTGAATCTTCAACGTCAAACGAAGTGAAGGATTGTGAATCGTAAATCTTAACTGATGTAGACGAAACGGTTATGTGTTATGTAGTTTATGCGTCATTACCCAGCAAACTAAAAGCTCCGAAAAGTCTTTACATTGTCTGATCTCTCCGCACAGAATTCGGTACGACTCGTTAAAGGGAACTTTTATTTATTTTACTCCGACATATCTATCGATTTCGTAACTCTGTGTCGGAGGAAACAACCAATATGGTTTTGAAGAAACAACGAATTTCCGTTCAGATTTTCCTACGATTTACATTCAGACATCGGATCAGATTTCCCTCAACTGAGTATATCAGACATTGTATCAACCACTTTATACGTATTTAGTAACGATTTCAGTCAGACATCGGAACCGATTTTGGAAGATATTTTCCTAAAATCTATCGGTACGATGCGTCGGCAAGATCATCCGAATTACTTTAGATTTGTGATAAGATATCGGTTCGAATCCCTAACTACGCGTAGAATTTCCCTTCAGAATTTTTCTCGATTTACATTCAGCAATCGTTCAGACGTCTGTACGACATGTCGTACAAAGCGTCGGTCACTTCGTGTCAACCACTCCATACGTTTTTAGTAACGACTTCGGATCCGATATCGGAAGATTTTGCGGACTGTCGTACCGATGTCTGAACATTTTGTTTGCTGGGTATGAGAAACAGGTCTTATTGCTGAGCATAAATTAGGGTCCAGAACTTTCTTCAGATTTATGCTTATTGGAGTTGGACAAAGAAGCAGTGTAAAATATGATCTCTAGGCTCACTTAAAGTCTTCGTTCTTAAGTTATTGGTCTCGAAGAGATGCTAGTTTTGTCTACTATGGAAAAAGTGAGTTTGGGGTTACGGCTAATCTGCCCCATAATATTCAATGGTCAAGTACTGATTTGCTGAATTTCTTCGTAACTGTACAATCACAAATAATGAATATCATGCAGGTCTTACAGCTGCCTACAGTTAGCCATCTGCAATATTTTTGTAAAAAGATACCTGTGTTCATGTTAGAATAACTTTTGAATGCAACATCAGATTAACACAGTCGTTACGAGGAGGTCTTCTTGTTGAGCATAAATTAGGGTCCCGAACCAAGGGCGTAGCCAGGATCTACTGTAGGGGGGGGGCAGTCGGTTTTTAATTTCATGTAATATTATGTTTACAACAAAAAATGTATACTAAGTACCCAACGAAAAATCAATACTCATTGTTTAGACAATATTTTATTAAACAAGGGTATACTACACTTTTTTTTAAAAGATATTGGGTCATCGGATTTATGTAGTAGCAAAAAATAATGATCTTTGTGTTTTTTGGACCTATGAAATTTTAGGCCGCAATTGTTGAGCGATTTTAAAAATATTTTTCTTGTGTTATTTGAAACAAATTGTGCACAAATGTACGTTTTTTTATTCTGAATTTTCGTAATTTTATTTTAAAACGTGTCAAAGTCATCGAATTTGACAGTTTTTTAAAAATAAAGGTAAGAAATTATGAAAAAAACGTTCTGTGCACAATTTTGTTTCCAATAATACAAAAAAAAAAGATTTTAAATATCGATTTTTTTCATTTCTGCAGACTGGACCAAAAGTTTTTTTTACTTTTTAAAATCAGTTTATTTAAAGAACACAAACATGGATATAATTATAATTCATGTATTGTCTTTAATTATTTGTTCATTGCTACAACCTGGAGGCTTAAAATGCATTAAAAATTCACATTTAAGGTAAAGAAATCTAATTTGATAGATAAAGTGAAGAAATTTTTGTATGTATTTTTAAATTTTTTTAATGCAAATTTTTAAGGATATTCAAGGATTCAAATTTAAATGGATATTTTTTGCACATATTTGTCATAAAAAGTCAAAACAAAAATTTAATAAAGCTGGGAGTGTCTGCTTTTATGAGATATCCACGGCACCCTTGTACAACTAGGAGAAATACAGAAATAAATTGTTTAAACTTCTATATCCTTCAAAAAATTAAAGTTTTTTACAAGTAAACGAAATCGCGGAAGAAAAAGTGAGTATGCAGTTTTTCTATATATGATCACTACTATCACTTGTATAGTGTCGTTTATGGGTCATAATTAGTATTTCAATTACGAATATTAGTTTTTACTGGTTTTCTATAACCAGGATTGATTCAGAATCCTGGTTTTAGAGTTAAGGTTTGTTTCTTAAAGTTAAAGCACCAAATGTTTGGATTAACTTTCTTAAAAAATTTTATTGGGACAACCAAGCGAATAGAAGTTAATGGCTGTTTAAATTAAGTTAAAATCGAAAAATAAAAAAAATCCACCAAATTAGCAAAAAAAAATTTTTTGTAACTCAAAAACTAATGATGCAATTCCAAATTAGAGTAAAACCGTCGAGTCCGGTCTTGTCATTTTTTCGACTACCACAGTTTAATCGTTCAGGTTTTAACTGAACAAAGTCCACTACAGTAAAGCTTCACGATCAAAAATGAAATAATTTTTTTACTGTAGGTTGAAATTCATTTGTATTTTTAATTCTTTAACGCATTATCTAAATAATGTTATTACATAGAAAAAAATACAAAACAATTTAAATGATTGAGAGAAGTTGAACAAAGTGTGTTATGTCATGACGAGAGAGAAATACTTTTAAGTCATTTACATTGGGGTTTAAGATGTCTTCTCTTAATAGTCTTTTAAATCTTACATGACACGAGAGGCATTTTCCCAAATTAAAAAAAAATCAACAAGGGTGGACCAATAGTCCGTATAAAAAAGGTGGGCCTAATATAAGTTTCCTTATAAAATTGCAATAAAATTAACAAAATCAATTTGTTTCCATGTATTTGGCTATGTTAGTAAGAACAAAAATTTCCGTTAATTATGCATTTCTATGTATGCATTACAAAACACATTCTAAGGAACAAACATATATATTAAAAAAATACTCGATCAATTCTTTTTCACTGTCTTGTTAAAAGAATCGATCAGTTGCTTCAAAAATTTTAATTTCCAAAATCGATACCTTTTAATACTTTAACTGTGTTCGTACAATGCTGCTTCGGCTCGTTTTGCAGAAGCTCATTCTGTCACTCTAATTTTCCAAGACCTTAGCTTTGATGATATTGGCTTAAGTGTTTGAATCGTTTCAGTTTCGTTTATGATTTTAAAGATAACTTGTATTTGATCCACCCTCTATATCATTTGACACTAGAAAAAAGTAACGTATTAAAGGAGACACTTTGGACCTTAAGTATCTGAAGAGCGAATTCAATTTTGGAGCCATTTCCCTTTGTCCGTACTGTCCTTTTAAAGATTTAACAGTTTTAATATTTTCTAAATTGTAGTTTTAGGATTGTAAGAAGGCAAAAAACGACCTATATTTGAAAAAAAAAATTATGTTTCTCCCATAACTTCCTAATGAAAAACTTGACGATACTTGAATTTGGCCAGTTCAGTTATCTTACAACAGTAGGTAAAATCTCAGAAAAACGAAATATTCTACAATACAAGCTAGTCAAAATGTTTCCAACAATTTCAACGAGGAACTCTTAATTTTTTTGTGAATTTGTTATCACTTTCTAAACTGTAACCATTTCTACAGCTTTGATACATGACTGTAAACGTCTGGCCAACATTTACCACTGCAGAAGCAGGACAATAATAATACATAAGTACTTCTACTTTAAAATCATAAACACAGGGTGAGAGTTTTTAACAATCAGTTCATCTAAGTGAAATTTCTGTACTGTTTTATATTGAATTTCATATTTTCCTGGATTTTGACAGATTTTCCAAGCTGTAGGGGGCTACGCCCTTGTCCCGAACTTTCTTCAGATTTATACTTTTTATTGGAGTTGGACAAAGAGACAGTCTAAAATATGATCTCTAGGCTCACTTAAAGTTTCATGATAGATCATCAAACCGTTTTGAAGTTATTGGTCTCGAAGTGATGATAGCTCTGCTTTTTTGTGAAATCTGCCCCAGAATATTCAATGATCAAGTACTGGTTTGCTGAATTTCTTCGTAACCGTACCAGCAAAAACAATGAACATCGTTTAGGTTTTATAGCTTCCTGAAGATGGTCATCTGCAGTATTTTTGTGAAACGATAGCTGTGTTCATGTTAGAGTAACTTTTGAACGCAACATCAGATTAAAATGATCATGGTATCACCAGAAAGGTTTTCTCACCTCCTCTGAAAATTTGGTAAATGTCCTTTGTCTTTGAACATCCTGGAATAGTATCTTTTTTTCTTTACAAGATATGCAAATATCAAAATGGATTCTCTATCAGTTCAGAAAATATTGGATTTTAATAATGGAATTATCACACTATAGTAACAAAACATGGGTCCGGCCGTGGCATAGTGGTTCGAACACGCGACTACCATGCAGGAGATCAGTGGTTCGATTCCCAGATCATCTACATTTTTCTTTCATTGTCGGTCCCTTCGATGTTGTCGACAGCAACTTTGCAGTATAGTGTCGAGTCAATCGGGTTGTCAAGTAAAAGCTTCTAAAACAGTAAAGCTCGAATTCGTCGATAAACAGTAGGTGCCGTTTGTTGTGTATCAAAATAGAAAGCGTGCTAATTCACAACAACGCGAGAAGTTATCCCATACCTCATTTTTTTAAGTAATAAAAGAGAAGAATTTGAATTGGGTTTTTGATCCGAGCACTATACATGCCGCCCATCTAGAGTTTGTGCTCTGTTTGTTTTTTGTTGTCCCATCGGAACAAAACGCATATCTTTGTTCATGTTTTATCAAGGTAATAACATAATGAACATTTCATTTCCTACAAACATAAACATTAAATTTTCTTACCACAACAATTCTCTAATAGTTTTGAAAAACTGTACTAGATTTGTGTAATGTTCAATTACTTTTTTAAAAAAAAGGAAAACGAAATGATTAAAACACCCTACCACTTTGCAAATAAGTCATAATACTTGTAGTAACACAACACAAGAGATCTCAATCCTTGTCAGATTATCGGGGCGTGTTGGTCATATCAATTTTGGGTAATCAAATATTTACGAGTTAAGTGAAAACAGCTCGACCATTATGAAATAATAAACCGACATTTTCAGCAAATAACAAGGGATGACCTACAGAAATATTTACATGATCTCTGCTGTCCATGTATGCCAAATAAACATCTTTCTCTTTTCTTCTTCTTTCCCTTTCAAGGGATTATAAAGCAACAATTGGTATTATGATTTGATATTGTTAATGAAACACATGAGAAACAACAAGCAAAGGAACTGACAGACTAAGAAACTCGATGTGGCTAATACCACTACCAGAGATCTCTAAGACAGAGCCTCCACCAACCAGATTAGATTAATAAAAGTGTAACACATTCGTATATAACAAAACCCAGATTTAGCCAGTTAAACTAAACGTCTTAACGATGTCGGCTGCTGTGGGTCAAAACAATTCATTCTGTTGGTGATTAGAAAAAAAAAATTCAAAAAGTTGAGTGATTGGGTGAGAGCAAATGGCATCTGCAGTGCTACAGAACTGGCTGCTATTGTTTGTATACGCTGCCAGGGAAAAAGTAAAGGCTTTTGTGGCTTATATGGGCGATGCTCTTTCGCCAACGTAATCTGCACACTTAACCCTGGTAATAAGATAAGTAACTTACTCCTATGACTACAATTACGAAATCTGTTGGGACAGACGGACACAGCTACTTTTGCTGCTGTTGCGGATATGGGAGAGAAGATCACCGTGGTGGTTGTGGTGCTATTGTCTTCTTGGCTTGTTATTTTAGCAAATTGTACAAATTCGTCTAAGCCCATAAGTGAATTCAATTGAGAGCACAGCACAGCACAGCACACACTCCGAAGCAGCTATTGAAATAATCACACACACTAGCATACCGGTAGTAGGGGTTGAGCTACGATGTAGGCATTAGCTGCTGCTCCGGTAGTCATAGGGGTAGGGATATTTATGCATGTAGGGGATTGTATGTAGGTTAAAGTAGGTTAGGAGACTAGAGCGGATAATCTGGAAATCTGGTGCAAAAGACAAAGGCCTGAAACCAGATCACTTAATGGTAATGCTCTTATGTCGCTGGCTGTCTTTCCTTTCCCTGTGCGAGAATTGCCAAAGGAACGCGCGCGCCAAACAAGCTGATAATGTATCAATTGTTATGTTGTTACTTTAAAGCCAAAATCCTTTAAGAAACATAGAAAGGATCTTGGCAATTGATTGAGAAATACACACATACATGTGCAAGACTAAGACTAAGACGTGGAATCTGTTAGAGACCTCAACAAATCCACAATTTTCCACAATTGTCTTAACGTACCTACAACTTCCTCTTTTTGTTTGTTTAATTCGCTCAATAAAACAAACAATGAACGTCTCAGCTCCTGCTTATGGATAACAACAACAAGCAACACTACTAAGAAACAAACAAACGTTAATAGGAAGATGGTTAAATCAGTTGATAGCTGCTGGCTGTATGCAGGCGGATTGAGACATGTTCGTTCTCTGCCGGTCTCTGAGGTAGGTAAGTGGATTGCCTTGAATTAAATCCTAATTCAGTTGTAATCCAAACTTCGATAATTGCAAAATGTGTTAAGATTTTAATGCGCTCATGGGCAAACACACAATAAGCCCATGAGATAGTTGTTTGTTGCATTGGCCAAATGTACTTTACTTGCTGGCTTTGTTGTATGGTCGTCGTCGTCATCGTTAGCCTATGTGCTAGTGTTGGTGTTGATTGTTGTTACAGCGCTGGAAATGAAGTTCACCTAAGCGGCATTTATGTACTTGTAATCCCCGTGATGGATTCCAATATTGAGTGGAAACCCCTGCACAAAGTGTAAAACCTTGTGAAAATATTTGTAATGTAAGCCTTTGGCAAAATCTACTAACAATGAAAATATTTAGCTATTGATGGCTTAAATTATAACACAAGCACGTAAATATGTTTCTACTTAGGCTAAGTGGACGGTGCGCGTAAGCCGTAAGCTTTACGATGGGGGAGTAGATTATGAACCGTCCCTATGCCAGCGGGAGGCATAATCCATAAACTTAACTACTGTTGGGTGGAAGGAGTATTATACTAGCTTACAGCTAGTAATGTAAACTTAATGGCTTAATAATTTATGTATAAGGAATTATGAGAGCTAATTAAATTGTTTGTAAGTATTTTCAGAGACATCATCACGTAATACTAGAACTATCCCAAACAATGTATAAAATATTTTGGTTGTCCCGTTTCTTTGATCTTGTTATTACCGGTAGTATCATCAGAATTGTTTGATGATAATTTTAAATTGAAAACAATAATTGTTAAGCACTTATGTTCAATCACTTTAAAAAAAAATTATATTGGTACATATGTTATCAGAAATATACGTATTTAGAAAAATGCATTTTGGTAAAGTTCACTTTTCTTTTAATTAAATCCATAAAATTTAAAACATCCAATCTAAAAAATTTTCTAATAATTTTCATTATTTTACAGGAAGCCAATTTAAAGATTTCAAACATCATAGAGATATATGGGCATATCAGTTTTCCAACTTGTTCTAAACGTCCTTAAGGGCATATCATATAAGAAACAATGAAAAAAACGAAAATTAAAACTTTTGCCATAACGGTATGGTTAAAAATGTATAAAGAAAAATATTGGGTATGTAAATCCAAATGAAATTGATCCAAAAATCATATCTTGGAAATTGATCGCCTTTGATTCCGTTTTAAATTCTTCTCGTTGCTGCCGTAAAAATGGCGTCATAAGTGACCAAAGGGGAAAATTGAGCCGTTAACAAAACATGAACAACGATATTCCTTTTGTTTCGATGGGACACCATATAATGAAATACATATGCGTTCTTTGCAAAATACACAAATACATGTAATATCGTCCCCTCAATGTATTAAAGTGTATGTATAATATTGATTGGACGATATGTAAATCCCATAAAAATTCTTCTTTTTTGTTAGCATAACGGAACCCTTGAAGAACCAATCTTCATATTTGCACATTTTGTAAAGAAAAGTATACGCAATTTTCAATATAAAAATTAAGAAAATAATATAATACTTTTCTAGGATATTCAAGGATTACGGACATTTTCCAAATTTTGGTATCTTTGGCCCACAAGGTCCTTACTTTTTATTTATTTATTTAAAAAGAGAAGATTGAAAACTTACAGATGATACCATTATCATTACAATCTGATAAAGCATTTAAAAGTTATTCCAACTTGAACACAGTTATATCTTCACCAAAATGTTGAAATTACCAACCTTGGACAGCTGTAAAACCGTGAGGAGTTTTGACCTAAAACAGACGCCATTGCATATTGGTAGGATTTGTGGAAAAATTGGCCTTAATATTAAGGAGACATCCAATGTGCATAAAACATGGTACTAAGGTGGTTTTTTTGGTCACTGATTTCGAATGTAGATTAAAATTTTGAAAAAAACAAAATGACGGATAATGAATGGCGGACATTTTTTTCTCAAAAAAATGTTTATATTTAACTGATATAGTGCCTAAAGAGATTTTTGGGGTCGCTGATTTCGAATCTGAATCGAATTTGGAAAAAACAAAATCTCGGATATAAAATGGCGGACATTTTTTTTCAAAAATCGCTGGAATTCAACCGATATTGTGCCTATGGGGGTTTTTGAAGTCGCTGGTTTCGAATCTGGATCCGAAATTGCGGATATTTGTTCAAATAATGCTGGAATTCAACTAATATTGTGCGTAACGAGGCATTTGGGGTCGCTTATTTTGAATTCGGAAAAAAACAAAATGGCGAACACTTTGTTCATGTAAATTCAAGCATTTTTTGAAAATAATGTCTGCCATTTTTGTTGTTTTTTTTTTTTTTTCAAAATGTGACCGGATTTTAAATCTTAAGAAAAAAAACTTAGTTTTCCTGTACACCCCACAAATGAAGTATGGGATGCTTCTCGCGTTGTTGTGAATTAACACGCTTTCTATTTTATATTCACAACAAACGGCACCTACTGTTTATCAACGAATGCGAACGTCACTGTTTAAGAAGATTTTACTTGACATGTCGATTGACTCGACAATATACTGCGAAGTTGCTGTCTACAACATCAAGACGCCAACAATGAAGGAAAAATGTAGATCACTGAAGCAGTGAATCGAACCACGGATCTCCCGCATTGTAGTGGCGTGTTCTAAACACTATGCCACGGTCGGTACCCGGATTCGAAATCAGCGACCCCAAAAATCCCTTAGTGTTATGTTTCATGCCTATCAGAAGTCTTCTTAATTTTCGGACCAAAATTTTTATCGAAAGAAGGATAAATTCAAAGGACAAAAAAAGGAAAAAAGGCAAAAATAGGCAGTTAATCCTAAGTCCTATCGGTAGAGGAAACATCATATTTTAACTTAGTGATAAGTGTTTGCTGATGTAACATAAGTTTAAGTCCAAAAACATCAAACATGAATTTTTGAGCCGCAGATTTTATTGATACAAAAACAAAAAACTATTAAATTTTACACTATTAAAATACAATATTTGACCTTTTCAATTCACAAAAAAAAAATTATTTTATTTTTATTAAAACTAAAATCTACCGTTAGTTATCTCACCAGTATTTTATATGACGAATATCGAAAACATATGTCAACTTTGAAAGGCTACAGCATAATGGTAAATTATCACATGGACAAAACTTTTGTTTTTTCTCTTTATTTGGAGTGTTAACTTTATATATAAACAAACAAAAAGTATGAATTGGACAATTTTATTTTTGAATTTCGGCCAGAAAATTCCGATTTCCGACCAATGTGCATCGTGTGCCGTTTGGTATTCCCTTGATAGGGATAGAGCCGTCAGTTTTTGCCCAACTGTTCCTACAGTTTTAGATATAGGGCATTATCTTCTTAAGCAAAGTTGCAGCTAACACTTCGCCGAAGATGTTTCTAGAATTTTGCAATAAATAGTATGATTTGGTCCGTAAAAAACAACGAAAAAAAATTTTAGTTTAAGTAAAAATGAATAACTTATCCGAACAAACCCATGCAATTTGAACATGTCTATGTCTATTACATAGCTCTCAAAAACCGCTATTTACTAAAAACACATATTTAACGGATTTTGGCTTTTACGGATATTGGATCAGCATTGGATATTAGTAAACATTGAACCAACTTTTAGTGCTCTTTTAAAATATAATGCACTTATCACTAACCAAAGGCTTAAAAGGGTGTTGTTAAGGGATTTGTGATTAAATCGTCTCACAACCACTTGCTTAACTCAGCTATGTAGAAAACGCTATCAATTCCTTCTTAATCACCCCCTCCTAAAGTCATATAACGCTAAGCTTTAGATTTTCCTAGTAACTTTTTAATCTCGCTCAGGTCATTTTAAGTCACAAATAAATAAGCAAACGTTACGAGCCGTTAAGATTAAATCCCGCTTTGCCTAATCATGGAGATGAACAGGTAACAAACCGAATATAATCGATTTCCAACTTGAGATCAATTATAGTACACAAACGCACATATGTACATACACACATGCACATACGCACTAGCACACATGCACATGCTCATCACATCTCTAAGGATTTGTTAACAGCCGCTGTGGTGTTAAGCTGAATATATTATATGTTGATAATGTTTTCCCCCTTCTCTCTCCCGACCGCTCGACTTTCATGAATATTGATGATCATTATGTTGTTATAGATAGTTCACACATATTTCAATTATTGTTTGGCATCACCAAAAGACGAAATTCTATCAAAAGAAGAATTCTTTCTTTTCTCTTCTTTTATTTATGTCTTAAGCAGCGATCAAATGTTCAAACGCTTTATGCCGCCTGATTATTTTGTCTGTCCGTACAACGCCAACACATTTTAGTTTATTTCGCTTGTTTTTTTTTTTGTTGGCTTTGTTGTAATTTCTTACTAATGCTTTGATTTGTGGCGGCTGCTGTTGTTGTTGCTGTTGCTGCTGCTGATGTAATAGAGATCTCATTATTTCAATAGAATGTGAGTTATCCAAAGTAAACAGTGCCAGTGGAGTACAGTGGTGTGAAAGGTGCGTGACAAAATTGGATACAATTTGGAAGTTTTACTTTGGAGTGAGAAAATTGTACTTTTCATTAAGTACAAAGTGATTTTTAAAATATAGCTTGTATTCGTTTTAATACTTTGATATAGTGCAATACTTGCATTACTGCACTAAAACTTATACAAAAACGAGAAAAAATTAAAAACAATGGTCACTATTTTAGAAGTATGTTTTCTTACATTTTCTTTCTTTAAAGTTTATAAAGATATCTTCAAATGTTGAGTTTCTTACAATTGAGAGGGTCAGAAGCAAAGAGATGCAAGTGACAAATAGACAAAAGTTAAGATAGGTATGCAGTTATGTTGCTTACCATCATCTCTATCTATTATTATGAGTTGAGATCAATTTTCACTGTATAGCTGAAAAACAGTTCAAGTTAAACCTGTTTTGCAATTTGAAACTTTGAAGTCGAATATCTCGAAACATTTTGTCACTTTTTGCTTCTGATCCACCCAGTTTATTTTTGTCTTTCACATAAACATTATTTTCGTATTTTCTCAAAATATTCTTTTCGAATCTTTATTTGCGTAAATTCATATTTTCCTATCATCAAAATATCAAAATGACTTTATGGGAAAAAATCATGAAGGAATATATAAGGATATAAAACATTTTATCTTTAAATTTTCATTTGCTATTCTGCTGGGATGATGGTTAGAACACGCGACTGTCATGCGAGGGACGTGGGTTAGAGCCTTGCCACAGACGTCTTCGATTTCATGCTTACTTTGAATTTGTCGACAGCGATGCGATCAAATCAAAAATACTGATGCCATCGATTCTAACAACTTTTTCCACTGAGAACTCCATGTAAGCCAGTGCCATTTTAGACAGAATCTTAAAACATTCCTCTATATAATATTACATATTCTTACATTTCCTTTAGAATCCTTTCTAACCACTGTTCTCCCATCAATCGATAACATCTCAATTTACTTGACATGAAGAGAGAAATAAATGAATGCGTTTCTCTTTTCATTATCCATCCAATCGCATAGAAAACAAGAGATAAATGTTCTTTATTTTTCTTAACTTTCGAAATTCAAACAATTTAGAATAGAAATGCGTATAATTTCTTTTAAAAATATCTGTTTTGTCCCCGTCCTACTGAGTTGACCGACCGATTGACCGTTTGCAATGGAGATACCTGCGGCGGCTGTATTGTGCGTACGACACAACAGTCCCTTAGCAGATCCTGTGGCGCGAGGGACCCAAGTGCAGCAGCAGCAGCAGCAATATGGTCGTTTTCTGGTTGTTAGAGAGGTGCCTTAAAAAGCAGCGGCGGCGTCGGCCGAGTCAAGTCGAGTTGCATGATTTGTTGTTGGGCTCCTCATGATGATGATGATGCCTTACTTAGATTTTCTCCCAGCCTTAATGGTGTTGTCGTTGCTGCTGTGAGAAGGCTCTGTTGGGCGCTGCTTTGTAAGGTCGAGTCTGTTTTCTTTTGTTGGGTTACATTTGTCACAACACATGTTTTTTCTTGTGTCGAATCGAACGGATGGATTCCAACATGGGAGGGGTTCAAAGGCGATGCCGCCAGACGTGTGAGTGTGCAGGGACCATAATTAAGACATTTTCTAGCATTATTAGGCGATCGTAACAATGCAGTTAGTTGGCTTCTATTGACAAATCGTTTGGACGGCTCAAATCCTAAGATAAGACGATGAATAGCTATGTGAAGTGAAATTTGTGGAATGGAAATAAAAACACCTTTTTGGGAAAATTTATGTTTTTTTAAATCGATTTATTTTGTTTTCTTTTGTTTTAGTTTTGAAAAATGTTTGCTTAAAATTACAATAAATAAAATACATAACTACAAAAATGTACTAGATCAGAGACCAGTTTCTAAACTGGACTCGTCGTTGGTTGTTTGAAGAAGGCCCGCCTTGTTGAAGTTTTATTGCTGTCCAAGCTTTGCCTTTAGCTTCCCCTCGTTGCTGTCTTGAGATGCCTCGCCTAATTTGTGTCACTGGTTGAGCTGCGGCAAAGTGAGTCGTCGGCTCTGTCCAAGAGCGCCGCCGCCGCTGAGAGAGTCGCTAACAGTCGTCCTTGTGCCGATGGCAAATTCCCCCGGAATTGAAGTTCTGTAGTTCAAACGATTCAATCGGTTTGATTTGTGAATTGCCCCGCGATTTCGGATTAAACAAAAACGCTTTGCGTTGTTTCTCTAGGGACACGATCTAACTGGCTGGGAATTTTCCGAGTAGTTGCATGCGATGGAAAAGTTCAGCAGTCATGGGCATTCCCGTGGGATACATGGGATTGCCAGTGGGCATTTGATTGTAGACGGGCATTTGGGGCGGGCCAGCAGCGCTGGGATAGGCGGCAGGAGCATAGGCAGCATTCATGCGTTGATAGATGGCGGCTGCAGCAGCAGCATTGGCGTAGCTCGGTGCAAATGGCATGCCACCGGGGAAGGGGTTGGCAGCAGCCGCTGCATAACGGCCCATCATGGGCGAGAAGATGGCCTGGCGGTAGGCAGCCAAGCGGGCACGGTTTGCACCAGGATTCTTACGGCGCAACTTGCCGGTGGTCTCACCAATGAACACCTCTTCGGCGCTGGGGTCCAAGATCCAGTAGTTGCCCTTGCCGGGATCGTCATAACTGCGTGGGATCTTGGCGAAGCATTTGTTGAGGCTCAAATTGTGGCGTATCGAGTTTTGCCATCCGCGCTTGTTCATCTTGAAGTAGGGGAAGCGGTTGATCAGATACTGATAGATACCATTCAAAGTCAAGCGTTGTTCGGGACTGTCTTGGATGGCCATCATGATCAGCGCATTGTAGCTGTAGGGTGGCTTCTTGTCATCACCCTCACCCTCGGACTTGGCCTTGTCGTCGTCACTGTCACAACTCTGATCATCTTCCAGTTTGTCTTCGCCGGAAGTTAAAGAGTCGGCAGCACTGCTCATGGGGGTGCTGGTGCGGCTGGGACTATCGAATTCCTCGGAGAGTTCGCCATCGGAGACGTACAAGTGTTTGGCAGAGTCGGGCTCCTGCTTGATCAGTGTCACCGGTTGGGGCATCGGGGGAGTCACTAACATAGTCTGATGTTGTGGTTGAGGATGATACATAGGCATCGCTTGTTGGTGCTGCGAGTTGTTGTTGTTCTTGGCCAAAATGGCATCGATGGAAAAGTTGCTTTTAAATTCCATATCGTTAACACTTTTAACCATTATTATTATTGGTATAACTTTAGGATTTAGTTTGTCTGAATGTCTTTTTAGTTTTTAAATGAAATGATAATTTCTCAAACTGTTCAAATGTTTCGAATGTTCTTTGTTTACACAAGAGAGTTAGATGTGAATGATTCGAGCTAAGGCTGAATACTGACTAATCTACGAAGAGAGCGCGCTATTTATACCTGTTTGGCTCTCGATCTCTCTCAGCATGTTAAGTCTACACAACAATAACTCTCGTTCGCTCAGTGAAAGAGATACAATCCACACACAGATACAGCCATGCAGGCAGGCAGTCAGATAGACCAGGCCAGACCAGCCATCCGTCCGTCCGGGACTGTATAACTGGCCGTAGGTAGCAAGCAACGAGTGTGCACCGCTCTACACACACCAACAACAAAACATATGTTGCAAGTAGCATGTATGTGCTACGGCACAACAACTACATCGTAGACTCCGCCCTTAATAAGTGAGGCAAAGCATTGTTGATACAACATTTTGCCAAGAGTACATGAGACTGTTGTTGTTTGTTTGCATTGTAGAATCCACAATATTTAGTTGTATGCAACCAAATCAATGGAGAAATTTTAGCACCCATTCTCTTGCGCTCTCTGTGTGATGGTATGGACGGTGATAGATAGGGAAAGGTCGATGAAATGTGCGCATGTGAGAAATGAGCGAGTGACAACGGCGTTGGTGATGGGGAGACCAAATCCAACCAGTGCTCTGGGTGAGGAATTCATTTTGATTTTTCTGCTATCAATGTATGTGTGTTGAGGAGCTCTTCGGTGTGTGTTGTGTGTGTTTGGTTTGTTTGAATGTTTATTTTGGAATTCTTTCGCTTCGGCGTCAAAATATCTATTAGCATTCATCTAAACAGGGTGGATTGGA